>CM052543.1:33940503-34325456 GCA_028533065.1 Trachops cirrhosus
TATGCTATTACAGTTGTCCTATTATCCCCCCTTCATTCCCCTCCACCCTGAACACCCTCTCCCACCCACATTCCCCCCCTTTACTTCAGTCCATGTGTCATAAGTTCTTTAGCTTCTACATTTCCCATACTATTCTTGCCCTCCCCCTGTCTATTTTCTATCTACCTTCATTGCTACTTATTCTTCATATCTTTCCCCCACTCTCCTCCTCCCACTACCCTGTTGCTAGCCCTCCCTGTGTTCTCCATTTCTGTGGTTCCGTTCCTGTTCTAGTTGTTTACTTAGTTTCTTCTTGTTTTTGTTTCAGGTGTGGTTGTTAATAATTGTGTGTTTGCTGTCATTTTACTGTACATGTTTTTTATCTTCTTTTTCTTAGATAAGTCCCTTTAACATATCATACAATAAGGGCTTGGTGATGATGAACTCCTTGAACTTGACCTTATCTGAGAAGCACTTTATCTGCCCTTTCATTCTAACTGAAAGCTTTGCCAGATAGAGCAATCTTGGATGTAGGTCCTTGTCTTTCATGACTCGGAATACTTCTTTCCAGCCCTTCTTGCCTGTAAGGTCTCTTTTGAGAAATCAGCTGACAGTCTGATGAGAACGCCTTTGTAGGTTACTATCCCCTTAACTCTTGCTGCTTCTAGGATTCTCTCCTTCATTTTTACCTGGGCTAATGTAATCATGATGTGCCTTGGTGTGTTCCTCCTTGGATCCAACTTCTTTGGGATTCTCTGAGCTTCCTGGACTTCCTGGAAGTCTATTTCCTTTGCCAGATTGGGGAAGTTCTCCTTTATTATTTGTTCAAATATTTTTTCCACTTGTTGTCCCCACCATGTTTCAGGGTAGATTGAAGAAGGAAGGAGGCGAGTCCATAAAGATATTTGTGTGGTCTGGGCTCTCCTAGAAGGGGAGGGCAGGGGGAGAGGAAAAGCTTAGTGTCCCAGCCCAGCCACTGGGTTTGTAAGCAGAAGAGTTCAAAGGAGCTAGTCACCCAGAAACCACCACATGAAATAAACACTACCTGTATGCAACATGGAGAAGGAACTGGGAATAACAGAAAGAGCTATAGGCCAGAAAAGCTGGCCAGTGGATGTCAACTGCAAGGTGAGGGCAGATAGAGGAATGGAGAAGAAAAACTCAAGGACCAAGGGAGACTTTTCCAGTGTCTAGTTCTAGCTAAGAACCGGGATCACATGGTCCATTGAGATGGAAGCAGCCTCTTAAAGAAGCCCATATGTGTGGGACAGAGTAGCCCCGCATGCAGTGTTTGGCACTGATGTAGAGGAAGGTGCCCAAAAAGGCAAATCAAGCCATTTTAGGTCACCTGGGCTATCAATTAAAAGTGTGTTCAGCAGTGAGTTGACAGAAAACTTGGTATAACAGTGGCTTAAGAAGGATGGAAGTGTGTTTTGCCCTCACAGCCAAGAAGTCTGGGGTGGGATGGCTGTTTCAGTATCAGGGGCCTGGACTCTTTTTTAGCTTATCACTGTTATCCTCAACGCCAGCCTTCCAGTTTGTTGTCCAAAATGGTTACTTTAGCTCCAGCCATTTTACGGGCATTCCAGCCAGCAGGAAAAAGGATGGAAGAGAAAGGCACATCCTTACCCTTGAAGGACTATTCCTGGAAGTTACACATACCATTCTCTCCTACATCCTATTGTCCAGAATATAGTCACATGGCATACCTAGTTTTAAGGGAAGCTGGGAAATAAACTCTTTTCTTCTGGATAGTCATGTGCCCAGCCGTAGTTTGAGTGTTCTAACTAGCAACCTCTGCCACATTGTTTACCAGGAAAACATCTATCATGATCAGCTAAATGATTTTGTATTTGTGTTGATCTTCTGCTCTCAGCCTAGAGATTTATTTATTGAATTTACAGCTACTGCCTTGAATAGGAGACTTTTAGCATGCAAAAGTCGAGTTTATTGAGCCGGGAAAAGTAATACGTTGTATATGTGTCTACTCTTGTGTGCCTGACACTTGCTGTGATTCAAAACTTGTCTGGCTGTGCAGTCGTTATTAATGGAGGGGAGTGGTGGTTTTGTATGCATGGCCAGGAGGCCTTGGGAGGAACCTCCTTCTGACAGACGGGAGGTTCCTGGTCCAGGGGCCCCAGGAGGTCTGGATGTCAGAGGAAGTGGAGGCTGCAGAGGCGTTCCTGTGAGCAGAGTGGCAGGGCCCAGAGGGCTAGCTGGCCAAGAGTCTTTGTGTTAGATGGAGCGGTTTTGTTTTGGCTCGTGCTACCTTCGCAAAGGGAAGGGTGCCTCCCCTTTGGGTGCCCTCCCCTCCCCGGACTCCCGCCTCTTGTAGTCCCACAAGGGTGCGCCACACCATGCACAGTGATGAGGGTAAGAACAAGGTTAATTGGAAATGTCAGCCTGTGTTCTCTTTTGCAGCTGAGCTGTTCAGATCCTTGGAGCTTTCAGCCTGTGCTGGCTTTATTTGGGCAGCCATCAGCTAGGTGCTCACAGTGTCACACAGTGATTTGTCATTAGGGAGAATTCAGAGAATCTAGGACATGAGAAATGGAAGAGGTCTATCGTGGTATCTCAGCACCACGGTGCTGGGCTGTGCTGGGATCCCCAAGCTCTTCCCACCCAAAAGGTGTGGAACTCAGAGTCAGAGGGAAGGGCCTGGAGTACGGGCTCTGTCACCTTCCTGCTGAGTGACTCTGGGGTGCTCCAGGCAGAGGGAAGAACACATGCAGATGTCTGCAAGTGTGAGTGAACGTGGTGTGTCCCAGGAATGGCAGGCAGAGCATGCGGGGCAGGATGAGAGGCCGGAAAGGCTATGAAGGCCTTGAGTGATATGCTAAGGAATTTGGACTTCCCCTGGAGGGCAGCAGGGAGCTGCCACCAAGTGGATTGTGGGATAGAATTAGATCTGTGTTTATATTGCTCACCCTGGCTACAGATGGAAGATGGGCTAGAGTGTATGGATGCAGGGAGACCTGTGAGGACCCTAAGAATCATGGTAGCAAGAGCTGGAGAGCTGGTTTGGATGGCAGACCTTTGTGTTATATGGAGCAGGTTTGTCCTAACTCTTCCTGCCTTTCCGAATAGGTACTGGTGAGCAACTTCCCTGCAGCCTGGAATGATGACGTTCCTTAGTTTGTGGTGTGGGAGACATGCCTGGCAACTAAGCAGAGGCCTGAGTTGCGGGCACCGCCAGAGGCTGAGTAAGAGGCCTGGGCCTTCTGGTGGAGCAGCCCCTGCTCAGGAGAGCCATCCTGGGTGCCCTGGCCTCATTATCTGCAGTAGGCTTTGAGTGCTCTTTGCATCACTTACTGTCTGGAGCCTTGCCCAAGCCTAAAACTGCAAAGTAGGCCTCTGTGGCTGCCCTTCACCCTTCACTCCAGCCTTCAGGGCAGATCTGTCTCACCCAGAACTAGGAGAGGCTGGAGGACCTGGGTCCTGCCCACTGGAAGGGGCTCACACATAGGACTTCATTCCAGCAGCAGTGACTGCTGATTACTGTGCACCCACTATGTGTTGGGCACAGGGCTAAATAATTTTTCTGCACATTTTCTCATCTAATCCTCACAACAGTTCTACAGTGCAGGTATGATTATTCCTATCTTTCATATTCATCAGTTTAAAAGTAGAGGCTAAGCTATTGTATCTTTGTGTTTGAAAGTGTATACTTACACATTTAATGTGCACAACAACCTATGAGGAAGGTCCATTTACTTCCCCTCTCTCCATATACAGGTGGGAAAGTGGATGTTCTGAGAGGTAAAGAGAGCTGACCAAGGACACATAGCTAGAAAGTGGTAGAGGTAGGATTTGAACTCAAGCAGCTTAACTCTTAACCTGTTTACTCCATATTCTCTTCTTAATACCCTAGCTCTTCCTCTTTGAACTTGGCTTGACTGTTTTCTGTAACAAGGGTGCAGGAGAAGTTATTTATTGGTGTGTGAAAAGTAAGTAGCATGTGGCAATTTCCTAAATTATGTATGTATGTATTCATTCATTTCTGAAGAATTGTTAAGTGTTTACCAGCACTATGCTCCTAGCTGGGATGACTGGGATAGGGTCCCTACACACAAAGAGTTCACAGTGTGGAGGGGAGACATATATGAAGAAACATTCAGATTGCACAGAAGGAGGGGAGCTAAGGGGAGAAACCCCAGGTTGATATGGCAGCACAGAGGTGAGCATGGCTTGCTCTGTCTGGGAGGGTAGAGAGAGTGCGGGAAGGCTCTGACAGGAGGAGGGATTTGAGCTAAATGAACTGTTCCCACAGTGGTGGGGTGGGGGTGGGTGCCAGCTCAGGAAGGGCCTTACATGTCCAGCTAATGGATTAAGACTTGAAGAGAAGGGGAAGAATTTTAAGTAGGGAGTGACATGATGAGGTCTGTGGTTTACAAAGACCACTCTGGTGGAGGATGGCTTGGAGAGGGTAAGACGAAAGACCAGGAGCCCAACTGGGAGATGGCTGGCACAGTGCAGGTGAGAACGGCCATCCCTGGAAACTAGTGCAGTTATGGTGGCAATGGAAGTGCAGCTGGAGCAGACTTGGTGACTGATTAGGCCTGGGAAGGTGAGAGATGAAGGAATTTGGGATGATTTTGAGTCTGAAGCATGCATGGAAATGCAGGCGATTATTCAGGTGGAGGCAGGCTGCCCCTCTTTGGGGAGGGCATGGGTGAAAGAGCTTGTAGGGGTAGAGCCTGCTGGTGAGAAACCTTGGCAGCCACAGCGTCACACCGTTAGTCTCAGCCAGTGGGGAACACTGCATGCAGTCTTGGGACTGGGTGTGTGGCAAGTAAGGAAGCCTGTTGTTTGCCCCTGTTTTATCAGGAGCACCTCTCTGCAATCACATTTCGGTTTTCCGAACTGACTGTGTATTCTATTGAAAAGAGAATTGTACCAGTGCACAAACCTTTTAGCAAGTCAGATGCATTTTCTGGGTTAATATAGACAGAGGACTTTCCAACCCATTTCCCCTCTGACTTTGACAAATTCAGTCTGAATAGGCAGCACCACCAACATTGGCCTTTCTGCCAATTTCGTTTCCGTCCAGGGCCTCAAAGACCTGCTTTCTAACATATGTTTCTGCTAAGTTGATGTGTCTTCATCATCAGAGTGTAACATAGAAGTGCTGTCAATCTTTCAGTGCTTGTGGAGGCACCTTTTTGAAGTGTATGTTTCCTTAGAGGTAGCAGGGAAGTTGTAAAGCTTCATGGCAAAGTCACAGAGCAGCCACAGGAAGCCCGCAGAACACAAGATTGGGAATCAGTTGTCAGGGCCAAGGGGTGTTCTGATTGTAGTAGCCCCTCAGTGCAGCCTCAGAACTGCTAATGTGATTGCCGTGTTCCCAGATCCCAAGTTTTCTAACAAAACTTGTTAATTAAAGGGGGAGTGGTAGCAACTCATATCAGCAAGCCATCACTTTCAGCCCTTGAAATACTTCAGTACTTATGCAATGCATGTGGACAAAACAAGCCCAAACCACCCAGGAGCTCTGGGCACACCATTGTCCTAGCACCAGGAATGGAGGAGTTGCAAGTTTCTATAGCAACGAGGCAGAGAAACAATTATCTCAAACCTTCTAGGGCCCTTCGCCAAGGTTACAAGGACACTATCTAAGCCCTGGAGAAGATGACGAAACTGACTATCTCTGTCTTTGAAATATTGACCTGGAGGTGAGAAACAGTTTTTGAAACCGCAAAATAGGTTTAGAATAATCTTGTCCAACTCTTTCAGTTTTCAGTGAAGGAAACCAAGGCCCAGAGAGGTTAAGCCTTTCCCCCAAGTTGCCCAGCTTGGGAGGGGCCATGCTTCCAGTGCCATCCTGGCTTTCCGGTCCCCACCCAGTGCCCTTTTCCACTCTCCCTGGAGTTGGTACTGGGAATGCAGGGGCCCCTCGCCTCTGCCAGGGGCTGTGTCTCAAAACTGTACATCACATTTGTGCAGAGCAAATTCCTGTCTGCCATTGACTTCCTTTATAGTTTAAGAGACTCTTTTATCTTTATTCTGATCGATCTTTTGGCAGAACCACCCAGTACTTTGGTGATAAGGTTTTGTTTTGCTTTGCTTCCTATGATCCAGACATTGCTTTTCTTCTAGACTTTGGGCAGAGTTTTTAATGACCAGTAAATATACTTAAGTAGTTGGGATGGATCCATTAGCTCATTGGTGGGGGGCCAGAGGGGCCTGGAACCTTCTGCAGCCTCCCCTGTGGCCAGCTTCCCTCTGTGTTCCCAGCAATGCACTGTT
Source organism: Trachops cirrhosus (assembly GCA_028533065.1). NCBI lineage: Eukaryota > Metazoa > Chordata > Mammalia > Chiroptera > Phyllostomidae > Trachops > Trachops cirrhosus. The sequence goes on from CM052543.1 coordinate 33,946,729, forward strand.
GTAGCTGCTTGGCATTTTCAGTGTTGAGCTCTGTCCTCCAGGGGCCTTTCGAGGGGAGGGCATGAGGCTTCTCCTTGGCTGAGGCCAGTATCTCCATCTGACTTATCTGTGGATTTTTCTGTGGGAGGCTGTGAGCAGTGAGAATGTGTCAGGACAGCTCTTTGAGGGGTGGCCGAGCTCCCTCTTCAGGAGAGGCCTCTGGGCTTGGTTCCAACTCTGGGCTTACATGAAAGTTCCAGAAGGAAGTGGTGGTCTCAGCATCTCTCTCTGGGAGGCCTGTCTCCAGGACAGAAGTGAGGGGAGGAGTAGGGAGGAAAGGGGCACGCCTCCACTGCTGACTTAGACACACTTACAGGCAAGAGGAGCATGTGGGAGCCTTAGGTGTCAGATCTGAGGGCAGAGCCACACGCTCCAGGTGGGATTGTCCTCAACACAGGGTCTCACACAGATCAGGTGTGCACAGTACCCATTCCCTGAATGGCTGAATTCACTCATTTTGTATGTTTTGAGCATCTGCTCCCTTCCAGGCACTCTTCTAGCTGGGGGATATAACAGAGGACAAGAGAGTTAAAGTTTTGCTTGACTCAGGAAGCCTATATCCTGCGGCTGAGCAAATAGGAAGAAGGAACCACCACCCCCAGAGCTCTGATGGTGGGAGGAAGGGGGCATGGGGGGTATGCCAGCTAGTGAAGGAGCCCCCAGCGTTTACTGGAGCCTCTGACCTAAGGGCTGGGTGGGAGACCTGGCAGTGCTGTCCAATGGGGATGATACCAAGAAATTAAAGAAGGCAACAGCAGGAGTAAGCTGAGGAGACCTGCACACCTACAGCATGTGGGCAGGGGGCCAGAAGCCTTCCATATGGTGTCTCCTGTAATCCTCCCAAAGACTCAGTGAGGTCCTTTTTGTTATCTCGATTTATAGATGGGCTGAGAGGGTGAACAGCACGCCCAAGGCATACGTCTTGGAAGGTCTCTCAGGTCAGCCAGACATCATTCCACTGAGAAGGGGAGCTGTGTGAGGTCTCAGGAGGGGGTTCTCAGTTTCTGGGTCCCTGGGGTCATTGTTTCCAGCAATAAAGTATTTGCCTCAGTTGCTAGTACTGGGAGGTGCTAGCGACACCCTGGTCTCTCCCACCCTTCAGGCTCAGACCTACCAAAGCTGGCATCGGTCCAGCAAGTTGGCTGGTGTCAGAATAGGACAGGTGTCCCAGGGGTATCAGTTGAAATGGGAGTGCAGCTAGAGGAGCAGCTCCACGTTTCCTTCTGGAAAAGGACATCGGGTCTTCCTCACCCAGTGGCCTTACCAGCCCCAACTGTGGTCCTGGGGACAGTGGTGGTGGGTGGACTGCTTGCAGCACTTACCTTGGGCTCAGAGCCAGAGTGGTCAAGGTGACACACCAGGTTTGAGTGCCGTCTCCCAGCATGCTTTTGTTTTTCAGCCCTGAGCTAGTTACCCAGAGTTCCCAAGCCTTAATTTTATCATCAGCACAATAAAGTTGACCGTAACCACAGCACAAGGCTGTGATGAGAATGAGCATAAATAAGATTGACAAAGCACTCAGCAGTGTCTGGCATCTAGTGAGTGCTCAAAAATCAGTGGCTCTCTTCACTGTTATTATATTATGTGAGTATCAGATTAAACTTGGTTGTGGGCTGGGCTGTAAGTCACAGTTTATAACGGTGGTTGAGTCATATTTCCCAAGGATGCACAGGGCAAGGAGACTTCTGGCAAATAGAGCCGTCACACTTTATGGCAGAAGATTCCAACCTGCCACCAGAACACCTGGGAGCTGGTTAAAGTTCAGGTTTGGGGGTTATACTCCCTCCCATTCCCTCCCCACTCCTCAGAGATTTTAATTCATGGGTCTGGAATAAGGTCTTGATTCTTCATTTTTAATAAGATTCTGAAGTGGTTCTGTTGCAAGAAGTCCCAAGGACAATGTTTTGGGCAGCACTGCTTTCTAAGCTGTTTCCTTTAGCCCTGGTCGGCCAGCTTGGTGGCTGGCTCTCCTCCACGGCTACCACGGCAGGGCTATTTCTGACTAGTCACTAGAAGCTGTCACCTTAAATCAGGCACCTATTCCTTGGGCTGCCCTGGAGACAGGCGGACAAACCCTTTCTCCGAGTTCCCTGTCTACACACCATGCAGGCATACATCTTTTCTCCTTTTACAACATAATCACCTGTCTCCTGGTGACCACATTTTCTAAACTCTCCCCTAAGAAACATGGTTAGATAAGAGTTTTTTGGTTTTTTTTCAGACTTGGGAATCCATCTTACAAGTGTTACAAATGTGTAATATATTTGCTTTTATTGGTATATTGAACAGATACCTAGCAAATGCAGAGTAGGGTAGCCTAATAGTTAAAAATACGGACTGTGGCACTGGACAGCCTGGATTTAAGTGATAGCTTGACTCTTATTAGCTCCCTGACCTTGGGCAAGTTATGTAATCTCTCTGAGCCTCAATTTCCTCATCTATTAACAGGACTAACAGCAAGGCCTGTCCCATAGAGCTGTTATGAGGACTGGCTGAGTTAATATTAGTAAAGCACTTACAGAGTGCCTTCATCACAGAGAGCAAAATGTAACTCTATGAGACCACCCGGGCACACTCAGGGGGCATGGACATCGCGGACATGTGAGGAAATTAAATGGGAAACTAGACAGTGGTGCTGACTGGCTTCAGTCAAGCCCTGTTCTTTCCTGATGTATAATTGTGCCTTTGAAGTACCACTTTGCGACACTCCTGTCATTGTTTGTGCAAAGCAGGAATGAACAAGCCACAACAGTGGTGGAAGAAGCCATCCCTGTGACCACCATGTGTGAAGCTGAGTGTCATTTTGGTTAAGCCTCATTAGCAAACTCTGCACAGTCTGCTCTTTGCAGAATCAGTCTAGCTGTGACATAAGGGCCATGCAGGGACCGGGACTTTTTTTCTTTGTCTCAATTACCATTTCCAAGATATAGAGTTGCTGAAGGTCTTGGTTTCCTCGACTGCAGAGCTATAGAGGAAGAATCTGAGGTGATGAAGGGAGGAACCAGCAGAGGCCAGAAGACCAGTGTCCATCCCACCCTTAGTGATGAAGAAAGGCAAGGGAAGCCCCACTTTCCTCCGTCTCCCTCCTCCTGCCAGTCAGAGCCTGCCTTGCCTTCCTTGGGAGGCAGGATAACAACCTGGCTTAGCACTTGGACCTTGGGCAGCCTGGCCTGGTACCTATTGGCTGTGAGATCTTGGGAACTTCGCTAACTAGTCTAATCCTCCTCTGTAAAATGTAGATAATACGTGACCTATGTCACTAAGTTGTTGCATCTAGTTCAGCAAGGCAATGTATGTAAGGTGCCTGGAATGCAAAAAATGAAAGCTTTTTTATTATTAGCGAGTAGTCTTTTCCATGTGCCCGGTCTAGTCCAAGGTCTTGATAATTCAGATGTTTCCCTCTATAGGCTCCTTAAAATTATAGTCAGGAACAGCTAGAGAGAAAAACACAGATTGAAAGACAGTGTACTTGGGCCAGCCCATGAATTACTTTGTGTGTCTGGACAGGAAGTGGGTGGGGGACTTGGAGCTATTTGTGTAGGGACCACCCTCCACATGGTAAAGGCTTTTTAAAAAGATTTCATGTGACTTTACTGGGTGTTCCAGAAGCAGTTGCAGGAAGTAAAAGAAGAGGCAGAAAAACATGCTTGAGCAAGCAGGCCCTGGGAAGCAGGGCACAGCAGGGTGTGGCAGACGATCCCCAAGGTAGATGCAGAGGAAGGATGCGGGCCTGGCTGCTCAGGCAGGGTGGGCTTGGGTCACTGAGGTGGCGGAGAAGGTCTGGAACACATCTGCCAGCAGGCAACATCCGCACTTGCAAGGAGGGAGTCACTGCATGCCAATCACACAGGCAGACCTCACACGGCAGGCTTCGGGAGCTCAGCAGGCCTGGCCTAGCCATCGGGCTGGCGGCAGGGCAGGACTCTGCTCACCGGGTAGGAGTGGCACGAGCTCGGGGCCCAGCTCTGGGAACTGGAGACTATGGAAACGGGGAGTCAACCCTAGGCTACTGGAACTTGGTCCCAAAGGACAACAAAGGCAGTGCAGAAAAAATAACACAGAAGATTGCACCTAGAACTTTACTGTGTGCCCAAAACCACATTATTTCAAACAATTTTCATACCAACCCAATGAAAAAAGTATTATTATCACTATGTTACTGATGAATAAACTGAGGCTCATTTAAGGTAACTGTCTTGCCCAGAGCTGCTCAGTACAGAACCAGGAATTGTCGGGTCTGCGTGCTCAGATTCTCAGGCTCTTATCCAGGTACTAGAGTACTTACGTCTCCAGTTGACCAGGGGCCAGCATCTGCTTCGCCTTCAGCTTTTTATACTCATTCTTTTGTGTTGTATAAAAAGCACAACTGTGTGGACTGAGAGCCAGGTAAACGCTCCATGGGACTTTGGAAGGGACCTGACAGAGCTTCTTGTCCAACTCCTCAATTTAAAGAAAAGGAGAAGGAGGTTCAAAGAGTTAATAGCCTTGCCTGGGTTCACTAGAAGACAGTAGCTGAGCCAGGACCCAAACCAGGTCTGCTGGCTTCTGGCCCCCATTGTCTCCACTGCATGCATCGTTTCCCTCCCATGCTGTAGAAGGTATGGGCAGGCTCATTATGTGCCATGAGGAACAGCAGTGGCATCAAACATTAAAGGCCACCAGCATACCTCACAGGACAGGTGGCAGCAGTAATTTGTGTCTATAGTTGCATTTGTAAACACAGCATGAAGAACACATCAAGAGGCTGGCAAAGAATGCACAGGTTCTGTTCATCTGCTAATTAAAACAAGGGAAATGCCAGTGGAGAAGAAGATGGATTGGGGAAAAGATGGCAGTTTTCAAGTCATGCAGAATGGCAGGAGGGGCAGCGTTCTGTGTCTTGGGTGGGGATGGACCTGTACCTCACTGGGAGGGTGTGTTCATGACTTTGGTTCAGCCACCTCCTTCTCATCTGTCTGGCTGACTGACTAAGCATCTTGAGGACAACACTGTGTTATACTTACCTTTGCATCAGCAGCAGGTCTGGCATGGAGCAGGCATTCAGAAAATGTTTGTTAATGACTAACTGGGTGAATGATTGAAAACCATTACTCGGGTAAGGCTGAGAACAAATGGCTGGTCAGTAGCTCTCCCCCCCTTTCATACTATACCTACCGTGATCAGCAGTGCCTCCAGCTTTGGTTCACACAGGGCTCTGGGAGGTCCCACAGTGATCCTCTACTTCTTTGAGCATTAGCCTTGAGGGCCTTGAGAGCTTGGTGAGAGGGATCACCACTGGAGTTTGTTAGTGCTGACTAGCTGCAATCAAAGGCCTGGATCAACTGGCCATGGTCAAAGGCCGAGATGTCAGGGTCAGGTGGCTTCAGTTCAAGTCTTGGTTTTGTCACTTTTTAGTTGTGTGACCGACCTCTCAAGTATCTATTTTCTAGTCTGTAAAGTAGGGGTAGTAGCATGGGGAATGCTGAGGACTGAATGAGACAGTGTACATTCTGGCACCCAGTAATGGCTCAGTCCATGTTAAGTCTTTGTATTGTCATTCTGGGAGGGGCTGAGGGAGTGCCAGGTCTCTTCCCACTCCCTCTACCAGGTGGGCAGTGAGCAGGCCCTGTGTGTGTGCCCACATTGCCTTTGATTAGGAGCACAAAGGAGTGCAGGAGATGATGAAGCAGAGAGGAGAGGAGTCTAACAGAAAAGATGCTGGGAGAAACTGTCAGGTACACAGATGTTTGTGGGGGCAGGCCCATGATTGGATATTATTTCCATTCTGTTTCCTTCATCCATAACTTATTGAAAGTGCAGGGGAAAAGTGAGTATACTCTGCTAGGATTGTCCAAATGAGGTTTATACGTAACTATTTTGGAGAGCAGGCAGCATGGAGAGGTTGGGGTACCCACAGTGAGCCCTGACTCAGTGCCGTGGGCCCCGGCTCTGCAAGCCTGGTGATGTTACATGTGTCTGCCTCTGAGTGACTTGTCTCACTCCTGGTAGCTCCTCGGGGAAACCTACATGCCTCAGCTTGGAGGATAAGGAGCACTGTGGCATTTGAATGGGCTTGAAGGGCATGGGATCATTGGGGATGGCAAAGACAGCATGGTTTAGAACAGGGAGGACCTGGGTTTGAGTCCCATACTTGCCAGCTATGTGACTGTGGGCAAGTTGGCCAGGTCTCATTTTTCCCTCTGTACACGGCAGGTAGTGGGACATGACTAATAGGTTGCTATGAGCGTGGAGCTTGTTCCTGGGGGCAGGTCAGTAGGAGTTCTTTCCAGCTTTGGCAAGATAGGCAGGTATTTCTGAAGCCAGACAGTTGCAATATTTTCAGGGGCCTGGAATTACCTAAAGGCTGGGGAATGGCAGGGATAGCCAGGTCTTTAGGGCTACATGCATGTCATTAGGATGCTGTGCGAAGGTGCAGCTTTGGCCCCTGAACAGACCCCAGACACACTGGGCTCAGGCCTTGAGCAGTGTGTCTGTCTTCATGACTGGCAATCTTCCTTTTTGAGTTTAAGCATGCCATTGGATGTCCTCCTCAGCTTCAGTTCAGTTTTACAAGCATTGATTGAGTATCTACCATGTGGTTATAACTGTGCTCCTACGAGGGGAGCAAAGATACAGCATGGAGCACTGGGAAGGGCCAGGGCCCCAACTCCCTATGGGTGAATGCCTCTACACTGTTCATTAGCTGTGTGGCTTCAGAATAGTTACCCAAAGCCTCTGAGCCCTGGTTTCCCACTTGTAAAATGAGGATGATTTTCTACATGGTTTTTAGAATAGAAAAAATGCTCTATCACAGACACTTAATGAATGACAATCATCTTTTTGTTCTGCTCTTCTTGCCTCTCTTCTCCCTCCCTCCTCTCTACTTTCTCCCACTCCTCCTTCTTTCCTTGACTTCAAGGAGTTTATTATTGAGTTGTGGGGCCAAGCAGAGACCTAGACTAAATCTTTCAAATGAATCAGGTTGGGAGTAAGTACAGGGAACTCTGAGATACAGAGATGGATGCTGCCAAATGGCTTCCTTCTGTCAGCCTTGGAAGTTCAGGGTAAAGCTGTCATGTGAGTACATCAGGATGCACCACATAGGTGAATGTGTTTGTAGCTGCCTGTACACACACTCCCACATGCATGTGCATCCATACATATAGACACACACACATTCATGCCTATCAGAAGGGAGGGACCTGACATGAAGTAGGACTTACACCATTGGTTCACTTGAGGAAACCTTAATGAAGAGATAAGAACAGAATTAAGGGTACAGACAAGGCGTGGCGAGGTGCCCAGAGACTCATGACTGGAGAAAGTTCTGCTACACCGAGGTTCTGATGGGACAAGGCGGGAGACAGTCTTACCAGGGCAGGAAAGAGCCTCAGCCTTGGTAGTGATGCTGCCTGGAGGAAGTGAAAGCCACAGGGGGACACAGCAATGCCAGAGATGTGGCCCTGCAGTGCTGCGGGAGGGGAAGAAATCTCCTGACTGCTCTCTTCCTCTGATCTGCTGATGCCTCCCATTGGCTGAGCCCTAATGAGGAGGCAGTATGAGCCCTAACGAAGGAGCCTCCTTCATGGACATATAGCCCATGAGAAGAGTGGAGGGTGGAATCTTGGAAGGGCATGCAAGAGGGGAGTCAGGAGCAGGGATGTGAATGCATTTATGTATTCTCATGTACAGGCATGTACAGGCTGGTCAGAGCTTCTTCCTGCACAACCCTCAGGTTGTGAGGCTTGAGGGTGGTAAAGGTAGGGGTGGTGCAGGTGGATGGTTTCCAAGCCCTCCCACATGTCCATAATGCTGGGCAGGGCTCTCAGAGACCTCTGGACTGGGCTTCCTGCAGGGTTTCTCAAAGCCTATACACATTGTTGCCACAGTTTATGAGAAACCAAGATTGGCTTCCAGCTTCCCTGGTCTTCTCTGCAGGCAGTTGTATGTTTACATGAATTTGAGGTAAATCCATGTGTAGTATTGTATCTTTCTGCCCTAGTGCTAGGCTCAGCAGACATGAGAGGCACAGTGAAAGCCCAGACAAGGGCCTGTGGCTGGCCAGAGGCATGTCCTTGGAGCAGGCCCACATGTAGGTGGGCACGGGCATTCCAGTGCTGTCCTCAGTGGGTGGCTTGTTTCCTATCCTCACCTTCTCAAGGACCCAGCTGTGCTGTTAGTCTCTCTCCCACTTGACCCCACCTCCCTGGCTCTGCCTTGCAACACTGCTAGTCTCATTGGGGTTTTGCCAGGAACTGTCCAGCCCATACCCAGTGGGCAGTATGTCTGCTGTGTTGGTTGACAAGAGCTCTTGTGCCCTCCTCATTGGCTAGCACAGCTGACCAGAGTGGCTTTTGGATGTGAACACTGAGGGACCCCATGGGTGGTTTAGTTCAGGAGGTGAGTAGCATGGAGTGGTGGTCGGGAGCTTGGTCTCAAATCTCAGCTTGGTGTGGCCTGTGTGGACTCCACAATTATTAGGTCAGTTGTCTGCCTCTGCTTTTAGGATGCCTGCAGCACACCTGTTTTGAGCAGTTTGGCTTCCAGAAGGGTTAACTGCAAAATGCACCCAGGATAACAAAGTCTAATGAGCCTTTTTCAAATGAAAATTATTCACTTCAGGTTGAGTGTGAAAGTCACTCTGCCCAGAGTGGCTTTGGAGTTTGGTTCAGGTGACATGGCCCTGCTGTTGCTGAGGGAGCCCCTGCCTGAATGCCTCTCCTCTAGGCAGAAGCTAGACCCATCAGCAGCCCGGGGAGAGGACTGCCTTACAGTTTCCTGTGGAAGGAGGGCATTTGCTCACTTTATTTTAAAACTGCCTTAAGTTATTGAGCATATGTTAAAGATGGCAGGGAGCTAGCTCCCCTCCCTGGCTATTTTAGGCCAGCCTTCTCTGGCTAGCCTGGCCTTGCTGTGAGCGTTATTGCAAGTCTGTGCTGTGAACAAGTCTGTGTTGGGGAGAAGTGGGAGAGGGCCTGGCTCACCAGCCTCGGGGCAAGCAGTCGGCCTTGGCTGCAGGAAAAGCTGCCCCTGTGGGATGTGGTAGGTCTGTGGTACCTGAGCCTTCTTCCAGCTGCCCTGTCTAAGAGTCCTGAAGTGCTGAGGACTGGACTCAGAACTTCTGGAAGGTACAGGGATATTTCTGTAGAAGAATCCATATTGAGTTTGAAAACCAAGGAGAGCTACACACATGTACATGCATATAGGCATGTACCAAAGGCAGTCATATACACACACACTAATATTCACACACAGATACACACAGTTAAACACAGCAAACATACCTACACATATATACACACATGCACACACCTATATGCAGGCTCTCTGTTTCACACTCTCATACATACGTGCACACTTACTCTCACACACACTGTCTCACACACACACTTTTTCTCACAACACACAGCCTCATACATTCATACATGCACAGACACCCACACACACTACAGATCAGGCTTGGTCAGAACAGTAAACCTGGTAGAGGAGATCGCTGCCTGTGTCTGCTGCACCCAGCTGAATCAGATACTAGATGACTTAGACTTACTTGCTAGGCACAAAGTAGGGACAAAGATGGTGACTTTGTGCCCTGGGTATCCAGCCAGTGCTGGGACTAGAGGCACACATCCTAGAGCCAGGGCCCCCAGATTCACAGAGATAGTAAGAATGAGGGCCCAGGTGGCTTCTTTTAGAGCCACAAGCTCCCTGGAGAGTCCCAGGCTGGCGTGAGTCACTGGTGCATGTGTTAGATGCATCTTCCATGTCAAATCGTGCCCTTCAATGAGTCCATGTCCAGCTGCTCACCTCCCCTGAGGACTAGCACCTGTGGACATTGAGATGGGACTGTGCATACTGGAGTTTGCATGATATGATTAAACTTGTCCTCTCTCCACTCATGACTGTTCTTCGGTCCTTACTGGAGGTGCTTAGCCAGGGAGGCAGTGGAGGAGGTGCAGAGAACACAGGCTGTACAGTGAGACTGAATCACATGGGCAGGTGGGCCAGCTGTGTGACCCAGGTCAAAGCCCTGAGCCTGTTCTGTATCTGTAAAGTGAGGATAGTCATGCCTATCTTTGGACTTGTGAAGTTTAAATAAAGTTATGAAAAGCTACCAGCAACATAATCGGCACATAATAGGTGCCAAAAGATGGGAAAGTCCCTTCTCCTGTCTTTGTTTTACATTCTCCTAGCCGAGGGGTACCTTCAACATACATGAGAGAACCATTCAGACACAGGTGACTCTCTGTGCTGCCTATGTTGGCCCTCGCCAGCTCTGATGACAAGGGAACAGGATTCTGGCCTGCTCCTTCTTGATCGGTTGTATTAGGTTCTCCAGAGAAACAAAACTAATTTGATGGATGTGTGTATACATATACACATAAAATTTGTTATAAGAAATTGGCCCCATGATTATGGAAGTGGACAAGTTTCAAGATCTGCAATTGGCAAGCTCGAGACCTAGGGGTGCCGATAGCGTAGTTCCAGTCCGAAAGCCAACAGGCTGAAGACCCAAGAAGAGTTTCATTCAATTCTAGTCCAAAGGCAGGAAAAGACTGATGTTCCGGCTCAGTCAGTCCGGCAGGAAGAGCTCCCTATAACTTGCAGGAGGGTCAGCCTTTTTGTTCTATTCAGGTCTTCAACTGATTAGATGAGGACCACACACACTGGGGAGGGCCATCTACTTTACTCAGTCTACTAATTCACATGTTAATCTCATCCAGAAACACCCTCATAGATACACTCAGCAGTGTTTTACCAAATTACTGGGCACTCCATGGCCAAGCCAAGATGACACAAAATTCACCATCACCCCTGGTATTTGGTGGCCTCACGCATCAGTGGGTGTCCTGGTGCAGCATGGGGTAAGGCTCCAGTCTTAGGACTTCCTGGAGCTTTTGGTCATTCTTGTAATACCACAGAGGCTGTCCTCTGGAGTGGCAGAAGAGCCCAGTTTGGGTGTTATATCCAGCCATGAATATAACAAAGAGTCTTGGCCAAGACCCACACCAGACCTGTGGGCCTCTCTTGATGGCAGAAATATTAAAGCTTTGCCCATCAACTTGTTTGAAATGACTCTCATTATCTTCCCCATTATCTGTGAAACCTCCATACTTTTCCTTCCCCACATCTTGTTTGCATTCAAATCCTGCCAGTTCCTTCCTCTTCAGCATTTCCTTCTCAGACCCAGGTCCCAGCTACCATCATCCTCTTGCCACTTTCCTGCACCTTCCTCCACAGTAGTGTTCTTGTCCTCAGTCTTGCCCCACAGAACCTGTCATCCACACTCTTGCCAGAGGGAGCTCTCTAAAATAAGAGATCCAACTGTGTCATCCCCTAATTAATTCCCCTATCAGCTTCTCACCACCTAGTAAAGTTTGCAAGCTGATTCCATAAGGGCCAATTTAGCTCACACTTAAAGAAAAATAATTTGAATGCCTTTACATCTGAAGGGTGTGTGTCTTCCTGTTTGGCACAGTCCTCACCACCGTCGTACAAATCACACCAGTCCACTTCCCTAGTCCACTTCCCTCCTTTGTTACTTGTTCAGCCCCTGGAGCCAGAAGTCCAAACTCTGCAGCATAACATGTGACTCCCTTCACAATCTGACTTTGACTAACCTTCCAAGATTGATTTTTAGGCAATTCTACCTACATACCATGTGCTCTAGCCATCCTGCTTTGTACCTTTCGCCAAACACACAGTATTCTTTCTCTTCTCATTTCCTGCCTTTATTCATGCTGTTCAGTTTAGTTAGGTGGCTTTCCTCTCCTTGAAGCCTGGCTAGTTCCTAATTATCCTGTAAGACTCTATTCATATGCCACCTACTCTCTATAATCTCTCTGTAACACTCTCTAAGTCTCAGTTTCCTCCTCTGTAACATGGAGTAATCATGGGGTTGTCATGAGGATTCAATGAGAGAGCCCATGCAGAGTGCTTAGCACAGTGTCAGGAATATATAGGAAGTACCCAGTAAATATCCAGCCATCTGCTTTCCTGACATCTAGAGATGTTATTGGTTTTGGCGGTGGCGATGAGAGGGACTCTGCTGTCTGTCTTCAGCCAGGGTGCCTGAGTTTGACAGGCTTTTACCACTCACAGTTAAAGCAATAGAGAGTAATGGTGTCCATCAGGCAGTAAGTAGGAAACAGCCCATTGCAAACGCCTGCCTTGATGGAGTGTTGCAGGATTGGGGAGGGGGGGGGTTGGGGGGTACTATTTATGCCCAGAAAGCTCTACTCAAGAAAGTAGAACAGAGAAAATGAAATCTGATTTTATAAATCCTTCTAGACTTAAGGTTTTAAAATATATGTGTGTATGTATTTAATCTTGAAGGAATTTAAATCTTTCATGGGTCATTGCTTATGGCCTGGCACCTCTCACTGATGAACTGTGGCGGCAGAAGCAACGCTTGGTGTCATCTGTTTACAGTTTGGTTGAATGAAGCTCCTGTGTACATTTACTTAGGAAAACTCTGTTAATTGCAGAACAACCAGGAATAATAATTATTGTTCCTGTTTGGTGCTGGAATGAGTTGGCTGCATCAGACTAGAGACTTGCAAGGCAAACAAGTTATCTGCAGGCATAAAAAGAAACCCCCAACCCAGAAGTAGAAAATAGGTGACATTTGATCTAACAGTGCCTCAGATAGTAAAATGTAGGTTCTGTGCCAGTTTTTTTTTTCTCTATGAAGAGAAAAGTCAGAGTGGAAGTAGAAGCAGATACTTCTTGGCTCCATCCTTAGTCCAGGGTTAGGTGCATCTCCAATATAATTAAGACTTTTGGAAGGTTCATAATGCAAGGAGCACATGTGTAGACTCAAATATTCTTGGCTGGGAATACTAAGGTCACTGGCAGTCTGGAGCCAAGAGCTGAAGATCCATTTCTAAAAGGGAAAATGTAATCCCTGTGTTGAACTCTCTCTTGGAAGAGGTGTCTACATCAAATGAGAATTGCCATGTTATAGGTGAAACACACTGTGGACATTGAAGAAGCTTGCCAGTGTAGTGTGTGGGATGTCAAAGACTGTGTTGCTGCTCAATGAGACCTGATGCACTCCTGTGAGAGGGTACTTCCCACTGCCCTGGCCACCACACTTGGCTGTGTGACTTATTTTGGACAAGGAAATGTGAACAGAAGTGACACGTGTCACTTCCAGGTGGAAGCTTTAAGAGCTGGCCAGTGCTGCACCTTCTTCTCTTTTCTCTCTGCCATAGACTCAGGGGTCAGTAATACAGGTGCTCCGTCAGCCTGGATTCCAGTATGAGGATGCCAGTGACAACACGGGAGTCCTGGTTGACTCCTGATGGATGTGGCACCAGGAGGAAGTAACCTTGTGTTGTGTAAGCCACTGATATTTTGGGTGTTCTTATTACTGCAGTCTCATCCAGTCTCTCCTGACAAATGTGCAATATTTGTAAAAGGAAGAATCATATGGTATTTATTACTTCTGTGCATAACTAGATATATTCTGATTTTTATAGCAGAAGGACAATAAGAAAAAGAAGTACCCATAAATGCCATAAATGGATCAACAGCTGAGTTTATAAAGGAACATTAAGGACCCAGGAGTCTACTTTTAAGTGTCTGCAAATTTACTCACAAAGTCATACATACTGTGTCACTGTCACACAGACATTCCCTTACCCATGGAAATGATCAGTTCATGCGAGCCCCACGGATTGTGGGGAAATGTCACAAAGGGGGGCCATCACATGTAGGCTTCACTCCCTGCAACCACACCCATTGCTTGCTCTTCTCTGGTTACCTCATGCCTTTATGGCTTTGTACATGCTTAATACCCTGCCTAGAACACCGTCATTCTCTTCTCTTCCAGGATTTTGTCCCCTTAGTGAACACCTAGTTTACTTCATGCAAATGCCAACACCACCTCCGGAGCCTTCTCCAAACCCTTCTCCCATGCCAGGCAAGTGGGAATTTCTTCCATTTCCTCTGAGTGTGAACTGGACACCTCCACCAGTTTGTCCCAGAGACAGCTTAACTGTGGTGTGTTCAACACCAAACCATCAGCTTCTCCCAAACGTATTCCCCTTCTGCTTCCCCCAATCCACGAATGACTCCCCACCTATTTAGTGACCAGATTTATAACATCAACTTCTGTGCCATCCTTCCTTATATCTTATCTCATCTCTCATCCCACTGAATCTTTCTGATTTCACCTCTGAGATGTTTTTGAATCTTTCTCATTATCACTGTATCAGTTCAGGTTCTTATTATCTGGCACTAGTGTTAATGTTACAGCTTTCTTGTTCATTGTTCTCTCCGCTTCTCACTCATCTTCCACTCTACCACTTCTGGGTGATGTTTCTAAAACAGAGATCTGCTGGAAACTTTTGTCATTGCCCTTGTCTTGAGTCTGAAGTTGAAATCTGCTGGCATGACATTCTGGGCCATTTGAAACCTCCTTTTCCATTTGGCTTGTTCTTCTCACCACTCCTCCTCCTTACTTGCCTCTGCTCCAGCCAAACCAGGATATGTTCTTGTATGTATATGTGCTTTTTAAAAAATTGCGCTTCCTGAATTTTCATATTGTTTCCTCTGCATGGAATTCCCTCTTCTCTTTCCTTCACCCTTCTCTGATAACACTGGACTTAACCTTCAAGATCCAGTTGAAGTCTCATCCTCTGGGAAGCTTTCCCGTAAACCCCAGGCAGGAAAAGTCCTGCAGGCAGAGACTGGGTCCTATTGATTGATGTATTTCCTCTGTTTAGTGGATGGTGGTACAGAGTGGTTCTCAATATACGTGTACCAGACAGTTTGGTTGTAATGCTCCCCCAACCCTGCCCAGTGACTTAGAACAAGAAACATTTACTCCTTGCTCATATACTACTGTTGGAGGCTGTGTGCACCAGCTGTGGTTGCTACCAGGCTCTGCTGGGTTCTGCTGTTCTGCGTGTCTTCCCATTCTGAGGCGCAGGCTGAAGGAACAACCCTTATTTGGACCGTGCCATGTTCCCAGAAGAGGAAAAAAGAAGTCTTTTGCGCAATGGCTTCTAAAGCTTCTGCTAGGGCCAGGTTTACGTCACATCCCAGTGCCCCGTGCTGGCAGTGTTGGCAGTGCTGGGGGGTCTCTACTGAAGGAAGACTTGAGGTGAGGTACTTGGTGACATAACTGAGAGCCTGGTCCTCTGGCTGTCCTGGAAATTCCATGAGGTGCCTAATCTTTAGTAATTCTTTCTGATTAAATTAGTCGGCGCTGTTGCTGTTGCTTACAGCCATGCATCCCGGCTCGTCAGCCACCTTTCCCAGCGAGGCAGTGTGTAAGGTTGTTGAGTGTCAGCTTTGAAACTGGAGTTGGGTTTGAAGACCTCTGGCTTCCTGCTACCATGGTGCTTGGGGTCACCTACTTAATTTGACAAGCTTTGGTTTCCTTATCTGCAACATGGGAATGAAGACAAGACCTGCCTCATAGGGTTGCTGTATTAAAGGAAACAATACACATGGAGGGGGTCCAGAAGCTATTAAGATTATTGTTCTTTACAAGAAGGTTGAAAGGCACTCTCCAGTGCATAAAGTATGCTGGTGGCCAAACTGAGTCTGGATGGCGGACCTCCTGGCTCCAGAAGTGGTGCCTGTGGACCTTCACTCATGTGGACTTTACCTTGTGGACCTGATGAAAGGGTTCGTGTGAGAAAAGGGCACGGAAATTGTTGCTTTCCTGGCAACTGGCTTATTAAGGAGAACCTCCGTCTGAACTGTTGGTGAGGGGCACTGAGCACCGTCTCTTACTGTACTCTCATCTGCCCCTAATCTGAGACGAGGAAGGATGTCCGGGATTTGACAGCTCCGTGGGAATATCAGCATGAGTGTGGGGAGGCTGCAGAACTGAGCTTTGGGTAGGAAGTGAGTCTATTTCCTGCAGGTGGTGTGGCAAATGCATACTCCAGGGTTCCTAACACAGGTGCAGGCGGTGCACTGCTGGCTACGTGCCCGTTGCCAAGTGCCCTTGTGAGTAGAGGAGGAGCTGCCACTGAGACGTTAGAGACCTGGGGTTTCATGGATATAGTGAGTTGTCTGTTCTGTTTCTGTTTTCCAAAATGCAGGAAAAAAGCAGTTACACTGGTTGCATCAGGAATCTAGCATGCTCTGAGCTTTCCTGCAGCAGTCCCGAGGAGCTTAGCGTGTGGCATGGACCAGTCAGAGGTCTTGATTTGCTTTCTGAGTCCAGCAGGGGTGGGACAGTGGGGCAGGGCTGCATGATTCTGTGGGCATGCCTCTCATCTATGCCGTGTGCCAGCACCCCGGGTCAAGAACAGCAGCCAAAAATCAGTGCAGGCTCCCATCCCCTCCTCCCCTCTGGGGGGAGGGATGTCCAACCTGGCTCCTTCCCTGTCCTCATCCATACACCCGTATTGGCCGGTGGCAGGAGTGTGGGTCAGCTAAGAGAGGGCTTCAGGGAAGGGCAGACCTCTCTTGGCGGTGCAGCAGTGAGCATAGTGTTTGCAGGGCAGGGATGATGTGTGCCGGATCTGGTGACTCTCTGGAATGAGGACAAGCTGAAGTGGGACAGGAAGCCCTGTGAAGGAGTACTCCTGTGAAACAAGAGGCCTGGGGCCTCTCTTCACATATCTCGGAGTGAGCGGCCATCTCTCCCCAGGGATGGCCGATGTGGCTCTAGGGTTTTCTCCACTTTAGCACCACCTTATGTCCCCGCTCTTTGGTTCTTGCCTTTTCTGGGACCTCAGGAAAGTGGTCTTGATGGTGGACTTTTGGGACAGCTGGTTCTGGGTCTCCTGTACCAGGGGTTATGGTGCAGGAGCAGGGGCAGAGGGCTCTGGCCACCCATGGAGAAGGTCAGGGATTCCTTGGCCAAGGTGGCGCTGGTTGGTGCTCCCAGAGGGCTCGTTTGAGCCACTCCAGTTCCCTTCAGTTAAGCTATCAGAAATGCTGTAAGGGTAGTGTAAATTATGTTTAGGATGTAGGTAGCTTTGAGTAATTCTTTGGATTCTCCCCATTGAAACCTTCTCTGGCATTTTCTGATTGTGAATGAAGCCTGGACAGGTTAGAAGTAAAGTCAGAGCTCACGAAACTGGCGGGCCTGTCTGGCATTTCTTCTGAGAGGCAGTCAGAACTCTCTTGCACCTCTCAGAGCATTCTTTTGCCTTCCTGGCAAGGCCTGAAGAGTCCTTGAGAACTGGAGAGCAAGCTCGACTGATGGGATGGAGGGAGCCACAGATGTGGGCCAAAGAGCCAGGGATGATGAGCGAGCCCAGCCGCTGGTTGAGGGCTGACTGAGAAGGCCAGCAGGCGGGGTTGGACCTGCGTGCTGTAAATGTTTGCCAGTTTGTTACCCCCATTGGTATCCAGACGATTGTGATATTTAAAGCTCTTAGAGAACTTTTAGCTCAGGAACAGAGGTGTCAGCAGCCATTATGGAGGATAAAAGCGAGCCAGGAGGTGGTGGCCTTGTGTTTAGGGTGAGTGAATGTGGGATTCTCAAAGCCTCTGGGGTTTTGACCTGGTAGTCAGGACACAAGGGCCTGGAAAACCTTCCTTGATGGCTGTGGACAGGCAGCCAGTCTCCAATTTACTCCCTGTGACAGGTGCTCAGGATGCTTCCCAGACCCCCTCTGTGGACAACGGACTGGTTTCCCCTTGTGCTGAGACCACCGTCAGCGGAAAGCCCCCGCTGCCTACTGAGAGGGCTGCCTTGTTGGCAGCTGAGAGGGCTGCCTTGTTGGCCCAGGTCATGGGCCCTCCCCAGGCTGTTCTACATGAAATGACAGCCAATATGGGGCAGCCTCGCCCCAACTCACGACTGTTCTGGGAGGTCACCCCATCTGTAAAACTCCCCTCAGGGTCAGCCATGTTTCCTTTCCTTTGCATCGCAGCCTGGCTTGTCCTTCTGCACAGTCCTGCTTCTTCCCACTTCCAGAGGTGCGGGTCCTGAGCGCTCTCCCTCCTGAACCTCCAGCATGCCTGTTTCTGTCTCAGAAGTTGCCTCCCAGGAACCCAACCCAGCTCTTCCTTTCAAGCCAGAGAGGCCCTGGGTAATCTCTGAGACCACTCCGGTTTACTCCATGAGTAGGAAGGTGGTCTTTCCAGAGATGCCTTAAATGTCTGATCAGGGAGGAGTGCTGGAGGGCCATTGAGCTGGCTGACTGTTAGTGTCTGGCTGGCAGGGCTAGGAGGGGTATACTGTCTAGCGCAGCAGCTGGGAGAGCAGACCTAGATGCCAGGTTGCCCGACTTTGAATCTTGCTCTACCATTCGCTCCCGGTGTGATCGATCTGAGGCAGGTTATTTAATTCCTCTGCGCCTTAGTTTTCTCATCTGTAAAATGAAGATAATTATACCTTCCTCATAGTGTTCTAGTGACATTAAACAGGGAAATCTTTGTAAAGCTTTTAGAACAAGCATGCCTGCAGGGCATGTAGAAGCGTGCCCTGTAGAAGCGTGTGTTAAGTATCACCCAAGAACACTCACAGGGACACTCTCTAGGCGGCTGACCACGTGGGAAGGATGGATAGAATGGTGAGCTTCTTGCAGTCCTTGCTGCCCCTTGCTCTAGGACACCATTTATTTTGGCAGCTCTTGTTCAGTACTTGGTTGGCAGACCAGCATCAGTGTCTCTTCTCGTATATAAAACCAACCCCTGGCAGGGACTGGGGGCAGTTGCTGGGCCACTTGCACAGGAGGTAGGGCCCATCTTACCCACAGATTCTAGGAGGGAGAGCAGAGTGGGTCCCCAGGCACCAGATCATCCTAGGGGGACCGAATCTCCCGATTTCCTTGACTGAGCTTTAATAGATGGATTACTGCCTCGCCTTCCTGTGATTTCTCCTGCAGACAGGGAGGGATGGGGCGGGGGCACGTGGAAATGGGAGAGTGCCTGGAATGTGGTGGTGGTGGTGGAACCAACTATGAGAGGTCCCCTAAGGGAAAGATGGGAATGAAAAGAAGATGCGGATGGGTCTTGGCCCATATGGCCCTTGTGGGAATCAGAGGGTGGGTTCCTGGCCTGGGAGAGGCCCCTTTGCCTCTCCACATCCATTCTCCACCTTTCTTGACAGTGCCTCTGGCTTCCAGGTGGGTGCAGCTCATGGGCAGCACCAGCAGGAGTATCTGAAGGTAAGAAGCAGGGCATTTCTTCTCCAAACCTCCTCCTGGCAGGGTCTCTGTTGGCAGTGGCTGTGTTCTACACTCACGCTCTCAGCCACAGCTCCACCAACTTCCTCTAAGGACTCCCTCTCCTACCTCCATCAGGCCCAAGGTGGTGAGGCTCCTCTTCTTGCTGGCCCAGGCTGCCTCTATTCTTGTTGACTTCCCTCAATGCTGCTCACTTTTATAAACAGTTTCTTATCAAACCCTCTTGGTTAGTTCCCTGCCAGGGCCCTGAGTGACACACAGCCCTCTGGGCTGACTCAGCCCCACAGACCCTTGGTTTAGCGGGTGGGTGTGGGCTGGACTGCATCTTTCCCTCCAGCCCCAGGTTCCCATGTACAGGGCACAATCCACACAATTGTGTGTGGCAGCGCTGGGTGCGAACTTCTTTGTTCTCTACGAGGAGTGTCCCTTCCATTGCCAGTAGCAGGAGATCTGAGTTTGGTTTCATCAAGGAAGCTGCGGCAGTGTTCTGAGGGAGGGAATGGGACGGAAGGAGCCTGGCAGTACAGCTAGTGTAGTCAAAGCCAGGAGAGCAGGCCCTGGGGTATTCTCAGGGACATGGGCCTGGGCTGCTTTCAGTTTTCCCTGGTCTGTGTTTAGAGAGGCTGAAGGGTCCAGGGCTCCCTCTCTGTCCCAAGTGACTGATGCTCTGCTCCTGGACAGGCGATCTACTTGTTCCGGCTTATTTCTCAGCTGTAGTCATCTTCTAATGAAAAGACTCATACCACAGTGTCCCTAAATCAGTTTCATTCTATGTCCCTGTATTTTCAAGAAGTTGCTTCTCTGTGTCTTCAACTTGGTGGGAAGACCAAGAGTTGTTCCCTCCGTTTCAGTTTAGACACCAGGGTCTAGTTTATTCTGGGCTTTAGCCCCAGGATTTTTTAGTAGAAAACCAACCTTTGAAATCAAGACACCCAAGACACATTGTGTCTATTAGGAAGGATTCAGGGCAGTGGAAAACCCTGGAAATCCCAGACCCAATTAATAATTCTGTAAGACAGCTCATTAGAATGCACAAGTGCTTAACTAAACAAAACCATAATCGAAGCTGTCAGAAGTGATGCACGGTTGTGTTAGCGTTTTCTCATTCACACATCATTTCCTCTACAATTTAGTTAGATAACAAACTCTACTTATCCCGTCACTGGCTTTTCCAGCCATGAAATGCAGTCGGTGTCTGTATTGGGCAAAGGCGGAGAAAGGGCTTTTGACTGGTTGGTGCTAGAGGGTTTCCAGCCTTGGGACAGGCAGGGTCTTGTGCAGCCAAGCCCAAAGTCAGCCTGGTATGCCATGGCCTCTGAGAAGTTCTCTGGACCTTGGCACTGTGTTAGAGGACGGCGCTATTCTGCTGGCGTCTTTGGGGCTCTGCCACATTGCGGATTGCGAGAGGAAGACAGCCTTTTAGGGCAGAGCTGTTTAACCGGTCCAGAGTAGGCCCAGGGCTTGGACAAGCCTGCTGCTCCCAGGGTGCCTTCCACCCCCCGTTACTGCAGAACCCCTCTAGCTGAAGCCGGTAATAATGAGACAGTGCAGACTGCTTGTCTTAGGAGACTTCTTTTGGAGGGTCCCCAGTGTCCTCACCTTGGTGAGACTTGTGTCAAGCTGCCTCCTGAGTAGGTTTTGAAGCTCAGGGGCAGGGGGTTGGAATCACCGGGAGTGAGAAGGGACCCTGGGTGTCCTAGAGGGGGCAGGCCACTGGGGCTGAGGGTTGCAGCAGGAGCTGTTACTGCCAGCCTCATCCAGGTAGCCAGCCTCTCACAAGAAAATAGAGGAGAGAGTGATTGCCTGGTTTTAAATATCTTTTAGGACAGATCAAATCTGAGCAGCCCCTGAGCAGGGATGACAAAGCTGTGGGTGAGGGTCTGCTTGGCCATTAGTTATCTGAGGACAACAGAAGCACCACAAATATTCATTTTAATTGATTAAAATGAATCCATATGTGTGCATATATTGGTGTATAATTCCTATGTACTCTCCTTTCCCCTCTCTGTTTCTTCCAAGGTGGGAAGAAGCATTCTCACAGAGCAATGAAATGGCATGTGAATGCTAACAATGTAGGCAGTCCCAGCAGTTTGGGGTTGGCAGAGGCCACATCTCAGGTCTCACTTGGGCTGTCTGGTTGTCCCCTGACCACAGTGACCTCCAGGTGGCCTCTTTTACAGGATTGACTGTCTGGTCATGTTGTGGCTTGGTCAGCCAACATCAGCCATGGCCTTGGTGTCCCTCTTGGCTTTAGCACACCTATGTGCTGCAAAGGCAGCTAGGACAGCTATTGCTTATGGAGGGCCTACTATGTGCCAGCACATGCTGGGTGTTAAGAAATGCCTGAGGGTGGGTCTCGTTACTGACAGGAAATGGAGACTGGGATGGGTCAAAATACTTTCCTAAGACCACTAAGTGCAGAGCTGAGAATTTAAGTCCAGGCCTTGCTCCAATAGTCCAGGGATGGCGCTAGTGGGGAGAAATTCCATTCGACGTTTCAGAGTATGTAAGATGTTTGCTTTTCAGTGATCTACATCACATACAATGGCTTGGCTTCCTGTCTCTGATCTTTCTTCTGTTGCAGCTGGGTTCACTTAGAAGCTAGCTCTGTGATCACTGTGGGGCTGAGCGTGGATGGGAAGGAGGCTGTGGAGAGGGTCCTTCTCAGTACGACCCCTGCTCAGAGTCAGGACCCAGGTCCCTGTGCCTGGACTGCTGCTCAGGTCTGCCCAGTTCCTCGGGGCCTTGCCCTCTCCTTTACGCTCCTGGTGAGTGGAGCCCAGCTCCTGCCCAGTGTTACCGCTCCTCCCAACATGCCTGCCAGGGCTCTAGGCTTGAGAAGGAACCCTGGCCCCCCATCTCTGCTGGGGCACCTTGCCAACCATGCTTCTCTGCCCCTGAGGGAGCCAGCTCTGCTCTCACTCCTGTGTCCCAGCCACTGGGCCTTTCACTATTCTTCTGCCACTCTGTCCCCCTAGGGTCTCTGCACCTCCTCTTCCTCCTGGCTGATATCCATCTGGCTTCTTCCCTCCCTCCCTCCCTTCTTCCAGGTCTTTGCTCAGGTTTCCCCTTGTCAAAGAGGCCTTCCCTGACCACCTTTATCAAATAGTCCACTGGCCCTGTCACTCTCCATATCCCTTACCCAGCTTCGTTTTTACCCGTGAAACCTATCACCATCTGAGATGTTTCCTACCTCCTAGAATGTCAGGTCTGTGCGGGTAGGGCCTGCGCTGGTTCCATTCACTGGGCCTGAGGGATAGGTCACCCATGGAAAGAGCAGAGGACCTGGAGAGCAGAGACCAAGATTTCAAACTGCCTTTGCCACTTACAGGTGTGTGCCCTCAGTCGTATCCCAACCTCCTTGCATCCAGTTTATTTGTCTGCAAAGTGGGCATTCTAATTCTGACTTTTGGACTATAGCAAAGATTCTCAATAATAGCTAACATTTACTGAGTGCTCATTGTGCATGCACCACGCATTTTGCAAGGATGACCTCATTTCATCCTTGTAATACCCCAGGAAGGGGACCATTATTTTCTAATTTTACAGATGGGTCACCTCAGACACATAATGATGAAGTGACTTGACCACTGTCCTATAGCTAGCAAATGGCAGGTTCAGGACTCGAGCACAGGGTCCAGATCTAGACATGACACTTTCTCCTCTATAGTACCTCTCATTGGGCAACATGTGCTCAGTGCGGACGAGGCCCCCAATAAGTGGCAGCGCTTCTCCTTAATAAGATCTGCCTTTTCCCATGGCTAAATTATTTTCTGGGGTCAGGCCTCCTTTTGGATTTCTGATCCCTTGTCCTCCCATGAGTGACCAGACCCTTGGCTTTCCATCACCCCTGGAGCCCTCTTGGGCTCTGGGCTCCAACCCACCCTGGTCCAGTTGCTCCTGCCTCCATAGGTACACAGTCCTGGCTGTCATAGTTCTGTCAGATGCTCCCATGTTCTCTAGTCCCCCTGCCCACCACCAGGATGGCAGCAGCTATGAGACAGGTAAGAGCTTAGCCCTGCCTAGAGTGGAAGTCTATTAGAACTTCTGACAGCTTCTTTGAGTTTACCATGTATAGGGTAAGTGGGAGAGGGACGTAGGACCAGTGCCTTGTGGCCATAGCCAGATTAGTGGCCAACAATGGGGGATGTAAATTTCACATTCAGAAAAAAAGATTATTGGTGTGATTGTTCTCTTTCTTATCTTGGCTCAGAAATGCCAGGGTTGGTGACCCTTGAGCCACTAGGGAGTCCTGCCACCCACTTGTCACTGCAAAAGCAGTGTGCAGGGAAGCTCCTTCCTAGGGAACAGTTTAGGGATGCAGCTGCGTGAAGGACCGAGTCTGCCATTTCACACGGGAGCCTCGGCCTCGAGTCAGAGGCGATTTCTTGGAAGGGCCGACCTGGGGCAGGCAACTGCAAGTATGAGCTTTGGAGTTCTAGAAACCTAACCCTGGTTCAAACCCAACCTCCAAAACTTACTTGAGTAACTTTAAATAAGTGACCTCAGTCTCCCCATCTGTGATGTGGGAGTCACTGAGCAGGTTTGGGTCCAAGGTTCTCTTTAAGTGAAGGTGTTTTAGATAACCTCCTTTCCTGTTGTGACCCCTCCAGAGTCACAGGAGATCTCACAGGGAGAGACCCCTGCACTCTCAGTGGCCCTCCCTTAACCCTGCCAGGGCCAGCACGAAGGGTCTGAGCTGCCCACTGACCCTATTTTCCATCTTTGACCCACTCAAGACTGATGCTTTCTTTCTAGAAGTCCCACCAGAATTGGTCAAATGGTAGCCTGTAAGTGCCTAGAAACACATTTTCAGTCCCACTTACAACAAAAGGACAATCTTTAAAGCTCTGCAAACAAAAATAAATAAATAAATTATATTCCTTGTGAGCTGTCCCTGGAGAAATGTCATTGGAGGCCTACACTGCTTTACTGTGACCTGGTAAATGTCCCAGGAAATAAACTGACTTCCCATTCTTTAAAACCCTTTTGCCCCTTGTCTTGAACAAAACAGATTAGATTACTTGAGAAGCAGGAGCTGGAGGCTCAGCAGAGAAGACAAAGTGCATGGGTAATGCAGGTGGGTGGCGGGCTTTACATTAATGGGAAATTGAATGCGATCAGTTTCATCACCCAGGTCCTCTTGGAGATGTGCCATTCATGATGTGGGATCATCCTTTGTGGGACCCATGCCTTTGAAAGAGGTATACCCTGTGGCAATGAAGGGTTTAAAAAGCCAGAGTCAGATTTCTGCTCAGATGATTCCATTAGGAGTTGCTCTGGAATGGAGCAAGGTACAGAAAAGTAACGGACTGGTACTGACAGCTTCAATATGCCAAGCATGGTGCTAATTCTTGTCTTCGGTTCTTGCATTTATTGCTCCCAGCCCCTTGAGGCAGGTTCTGATCCCCCTATTACAGAAGAGGACACGGAGGCTCAGAGAGATGCAGGGCCTTCTCTAAGGCCACACAGGGAGTAAGCACTGGAGTCTGAACCTGAACCTGGATCCAGATGTCTCTGATTCCAAAGGGGACAAGAATTCTGGACAAGATCTCTTCTCTGACCCCAAGCTGCCCTTTTCTTCTCTAATGCATATCTGTGGCCCAGAGGGGAGGGGCAGCCCATTGTTCTGGGCTCTGTCTGCTAGGAAACCTACATGAAGTCCCATCAACACTTACTATCCATTGCTTTTTCTTGGTGTTTAGCCTTGGATGTGTAAGCACACACATACAAAGACACCCACACCCACATAGCACATGCATACACACACAAATACACACACAGGAGCCACCTGATTGATGAGAGGAATTAGCTTCATTCTGGGACTTTGTCAAAAGGCATTCTTTCTCTAGCCAGTACCTTGTGTCTTAGTTGCATTGACAGAGGGACTAAGAGGCTAGCCAAGCACAGATAATACCCCTGGCTTAAGGCACATAATGAGCCCAGGCCTCTGGAGCTGCCAAACCCTCCACAGCACCTTCTATACACATAGTCCCTGCACAAGCTGTCAACTGGAGTGAACTTAGGGTTGTTAGGTTCCAGGGATGATCTAAAAGCAAGGATTCTTAACCTGGACTTCATGGATGGGAGTATTTTGGAATGAAGAGTCTGTCACTTGAATCAAGTTGGATAAGGTCAGCTGGGTTGAGCCATCCTGAGGAAAGGGCTAATTTGCTGTCACCGTCCTAGGCGCAGAAAGAAACTATGTTTGTGTGTAAGCCTGTGCCTTCCCTCACACAGACCCCTACTCCACGTCTCTCTCCTGAGTCCCTGGCTCCACTCGGAGTGAGGAACTTCGGCAGTACTGGGGCCCTTCCCTCTGTCTCTAAGTGAACCCAGGGAGAGTGCCTGTGCTTGACAAAGGGCCATGAACTGTTCCCACAAAGGAGAGCACAGCGTCCTGCTGGCAGAGTCAGTGCTCTGACAGCTGTGAGATGGGGGTCAAGGGTGCCCGCACATGAGACAGACTGTCCTCCACACCATGTGTGAGGTCACATGCCACTTGGACCTGCGGCTGGATTAAATCTGCTGATCCTGTGGAGGCAGGAGGTTTCACATGGAAAATTCACTTCTTTGGTGACTGTAATGCAGGAGATGGCTAAGAACTTAGGGTTGTTAGGTTCTTGGGACAATCTAAAAACAAGGATTCTTAACCTAGACTTCATGGATGGGCTTTAGGGAATCTGTGAACATGTAACAATTATGGGAATAATTCTGTTTATATATGCACATATATGTATATATAAGTATACACATGCATATATAAGTATATATGAATATATGTATATGTAAGTATATACATATGCACACATATATACACACGTGTGTATATGCATATGTAGGTGTGTGTGTGCGCATTTTCTGAGGAGATGGTCCTATATTTTCCTCAGGTTTTTCAAGGGGTGTGTGACCTCAAAGAAAAGAACACTTCATTAGCATAACTAGGGGCCCAGCAAAGTCTCCCAGAATTGAGGAGGTCCTGCTCTGAGGATCACATGTGTGGGGTTTGTCCCTGTCCACTGCAGACGACTGGCTCAGTTGGTCTTATTGGTGGCTGTGGAGGACAGAGAAACCTCAGGATGGAGCTTTCTGTGGACCAGCCTGTGAGGTTTGAGACCAGGGCCTGGTGGCAGGGGTAGCTTTGGGGAGCTCTCACCACATGACACTGGACAGCTGGTCCCTCCAGTCTTCAGTAGATTCCTTGGCTGGGATTTCAGGAGTTAGTCCCTGAAGGCAATCTGTGGACACACCAGTGCCATGATTCCCAGCAGAAAACCTCAGTCCATCCAAGAGGAGGGCACCTGTTTTCAGAATTTCCAAGAGAGTAGGCCATCAGCTGCAGCCTGCCCCTCCTCTGTGTCATCTGGCTGACCCGCAGTCTTTGACAGGGGTCATGTGGAAGGCAATGCCAGCTGCACACCCACCCGAGAGGGCAGGGTCCTGGCTGGGTCTGCAGGAACCGCACTGAACCAGGCTTCCCCAGGCACCGCCCTCACCGGTAGAGCTGTGGAGGGTGTGTGGAGGCTGCGGACAGTTGTTTGGGGCAGGAGGGCCTGCAGCCTGACGGGTGACTCCTCCCTTGAGCTCAGTGGGCACGTGTGCAGGGCTGGGCTCTGAGAATGTCTTTAAAATCAGTCGCAATGTACTCAGCCCTGAGATTTGCCCCGAGGCTACAGAAATGCCCCTTTTCCAAAAAAGATCACAGCCTAGAAGAAGAGACAGATGAGCCAACAGGTCCCACTAGATGGTATGAAAAGTGGACAATAGCTGGAGAACTCCTAATGGGCAGGCACTTTTATTTCTGTATTTCTTGCACTGAGCCCAGAGTCAGGCCTCAAAACTGTGTCACTGAATGTATAAATGCCTTCTATACAGTTAGTGCTTGAAGGGACCTCCTTTGTCCCTAGTGCCTGGTATAAGGCCTGATGGTTAGTTGTACTCATGGAAGGTTTGCAGAGTGAGTGACCCAAACAAAG
Source organism: Trachops cirrhosus (assembly GCA_028533065.1). NCBI lineage: Eukaryota > Metazoa > Chordata > Mammalia > Chiroptera > Phyllostomidae > Trachops > Trachops cirrhosus. The sequence goes on from CM052543.1 coordinate 33,973,829, forward strand.
GTAGGAACATGGGGAGACTTCATCAGAGAAGACACAGAGGGCCTAGGCCTCTTTCTTCTGATAAGATGTGCCCAGGGTGGTGCGGTAGCAGAGTGGGAGAAAGTCGTTCCTACTTCAAAGGAGCAAAAACAATTGGTGTAATTCAGTTTTCTCTCAGTCATTCAGTAACTACTTATTGTGCAGTTACCATGTGTAACATACTGTGTTGGGCCTGGGGCTAGGGAAGAAATAACGTGAATTCTGTTCTTGGAGTTTTCAGCCAGGGCTAGATTAAGATATATAGGGGCCTATGAATTACAGTGCTCCCTTCCCCTCTCCCACATGTGTAATTCAAAATGAAAATGTATTAAGTTATAAATATTTATGAGGAATACCAGTCAGTTCTAATTTTTCTCATGATAACTACTTAAGTGCTTAAATTTTACATATATATCAAATTCTTTCAAAAGCATTTTGGTTCTTGAACTTTGTTGGTGTCCCAAACACATGCCCAGTGTACCATTGCATTATTGCAGCCCTGGTTTCAGTCTTACGGGGAGATAAAACACACAGAACAATGACATGTACCGGTTGCCCTAACTGTCATAGGCTGAAGTAACTCAGACGAGGGGTGGTTACTTTTTCAACAAGTGCTTGTGGATGAGCAAAAACTTGGTGCTAGGCTTCAGAGCTAGGTAAGGTTTGCAAGTTCTATGGTGGAGAACAGGGCATTCCAGACAAAGGAGTCAGAACGAGCAAAGGCAAAGCGTTGGGGTTACGTGAGAAGAGGGAAGCTTCATTTGGTGGGGATGAGAAAGGGAGGCACGGGAGACAGGATGAAAGATGCAGCCAGTCCTATCCCTGAGTGCCAGGATGTGGAGTTCGGATTTTACTGAAGTGGCCCTCGGAGTCCCTGAAGGTTTCTGAGCCTCCTATTGTGGACCAGTTTTCACCTTCAGGATATTCAAAACCTCCCTTCCATTGCGTATGCGACTATCTACAGTGACGAAGTGATACCAGAGTAATTGAGTATCGGTAATTGCTTTCACTGTGCTTTGGTGTAATACATTTTTAAAATGAGGTTCTAGCCTCTAAGTGCATCTATAGGAAAAAAAGTGCCAAAGGCTTCATTATCATTAACCGGTGCCAAATGGGATTTACAGAGATAGTGAAGCGAGTGGAGACCATGCCTCTGTTTTCTCATTACAGTTCAGTTCTGTTGGGGAGGGATCACAATAATTACAGTGATTAAAAAACAACAACAATTTGGGAAAGCAGTATTTGTATGGCCTCAAAGTTAACACCCCACACATTACTTATTAGTTACAAAGGAACAAAGCAATTTTCCAGTGGAGAAATATGGCAGAAACCACTTTAAGAGATCACACTTGGCATTACCAGTAATGGGACAAATGTGACTTTTGATGGAATGCAATGGGAAGGACACAACATTTCTTAATTGTATTCCTGCCAAAAATATTTGACCTGAATATAATAAAGAAAATTAATCAGACACTTCCCATTGTAGGATATTTTTCAAATCAAATCGCATAGACTCTAAAACTCTCAATGTTTTTTTAGGGGAAAAAACTGTGTCTGTGCCAGACCGCGTTCCCAGCGTCGGGGCACCAGGGTTTCCTCATGGACGCAGACGACAGTGTGGTGACGGCAGCCAGAGGGAAGGGGTGGGAGATGGGTGGAGGCAGGCAAAGGGAGGAAGATGGGGACATCTGTGTTAGTGTCAACAATGAAAATAAAGGGAAAAAATAAAAATTTTAGAAAGGGTATGTGATTGTGTGTGCAGAGGGACTGTTCTAGGCTAAAGGAGATGAAAGAGATATGAGAACAAATGCAATGCTTAATCTTTGGATCATGAATTAGAAAACTGAGCAAAGAGCTATAAAGGACATTATTGGAAAATTATTATAAAACATTTTCAATATGGAATGTATGGTAGATAATAGTATATTCTATCAATGTTGAGTTTCTTGGTATTTAGGTGATGGCTGATGATATTTAGAGATACAGTGAGAGAAAGAGAGAGAGAGAGAGAGAGAGAGAGTGAGCGTGATCCTAAAGGTGGTGAGACGTTAACAACCGATGATCTGGGTGAGGCTACGCAGATGTTCGCTACTCTTAACATTTCATAGGTTTGAAATTGTCAAAGTACAACCTTAAAACAAAGCAATAGCAGCTCCTTGTGCAGCAATATAGGATAATGTGAGTGTTTAGAACTGTGATCTGAGATGTTCATGAAGTTAACTTCATGTGTTGTAAAGCTACCCTGAGCCAAACATCACACCCCTTGGTTAATAAAAGAGATGTGTTTTATAACCGACTGCAAAGTGCATTATGGTAGTAAATCCTATTTTCTCTTTATTCCCACTGCAAAAATGAAGAATAATCTCTAATAGAGTGAAGTGAAAATGTTTGCTAAGAGAACAGTTTGGGATGAACTGCTAATTACAGGGATGTTGGTGCAGGTATTTCAGGGCTTTGTGGAAATGTTTTGATTGGATATTGTGCTTCCCTTCGTGTTTTTTTCACTTTACTCTTGCTAAGATAACGTGTTCTGCCATGCTCGGCTGTCTCCAACATCTAATCATGTGCAGCCCAGGGACACTGTTCTGACAGTCGTGCCCTCCCACAGTGTCTAAGAGAGCTAGGCTGCTCTGCCATCGTTTGCCAGTAAGCGTCGCTGATCAACAACTTTAAACTTCTTTAAGTCTGAAGCTGCATAACGTAGAAAATGTATCAGTAGTTTTTTTTAATCAATTCTGTAAACTAAAGTTGAATTAAGGTTTTTACTTAAACTAGAGTACTTTTAGAAAAACTGTAGTTCCGGGTGTTTCATTACTGTGGCACCTAGTTAACACTAGGAGACGAGCGCCCTGCTGTGAGGACCTGCGGCTCTGTGCACAGTGTCCCCCCGTGGGCGGAGGGTCAAGGTCCGGCTGGTAGAGAAGCCAGTAGAGCTGGGAAGGTGGTTTATATAGTTTTTAAAAAGATTTTATTTATTTACTTTTAGACAGAGGGGAAGGGAGGGAGAAAGAGGGATAGAAACATCAGTGTGTGGTTGACTCTCATGCACCACCCCCCCACCGGGGACCTGGTCCACAACCCAGGCATGTGCCCTGACTGGGAATTGAACTGGTGACCCTGTGGTTTGCAGGCCAGCGTTCAATCCACTGAGCCACACCAGCCAGGGTGGAAGGTGTTTTTTTCGTTGTTGTTTTTGTTTATCATTTTTGGTGTCATTAACAGCATGTAACTTACTATTCCTCTATTGCTACTTTTACTGTCTGTTGCCTACCAGATACTATAGTAGGTACTTAACAATTATATATGTAATTCTATGAAAAGTCCTATGAGGTGAATGTTCTTTACATTCTACAAGGATAGAAACTGAGGCTCAAAGAGGTCAAGTAAGTTGCCACAGTCACATAGTTAGAGGCAAATGCAGAACCGGGACTCAGACCTTGCCAGTCCGGCAGTGAAGCCTGTGCTCTTTTCAAACTTTGGTGACTGCACTGTGTCCCCCCTCCCAGGGAAACTGACTTACATGCTGTTGATCTCTAAGGGGCATGGGGAGGGCTTTTTATCTCATGAAAGGAAGTTTAGGCAGAAATAGCAGATAGCGGACACATTTGGGGGCACCCTTTAAGTAGTTATCTCCTGGATATCTGCAGATAACAAATAGGAGTGGGATTAGGGCATGGAAACTAGAAGTGTTAAGGAATGGGGGGCTTGGAGCCTGCTTGGGGAAAGATAAGGACCCTGTGCTTTGAGCACAGGCTGAGCTTGCACTTAGTGTATTCAGTGTCATTTTCTCTTGTTAGCAGCTCTGCCCATTCTTAACTATCCTCAGTGTTCTCTGTCCTCATGTGACCTGAGAGCTAAGGAGTGAAGACGGGTGTCCTGGGGTCCAGAGGGTGGTGAGTGGTACCCAGAGAGGATCCTCCTACTGGAACTTCCTCATCATTTGGTCCTGATTTATGTACAACATTTCAAACCCCAAGTCTGTTCTCCTGGATCACAGTCCTCTTGTCCTCCCAGATTCTCACTACACTGTAAACACTGAACCTCTCCTTTGAACCTGAGGTCCCTCAAACATCTTTGCTATCCTTTCATTCATCAGTCCCATCATGGTCTCATTCCTACCCACTTCCCAACTGATACTATCTAGAAGTATCCTTGTAATCTCTGCTTCCTCCATACCTATCTTATTAGCAGCCACTGCTGAAAGTGTTGTTATAATCAGGGCTGGAAGCAGGAGGATTTGTTGAAGGTCCATTTGAAGAGTAGTTAGATGCCCTAGTCTCCTCTTTCACTCCATGGAGTCGGGTAAATAGATGCTGTCCCCCACCTGCAACTTTAACAGGGAACTGGAGATTTATTCTCTCAGGACAATAAACAGGTTTTGAGCTGAGGGACACCCAGCACAAAGTGGGGTGCTATACCAAAAAAGCAGGGCAAAGTCAAAGCCTGTCTCATACCGCGAATAGAGAGACCTCCCCAGACATTGTCCTTTAGTTGGTTCCTAGAACAGGGATAGCCAGATTTTTTCATTCTAGTTAGGTTATGAGAAGATTCTTCTCTGGGGAACTAGTCAGCCTTTCAAAAAAAAACCGCAAAGATATCGATAATGGGTATTTTTCCTACAAATGGGCCAACCAGGATACCTACTATGAAGTTCATAGTCACAGAACCCCCCCCAAGAGTTTCCAATGAATCTTTTAGTGCACCCACTTTAAATAAGATGAGATGCTCGAGAGTCCAGATGTCAAAAATGAATGACAAGACGCAGTATGAAAAGACAGACATAAAACAAACAAATTAGGGAAAACAACCTAAAGCAAACAGACAATCCAGGGAAATGAAAATTTTTTTAAATTGTTAAATGTTCTCAGACAGATAAGAGCAGAAGTTGTATTTGGGAAGAAGATGCTTTTTAAAAAGCTAGATCACAAGCAAGAGCTCTTGGGAATTAATAATATGTTAGCAAAAATGAAACACTCAGCAAATTTATTAGAAACTCAAAAATTGAGGTTATCTTTTAGAAAGTAGAGACAAAAGACAAAGTTATGGGAAGTAAGAAATGGCAGTAATTAGAGCATCAGTCCTGGAGATCCAAGTAACAGGTGATCCAGACAGAAAAAGGGGCAGACCAGAAAATCAACAAAGAAATAACTCAAGAAAATTTTCCCATACTGAAGTACATATCAGGGTTGAAAGGTCCCACTGAGTGCTTATCATAATGAATTAAAACCCAAAATAAGGCATATGAAGTGAATATTAAGAATACTGTGGATAAAATGAAACTCCTTTTTAGTTCCCATACATAGAAGAAAAAGGATTGCAAATTATAATAAATTCAGATTACTCAAAATAAACATTGGAAACTAGAAGATAGAGCAATGCCTTTAACACTCTGAGGGTAAATGGTTTCCAACTTGGAATTCTATACCCACCTAAACTATTAAGTATAGATATGGAATAAAGTCACTTTCAGAAATGAACTGTGGGAAATGGGTGGGGAGGAGGGGCAGAAAATGCTTATGAAAATTAAACTTTATTCTTTTATTAGGTATGTCACCAGATAATGCTTTAAACTGAAGAAATTAGGAAGAATATAAACATATTATATAGAGATAAACAGTAAAAACTAAGAGGAAAAAGCTAGAAGAGTTTAAAGCAGTTGCCTTAGGAGATTTGGGAATTAGAGGTGGTGCAAGATAAAAAGGATACCTTTTACAAGGTTTATGAAAGAAATTGGCCCTTTAATTTTTGTACATATAAAGCTTAGATAAACATAAGAACTAAAAATTGGTGGTGAGGGGAAGAAGAAGAGGAAAAGAAAGAGGAAAAAAATAAAAAGGGAAGAGCTTTGGGGATGGTGGTTGGGAGACTGACTCAGTTTGGGATTTTTCTTGGAGCCTCAGCTTCCTCATTTATTAGATGGGAAAATGTGTCTTTTTTTGTGTTTTTTTTATGAGAATTAAGTATTCCTGGTATAAAGTAAGTCTTTAATAAATGTTTATTTCCATGATTTCTCCTTTTGTTTTGACTTTAGAAAATAGAAATTCTTAATGGAAAAATTCATCTGTCCACTCATTATTCATCAGACACTGGTGTCCCCGTGGTGGTCCTGGATAGCAATGCCATGGCAGTCGGCCTGTGTCACAGGTCACGTTTATCTCCGTTTGCGTGTGTTTTCAGGTCCCCAGTGTACAGGGAGCAGCCTCTGCCAGTGAGGGGCCTTCCTGCAGGTGCCCTCTCCAGTGGCGGCATCCCTGGGGGGTTTGCCCGTCCGTTCCTTGTTCTGTCTTCCTAGTGGGGAAGGTGAGAATGCAGAGTGTGGTCTGGGAAGGGATGTAGGATCGTCCGACCTCCTGAGCGAGGATCAGTGGGCCGTTTCACTGACCCACTCTCCACCCTCCTCTGTAGCTAGCCGCCTCCACGGACACCGGGCATCTCTGCCACCGACCCAGCCTGACCTGCCATGAGTCTCCTGAGCATTTTCTTGCCCACTGACTACACATTTTGTCTACTTGGTACCTGCAAGCAGCATGGTCTTAAATGTCTCTTCACTCGCCTTCACATTTATAACAACACAGTTCTTTCTCCTAGTTCATTTTTAATTAATCAAAGACAAATGCCCTACTTTCTAGCAGAAACTAGCAGTGACAGGAATCAATAGTGCCAGTTGATTCATGGTCGGCCCTCTTCCAGAGAGCCTGAGCCCGAGACAGGAGTACTCCTCAGTGTAGTCTGGGGAGGAGGAAGGTAATGGAAATTTTCGAGAGGACAGTTTCAGTGGAGTGCCAGTGACTGAAGCCAGGCTCTATGGCATTTATGAGGAGGAGGTGGTGAAGCAGTGGAAGTCATAATGTGCAACCCAGTATGGTGCCAGCTTCTATTACTTGTTGTCTTGCCTAGAGCTCTTTGTGGAGAAGGATTATAAGGTTGCTTCTGGGTGAAACGGGTAGGAGTGCTTTGATTGATTATTAATGTCTGATATGGGCATAGGAGTGGGCATAGGATGTTGGCATACCTGGCACCTATGTACCATCCTTGGCAGAAATAAGATGTTCAAGGAACTGGTAATTCATCACCATTCCCTCTGCATGGCCTGGCCTTTCTTGTCTCCCTGTTTTTACTCAGAGTTGATATTCGTGGTATGTCACAAGCAGTCCATGACTAATCACAACTGACACTGGCTGTAAACAACCAGTGTGCCCATAGGGGAATGTATTGACAAACATCGGTCCTGTTACTTGTGTTGTTTACTGAATCTGTCGTGTTCTTTCACTGTGTCGATCCAGTGAAGCCCACTCATTCTTAAAACCATCTTTAAATTTCGTCTCCTCCGTGTAGCATTTCCTTTAGACTTTGCACCTTCATCTATGCCTCCATGACATATGATATGTATCTGGATTATAACACTTACACCCTTTAAGGTTGCAGTGGTTTATGTGACCGCATCTTCCTTTAGCCTGGAAGCTTGCTGCGGGCATCATGGGGGCCTGATTCATCTCTGAGTCATCGAAGACAAACAGAATGCCAAGTTCATAATTGCCACTCAGTGAACTGCCTCTCTTCCCACTTAGTGTAGGTTTCATTTAATGTTTGATGACCTGATTTATTTGTGGTCAGTTTTCTTTTTCTTTTTAATAAGGAAAGTGTGAATACATTTGAAGGCGAAACAAAAATGCATGGTACTCAACAGAACTTCAGTGAATCAGGATTAGGCCTGGACTCTCTCGTCCAAAGGACCAAATGACCCAGAAAAGAGGCCTCTGGTCTATAGCTCCTTCTAAGACCTTGTCACCATAACCTTGTCCTGTGAACCTGTGGCCTCTGGTCCTCCTTTTGGTCAGGCTCAGTGACTGTTGAGGAAGCTGATGTCATTATTCATTTACTCAACACATACTGAGCATCTACCGTTGGTGGGCACTGGGGACACAGCCCACAGGGGCTCATCCGAAAAGAAAACTATGTGAGGATAGAACTTCATGATATAAAAGGAAACCTTTTAATTGTTTGCCTTTAAATGCCCAACTTATGTAAAAGCAGACCGAGACAGAAGAACCCAATACAAATACTTTTTTAAAAGATATTGTCAAAATAGTAAAACAGGCAAATGAATGTATGCAGCCAGGATTGAGCGTTGCGGTTGTTCTTGGTTGAGTGATGTTGTAACGGAGGGCTAGGGGTGTCTGGGGTGCTGGTGGTGATCTTGCTCTGGGTGACGGTTGTATGGAGGTGTGCTGCTTGTGAAAGTTCATCAGGCTGTACTGTTGTGTTAGGTGTACTTTTCTGTGTGTACATCATATATCCACAAAAAGAGAAAGAAGAGGATGCCTGGAAATAAGTTGGAACATTGTAGAAGGCAGTGAAGTTTTCTTTTAACCCTCCCCAACCACAGGGAATACTGTTGCATTTTGATTGTTTTGATTCAAAATTATGAAATACTTTCTCATTACCCACAGATGAATTCAGCTTTTTGGAGGGAGCAGGGGGAGAACTATTTTTATTGGTTGCTGAACCCATGGCGCCAGAACAGGGCCTGGTCTGGGCAGGTCAGCGTCATGTCTCTGTGAAATGACGGAAAACGAAAGCCTGCAACCTGTGGTATCAGCAAGGCTTCAGGTGGAGGCTGCAGCAGAGATGGGCACCTGCCTGGATTTATTTCGATAATGGCGATAGCAATAGCTATTCTTTATCAGGCAATTCCAGTGTGCCTGCCAGGTCCTTCACATACGTCCTCCTTTGCCTTCCTAGCAGCCTCGCTTCCCTTGAAAGAAACTGAGGCTCGGAGAGATGAAGTATTTTATCCAAGGCAGCTCACCTAATAAATAGGACAAAGCTGGCATTTGAAATCCAGCTTCTCTTACCCCCAAGTCTTGCTCTTTCTCCTGTAGCACCTCAGATACCTTCCATGTTTGGTCCCAGTCCTGGCATTCTGCAGTGATTCTTAGAATCCGTCTACTTCCTCAGGGGTGGCTGCTGGGAAGAGCAGCCTGTTTGCTTCTGCCCTAAAGACAGAGATGAGGCTGTCAGTGTGTAGGGACCAGGTCCCCCTCTTCTCTCTGTGTTTGCCTGGCCTGTGGATTGCAAACATTTTAATGGAGACCAGAGTCCGGGCCAATGGGGTGCTCATGGGTGTAAACCAAAGTCCAAGAGTGAGTGACTATGCTTCGATCTCAAATGCTTTGCCTCCTCCTGGGCTGGAAAGTACACTTTCTGAATTCAGAGAGAGTTAAGGTCTGAAGCTGGTAAGAAATTCAGCTGTGAATTTCTCTGTAGATGTGCTGTGCCCCTTATGACTGGCAACTTATTACAAATGTCACAACTTATCTGCAGCTGGATAATTTAGCAAACTCTGCGTCTGCCAAATGAGGATGTTTGCATTTCACACCAAGCATCTTGTTCATGTGCTAACAGAAGCGATCAGAGGAGGAGGTCTCAATCAAACAAATACACGATTAACCTTAAAAAACAGACACATAAACACAATCACAATGGATGAACTATGCAGCAGGCTGTCCCTGCTGCGGACACCAGCCCACATCTGGTTTTTCCGCTCAGGCTGTTCCTGTAAATGACTTTCCTTCCTTGTGCCTTTCCTGGCTCTCTCTACCAGTTTTCCTTTACACAGAAGCCAGCGGACTGTGTCAGAGGCTTCCTTTCTGTGCTCCCAAGACAGGCTCAGGGACTCAGTCCTCTCAAAGGCCACGCATGACTCTTCCTGCTGCCCTGCTCACCCCAGGCAAACACAAGGACCTTTTACTTCAGCCTTTGTAGCCAAATCCCTCAGTTCACAGCAGAGAGGAGAGTCAGGTGCTATTGGTTTAAGCTTGTTTACAAGGGGCCTCAGAGCACATAAATCCTGCAAGCCCCACCTCACCTTAGAATCTTGTTTACACAGTCTGGGCCGAGCTTGATGAGGTGCGGAGCTGAGTCAGGCGGAAAGCACTTGATCCTCGACAGGCTCTACATGTAGCTCTGTGGGTATGTTCTTACAGACTTCCTGCTTTGGGCCAGACTGGCATTTGGCATCGTGTAAGGCTCATCTTGGCTCCTTCCAGCAGAGAACCTCCCAGTTCAAGGCCCTTACAGAGGATCAGACAGGGATGTATAGTGTACGGGGCAGCAAGGTAGCGGCAGAGGAGCAAGACCGCGGAGAAAGATCTCAGGTTTTCCTGGGTTGCACTTGCTTCCATCCCTCCTCGACTAGAGAGTCAGTAATTGGGGAAAAGGACAGGCATCTTAGCTACTTGGAGTCCAGGATCTAGAAACACAGCTTGTTCCACCCCCTGGGTATTTAGAAATTACAGTGGCTACTACTTATAATAGGAGCCAGTGTTTGTACCAGGCATTCTGGTTCTCAAGGCACTTTACCCTCTGTTCCCTGATGTACTCGGGGTATAAATAGGCATTTCTGAATTTAGGAATGAGAAATAAGTGGCTTCACTTTGGGTCATCTCTATGGCAGACTCATTATTATATAATATAGGCAGATTGTGACTTGAAATGGTTTGTTTATGAGAGAGTAACATTTAAAAAGATACTGTCCTTTAGAAACTCAATGAATCATCTTTGGTGCCTTAATAAAGAGAGAGTGAATAATAGAATAATATTAGCTTTTACTGCTTTATCAAGTGGGTTTTTCCACCGTTTAAAATGAGGCTGGTCAGATCCAAGATTCTGTGAGATTTAAACATCTCTTTCCCTGGGTTACTTGTTCATTCCCATCGATGTCTTGGTTAAATAGTTATGGGGCTGGAAAAATAATAACAGAATTTTTTCTAACAGACCATTAACATGCTGTGCACACCAGAATATGAGACCAATGTTTGCTGAATAATTGAGTGAAGGAATGAATTCTGACTTCTACCTTCTGAATATGGAATTGTTATCAAGTCTGGGAGAAACAGTGCATTCTGGGCTGATTGGAGAGTTGTGGGTTTGTTTTTTTGTGTGTGTTTGTGTGTATGTGTGTGTTTTGTCTCTGTGAGTGGGGATAGGAAAGGGGTCCTTTCAGAAGTAACTCCCAGGCCCAGCCTTGCTCTCTGAGTTCAGCCTACTTGGAGCTGCTTTTCTCTCCCTTTTCCAGCCGAGGCTGGTACTGCACAGAGGCCTCTGTGCCAGTCAGCTAACAGGTCTGTCTCTTGTGCATCCCTGCTGTGTACCTGGCTGCGAGCTGGGCACAGTCTGTGGGAAGACCAGTCAGGAAAGGAATCGCCAGGTATGGAGGGAGCTGGGCACTGTGCTTAACACCTTACCTTCTCCATTTGTATGGACAATGTAAGAAAAGGAGATCCCTGGTTTCTTAGCTAATGAGATGCACTGTGCAGAAAGAGAAAGAGTGAGAGGATGGGAGAGGGAACTAATGCTTGCTAGTCTCTACTCTGGGCTTCGAAAAATTTCTGTCGTGGCCCGATTGGTATTTTGGACTGAGCTGTTCTTTGTTGTGGAGGCTGTCCTGCTCATTGTGGGATGATTACCACTGTTACCAGCATTCCTGGCTTCTGGCTTCTACCCATTGATGCCAGGAGTGTGCCTCCCCCCGCTGCCAAGAATGCCTCCACACATTGCCACTGGTCTAGGTAATTGGCCTGTATTAACTCATTTGAACCTCAGCAATCCACAAGTCAGGTGTTACCGCCATTGTCTTCTACTTGATAAAAAGAGGCCTCACAGAGGTTGACACGTGCCTAAGGATATAGGAAGGGAGCGTGATGACACTAGAGTTTGTAACCCTTGTCTGTCAACCAGTGCCAGGGAATCCTGAGAGGCCGGCCTCTTGCAAGTCTCTATAGTGATCTGTCAAGATTTCCACTTGCTTGGAGATCCTGTTTGGGCTGCCAGTGAAGTTTTTTTTTTTTCTTTTCATAAGAGAATGGGATGAGAACAAATGTGGTGAAGGTGTCGAGTTTCAACAACATTTCGCCTTTCTTTTGGCTTTTGCTCCCATTCTCTTGATCCTTTTTCTGTCTCTGTCTTTCTAGGTCTCAGTTTTACTCTTTTTGATAATTGGAGCCATTGAGTCTTTTGGGTTTGGGGCTGTTGGAAGCTAACTGCTTCAGTGGCTGGGAGGGCTCCATCTTTTCCCATACATATCACCCACTCCATATAAACCCTCCGCCTCAACAATTTTATGTGCTGTGTCAGTACTAAGTTGGGGAAACAGAGTCTGGGTCTTTTGGGGGGTCACACTCAGGGGCCATGGTTCAGACCAGACCTTGGGTCACCAGGATATAAGGCATGGCTGTGGGAGCCAAGTAGAGCACAGGTGAACTTAGGACAGGCCAGGTGTGACGCTGTGCTTCTTGGAGGGCAAGGCTGGTGCTCCTGAAGGTCAGGGCTGGAGTCATGCAGAAACCCAGGCAGGCAAAGCACAGGCATGGGGCACACAGCAGAGGGCAGGTCAAGAAGAAGTCCACCATCCAGGAAGGACAGCCCTCCAGAAGGGAGGTGAGACAGAGTGATGCAGGCCTAGCCTCAGGAGGGACATGCCAATGAGGCTGCATCTGTCCCAGGATGGGGGTCTTGAGCCCACAGCGGAGGAAGGAGAGTGTCAGGCTGCAGCCAGGGGAGAGAGGGCAGTGGAGGTGGGGCAGGGAGGGCAGAAGTGATGAGGAAAGGCTTTGTTTCTAATTAAATTGCAAAGCAGAGGGCAAGTGACATCAGTGAGGATTTGGTCAGGCTGATGGCTCATAGACCTGACACCCTGCCAACTCGGGGGCATGCTGACTACATTTGGTGGCTTCATGGCCCAGAGAAGGGGATGTAGTATTGGGACAGAGACCTGGGCTTGAATTCCAGACCTAATAAGTGAACACAGTCCTACAGTAATAAAGCTGGGCATCATAGCACCTGCCTGGCGGAAGGATCATGAAGACAAGAGGTAACGTGTAAATTGCTGGCGTAGAGCAGGAGCTCTAGAAACGGTAACTGTCAGCAGCATCCCTTGACTCAGCCAAGAGCAAAATTTACTCCCTGTTTTTGTGAAATATTATTTATGATGTTGTCAAAATTTGAAAGATATGGGAAATTGTTAAAAGGAAAATAACTGTCTACCAGAGAAAACATTTTGGCATCTTTCCATTTAATCTTTTTTGACTACAACTGTAATTACTGCTATTAACAACCACTACCACTACAACAGAATCTCTTTTAACCCATCCCTATGTAACCAACTCATGAATTCACCAATGTTCTCCCTTCCCTTCCTTCTGTAGAACCCCCTGACCCAGGCCCATGGCCCACAGGGCACTCACAGCTCACAGGGATGCCTGGTGTTCCTAGGAGCATCTGCCCTCACCATTGGGGTGAATGCTTACAGGGGGCAGAGAGCTGCATTCATTCCCCATCCTTCTCACACTGGGCGAACTTGTTATTGTAATAAGTAATTTAATTAAATATTAAGTGACCCAGTGAAATATGAGTGAAAAGAGAGTTGTTTTTTAGGAAAATCAAGTTGCATGTATTGAATGGCTTGATAAGTCTGTCAATACCAATGTCAAGTGAGTTGTGGGCAGAGCAGCTGATATAGATTAGAAGAAATTTGTACATAATCCTAGAAATCTTTTTCATTTAGATTAGTTCATGTGGAAGTTTAAGTTATTTCTCTCTTCTAAGCCAAATTTGGAAATCACAAATGATATATAAAACTTATGAATTCTTAAAAAGAAATAGATATAGAACTCCAGTAGCAGCCTTATTGCTTCATCAAAAGATTAGCAAGAATGTTTTAAGTAGAAATAGTGTTTAAGCTTTGTATAGTGTATATGTATAATTTTAGTGATCTCTCCTGTATTCAACTTTTTTGATGAACTGATTCACTGGTCCTTATTATGTTAGATAAGGGAGTCTGTACTTGAATTACTGTGTTTTAGGTGCTGATTACATGCCAGGGCCTCTGCATGACTCATAATGTATAATTGTCTCATTTAATTTATAAAGAACTCTTTGGGGTACTATTTCATCCAGGGAGAGTTTATTAATTAGCTATTTGGTGTGGAACACTGGTCTACATACTGGAGGTGTGGGTGAACAAGGCTAGCCAGGTCCTTGTTCTCAGGGAGGTATATTCTAGTGTGCATGTACTGGATGAGGGGAGGCAGAATATAAATAATAAACAATATCATTTTATGTAGTACTAATTGTTATAAAAAAACAAAATGCAAAGTTATGATAGAGTGACTGGCAACAGAGCAGTTCAGGGTACTGATATCTGTTGTCAGGGAAAGCCTCTCTGCAGCAGGCAACACAGGGGCTGAGACTTGAATGACAAGAAGAGCCTGGTCCTGGGGCCACAGCAAGTGCAAAGGTCCTGAGGTGGGAATGAACCTGGAAGAAGGAAGACCAGTGAGGCTGGAGCATAGTTAGTGAATGAGAGGAAGGGTGGGATAAGTAGGAGCAGTGAGGTCCCTGGAGACCAGGGTGAAGAATTTGGATATTATTGTAATTGAGAAGGGAGACTACTGTTGAGCTTTAAGTGAGGGAATAATGTGATCTGATTTATGTTTTTACATGTTTACCCTGGTTACCATGGCTGAGGAATTGTAGAGGGTAAGGGGACAGGCACAGAAGTGGTTAGACTAGCTAGGAGGCCATTGCAGGCCAGACCAGAAATGCTGAGCATGTAGACTATGGTGCAAACAGCAGAGACAGAGGGGTAGGAGTCAGAGTAGTATGAGACCTGCATGAGGAAATCAGTGTCTCCACCAGCTCACTCTGTAGGGCAGCCCTCCCTTGGTATGATCTTTCCTTCCTCCCACCCTCTTCATAATAACCCTTCATCTCCTCCTCTGCAGTGTCTATCAGAACCCACTAAGATAGTGAGCTGCCTGTTCTTTAGAAAAGTGTAATTGATGAAGAATATACCTGTTTCTGCACAAGGACAAGTGTCCTCTTTTGTTTTCCTGGCATGCCCCATTATTGAAGTTGATAGCAGTCTATTGCTGGGTAACTGTGGGCTGATGGCTAAACCCAGGAGTGACTGGTTCAGGCAATAGCTCATCCTCCCTGTAATTGGACCCAGTCTGCAGTATGGTGCTCTCTGGAGTACTGCTGATGGGTGGGGGTGATCCCAGGTTTCTTGGTGATGGGGATGGGCCTGCCAATTTTCCAAGCAGACAATGACTGTCTAGTAATAAAACAAGGTCAGTAGGTCATCAAAATGTTATTGCTATATTTTTAAATTATATTTTATTGATTATGCTATTACAGTAGTCCCAATTTTTCCCCCTTTGCCCCTATTTACCCAACAGCCCCTACTCCCTCAGGCAATCCCCTGACCATTGTTCATGTCCACGGGTCATGCATATAAATTCTTTGGCTACTCCATTTCCTGTACTGTATTTTACATCCCCATGGCTGTTTTGTAACTACCTATTTGTACTTCTTAATCTTCTCACCTCTTCGCCCATTACCCCATACCCTCCTCTCATCTGGCAACCATCAAAATGCTCTCCGTACTCATGATTCTGTCTCTGTTCTTCTTGTTTGCTTAGTTTGTTTTTTAGATTCAATTGATATATATGTTTATTGCCATATTTTATTCATAGTTTTGATCTTTTTTTAAAAATAAGTTCCATTAACATTTCATGTAATAATGGTTTAGTGATGATGAAGCCCTTTAGTTTTTTTCTTCTTTGGGAAACTCTTTATCTGCCCTTTGATTCTAAATGATAGGCTTCCAGGGCAGAGCAATCTTGGCTGTAGGTCCCTGCTTTTCATGACTTCGCATATTTCTTGCCAATTCCTTCTAGCCTGCAAAGTTTCTTTTGACAAGTCAGTTGAGTGTCTTATGGGGACTCCTCTGAAGGTAACTAACTGCTTTTTTCTTACTGCTTTTAAATTCTCTATCTTTAACCTTTTGCAATTTATTATTATGTGTCTTGGAGTGGGCCTCTTTGCATCCATCTTGTTTGGAACTCTCTGTGCTTCCTGGACTTGCATGTCTATTTCCTTCACCAAATTAGGGACATTTTCTTTCAGTATTTTTTCAAATAGATTTTCAGTTTCTTGTTCTTTCTCTTCTCCTCTGGTACCCTTATGATGTGTATGTTGGAATGCTTGAAGTTGTCCCATTGACTGCTTACACGATCCTTGTTTAATTCTTTTTTTCTTGTTGTTCTGATTGTTTATTTTTTGCTTCTGTATGTTCCAAATCTTTGATTTGATTCTCAGCTTTATTCACTCTACTGTTGTCTCCCTGTAAATTGTTCTTTCTTTTAACTAGTGAGTCCTTCATTTCTGACTAGATTTTTTTTTTATGCTGCTGAGGTCCTCACTAAGTTCCCTGAGCATCCTTATAACCAGTGTTTTGAATTCAGCATCTGACAGATTGTTTATCTCCATTTTGTTATCTCTTTTTCTGAAGTTTTGATCTGTTCTTTCACTTGGGCCATGTTTCTCTGTCTCCTCATTTTGGCAGCCTCCCTGTGTTTGTTTCTATGTATTAGGTAGAGCTGCTATGACTCCCTGTCTTGGTATCATGGCCTAATGTAGTAGGTGTCCTGTGGGGCCCAGTGGCACAACCTCCCCTATTACCCAAGCTGGGTACTCGAGGTGTGTCCTTCTTGTGGACTGAGTATACCCTCCTCTTATAGTTAAGCCTTGATTGCTGTTGGCAGGTCAAGGGGAAGGATTTACTCAAGCCAGTCAGCTGCAAGGACTGGCTGTGACCACTGACCACCAACCTCTACCCTTCATGGAGGATCAACTGTGCAGGGACAGGGTGGTGGTTCTCTAGTGTGGTCAGTAGCTGTCCACTAGATGTGCAGGCCCTGGGGTTTCATAGGTGGTACAGGCCAAGGTCAGCTCTCACCTGTGTTTTGCCCCTTCCTGGGTTGGTGGCCCTTGGTTTCACCTGGGCTATAAAGCAATCTGAGGTGGTTGCTACTTATGCTGGGCTTGGAGGTTCCCAGGTGAAGCCAAACTGTGAATCCGGGCTGGCTGCTGCTAGTTCCTAGGGCCACTTAGCAAGAGGTGCAGGGGCTGGGGGGCTCACTGAATTTGGTCATTCCTTGTTTAAGAGGAGTTAGGAAGTTGTGAACCATGAGCCAAGATCAGCCATTCACACAGGAAAGTCTCTGTTAACAGCTTGAGTGGACCCATAAGTTTGGTGGGGTGGAGTCTCAGGGGACCTCCATGGAGGGGCAAACAGTGTTAGCCAGGTTGATGGAGTCTCAGATACGCAACTGCCTGCTGTCTCTGTGGTTTTGTGGGGGTAGGGTTCAGAAAAGGGACAATGGCCTTTCAGTCTGGGAGAAAACTTTCCCCCAGCTCTTGCCTTGATGCCAGACCTTTCACTTCCTCCCTTTATGCCTATGGTGTCTTTCAAGCTGCTACCCCAGTGCGGGAGCTCAGAGGGAGTGAGTCTGAGTAGGTGAGTCCATGCGTGGGTTCTTTAAGAGGAACACTTGAGACTCCAGAAGTTTCTTCCATCGACTGAGTCCTCACTGGTTTTTTCAGCCAGAAGTTATGGGGATTTATCTTCCTGGCACTGGAACCCTGGGCTGGGGATCCTGGTGAGGTGCTAAGACTCCTTACTCCTGAGATATCCCTTCTGAATTTATCCACTTACCAGCCTGTTCTGCATCTCTGCCCCTCCTACCAGTCTCGATAGATGTGGTTTCTTTAATTCTGTAATTGTCAGACTTCCATTCAACTTGATTTCTGATGGTTCTGGGTGATGGTTATTCTATAATTTAGTTGTAATTTTGATGTGGTTGTGCGAGGAGGTGAGCTGTGTTTACATGTGCCGCCATCTTGACTGTAAGTTTACTGCTATATTTTATACAAGTCTTTTAAAGTATGTGGAAAAGTGTTTGCAAAGCCCATTTCTGCATATTCATTCATTCATTCACTTTTTCAACAGACTTGTAACAAACTCCTGGCTTATTCCTTGCTTTGTGTCCTTAAACAAGTAACTGACCTTCCCAAGCTTTAGCTATGAAATATGAGGGGGGACCAAAATAACTCTGGAATTTATTTATAAAAAATTGTGTATTTATTCTTACATATTTAAACTTCAGTCACCTTCAGAGTACGTGCCATTTGATGTAATACACCTATTAAGACATTCTTCCCACTACTCAGAACAGTTTTTGAACTTGTTGATTTTTATACCTTTTAGTGCTTCTGCTGTTTTTTGCTTCACATGTGCCACATCAGCAAAATGTTTCCCTTTGAGGACTTTTTAAAAAAATTTTATTAAAATGTTTTTTTAAAGATTTTCTTTATTTATTTTTAGAGAGGGGAAGGGAGGGAGAAGGAGAGAGAGAGAAACATCATTGTGTGTTTGCCTCTCATGTGGTCCCCACTGGGGACCTGGCCCTCAACCCAGGCATGTGCCCTGACTGGGAGTTGAACCTGCGATGCCCTGGTTCGCAGCCCGCACTCAATCCACTGAGCCACACCAGCCAGGGCTGAGGACTTTTTTTATCTAAGGAAACAAAAAAAGTTGCTGGGACCAATTGGGTGAATAAGGAGGGTAGAGCATGGGGGTTATGCTGTTTTTGGTCAAAAACTATGGGCAGGTGCACTCGTAAATCACCCATCATGAAATTAGCAAACACATTGAAAGAGTCTTTAAAAAATTCACTGAAGCCAAATGCAGCCTCTCACAACAATGCCAGCTGGTACACTAATACAGGTGGGTTCCTAGAACACTCAACTAGCTGGCCCACCCTCCAGATAATTCTAATTTTTGGGGGGGGGCCCCATAAGGATACCAATAGCACATACCTCTTAGGATTATGAAGATGAAAGGAAAGAATGGATGTGATACACTTTGCAAAGTGCCTGGCACATGTTCAAGTTGGGGGTCTTAGAGAAGGTAAGGGAGGAGCTCATCTGGTTTCCTCTGGAGGGCCTACAACCCTGCTTGTGCAGGGTCCTTGATTCCTTGACTTGGTGATTCTTGGTGTGTGGCCTGCGGGACCCTAGTCCCACAAGTCACCCTTCTCAAGATGTTAAATTCATTTGGGGAATATTTGCATACTAAATCCCCCATTGGAGATTCATAGTCATCATTAGCATAGTCAAGGCTATGAGAAGTATTTCACTTTCATAAAGAAACATGTTTAATTTTCTTTAACCCTCCATTCCTGTCCCCACTTTGGAAAACATTTCTTTTTATCTTATTTTGTAGGGTGGACTTTAGGAATGAAAGTTGGAAATCTGAGGCCCCAAACCCTCAGTTCAGAAGTTCAAATGGCCAACAAAATTGCTGACCCAATTTCTAATACCTTTGTAGTCACATATCATGGGCTTGGTAAGATTTTTTATTTAAGATGTAATTTCACAGTTTATTTAGGCACTCCTCACTCTCCCCCTTCCCTTGGAAAAACCGAGGTGATCTTGAAGATTCATGTTGAAGCATCTACATTCATATGCTCAAACCTCGGGGAGCATGATTGGCTTATAACTCCATGGTATTGCATTTCCCTTTGGTGGAAGCAGGCATCTGATTTGTGACACTCCCAGATGATCATGGCTGGGGTTGTGAGATTAAAATATTTTCCCTCCAATGAGAGCATTAGTCTTAGACCAGCTTTGAATAGTGGCACCATGGGCTCAATTCCTCTCTCTGATTTGCTACAGTGGGAATGCCCTAAGATGAGTGCGCCTACCGAGAGAAGGGAAGAGGGAATGCTGTGAGATTTACCCTCATCTCTGCGGACTTGAAAACAAAAAAGGCCGGGGCTGTGTAGAAATGTGTGTGTGGCACACTACAGAAGGAAAAAGGGAAACTGACAAATTATGAGGCATGACTCTGCATCCAGGTCGCCCTGCAAAATGCCTTCAAGGTGGCCGAGTTGGGTGAGTTTCGGTGGTGGTTAGTGCTGTGGGGAAGATGGTGGGTTTGAACTGAGCCTTGTATGGCACAAAGATGGTTCCAATAATACCAGATATGGCAGCTCTGAGCATGGCCTGGAGTCAGTCATTCTCAGACAAGGCAGCCAGAGGCAGATTCAGAGTGGGGGAAACACTCTCTGGGACACATGGGCTCCTAGACTGGAGGTGCTGGGGAAGGGACAGACGCCGCCCCTTAACACCGTTAATTTTCTGTTGGGAACTTGAATATCATCTTCCTGAGTTCAGATTCTACTCCCAGGACTTTATTCTTTTTCTCCTTCTCTTAATTGTGTTGCTGGTGATGGTGATGATGATGATGATAGTATTTAACATTGTGATACTGTGATTTATAATAAGAAAAATATATCCGGTCTTCAGCTAAGTTCCTGGCACAGAGCTCCTAAACCCTTGGAATTTTCTAAGTGGAGAACCATAAATGTGTCTTTTGTTATGTTAATGTGGTGTCTTTGGAAAGTTCCTAAGTCACCTAAATATGGGAGCTGGTCAACAGAGGAACCAAACCTGTGATTAGAGGGTTAGAACTTCCAGTCCCACCCCATGACCTCTTGGGAGGGGAGAGGGACCAGAGATTGAGTTCAGTCACCAGTGATCTGATCAGTCATGCCTGAGTAATGAAGCCTCCGCAAAAACCCAATAGGACTGGGCTCAGAGAGCTCCAGGCTGGTGCACACATGAAGGTTTAGGGAGAGGGTGAACTCAGAGAGCAGGGAAGCACCACACCTCTTCACACATACCTTGCCCTGCGCATCTCTTCCACTGGCTGTTTCTGAGTTTTATTCTTTTATAGTAAACAGGTGATCTAGTAAGGAAAATGTTTCTGAGTTCTGTGAACCATTCCAGCAAATTAATCACACCTGAGGAGGGGGTCACTGGAACCTCCGATCTATAATCAGTTTGTCAGAAGTACAGGTGACAACCTGGACTTTCAGTTGGCATATGAAATGGGATGAGGTGGGGGACAGTCTGGTAGGACTGAGCCCTGAACCTGTGAGATCTGTCAGCAATGAGTTGAGTTGTAGGTCACCCAGCCAGTGTTGGAGAACCGCTTGGTATGGAGAAAATACATACACTCGCATGCATCATAAACATTTATTGAGCACTTAATATGTGCCAGGTACCAAGTTAAGTTGTTACATCATGGCCTCACTAAATCCCTGCAGCAGCCCTCTGAGCTATTTTTTCTTTTATTAAGCTCAACCTCATTGTATAGATGAGAAAACAGAGGCACGGGGAGGGAAAGTAACCTGCCCCCTGGGATCTGAACATAGGCAGGCTGATACTAGAGCCAGGGTCTGAACCATTATGACATGCCCTCTGGTCTGCTGCTACGAGCTGGGATGTGAGCAGGTTGGAGATTCCTGCTCATACCCTGTGGTAACCAACTCATAGGCCCTGTGGTGCCTGTTCCTCATGTGCTTTCTTTCCAAAAATACCTTGAGATATAGACATTATCATTTCCATTTTGTCACCAACAACCATTCACTAAGCACTACTGCATTCTGGAGACTGTCCTAGAAACTTCCAACCTTATCCCTAATTCTCCTCAAAATTCTTCAATCTGCTAATATCCCTTTTTACAGATGAAAAAGCTGAGGCTTCCAGCAGTTGCGCAACTTCCCAAGCTTATGCAACAAAGTGGAGCTTGTGAACAAAAACATGTATGCAAAACTATGAGGTTTTAATGAATGAGAAATTCTGTTTTCTTGAGTTGTCTCTGGCATTGGATTGTGAAGAGAAGCCAAATAAAAAGATTCATGCAGCTGAGGGAAAGCTGCCCTGTTGAAGCCCACAGTTTGGAGAGTTCTGGGTGTGGACTTGGCCTTGGGAGCTTTAGAGCACAGGTTCATCACTAGCCATGTGTTTTTGTGTGTTGCTGGCTTGGGCTACTTCTTCCCTCTGTTCACAGAATTCTTGGTTTCTGTGGTGCAGCTGTTGTTGGCTCTAAACTGGCAGCTGCCAGGAACCAGAGATGCCCCTTGTGGGAGTATGAGATGAGCAGGAAAGAGACCTGGAAGGCAGCAACTGGTGCCCTCTCATTTCTGTATGCCTACCACCCAACACTGAGCTGGCAGGACCTTGGTGCAAAAACCTTAGCTAAAATGCTTGGTCCTGATAGCAGGATGCCTGGTAGTTACTTAAACACCAGGATACAATTCAGAGTGATTTTCTTCTGCCCTGAAAGATCTTTCCCTTTCCTTTTTTTTCCATTACCTTATTAATTCTGGTTCAGCCAATAAAACTCATCACACATTATTCATTTTAGAATTTAAAAATCAAATTTTGAGTCAATGCTAAATGGATCACAGATAATCTTTTCTTCTGTGAGAGACGAGCTTTTCATTACCCATTCCATCAATTTGAATCACCTGTAATGGGCAGGCTTTGTTCCTCTGGTTAGCATAGCTGAGGATACCAAGTGAGATGGTCTTGCTTGTGGAGGGAAGTGATGTCCCAGAGCTCCCCTTCTGAGCTTGCTGTGGTTGTAGACTGCGCCAGCAGAAATGGCTTGGTCCATGCAATCTGCTGCCCCAGCACTCTGCCATCAGCCTTCCCAGGGCTCAGATTCTGGAGTGAAAGAGCAAAGTGAAATTGTTTTGAATGATTAAACAAGTATGCATCAGAAAATGCCCAGCAAGTGCTTTGAAGCATACAGATTATCAGCATACAGAGCCATATGAAAACCAGTCCATCGGGAGGTGTTAGATCTGCTTTGGGAAATGCAGAGAAATGGCTCAGCAGGAAGAGAAGCCACAACCCACAGTTTGTTCCTTTGAGTGAATCAATCGGCTTTTTATAACTCAGGCTTTAATTGGTTATGCCCTGGGAGAGGGTTTTTTGATACATACCCCATCTGGCAAGACTAATTGTTCTTTGCATTCAGTGAATAGATTGGTGCTCTGAGCCTGGGAAGGAGGCCTGGAAGATGTTCATGCCTCTGTGTATCACTGCTTGTGGCTCTCTGATGACAGTGAGTCTTTTCTGCCATCTGACTCTTGCAAATGATTCCTAAGATAAGTTTTATATCTGAGTAGCCACAGGGCTCCTGGGATGACAGAAAGGCAAGGTGTCCTATGAACATGACACCTGATGATCTGAAGTACTGGCATCATGAGCCTGGCTTCTGACCTCCCTCGTGATAATGGCCCCATGTGGGTCAAGGAGACAAGTGAGATGGATCAGAGATGACCACCTCTCCCTGGCCACTTGCTGGGCTCCCAGATTTGGCTCTGTGGGTGCTCCTTCCTGCCTCAGTGGACACGTTTCTGCCCTGCACTGAGTTCCATGACCCAGTATTTTCCAGAGCCTTCCTTTAGGGACTGGGCTCTCAGAGTGATAATGGTCCTAGGTTGCCTTATCCAATTTTGGGTACATCAGACAGACCCTCCAACAGTCTATACTGAGCCATCTCAGTTTCCTTGGAGAGAACCAGCCCCAGCACAGCATGATTTGGGAAGACCACAGTCAAAGACATCATAAAGCTTCTTGGCTGCATTTGCTAGGAAGGACCTTCTGGGCAGAGCAGTTTCTGACACACAAGTCAGAGATGGTCCCACAGAGGGCTTGCATTCCTTCGCACCTCTGTCATACCACCTGCCATCTTGCAAACAACAGTACCAATCTCTGTGGGTCCCCGAAGACTGTACTGAGGTCTCACATAGTGAGTGATTCACTGCAGGGCAGAAACCATGTGCCCCAGAAGGGTATCTTGCCCCAGAACAGCTGCCCAGTCACTGATCAGCTCCTGCAGCAGAGTTTGCCTCTCCTCCCCTCTCCCCTGGAAATCTGCCCTGCCCATCCTTTTATAGCCCAGGGGACCTGCAGGCTTCTGGCACCCCTCCCCCGACATACAGCAAAAGAACTGGAGTGAGAGTCCCAGGGGCTGGGTGGGCTCTGTGTTGCCCCAGTACAGCCCAAGAGGCCTATGACATTTGCTGAGCCAGTGATCAGCATAAGCTACTTGTAGCAGCAAGAAGAAAGTTAAACCCTGTAGGGAAGAAATGCTTGTAGTCTTTGAAGCAGAACTTATCTGCATGATGCTCTAATTTCAAACTGTAGACCAACACACAGTCCCACATTCATCTGGCTACATGTCTTTGGAAGGGATGCTTTTGCATTTCTCTACAAACAGGCAACTGTGCTGGTTTTCTGCCAGTCCAGACTGGCTTTGCATTGGGTGTTCCTATACCATAGGCCATTGGGACACCTGGCCTGCCTTGACCTATGTCACCTGAGCCAAGCAGGACAAGTGACAGGGGACACTGCTGTCTTCCCAGAGCAGAGAATCATGAATAAGAATGACTTCCATGTGCCTTTGCAAGCACTTTGCATGCACCTCATTTGATCCTTCCAGCCACCTAATGGGGGTATGTGTTATTTTTCCCTTTTGTTGGATAAGGTAGTTAAGGCTCGAAGGAGTTAGGAGGCCACATAATTGGCAAGCTTCAGGGCAGGAGCAAAAAGACAGATTTGTCTGACTTCAGAGACCCAAACATTACCTACCTTTATCTACTATTTCAAGGATTTAACAACACCAAAGAAGGTAGAGCCCGTGGAATCACCAGTTAGAGGTAGAGGTAGTAAGAACAGAGTGGGAAAAAGGGGGGGAGGGTAGGAAAGTTGTGCGCTCACTCATTCACTCACTCATTTGTTCATTATATATGGTTTGATTCTAGGCCTTTGGTAGGTCAGCTACTGAAATGAGTTAAGACCAGCCCCTGAAGAATCTGCCCTGAAGAATCTTGCAGAGTAACCGACAGCTGTGCTGAGTGGAACTGTGTGCAGTCTGCACATAGTTCTGCAGGGCACAGGCTAGAAAACACTGAGTCCTGGGTGGGGCATGCACAAAGGAAGAGGTATTGAACTTGGACTTGAGGGAAGATCTGGCATTCTGGGCAGAGAGAACCATGTAAGCCAAAGGCAAGAGGTTGAGAGTCACACTGGCTAACCCGGGAATGAATGACTGGTTATTCCCGGGGAGGACAGTGCTGGTGGAGGGGGCTGGATTGGGAGGAGCCTTGGCCTTCCAAGAAGACCATGTGGTGGGGCATACCAGGAACATTCCTTGCCTCATTCACTCACCCAACTCCTATTAACTCCCTTAACAAATATCTATCAGCCACTGTTAGCAGGTTAGGAGTCTTGGTGGGGTTGGGTTGTCCATCAGCTTGGACAAAGGCATTCCAGGACTGCTTTTTGCCTTGGAGTTGAGGGATCTGGTAACAGAACATAGTTGCTGATACCAAAACCATGCCAGAGTGCAAAGAATAGGAAGGAACTCCTGTTGGCTGTCAGGCACATCTCCGTGGAGGGGCGGAGATTTATTGAGTGTTAAATGTCAGTATCTATGTAATAAAGATGGTACACTGGAGGTAATAAGCACTTTCCAGGTGAGGAACCATTTTCAATAAGTTGTCAACCTGTCTGGCACATGAATTATTAAAAATAGGATGAAGAAGAAACCCTACTCGGAGTTATTTAACTTTCAGATCTGCTCCTCAGCTCTATCCCTTCTCAACAGGAGCACTAGTGCCCAGTGGTACACAATGACCTTGGAGTTTTATTTTAAAAATCTGCATGTTTCTTTTGTTTTCTTTCCAGTGATGGGAGTAGGCTTGGTGGAGAATGGGTTTCTGACCTTCAGAGAGCCCAGTGACAAGCAGAAAATTTGGGGGGAAGTGAATGCAGGAGAAAAAGAAGGCAAGAAGGGCCAGAGGTGCAAGGCACCTGGGATGGTCAGGGCATCTGACAAACGTGGCCAGGGGTCAGCTGGAGCTCATTCACTGCTCAAGGTCTACACATCACTCTGGCTGATTCCACAGCCCCTGGGAGTGCAGTGTCCTCCTTGCGGATTCCTGCTCACTCCCAGGGACTCCAGGCTGCCCCGACACCGGGTTCCTGTCTTCCCTCGGACTACCTCTGAGATGCGCTCACTGTGCTCATTAGTTGGGGAGTTCCACAAGAGAATTCACTGAGGGTTCAGGGACATGGTAGGCCTTCCCAAAGAAGATTTTGTAGGGCAGCAGCTATGTCTCCAGAAACCTAGATGTTCTCAAAACACCTGCTGACCGTTTTACCTCAAGGGGTTTTACTACCCATACTTCTTCCCAGTTTCACATCATCTCTCAGGCCTGGCGCTCACTGTCCTGCATTCTCTTTTTCAGGAGCAAACTCCCAGTCCTTCATTCACCCTGGCCCAGGAGGGCCTCCTCCCCTCCCGTGACTCCTTAGCCTCAGAGGGTGCCCCAGTCTGAGAGGGAGGCCGTGTGCTGTGTATTCACCTTTCACCCAGCACTCATCAAATTGGCTTCCAAAGACTAATCTTCCTAGGAGCAATTCTGCTGTGTCCTTAACATAACAAACAATGGTTATCCTTATCTTATCTCGTGACAGACTCACCTGAAGATTGGCATAATGATAACATTTTACTGATGAGAAAACTGAGGCTTGAAAATATTGGGTGAGTTGTTCAGGGTCACACGTTGAGTGGCATTTCCAAGAGCCATGCTCAGCTGCTCAGTTTCTCCTCGTGCCTCCGG
Organism: Trachops cirrhosus; assembly: GCA_028533065.1. Lineage (NCBI taxonomy): Eukaryota > Metazoa > Chordata > Mammalia > Chiroptera > Phyllostomidae > Trachops > Trachops cirrhosus. Next base: position 34,000,243 of record CM052543.1, read on the forward strand.
GACCTGGTCCTAGCTCCCCTCTTCCCTTTGCCAGGACTGCTGAGGGCCTGTCCTCCCAATCCCTGGGGCTCTCATTCTTATAAGCCACAGGACTCTGCACACTCCATTCTGTGCCCGTTCCATCACTGAAGGCAGCAGATACCTTGGGGTGCTTCATTAACATCTCAGAGGGCTATTTATGAAGCAAAGCATATTGCTCAGAATCAGCCTGGGTTCCCAGTGGTCAGCAGGAGGTCTGTTACATTTTGCCGGAGCTCTGTCCTTAGAGGGGGCCCACCTCAGATAACCATCCTGACTCCTGCTCTATGGCTTCAGATGATCTTTTTTAACCACTCCAAGCTTCCAGTTCCTCATTTGTAACATGCAGCAAATAATGGTTAATCTTACTGAGCTCATTTAATCTCACTGAAAATTAGGTGAGAAAATGGGTGGAGAGGCTTTGGCACACAAGTAGATGCTGTTTCTTGGGGTGAGGGAGGTTTACGCATTGCACCCAGTCTGTCCAGCGATGGCTTCCTTGCTCTGGGCCTTCATTTCAGCCTGCACAGCTTCTGTTTTAGAGCCACATTAATCATCCCTCCAAAAACACAAAGGAAGGAGCCTAAAATACCAACTCGCCCACAGATATTGAGCTCATTATTTATTGAAGAAACTTTGGTGCATCCTGGATGCCCATCTACTTGCCCTCCTGCCACTCATTTGCATCACCAAGAGGTGGCTGTAGTGCCTTCTGCCATTTGGAGTCTTGCCTCAATCGAGAGGAAACGTGTGTTTGAGAATGGCCTGGTGGGGGACACCCTGGTCTTTCCCAACTCTTCTGCTGCCTTGGTTCCCAGGACCTCTGTGTAACAGTCTAAAAGCAGGCCAGGGGCTCATTTTCAGATCCACTCTGCCATGGACTTCTCCAGAATGAATGGACAATTTGACCCTCAGAAACATCCAGTGGGCATTCTTTGACCTTCAACCACGATGTTTTAAGTGTCTTTGCTAGCAGTTGGTTACACAAAGGTGATCACACAGCTCCCAGTGATGAGCGAGACAGAAAAGTCAGCACCTGCACAGTCTGACGGAGGCTCTGCTGGGGCTGGGTGCCGAATGCCAGAGGAGACAGAGGAGGACCTCTCCCAGCCCTGAGGGTCAGGAGCAGCTTCCCAGAAGCTGAAGTTTGGAGGAAAATTTAGCGAGGCTAAGAATGGAGCTGGGAAAAGGAGGGTACTCTGGGCAAGGAGAATAGCAAGAGTATGGGAGAGGGGCATGACTCTCTTTCTCTTAGGCGCAATGGTGGACATTAGATTGGACTGTTGGGGAGGCAGTCAAGATTTCAGACTGGCAAACCTACAAGCTTTTTGTGGTTTAAAGAAGACAACTCTAAGCCAATGGAATGAATCTGAGCAAAGTGCTTCACATTTTAATGTGCATGTGAATCACCGAGGGAGCTAGTAAAGGCACATTATGCTTAGGTAGGTCTGGGCTGGGATCCAAGAGTCTGAATTTCTAACAAGCGCCTAAGTGAAGCTCATGCTGCTGGTCTGCAGACCACACTTGAGTAGCAAGAAATAGAGCTGCAGCAGGCAGGGCAAGCCCTGTGTGTCTAACCACCGAGGGTTTAATTCCTTGTCTCCTATGACTGTGCACAGATGGTGAGTAAGTTTGGCTTTAGCTAATTCCCTGAAGCAGCTGAGCGACTGGTGTTTTAACCAATGCACAAGTTCATTGCCTGAGTATGTTGGGATACTAGTTTGTTTTTATCCTCTTCTTAGTGACATTTGCCTTCAGCAGCCATGTTTCTGAATTCCCACTGGGACAGGCAAGGACCTCCATGAAGAAGACAGACTGTCTTGTCAGTGGGAACCCAGGCTGTGTGATGGTCCTAATGGCTTCTATGTGAATATAAAGGGCTAGGGTCTCACCTTTGGGGGGGATGGCTCCCTTTTCGGTGACTCCAGAGATGTCATCTCTTCTCTCTGCTTCTGTGCATTTTCCTGCTTTGCACAGTAGTTTAAGCCAGGCCTCCTGCCCAGAGTCCTCTGGTTCCCTTGCCCCCTGGCTCTGTGGGGCTATGAGTTGATAGGGAGCTTTAATAATTAAGGCCCTGTGAGTAGTGTGGGGGCACAGCTCCAGGGTGGATCCATGTACCCAGACAGGTGTGCTGGTCTCATGGAGGCCAGCGTAGCTTTTGGGGGGGTGGGTGGCAGCAGCCTCGCCTCACCCTCAGGTGCAGTCTGGCTGTATCTCGGCTTCTCTGCAGCCGGCACGGAGCATAATGCCCACTCCCTCACTTCTTATGACATGCTGTTTTTTCTTACCCTGGGGTCTCCATCCCCAAGGTCCTAGTGGGAAGTTGGTTCCATTCAGTCCAGTTTAGAAACTGCATGTTAAGTATCCGTCATGGGCCTAGGCTGTGGGGAAACAAGGGTCCTTCTCATGAAGTCACAGCTCAGTAGGGAAAACAGATAAGAACATTGACAATTATCATTCACTGTGGTTAGAGGGGAGCACGGGGACTATGGGGAACTAGATAGGGGGTGAACAATTCTGTGGAATGGGATGGATACATTCAGATGAGACTGGTTGCATTCAGGGTGGTGTGGCCATAGACTGGGATGGATAAATTCAAAATGTGTGTAAGCTGCGCTTAGTGGGATCCCTTCATCCAGCAGATACTTATGCAGGCTGACACTGATTGAGGCAGTGGGATACAGCTGTGAAAAGAGACAAGGCCTGTGCCTGGAGGGCCTGCTAGGGTGGCAGTGGGGCAGGGGTGGGGGAGGGAGTAAACACGTCCTGGGCAGGTGTAACAGGTGCTGTCTGTGCCCGAATCTTCTCACCTTGCTCCCTCAGTGCAGCTTCAGTGGCCCAACTTCCAACCACCAGCACGTGCATCTCTTTGCTCAGGTGTTTTCTCTTTCCACTGATGTGCACTGTGCTGAGACAGGCCTGAGTGCTGGGCAGTTAACATCCCTGCCCCCCACAGCAGTTGTCAACCAAAGACTGGCAGGACATGGTATAGAAATACCCCAGGTCTCTCGCCCTAGGGAAGACAACTCTGAGGTGTGGGGTCTACACTGGGTTTCCCCAGCAGGATTCGGCCCCAGTCACCCACAGTGCTGGCAGGATAGAGCACCTTTACTGGCTGCCTTCCCTTCCTTGTCTCACTGTTCTCTCTTACCAGGCTTTTCTTTGCCTCCTACTCAAACTCTAATGCTTGTCCCAGAGTTGGCTTTTGGGCAAACCTACACTGAGAGAGTAAAGAAGGAGGGATCCATGTTTTAGAGGAGGCAGCTATAAGAGTGAGAGTGGAGAGGTGTGGGAGCAGGTGGTGTGTAGGGAAGTGTGGGTGCTATGCTGTAGCTGGGATGAGGGGTGGCCCAGACTATTTTCTCATGTGGGAACTTGGGGAAGACTTATCTTGCCTTGGGTGACTCCAGCACCCTCTCGGTCACCAGCTCCCTCACCCAGCTCCAGTGTGTAGCTTCTTACACCCACGCAAAGCCTGTCGCTGCCATCCCATTGGAGTATCCATCTGGAAGCAATTTAAACGAATTCCATTTGATTGGAGGATCAGTGTTCAATAACTTGGGGAAGATTATTGATGCAAGCATTTCCCAAATCAAGTTCCATAGAGCATCAGGCCTGAGTTTTGCCCCTTAAAGGATGGCTCCCCAGTCACGTGAGCTTGCTGAGCGCTGCAATTACACTCCGCTCTTGGAGGTTCCCGGTGTACATCAAAGGCCTGAGAAATCCTGAGTCACTCACAATTCTCTTTCACTTAACCAAGATTAACCAATATTTCCATAGTCATTTGACCACGAAACCTCCTATTTCACAGCACTTAATAACTCTGCACAGAAGGAAGGTTCTGCAGAGCACGCTGCGGGGCGTGCTGACGTAGGATGGGAGAGCTCACCCGGGGAGTCGGAGAAGACTCAGGAGGGCTGAAGCTCGCCTGCTTGCCAATTTCACTCTTCTGCTGTCGGAGACTTCCAGCAGGAATGGCAGCCAGTACTTCCACGGTCAGATCACAAACCGGCACTGGGACCACGCAGTGGCCGGAGATACCCAGGGCCTTTTTCTGCCAGAGACTAGAAGCAAAGTTTCTAACAAATTCATAATGTGCACCAGACACAGTTGCAGCTCAGAAGGCAGCCTGAGAGATGAGAGAAACCACTACCTGGAACTAAATCAGACCATTAGGCCAATGAAAGATGGATCGACAACTAAGAATGGACAGAGCATGTCCAGACCATTATTAGAGGGATAAACTAAAACCCGGGATGAGCAGAGCAAAAGACCCCAAATAACAGTGACTAAGGGTGAGTTATGGCCTATAACAGAGAGAGAGAGAGATAGGAATATATGTTTCTGTCCTGGGTCCCACCAAAAGAGGCTTCGCAGAAGGTGACTTTGCTGAATGAAGAAAACATTGGTATGCCAGCCAAGGCCTTGAGGGTGTGGTGGGGTGTCAGACTGGGGCCGAAGGCCATAGATAAATAAATGTGTTGATTTTTCACAGGGGGCAGAAAGTCAGATATGTAAACGATGGGTTAATGAGTTTAATGTCATCCCTCAAGAAACTGCAAGAATGTATCATTATTTTTAAAATCACTTTTGAATTTTATCAAAGTAATTCTTTACATAGTAGAAAACCTCAAGTAGTTCCCATAATAAAATAAAATAGTTCTATGCTTCACCAGACTCATCTTCCCAGTCCTGACTGCCAAAGTAGTTCTGTTTAACTCTTTTAGCTGTTTCTTCTCATACTTGCCACCACATTTCTAAATAACATGCTATTACCACTATTTCCTGATTCGCAGTATTAGGCACTGTATATATCGATTTTCTGTTATGGTTGATGAGGGTTAGATTTTCTTACATTCTCCACTTCTCCCAAACACACACCTCCTCTCCCCCAATCCTCACACTTTGGGTCAAAACAGTAGACAGTGTTTATATTGCATACCAGAAAGCATCACTCACTGTTAAGTAGATTTCCACGATGTAAATGTTTGTTTTCTTGATTGAATCAGTGTCCACTTAGGAAAACAAAAATCACTAAGCATTTTAATGGGAAGAGAGTAATGTAAGGAATTGGTCACCCAGGTAATGGAAGAGCTGGAAAGGCAAACAGGAGAACTTTCAGGCCACCAGAAATTAGCACCAGCAGGAAGCTGCTACCATGTCTAAGGCTGGGGAGCCAAGGATGTGGGCAGTCTTTCCTACCTGGATGCCAGGATACAGGGTCACCTGGCAGAAGGTGGAACCAAGTGGGTGTACGTGAGATGCATCAAAGCCGGTGAAGAGGTGCCACCTCTGTGGGAGATGCCACATGAAGCAGGGGGTAGAGACACCCTGGCTTCTCTCTTCCTCCTGCCCTTCCTCTCCATTCAGTGCCTCCCATTGGCCAAATGCAGATGGAACACAGTTGAGAAATGAAGTCTGCAAGAGTCCACGCCCCTCGCCCCTATTTAACTCCCACAATACAGAACAGTTGGAGAACAGCAAAAAATGGATGTGAGGGAACATACCAGGCACACTGATACAAACATTTGCCCTTTTTATTAAAAATAATTGCATAAATATTTAGCATTGATTTTTCTCTATGTTTCTCTGTCAAATATGTTCTACATATTTGATATTACTTTTCAAATGTTTGAATATTTCACATAATCCATTTATTCATTTGGTTTCCTTGCTGATCCTTCCGCTGCAGCCTGGGCTGTGGCTCCACCGTTACACCCTGTCACACCATGCCAAGGCTGCTGTGAAATAGCCACCCCAGATAGCTAATTGCTTTGGAGCAATGGCCCCCGAAAAGCTGGGGAGGGGGGCTGCAAATTTGATTCCTTCAGAAAGAGAGCTTCCTGTAAAAGGACATTCCAATTAGTGAGCGGATAGCTCAGCCTTGTTGCTGGAGCTGTCGATAGCAGAGCAAGAGTGCCGGGCGATGCTTTATGAGCCAACAAAGGAGGATGCCCCAGCACCTCCAAAGTCAGAGGAAACACGTTTTGTTTGCTTATTTACTGCCTTTAATTTTATAGGCTATGGGAGAAATGTCTCCCTTCTGAATGTGTCCAATTAGTTCTGTTTACCCAAGAGGAATCATATTCCCTGGCTCTGCGTATTTCTGAATAACCATAGGAGAAAACACAGAAGGAGACCAGAAATATATACATTCTAGGGACATGACTCTGAGGGGCTACTTCTTCATGCTGTTGTTGATGTTAAGAGGACCCCCCAATTCTACCACTGCTCGTGAGAACCTTGGCACTGAGTTAGTTATCCGCTGGGTTTGGGGAGGACTGACCTATGGTTTCTGATTTCCATGGACCTGGCTGGAAGATATGAAGGGAAAATTTGATTCTTGAACTAGTATGATGGGAGATCATAGCCTCTGGGGGATAAGAAGGGAAGGTTGAACAGAGAAGTTCTCCATGTCCGAGTTTCTATTGTATGAACCGTCTTTCTGTACAGGAAGGAAAGTGTTGAGCTTAGAGAGTGAAATGGGTTGTGAGCACCATGGCTTCTAACGCTGTTCCTGGATATGGCGCCTGTTGTTTCCTCCTGTGTAGACAGTGGACTCGGGGTCTGCGTGGCTTGGAATTCTATGATGTCAAGTCGCCCACGTGGCAGATAAATGGGGCATGTTTCACCTGGGGACGTGTTTCACCTGAGGCTTCCCGTAGAAGGGCTGTTGGGAATGGGACATTCAGACCAGCACATTTCCAGTTTTCTAATGTCACTCTGCCCAAAGCCGGGCATCTTCTGGAAAATACAATTAGCAGAGGTTGGGTGGGCCCAGCTGTCCGCACGGCTCCTCTCAGGGCTGACTGGCAGTGCTGGTAAAGTGCCATGCTCAGCAGAAACGACAGGACCCAGCGGCTTCTGGCCAAGTTTCAAAGACTTTGTTTTAAAGTATATTTTTGGACTTTAACATTGTTATGAATAAAAGGAACAAAATTCAAGTTGGGGTCTCGGGAGCTGTAACTGTAAACTCTTAGGATGTCAGGAGCAGTGCTCTCGGGTTCTTATCCTGCTGTTCTAATGAGGTTAGTGATTATTTTTCCACTGAGCACCTACCTGTGATCGTCATAAAAAATGAAATGAATGACTCACATGGAGATTTAGAAGGATATCAGCGTGGAAAGTGGATGTTAACAGGCTCTAGATATATGATAATTATTGGCTGTTTGTGATGCAGTGACTGTAATATGATAATATGAAATATGATAATAAGATGTATTATGCAGGTAGAAAGCACCAAGAGAAAAGACACCAAGTAGAATTATAAGAAAAGAAATAGGAGATTTTGTTTGGTTATTCTCTTTGTTGCGATGAAATTGGAATGGGAGAAAGTTGAAACCTACATGTTGAAATTTACATGGTATTTAGTAGTCCCTTTATTTTTGTTTGTTGAATGATGTGATATCTTTCCCCTGGACAGTGGATCAGTGTGTGTGAGTGTGTGAGTATGTGAGTGTGTGTGTGTGTGTGTGTGTGTGTGTGTGTGTAATCCATGGTGAATTTAAGGCTTCTGAAGCCATACCTCTGCTCCAGCAATTCTTCCTATGGTCAGAAATCTCCCATTTCTTAATCTTAAATGTTTGTATAATGAATGAATAATGAATTCACCTTTTACTTAACTTTAAAGCCTGGTGTTTCTAATTCCAAAGTGAACCTTAAATCCAACTTTCTCTCTCCATCTCCAACTGCTGGCCGCATTCAAGCCACTTGCCTGTACTACTCAATAACCCCTAACTGGGCTCCTCCCATTCCTTCTTGGGCCAGAATAAACTTTTGAATGTTAATCAGATTGTGCTGCTCCTTTGCTTAAGTCCTTCAAAGTTTCTCCACTGCTGTTAGAGCGAGACCCACTCTCTTTGGGATCCTGCATGACCCTCCCCCAGCTTCTAGTCATGCTGGTCTCATTTTACTTCTTTGGACCCCCTGAGTTCTTTCTGGCCACAAGACTCTCATTCTTCCTCCCCTCTTTGTCCTGTGGCTGACTCATTCTCATCCTTCAGGTACCAGCTCAAATGTGTCCTTCAGTAAGACTGGTCCTGACCACTCTATCTAAAGCTGTGCCTTCCTTCCTTCTTTGTCTTTATTATGCTAAGTTTATTCCCTTCAAAACAACGAAGGTCACAATCTGCAATGACCTCCATTCTTGGTTTATTTTACTTAATGTTTGTCTCCATCACTAGAATGTAGTCTTCACTTGGCAGGTTTGCCTGGCAAGTTCAGTTGTAGACATAGCACCAGGTGCTCAATTAGCATAACAGAGTTAATGGCTTGGGAGTGAGCTTGCTTCTCTCTCCCCCTACGCACATACACTCCTTGGCTTTGCCAAAAAAACAGCACTAATGCTGCTGTCCCTGAAGACTTTCTTTAGAGATGGTACTCAGGTTACTGAAAATGATGCTCACGTATTTCACTATACCGTCTGTGCACGCTGCCACCTTCAGGCCTGTAATGAGCCTTCGGGAACCCTCTGGCTTTCTAAATGCTAAATATGTGACATAATCGGATCTTGAGTCTCTGGTGAATAACCAGACACCTTTATGTTAAAATGCAGATTTTTCCATTGAAAGGCAAATGTTTCTTCTCAAACCTTTGAATAAGACTGGGTTTGTATTTATAAAGTAAGTTATATGCAAGAGCATATTCTGGGCCCTGAGCGCATTCATTTGATTACTTGGCAAATGCACTTTCACTTATCCAAGCTCTTGCCTCCAAGTATTTTGCACTGAGACAGGCAAATAAGTGACAGTAGTCCTATTGAGTTCTATTTAATTTTTAAAAAGATTTTACTTATTTATTTTTAGAGAGAGGGGAAGAGAAGGAGAAAGAGAGAGAGGGAAAGAGAAGGAGAAAGAGAGAGAGGGAAACATCAATGTGAGAGAAAAATCATGGACCAAACCCGCAACCTAGGTATGTGCCCTCATTGGGAATCAAACCAGCAACCTTTTGCTTTGTGGGATGACACCCCCACCAACTGAGCCCCACTGGTCAGGGCAAGGTCATTCTGATTTGATTCAATAATGCTCTGCATGGTTGCAGAGGTTTTCTGGGCCTTTGTGTCCCAGAGATGTGTTGAGAGTGTTTTGTTTAGCACCACGTGGGGTTGGGGGTTGTAAAGGGGCAGCAGGGCCTAACTGGGTAAGGTAAGGTAGGTGACGTGGTTGGCACCCTGCCCCTACTTCCTGTATCATCTGGTCCAGGACACTTCTTAGAGTTTTGGTTTCCTCATCTATCAAACAGGTATAGTAATTCCTACCCCTTGGGATTATTTGGAAGATGAAATGATGTAATAACCATGAAGATACTTAGCACACTTTCTGGCACATAATTCGTGTTTTTATAAACATAGCAGAGCTGAATTCATTTTACTTACACAGTCTAATACACCTAGATTTAGTATATGAGGTCTGTCTGGAAAAAGTCCAGCCATTGTTAAATAACAAGAACGGTTTGCACAACATGGATGTAACCTGGCAGCCAAGGAGAGTGGACTGGAATGCATATGCATGAAAAATGACAACTATGGAGATGGGGGTACAGCTCAGTGGTAGAGCATTTGACTGCAGATCAAAAATGACAACTTCACGGTACTAAGTAAGTGGGGGCGGTAGATGCCATTGAGTGAGTATTTGTACTGTGTGGCCGTTGTATTCAAAATGACTGAGCAAGTACAGCAAGGAATCTGCATCAGATTTTGCATTAAGCTTGAACATTCCTCCTTGGAAACTACTTGGATGATTCAGAAGACTGCAGCTATGGGGAACTGGTAACTGGCAGCTTCATCACAATAACATATCTGCTCATGCATCATGTCTCGTACAGAGTTTTCTGGTGAAACATCAAATCACCCAGGTGACTTAGTCCCCCTATAGCCCAGATTTGGCACCCTGTGACTTCTGGCTTTTCCCAAAACTAAAATCACCTTTGAAAGGGAAGAGATATCAGAACGTCAATAAGATTCAGGAAAATGTGACAGGGTAGCTGACGGAGAGTGGGAGAACTGTATGAGGACCTAGGGAGCCTGTTGTGAAGAAGACTGAGGTGTCATTGTCCTGTGTACAATGTTTCTTGTATCTTGTATCTTCTTCAATAAATGTTTCTATTTTTCATATTACATGACTGGGTACCTACCTTCTGGACAGACCTTATGTAAGTGTGTCTTTGCTCCATTCTGTGCATTTAATAGGAGCTTAATAAACACTTAAAATGTCATTTGTTACTTTTTTATTATAGAACTAATAGTCATCATCCACTGGACAATCCAGAACTTAGTGCTAATATTTTAGTATTCTCTGCCTCTTTTCTCTTGGAGTGGACCCACCTAAAATGGACTTTAGTTAGATTTACAGGGGGCATAGAAGAGCAGCCATGAGCAGTGCATGAGGCCAGCGAGAAAATGAGGGAAAGATTGCCCCTGATGCACCCCCACTCGCACGTGACCCCTCTTTCCCTTTCACCCTGGGCCTGCCCAGAGCCAGAGCCTGACTCCGAGCCTTGGCCCCAAGCCCTGCAGATCCCTCTCTCTGTGCCTCCGCCAGGCGGTGCAGAGTGGCGGGAAACATGGCCCGCATCCAGACAGCAGAGCACCTGTCCTCCCATCAAATTGAGGTGCTATCAGCTGCCCCTAGTGTGGGACAGATCACCCATTCTTTCCTGACTGCACACTGCGAAGAAACCTACTTAGCGCGCAAGTAAACCCCAACTAAAGGACAAGTTGCTTTCTGCTGAGGCCACTGCTCCCTGTTGCTCAGCTGTGCCCCCTTCACTTTCTGGGACTCTTGGCTGGGCCTTTCGTGAGCCATGGACAGCTGTGCTGCCGACAGAGGGAGTCAGGCTACCAGGCTGTTTCATTTGTCAGGGCCAGCGCAGAGCAGGAGCCCAAGAGGCTAATGAGTCATGGGTCAAGAAGAGCCATAAGAAAAGTATCCCGGGGTTTGGATCCTGCCAACCTTATCTTCTTGCTGGATCTCCCCAGACAAGTTACTGAACTTCTCTGAGCCTCCTTTTCCTGCTTAACATGGTTCTGCAAGGTTTCTCTTTTCATGTACCAAGCCCTGTGCTATGGATGTTATAAACGTCATCTTAATTATTAACCCAAAATTTCATGGCAAAGCTGGTGTGTTCAACAAAGTGAAAGAAAAGGGGGTTGGGAAGAGAGCCAGGGAATCACAGCAAGAAAAAGCTGCCTGGGATTAACGTTGCTACCCCCATGCCCAGCAGCACAATAAGCAGCCAGTTACCACCGGCCTGTCATGGTGACATGGAGAGGGAAGACCCAGAGCAATGCCATGTCAGAGCTAGATCAGGCCTCCCTGCCTCCCTGCTTTAAATAGGAGAAAACGAAGCCCAAAGTGGGGTATGAATTATTTCAGTGTTGTTCACTTGCTCTTTCATTCATTTACACATTCATTCATTATTCATCAAACATCTGTTGTGCTTCTGTCATGTCTAAGCCCTGTGCCATGTTCCAAGGATGCAGGCATGCCTTCAGGGTACAGTCTGCCCCCAGGGAACCACCAAACCATGAGGGGGTTAGAGAAGGAAGTCATCGACGTAGACTTCTTTAACAAGAAGACTGAAATTGAAGAAAAGGGGGGCAGTGAGAGGATAGGGTGAAGGGGACCCAGGAAAAGATTCCATCAGACCGGGGAGCCTGGCCATGTAAATTATGTAAGGAGAATGACTCAGAGGAAAGGTGGAGACTGAAGACACAGACGAGAGAGTGATGGCTGATATGCAGGGGCTCTTGAGTCAGCTGGAGGAAGAATCGAGAAGTCATTTAGAGGGACATTTAACCCCCAGGCAAAGAGTTTTAGGATGGAGACATAGAAGGGGGAGGCACCCCACGGATCACAGAAGTTGTGTCCTGGGGCAGATGGCTGGAGGCCAGCAGAGGCCAGCAGTTGCCCTCTCCATGGCAGCTGCAGGTCCTGGCAGGTCCTTCCTGGTCTTCAAGTGTGGGGACAGGCCTTGGGGAGATGCTGCTATAGGCCAAGCATAGGGCTCACAATGGCAGGAAGAAGCTTTCTGGAGGAAGGAAGGGGTCCAGGAATCTGCTAGGGGACCTAGCTAGTGGAATTTTAAGGGGTTTTTCAGTCAGTTCCCTACATCTGCCAATATCTCAAGTAGTCAAATATTAGAAGGGAGTCATATAAAGATCAAAAGGTCAAAATTTTGCCAGTAAATAGCCATCCTATAACTGTCCCCAAGCCTATATGGAGGAATAATGAGGTCTTCGGTACCCGGCCAACTTACCCAGCCAACTGCATGGAGGATGGTGCCTTCCTCACACCCTAATGATTGACAGTGAGCTGTATGGAGAAGGGTAGGAAGATTTTTCCCATCTTTGGAGAAGCTGAAATTTCCCATCAGTGGGCCAGGACAGAATTGTGAGGCATGTCAGAGTTAATTTTCTCTGTGCCAGCAATAGGAGCATGCATGGACAGAAAATGTGGGGGTACCTTACTGTTCAGGGTCTCAACACTGAGGCCAAGGGCTGAAGGAAGATCTGGCCTGAGCCACACAGTTTAAGGGACGAAATGACAGTGACACCTGTGGCCAAGCATGAATTAGGGGCTAAGCCCTGTGAGGCAAGAAAATACCATGGGCACAGCCTCAAAATCACCCCGTTCCATATGTCCCTGTCAGTTGGCAAAGGTGACGTGAGAGACAAAAGCAGATCAGAGGGGCAGTCTTTCTGTTTGATGTGGTTAGAGCTGTTTTGGTTTAAGTGTATTTTCTGAAGATCATTACAGGAAGTGGTCAAGGAAGCAAGAGAATGGGAAGTTCATTCAAAGGACAAAAGTCTATTTGGAGACTGAATTTTTGGGAAGCTCATGACTGGGGACCTTGACCCCAGGGAATCACTGATGCCGTGAATGCACACCTGTCCAACAGAGCTCAGAGGACACAGGCAGAGGGGGGTCTTAGGTCATTCTTGAGGTCCAAGCCCTTCTCTGACAGCCACCGGAGCCCTCCAGTCCCCCTTGGAAAGGCTGCAAGAGGAAGCTGGAAACCCCACAGGGAGCCTGCACTCATTTCCAAACAACTAACCCATACCCAGGCATCAGCAGATCTGATCGACACTGGTATTACACCAGCCATGGGCCGTGTGATGTTGTGAATCCAAGTTGAGCAAGGCACAGGCCTTGCCCCCAGAGAGCTCCCTGTCTACCCGAGGAGCTCCAGGTGGCCCTCGTGGACCAAACTGAGAACAAGTCAGAGACTAACCTCGAGACACAGACCCAGTGTAGTGACAGAGTTTAGAGAAGGAGGAAATCAGGATTCTAGGGACCAGAAGACGGGCCTTCAGCTGGACTTCGCTTGACCCCTTTCCTACCTTAGAGATTGGTGCTGGACCCTGTAAAAGATACAATCATGATGGTGGGCAGGCTTCCCTCATGGGCAATGCCTTCCTACCCCTGCTGGTTACCACTGAACGGCCCTTTGAATTCCTTGGTTGCCTTTAAAGCAAGATCCCTCCAGTGTTGTTGGGGGAGGAAAAGTTACCGTTGCAGCGGGCTGCTGTCCTGTTAGCTATGCTCAAGGGTGAGAGACACGACACACCTTCACCAGGCTGAGGGACTGGAGAGACTATGCTAGATGTGCTGATAATAAAACTTGCACAAACACAGAGTTCAACACACACAAGCAGACCCTTTGCAGCAGATAGGGCAAGTGTCATTATCATGTCCATTTCAGAGAGGAGGGGGCTGAGGCTCAGAAAGGTTAGGAGGGCAAGGTCCTGCAGCTAATACAGGACAGAGCAGGGACCTGTGCTCCAGAGTTTGGCTTCTCAGCCCTTGGTCTTTCTGTATTCTGTGCTGCCCCCACCCAACGTAGCTGACATCAATTGGATACTTACCATTTCCCAGGCATTGGAGGTGCTTCTCATTAAATAGTTCATGTACTCTTCCCAATTCTTAGGATTCTTTTCATTCTCTTTCTACAGCCGAGCAAACCAAGGTGCTGAGAGAGATTCGGGAGCTTGCTCCAACTCACACATGTTGTTAGTGGAGGAGCAAGGTTAGACTGGGAGCAGGGTTAGACTGGGGGTCTAACCCTGGCCTGTTAAATTGGGAGATGGTGTTCTTGACCATTTGGCTGTGCTCCCACATGAAGTGGGTATGAGTGATGGCTGAGTGGTGTGCATGACCAGGGCCTGAGGATGCTGGCGGGGAAGTGCCACCTGTCCCCTGCTGCTCCTGCTGCCTCACCGGCCTCCCCTGCCTCCCCTGCCTCCAGGGCCTCTGCAGAAGGGGAAGCCTGTGGACGGATACAGTGAGGCACACCAGCTGTGTGAGACTTCGCATTTAATGGGGGGCAGGTGTTCAGAGCTGTCCCGATGCCTTCCATCTGCTCGTGTTGGGGAGTCCCCAGGCAAGGTCTGGGACTGTGGTTTGGGGCCTTCCTTCGTTAGCCCTGCATCATCTGAGACATGCACAAAAGCAAGAAATCCAACTGGCTCCTTTTAGTTTACAGCAACTCAGACTGCTTTTTCTGGCTCCTGGGATCCAAAACACATCCTCAGAGCTGGCCGGTTTACAGAGATGCAGAGTGCTGCGTTCTGCTGGCCCATCCCAAGAGGCAGCAGTTGTGCCCGACATACTCTCCCTACCAAACCCCGGCTGCAGCTGTCTGACCATCTGTCTGATTGGCTGTCCATCTACCTAGCCAGCCCAACGTGGAATGGTGATACATCGACCATACAGCTGTTTACCTGTTCGTCTCATCCCAGTGTGTGAGGCTGCTGGTGGCAGGGAGCCTGCTGGCCTCACTCTGGAGCCTTCCTGCAGTGGTTCACAACCGATCCCCGTCACCTACTGGACCTGCAGAATCTGCTGCACACTGTCTGTATGGCTGCTCATTAAGCCAGGCATTCTTGAAATGGACAGGTTTATACTGATTTTTGGGGGGTCCTGTTTGCAAAAGCCCCTTGTCCTGAGAGTCCTGAGAGTCCTGCCTACATGTGACTCGGGTAATTGGGGCTCAATGAAGAGCCCATGAGGTCCTCCACCCCCCAATCTGACCTTGCTTTTATTCCCCAGCAACCTCCCTGCAGCCCAGCCTCAGTCGCCCTGTTTCTCAAAGTGCATTCCGGGGAACACTGAGTCAGAAACACTGCAAGAGTTGGTGGTGTAGAACGACAACTCAGAATCTTAAAACGAGACCTGGTCATTCATAAGAACTGTAAGGCAGGAAGGAAGGAGGACTGTGCTCACCAGCCCAGGGCTGGGGACCACCACAGCATGGGTCCTTGGCGGGTTTCCTTTTCTATACCCGAGCATATTCGAGAGCCCTTCACCATTTGCTTTGGGGAGGAGGGGCCTATGGATGCTCAGGTAGGAAAATGAGACACCAAGATGTTCAAATGAGGAAAATAGACCTTGCAGTTATCAGTTATTAAACTTCCAAAAGACTTTTTGAAAGAGGGTAATGATAACATTACCATCTGAGAGAAGGCATACTATTTGTCTAATGAAACATTTATGGTATATGAAGGGATTACAGTATTTGTTCAGGGGATTCAGGGTTACTTTATTATTTGAGATGTGAGATGTTAATAATTACCCTGTTTCAGAAGTTCTGCTTCAGAATCTCTGGGGATGGCCCAGCTCGGGGTGAATCTGTGTTTTCACCAGACATTCCAGGTGGCTTCTGTGTACACACTGAAGTTTGGAGACCTTTCCCAGACACATGGCTCTAAATCTTGGCTGCATATTGGAATCACCTGGGGAGATAAAAGAATTAAAAATGAAACAAAACAAAACAAGATGCCTGAGCCCACCTCCAGAGAGTTTGATCGGTAGGGCTTGGGCATCTGTAGTTTCTGTCCTTGTCTTGTTCCCCAGTAGGTTTTACTGTGCAGCCAGGGTTGGGAAGTCTGGGTTACTGTATTTTTCAGACTATAAGACTCACTCCCCCCACCAAATTTGGGAGGAATAATGGTTGTTAATGCTGCTGCTGAGTTCTGTTTACATTTACATTGATGAAATATGATGTTATTTATGTTATTAAATATTTACCACATTTTTTGCTTCAAAATTTTTTCCTATTTTCCTCCTCTAAAACCTAAGTGTGTCTTATCATCTGAAAAATACGGTAGCTCTGCCCTGGGGGATGGTGCCCTGCCCATACATGAGTGTGTATGGGGTGTCTCCTAGGCTGACTCCAACGCTTGAAGGTATTTATGGCTGGGAACTGTGCTCCCTCCAGGACACATGTTGGTTCCCTTCAAATGCCTTTACATGGTCATCAGACCTTGCCACAACAGCCTCTGCTTTGACTGGAGGATCTTGCTGGGAGCCCAGAGAAGAGTCTCTATCATCTCGCCTTTCCTGTCTGGCTGTGGGTAAGGAAAGCCTCTTGGAAGTAGCAGTGGAAGGAGCAGTGGGCTGCAGCTGCAGCTGGAACCAGTCAGTCCTGGGGGGTTCTAACTATCAAGGTCACCTGGCCTAGAACAACAGCACCTCCTATAGTGAGTGCTATAGAACAATGAGCTTGGTGCTCTGCATAGGCTTCTGTGTGTCAGTGGAAGAGCCAGCAGAGCCTTCCTTCCCACCCTCCCAACCGTGGGCCTAGGGTATGTGGCCAGCAGGGATGCCTGTCTTCTCTCCATCAATGGCCTCCTGCCTCCTGGACCCCAAGTTAAGAAGATGCCTGTCTTCTAAAAATACTGGCCCCATTCAGAGATGATCAATTTATTTCCCACATTTTATTACTCAAAGATATGCATAGCTATTACACAGGGCTTCTGACTCCCAGTAGATAAGACTTTTTTTACCCCAAGTCTTCTAGAAATCTAACCACAGCCAAGGAATGGGGTTCCTTCATTGAACTGTGTGTGTCCTTATTGCTAGACCTTTTTGAAAGTTGAGGACCCTGGGAATTCTATGCCCAGGTCTCATCTCCTATCCTGTGTCCCTCTTGCTTCTGCCCCAACTTTGCCTATGTGTCATCTTTAGCAAGTCCCTGAACCTTTCCGATGGAAGGACTAATGTGGCCTTATTCTCTCCCCTGACAAATGAGACCCATGAACTAACTCACTAACCCACTAGCTTGTGGGGTTCAAAACATCTTCTTTAGCCATTAATGCTCTAAAGGGTTTCCTATGCAAAATCTAATACGTAAGCACACTAAATTAGACGCTGACTGGTAAAAAGGGAAAGAGAAACCTCAGACCTCCCCTACCCTCCACTCAGGGTCTATCTTCCCTCAGGGGGCTCCACAGAAGCTCTTGAATACCACTGTCGTGGGTAAGTTATTTTCAGTGGGGACATCCTTTTTCCTGGGTGTGGGGGTTCATGTGAAAATCTTAAGCCAGTAGGGTTAAGTGGCATGCATACTTTAAAAAAGCTTATTCCAAATGACCATTGTTTTTATTTGTTTTCAGTTGTGACACTTAATTTTTTATTTATTTCCAAATTTCAAGTAATATGAAAGGAGGGTAGAGAGTTTTAACATTTGTGAAAAGTGGACTTTGATTTATGAAAGGTTGTAACCCATTGATCTAGATCAATGCTTTTCCGATGTGGGTTACGACCCCCTGATGGGTCCTGGAATCAGTATTCTAGGTCAGGATCAGCTTTCCTCCTTAGCAGGACACTGTAGCATAAAATAGAGTATACCACAGTTAGTCACACAGAGCAAATCGTGGTTTCCCTTGTGTATGTGCACGTGTGTGTGCTAGACAGGCCAGATGCGAACTGTGGTTCTTACTGTGGGTTGTGATCAAAAGGAGCCAAGAGCTGGTCTGAATGGATGGTCCCTGCTATTCTTTCAGGCTCTGACTATACCTCACACCTGCATTTAGGCACTTCCGACCCGCTGTGCTGAGCAGTGTGCTGGTGAGCAATGCACAGAGAGGAGGGCTCAGGAAGGCAAGACTGTGGGGGGTAGGGGGGTGAGCCCCTCCCCTCAAGGGAGTCCAGTGCCCTACAAATGTTCAATAATAACACTCCTCCTACTGGCACCTGGCAAGAGGCATGGAGGTTAACAGGGGGCCAACTTTGCCCAAATCCATGGTCCAGCAAGCTAATCATGGTATGTCTTATACAAGGCAAGTGATGTGGGTGTGTGAGATAGGATAGGGGTCTGGCCTTGATTACTCCCAACACCAGAGAGGCTTTTCACCTCCAGGTCTCTCTGGTTCCTGGAGGTGCTCTCAGGACCCCACCTGAACTGTGCCTCCTAGCCTCATACTCCAGTTGGCCTCAGATTCTGTGATTACCAAGGTGCCATGAGCCTCAGGAGCGGAGGACAGTCTGGAGGATTAGTGCCCAAGCCCTGAGGGATCAGTGGTGTCTCCTGCAGAGTGATAGCCCCACGGGGTGGGAATCCTGTTTCCTTGCCCTGGGCTACACAGCATGACAGATCATCTTGGCAGGAAAGTCTCCACTCCCTGCCGGACTCTGCAGCCCAGGGAGGATCAGTATGGATGCTAAGGCCCTCAAACGGTGGCACTGGGCTTCCCCACACCCATGTGGCTTCCCTGACTCCCCTTCCTGCCCTGCCCTTGGTAGGAAGGGGATGAGGAACAGGGAGGAGAGAAAGACCTTCCTCGGGCGTCCCAAGGCAGCTCACCCCAGGGTCCCAGTGAGCTCTGGGTCCTCTTCTTCCTCTTAGCGAGGGTAGAGGAGCCTTGTTTTTCTGTGTACCAGACACTGGTGTGGAAGACAGGAAAGTGATGATGAGCAGCCTCGTCAACAACACTCAACTGTGTTTGCTCATAATTCTGTCCCAACAATCAGCACAGTTCCTGACCCATAACAATAGTAATAATCGCCAGGGATAATATAGCACATAGAATGTGAGAGGCTTTGTTAACTCATTCAACCCCAGTAACTGCACACGGAAGCAGTATTATAATCATAATTTACCCCAGTCTTCCCCCAATTTTTCATCTTAGGAAACTGAGGCACAGAGAGGTTAAGTGACTTGCGCCAGGTCTGCCAGGCCAGGCTACCCCTCTGCCCAACTGCATCTTGATGCATATTCTTTGAATAAGTGAATTAACTTTCACTCATAACTTCACATGCGTGGAGTTCAATGTTCACCTCTCTGTGGGTACCCAGGAAAGGTGGGGCAAGCCGGTGTATCTTTTTCACTGTGCTGGGGCCCACCAGGGAGCTTCTCTCTGAGCCGCCGCCCACAGGTTAGGGCATTAGAACTGGGTGCATCTTCCTGAAGAGAAGAAGGACATGCTCAGGATCCCATGAGAGGCTGTGCATCCAGGTGTCCTCTCTGGTCACACATGGCCTAGAGATGGGACCTCAGCATCGCAGGGTCTCTGAACAGAGCTCTTATCCTCAGATCTGAACCCAGGAGACTCAGGTCCCCCAGGGAGGCCATCTTGCCCCTCGTGATTCTTTCCGGGCATAGGAACAGGCTTCATCATGCACTTTGAAAATTCATTTTGTAGAGCAAACACTCATGAATCTGGAGGTTCGTGAAGGAAGTTCAGATCCTGTGGATAGTCCTGAGACCCAATAAAGTGACACTGTCTGACCTTGTGTACAAGATATAAGTGTGGATGTTTTCCAAAGTCCATGGCTGACAGACACAGATAAGCATGGGACCACTTACTCACTGTGGCCTGGGCATGGAGAGTTTCTTTGTCTGAAACTTTGCTTATTTTGTCTGGCCGAGCACTGGGCCCACCTCCTTCCTTCTGCCTCAGGTGCCTGTGCAGTGCAGCTGGGTTGATAAAGTAAGAATTTACCAGATGGAAGGACTAATCTTTCCCCCTTTCAAAATTACAGGCATGACAGGTTTTCTTTTCTTCTCTCTCTCTCTTTTTTTTTTTTTTGCACACATTCAGCTGGACACATCTGCATTCATAATACAGAGTGTTGAGACATCATAAAGGTTTTCACATCTTTCATGTGATAAATATTTTTAGCATCTTGCTCAAGAAATGGATTTTGTTTGAAAATGGCCTATTTCTTTTGATGGCTTCTTTGACGTGGATTCAAAGCTTTTTCTGGTCCTGCAGGGGTCTGAGGTTGGAAGGGTCTCTTTGTTAACTTTTTTCAAAGGACAAATGTACTTCTTTTCACCAAAATAGAGCCATGGATGCCAGGGCTGGGAGACGGATGGCTGAGGACAGTAATGAAAAGATGTCCTGTGAGCCAACAGCTGCTGGAAGTGATGGCAGGTTCAGGCCTGGGGGCTCCCCCAGCCGGGGCCCCCAGGCCACTATGAGCAGATCCACCAGTGCCCTGGCTCCTGCGTATCCTTCTTCATTGTAAATTACACTTGAGGGGTGCCAAACTCATTTTCACTGGGGGCCACATTAGCCTCATGGCTGCCTTCAAAGGGCCAAATGTAATTTTAGGGCTGTTTAAATGTAACTACTCCTTAACTGTTAAGTGAGAGCTTGGCACTGCCCTGGGGTAGAAACAAGGTGCTGGGCTGGATAAAACAAGGTGGAGGGCGGGATTCAGCCCGCAGGCCTGTGTTTGCCACCTGTGATAAAGATTCAGATGTGGCTGTTTAGCCAGAGTGGGGCCCCATAATATTTCTTCACGCAGGTTTGTCTTTACAGGTGTTCCTCTCTTGTCTTTGAAATGTAATCTTTTTAATGGTCTTCTACATGCAGTGAGCAGCCACTTGGGACTAGAGGAATCTGTTTTCAAGACCAGCCTTTGTGGCTGCTGTGGCCCTCTGTGACTGTGTGTGTGTGCGTGTGTGTGCATGTACACCCATGTGTGAGGATGCAGCTGGAGGTAAACGAGAAACACAGGAACTCTGCTGTCCTCTGGGAGCCTGGGTTAACAGTCGTGGGATCTTGTGATTAATGTCCTTTCCCTGCACACCTGCAGAGCACCTCTTACCTTCCTGTTAGCCTGACATATAGGTTGCAGATGCTTCTGTAGAGCAGACCCAGGTACTAGCACTGGTGAGGGTCACTGAGGGAAGATTTGCCAGTTTGCCCAGGGCTCAGCCTGTGGGGTTTGGCTGCCTCGGAGGTGCTGAAAATACTGGGTGGTCAAACAGATGCTTTTTCTTAGAGCCACTGTGCAGGAACCTCCTGGGTGGTGGAGGGAGCCCTGAGCAGGGGTTGAAGGCATTCAGGGGCTTTGTCTCCTCTCCTAGTCCAAGAATCATCTGTTACCTAGCTGTGTTACGTCTGCAAGTCACTTAACCTCTCCGGACCTGCATCCGTTTATTTATACAATAAAGAGTTGAACAGGAGGTACAAGGATTCCATTGAGCATTCTGTTTTCAAGTGAAGCCACCAGTCCCCGTGTAAGCCAGAATCTGTAATCTGAACCACTTTAGAATAATGGCATTTTAGGAAGGGAAACATTCTCTCATCCCCGCCCCTCCCCCACTTTCATCGGCCTGAAGAGAGGGAGGGACTTGCCCAAGGCCAAGGGAGTGAGTCAGTTGCAGAGCAGGGCCTAGCTGCGCCTGTGGTTCCCAGTCACCTCTTCAACTCGGTTCTCAGAGAGGGTCCCAAGCAGCAGTCTCAGCACTCCTTGGGAATTCGTTAGAAATGCACATTTTCAGGCCACACTCCAGACTTGCGAAATCAGAACTCAGGGTTGGAGTCCAGCGATGGTCTGTGGATCTACAACCCCATTGGTTCCATCTGATGCTTGCCAGCATCTGGGAACTACTGAAATACAGCACTTGGCTGCTCCTTTAAGACCAGAAGAAAGACATTGGAAACCAGCATGCTTTCCTGAGACACTGGAGAGAAAAGGGTAGAGTAAGATTGCACAGGAAAGGTATGCATGTGCTTCCCAGCTAACGTCAGGCTGCAGGTTTCCTGAAGCTAGGGCCCTTGTGCAGCCCGTCCCAACGCCTGGGAGGTGCAGGCTTCTGCAGGCTGGCATCTGAAGTTCGCCTGGCCACAGGCTGTCCTACAGCAAAGGCCTCTTTTTTTTCTCCCAGCTGAACCCAGCTGAACCCAGCTGTTCCCATCTGAGCCTCTGTGCCAGGAGAAGTATGCCATTTTAACATCAACAGTGTTGGCCAGCTAGTTCATTCCAAGAAATTGATGTGTAGAAACACTGTGTTTTATGTGTGAACAGTGAGGTGTATATTTAGAAGTCCAGGTGCTCAGCTCCACGCTGTCACCTCTCAGGGAAGAAAAATGATGGTATGTGCTTCAGACTTCATTATATCTCCTAGGCAGAATTGTAGGTTTAAAGGGCTGTTTTAAAGTAGCACATAATGGTGCCTATAAATCCTGATTCCTAAGATATGGACATTTGTCACTCCCTAAAATGAGTTTTTCACATGTTCTTTATATTGGTTGGCTTGGAGCGTAAAAACTTGGACTTTTAATAGTGGTTTTCATTCTGCGTAATTCCCATCCCAAGTCCATGTCCACGAGTGTGCGCGCACAGAGCTCTGGCTGCCCCTACCTGCCCATTAGTCTCAGCCCTGAGCCACACCCAAGCCCAGAGCCCACCCTGTGCAGGCAGGGGAGGGCAGGGCAGCCCTGGCCCAGCATAGGGGTGGGGGTGGGATTTGGCTGTGAGGGGCTGTCATACAGTGTACGGAGCTGGCTCCAGGGTCAGAAGAATTCCTGTTCCTTGCCTGCCGTGTCAGGCCAGATGCAAATGGCTGTGCTTTGCCCTAGATCCCCGACCTATTCTCTGTTCCTTGCTAGGACTTGCCACCCTTCCTGAATCCTAGCCCCCCTGGCTGGGGCTGCCTTCCGGAACCCTTACCAGCTCCAACCAGGGTGTGGGGCCTGATTCTTCTGTCCTTGGCCTCACCCAGTGTTTTATTCTCAGTGACTTGAACACCCGGAATCATAACTGCCTTTTGTTCTTCCCAGCTGGGGCTGGAATTCAGCCTCCCCTGTCCCAAGCTAGGTGGGCTGAAGTTGTGTCTTATGAGACCAGTCCCAGGGGCTCAGAGGGGCTCCTCAGTGGAGCAAGGCAAAGAGGTGTATCCAAGCCAGCATCCTGGAGGCAGAGGCCCATGGCCAGCGGGCAGATCCCCGCTGACTCTCTCAGGCCTAACTAGGTGTCAGGGACTGCTCTGGGAGCTTGGCGCAGATTCACTCCTTTGTTCCTCACTACAGCCACCTGAGGCGGGAAGGTCACCCGCAACAGGGAAGCCGCTGCGACCTGCGGTTTGTGCTGTCACTACGCCAGGGGTTAGCAAACTGACGTCTGCAAGCCGGATCTGAGCTGCAGCCTGCTGTCGAGAGAGTTTTCTAGGAATGAAGCCACACCCAGTCACCCATGGACAGTGGTCTCCCCCAGCCCTGGTTTCACTTCCCATAGTTTCAGTTACCCATGGTCAACTGAGGTCTGAAAATATTACATGAAAAATTTCAGAAATGAACGCTTTATAAGTTTTAAATTGCACACCATTCTGGGTAGTGATGAAATCTTATTTCCTGCAGCTCTTTCCCACCCGGGACGTGACTCTGTACGTTTGTCCAGTGTTACCCACGCCGTAGGCACCAGCTGCCTGGGTTTTCAGATCCATTGTCATGGTATCGCAGTGCTTGTGTTCAGGTCATCCTTATTTTACTTAATAGTGGCCTCAGAGCCATTCACACAACTTTTACTACAGTGTGGTGTTACATGTGTTCTGTTTTATTATTAGTTATTGTTGCTAATCTCTTACTGTGCCCAATAAATTAAACTATCGTAAGAGTGTGTGTGTGTATACATAAAACATAATATACATGGGGTTTGCTACTATCTGGGGTTTCAGGCATCCACTGAGGGTCTTGAAACATAGCCCCCAGAGATAAGAAGGGACTACTGTATTGTCTATGGCTACTTTCTCAATACAAAGGCAGAGTTGAGTAGTTGGAACTGAGATCATGTGACCAGCAAAGCTGAAACTATTCACAACTGGTCCTTTACAGGAAAAGGTGTGCCAGCCCCTGTTCTGAATCATACTGCCACTCATGACTTTTGTGGATTTGGAAGCAGATTGTTCTGTGCATGTGCCAATGTACATTTTTCTGGGGAGTGGTCACAGTTTTTATCAGACTCATAGATGGGAACCCTCCCAAAACATTAGAACTGCAGTTTAGAGGGGTTTGAAAGCAGAGTTTGGGGTAGCCAAATGCTGGCCCCAGTCCAAAGCACAGCAGCAGAAGGCAGGGGCAGAGGTCAGGAGCCAGTTGGAAAGTGGGACGACGGTTCAATCAGAGCTAGTGGGGAAGAAACAGAGGCAGGAGCGTGACTGCCACAGTGTCTGCCTAGCACCGTCTGAGGCTCTCCTTTGTTGTTTATTAGCTTGGCATAGGAGGGAGGCAGGGCCAATGTGGCCTCAAGGTCAAGTATGAGCCCCCTCAACTGCTCATGGCCACCTGCTGGCTTCCTGTGCACCTGCTTGTTTGGAGAACCTGGCTGGCAGCCCTGCCCCGCTTGTACTGGGCGTAACTGCCTGTTCAGTCTCAATGCAGCGTCAGGGGTGACAGCGCAGCTGTGTGGAGAGCTGGCTGGCTCTCAGCAAACCAGAACTCTCTCATTCCTTTGCCTCACTACAACCCTGAGGGCCAAGTATCAGAATCTCCTTTTTATGGATGGCAAAACCCACAATGATGGAAGTTTTACTGGGGTAGGCAGAATAGCAGTCCCCTAAAGATGCACACCTCTTTATCTCTGGAACCCATAACTATGTTATCTTACATGATAATGGGGAATTAAGGTTGTTAATCAGCTAGCAATCAGGAGATTATAATAAGGAGATTGCCCTGTGTTATCCAGGTTGATCCAGAGTTATCACAGGATCTTTAAAAGTGGAAGAGGGTATCAGAAGAGGAGGTGAGAGTGGTGCCACCTGGAAAGGACTCAGCTCACTGTTTTGACATTGACCATGGAATGCAGGTGCCCTCCAAAAGCTGGAAAAGAGGATTCAAGGGTTCTAGAATCCAAGGAAATGGATTGTCCTCCAGAACATCCAGAAAAGAACACACCCCTGCCAGCACCTTGATTAATCATGGAGACCCTGTCAGACTCCTGAACTCCAAAACTACAAGAGAATAGATTTGTATTGTTTTAAGCTACTAAATGTGTGGTTATTTATCAGAGCAGGAACAAGAAACTAATCCACTTATCACAAGTGTGCTAGTTTCCTGAGAGCTTTATTGGAATCCACCCCCTCACTTACTCTTTGCAATGAGCTGTAAGTAAATATTCTTGTCTCCATTGAACAGATTAAAGGGATGACTAGGCTGAGATTCAGAGAGGCTCATGAGCTCACTGAAGGCCACACAGAGCTGGTCAAGGACAGAGCTGATGCCAGAGCAGAGCCCCTGCAGCCGCCTGCCTTGTAACAGGGTGTTTGGAGAAGCCTCTCTCCTTCCCCAAAACGCTCTCCAGGTGCCAGAGGGCGCTCTCCCAGAATCGCCTTTGCCATGATGAATAAAGTCAGTGTTCAGGGGGTTTTAATGGTGTCAGATGGGAGACTGTCAGGGCTTCTTCCTTCCAATTAGCTCCAGGCCCTTTCCCGTCAGATTCCACTTCTTTCTATTAACAATTCTGAGGATCCCTGGAAGAGAAAGTGTAGTTGTGGGGGCTGCTGGCAAAAGACCTTCAGCTCATGTTCTAATGCACCTCCAGAAGTAGGGAATGGGGAGACCCCCAACACAAGAGTATTTGCTTCCTTATTATTAAGGCTCTCAGCACATCAAATGGGTGGGGAGGGGCAAGGGGTAAAAATATGAAACTTTTCCCTTGGGAGCCCAACTACAAGTGGAGTCATAATGTCTTGCTTTGCTGGGTATAAGAAAAGCACCACGATGACATGCTAATATCCTCCTTTTTCTCCCAAACAAAACCCAAACACTGGCTCCATCTTACAAAAGAGAAATGGAGGCCCAGGGAGTAGGGGGTTTGCCATTGCTGGAGGGGAGGTTTGGCTGAAGCCTCCTGCTTCCCAGGCCAGCCTGCTGTCAGTGCCTCGCTTTGGCTGGCATCATGCACAGTGGCACGGCTTTGCCCCTGGGTCAGGTGTTGCAAGAGGAGGAAGGGGAGACACGTAACAGAAGTCGGGGGGCAGACTGGAGGCAACCAGGGCCAGCCTGCAGTTCGGGTGTGAAATCCCTCCCTGTGTGGGTGTGTGCATCCTGCCTCATCAGCCAGACTCCGATGAATGAGCTTTGATGCTCTACAAATGCAGCCTGAGCTTCTGGATCAAGGGAGGCACAAGCATCAGCCTGTTTAGTGGAGATAATGGTGACTTCACATTAGCAGGTAGCCAGCAGGCAGGAGTTTACTGAAAGTGACAAGAGAAATGTACATTTCTGAGCATTCAATTAGCCCCTTCCTTTTTAACCCAAAATAAAACATGCAAGAAGGCACCTCAAGAGTGGAAGAAAGTTTTGTAAAAATCATTGACTTGTACATTTGAAAAAGGTAAATTTTGTGGTATGTAAATTACACCTGAATAAAACTGTTTTTTAAAAAAAACAAAACAAGTGCAAGAAAAGGAAACGTCCTTTATGGAGTTTTATCAGGGACATTCAGCAGTGCTCACTTCATCATTTAATGCTTAGCCTTCATCTTCCCAGAGCTGACATCACTGCCACTCATCGCAGCCTGACTCTGCTCCCATTTCCCAAGTGAAGAAAACGGAGGCCTGGAGGGGCTGCGGGACATGTCCAGAGAGAGTGCACAGCACACCCAGGAGTGAGGAGAGAAGGGGTCCCCACAACACTGGTGTTCAGGACACGAGACCACCTGTGCCTGTTCCTCAGATGAATTTTAGACACATGGCCCCAGTGTCTGTGGACACAGACCTGCCTGTCCCTCTTCCTCCCTGCTCCCCCATCCTTGGGTTCTGGATCTTGTCGTCAAGCACCCAAAGCTTCAGCTCTGAGCGTGGCCTGAGGGTAGAAACAAAAATAGCAGTGGCTGTAAGACTGGCTACAGGGCAGAAGCTCGGCCCCCTTCTAACCACCCCTGAAGCCTTCTTAGCTGTCTCCTGTTCCTGCAAGAGGGACACACAGCAAACTTAGTAAACCCACAAGAAACTAGAAGGCTCCATCTCTTTCCTGGGAAAGTATCCCTGAAGGTACCCAAACTGAGGGACTAGAAGCAGAGTTGCCACTTCCAATCAGCATACGGTCCAGCCTGGGCAGCGGGGCTAGGGGGGACTCAGGGAAGTGAGCTGTGTCCCAATTGGCTGTGTCTGTGCCCTTGGCTCCCCTGCCCAACCCCGAAGTGGGACGCCCACACCACCTTGACCTCCAGCAGCAACCGTGCAATGTCGCCCCTTCTATTACATTTTAGGATTCATCCCAACATCCAAAGAGCAGAGGTGGATGCTGGCTTCTTGGTTAGGGAGAGCTCTGGGCTTTTGACTCTCCTGCAGCTCCTCCAAAGCCACCATCATCTCAAAGTTGCCACTAAAGTGCATGGCAGGAGCTGGCAAATGGGTCAGCTTCAAAAGATGGGGTTCTCCAGAAGCATAGTCCTGGAAAGGACAGGCAGTCAGAAGTGGACAGGGCTAGGCAGCATTACAATATCTGTTTTACTCCAAAACCTGTTTCCCGTCTGCTCCATTGTGCAGCCTCAGCAACACCAAGACCCTGGAGCAAAAGCAGCTGGGTAGGCCCCTCTTTGGGTTGCTCACCGAAGCAGCCATCCATGGGTCTGGCCCAGCACCTCTAGGCCCCTGCAGGTATCCTTTCTGCTTTCTACAGCAGTGGCTTCGGGAGCCTGAAAAGCTTTGGCAGGGTCTCCAGATGTGCTTCTCATGCCTGGCTGCTGAGCCCGTGGACAACGCTCAGAGCTATGGCTTTTGTTGCATTAATTGCTCAAAGCTTCGCATGCTGCCTTCCTGCCCCACTTCCCTCCTGTCTCCATGAATTAGTGTGGAGGCCGTCAGGGCCTGTATCTGTGATTCTCAACTCTCGTGAGTATGCTGTGTCAGGCATGGTGGACACCTCTCTGAGACCATCTTGTGGCATTTCCCCAGCGCCCCATGTGAGCCCTGGCAGATCTTTCTGTAAAACAGGTCATGCACAATGAGGAGTGGAGGTCTTCTACCAGTGATCACATTCTGTGGAACTATCTGAGGAGATTAACTGTTTAAGAAGGGCCTTGCAGAGCAAGTGACTTTTTAAAAAACTTCATTTTAGAGAGGAAAAGCAACAGAGAGAAAGAAACATCCATTTGTTTTTTCCCTTACGTATGTATTTATTGGTTGATTCTTGTATATGCCCTGACTGGGGATCAAACCCACAACCTTGGCATGTTGGGACAATACTCTAGCCAACTGAGCTACCCGGCCAGGACCAGCAAGTGACTTTTTTAGTGAAAGATTTTAGGAGGGCGGAAGAGAGGGAGAGAAGCATTGATGTGAGAGAGAAACATCGATTGGTTGCCTCTTGAATGCACATGGACCAGGGACCAAACCCACAACCTAGGCATGTACCCTGACTGGGAATTGAACCAGTGACCCTTTGATTTGTGGGACAGTGCCCAGCCCACTGAGCCACACTGGTCAGGGCAGCAAGTGACTTTTGAGTAAAGAAGTGGCTTTAGCCACGAGGGGGTAGAGGGAAGTGGGAAGCACCAAAGGTGCTCAGGTGAGATCCCCCAAGGGGGCTGTGGTCGGAGGAGAGCTCTGGGGGCTGTGGGGTCCCCATCACCCAGGGCCTTGTGGGCATCAGTAGAGACTGTCTTTTATGCCAAGGGAGACAGACAGCAACCAGAGGGTCCTTCACAGAGAGGGCATAGCATGGTAGTGTCTCCCCCATAGTGACCTATGGATCTCCTCAGCCCTGCTGAAGGCTCCCCTCCTGCCCACACCATTTGGCTCATGGTGAGTCAGGGAAGGTGGAGGGATGCTTTCTGCCTCTGTGTTACACAGGTGCTGTCCGGTGAAATGGCCATTCAGTTTTCCCTCTCAGCCTGTTCCTCCCTAAGACCCAGCCCAGCACCCAGCTGGTTCAGAATGGGCTGGATAATGGCTTCCTTCTATACTGAGAAACCCTCCAAATGCTCTAGCTCAGCTACCAGCTGAGTTCATTGTGCCCTGATCAATGTCTGCCTGAATGAGCTCTCCCTTGGGCAAGCCTCAGCCCCCTGGATATATGCTTCTCTGGGGTCACCCCTCATTTGGTAAGGCACACCCATATAGGTCTGAACCCTAAGGGGGCCATAGCCAGAGTCTGCTCCTGGGAGGAGAGCACCATCCATGGGTCTGTCCCAACACCACTAGGCCCCTGCACAGGACCCAGCCTAGGCACTTCCCTGAGACATCTTTACCACCTCAACATGTTAAAGGTGGTCCTTCTTGGCTGATGACCAAGTAGGTCTGATTTCTCAGTGGAGAGAGAAGGGAATCAGCCTAGGATGGGTTCAAGGTAGGCCTCCTGTCTTTGGATACAGAGACCCTTCATCTGGGGACTGGACGGCAGCAGCATCTTCTGGAGTCAGGACCTCAGGGCAGGGCCACCTTCCCCATCTGCACTCAGGAGGTGTTGGTGGAAAAGCACCCAGGTGGGACTGTGGGGGGCTCCATGGGTCCTTAGCAGCTAGCATTTATTGAGCTTACAATATGTGCCAGGCACCAGGCTAAGTTCCTTGCATGAACCATCTCTTGAATACACACAAATGTTCCATGAAGAAGGGACTATTATTATTATAGATGGGGAAACTGAGGTGTAGGATGAGCTAGACTAAACTGGGAAATGGTAGAGCTGGAGTGTAAACTCCAGGATTCTGCCTCCATAGCTGCTGCTCTTGCCCAGTCCTTTGAGAAGGAAAGAAAAACAGATGGAGTTAGCAGAGCCAAGTCCTCCGTACTTAAGAGACATCAAATGTAAGGTGTAGAGCAGAGGACAGCACACTTAAAGGACCAGATGGTCTCTGTCGTACCTGCTCAACTCTGCCCTTCTAGCTCTGAGACTGTGTTCCAATAAATTCTTCTTTACATAATAGGTGAGGGGCCAGATTTGGCCCGTGGACCATAGTTTGCCCCTCACATTGCAGAGGAAAAGAATGTGGGATTTGGAGGAAGCCAGGCCTTTCTTTG
The DNA here is from genome assembly GCA_028533065.1 of Trachops cirrhosus. Taxonomy (NCBI): domain Eukaryota; kingdom Metazoa; phylum Chordata; class Mammalia; order Chiroptera; family Phyllostomidae; genus Trachops; species Trachops cirrhosus. The sequence continues at coordinate 34,030,234 of CM052543.1, forward strand.
ATGCCCCCAACACCTGGGTGACCTTGGATTAGTCATATAACCTTGTCTAATAACTGACCACTATGGGGTACATATTAACTAATTTATTTTAAAATGATGTATGGAGTCTCTTGGAAGAGCCGTGTACTGTGCTGGGAGCCAGGACACCTCAGGGGACAAGACAGACATCATCCCGCCCTTGTGGAGTCCCCACTCACAAGCATGACAGGGGTAACCTGAGGCATAGACAGCAGCCAGCACAGTGCTTGGCTCTGGGCAGGAGCTCAACAGAGAGCACCTCCTTCCTGCTGTGATGCCCCTAACCCATCGTTCCGGACGCAGCGCTTTCAAGTTTGCTGTCATCTGTACCCATACTGAATGAAAAGGTAGAAGCAGGCGGTAGAACTCAGGACTTTAATATGTTCATAATGCAGTATTAGGCAACACAGCCTTCATTAGGAATTATAATTTTTCATTAACTGATCCCATTTTATTTGGTAATACCCATTTAGGTATGTGAGAGCAGTAAAGCACCACTTCTCTTCAATATTGTATGATTCCGCTGGCTCACTGGTTCGGGTTTCTATTACCTCCATTCCAAATGAATGGGTTATGCATCTTTTTCAAGGTAAAAAGGATCTCCAGGATCACGCCAGCACTGTACTTCCCTTCAAACATGTCTAGTCGGGGAGTGCAGGGGCACCCCGAGTTCTAGGATGGAGCTTTGAGCAGCCACCACACTACTAACAACGCTTGTTTTGTGATAGAAATGCACTCTTGATCTTCATTTTCTCCTTCATATATCCTAATCTATTTAATGTTTCTGAGTTTCCCCTCTATATCTTTAAGGCTAGTTGGTAACCGAGATGGTATACCCAACCTTGAAGACACTAAAACACTAGACCCCTGCCTGTCTCCAGCCTGTACCTTGAAGTTACCTGGCATAGGTGTGTCACGCACCTACTGGCTCTATGTGGACACCTGAGGGGACATTGGCAAGTGCCCCAAACCTGTCTCTCCTGTTCCTAACTTGCTTCTTTCTGGTCTCCTCACTCTATCTTACCTAGATCACTCCTATAAGCACAGAAGGCATTGTCCAATGGACTTGGCATCTCTCCAGTTTCTCTGATTTCTGACTTTGAATGGTTTACCCTACCTGTCCCTGGGAACAAATTTCAAAGTCCTGACCCATCGGCCTAAGTTCTGGCAAGACCTGCCTGTTACCACCATAAAGGAGGGATTCAAATGACCTGCCCAGTTTCCCTTACTATAGCAACCCAATTGCCATGTTTTATGCACTTATTTTGGGACATATGCTGGTCTAAGTGCTTTATATACATTGTCTTATGTAGTCCTCACAGATCTCAGGGTAGATGAGTATTATTATTTCCGCATTACAGGTGGGGAAATTGCGGGGTAAAGAAGTTGAGTGTTTGCTTGTGGTCACTGGTGGAGCAGAGATTTGTTTGACACCATGGCTGTGTTAATCCAAAGACTGCTCTTATCTTCTTGGAGAGTTCTAGGGAAGCCATGAGCTCTTCTTGACCTGCGGTGGGGGCTGCCCCCACAAAGTCTACCAGGGGCCCAATGAGCAGTGCTCTGAGTGTGGGGGCTCTGGGGCTGGACTGGCCATCCCCTGTGCCACTGGTTCCCTTTTCTGGTGGTCAGAGTCTGGAAGCAGCAGGAGGCAGTCTGGTTGGGGGTCCTGGCAGCCAGGTGAACATCATGTGGTGGGGCCAGGTGACTCACAGCAGGGCCAGACAGTGGAGGAGGATGCGGGCTGGCAAGACCTGGGTTAGGGAGCAGACCCCCAGCTAGGGGACCTGGGTGTGGGCCAGGCTCAGGACTGGCAGGCAGTGGGGGTACAATTTGGGAAAAGAAAAAACGGATACCCCTTGTAGGGTTGGGGTCAGCATGCTGGCAGGAAAGCAGCCTGAGAAAGGAGGGGTTTCTGACTGGAAGCCATGGGGCATCAGGTCACATCTCTCAGCTTCTCAGAAGACCCTGGTGGGTATATTTCTATATCCCTTGGGCCTAGTGCTTATTGGGTATAGGAATGGATGGACAAATGGATAAACAAGTTTGAGGAAGCATGAAGATTTCAGTCTTCTTTCTCCCTGCCCCCCAAAGATGGGGCAAAGATTGTTTTACCCAAAGCAATGGTGAAGAAGAGATAGGGGTTGTCATGGCATATGCAGGGGTGCGCTCTGACCCACTGTCTCCTTATCCCTTCTTTCTCCAGAGGCTCCCGCCAAGCCCGAGGAGGCCGAGGCTGAGCCCTTCACAGACTCCTCTCTGTTTGCACACTGGGGCCAGGAGCTCAGCCCTGAAGGCCGGCGCATGGCCCTGAAGCAGTTCCAGTACTACGGCTACAACGCCTATCTCAGTGACCGCCTGCCCCTCGACCGGCCCCTGCCTGACCTCAGACCCAGTGGGTGAGCAGAGCCAGTGGCTGGGCTCATGTTGACCTGCCCGGGGGGAGGTGGGGGTCACCACAGTGCCGGGGACAGAGCCAGGACTGGGCACTTGGACTCCTGGGTCCCTGTCCTGCTTTAGCCAGGGTCTGTCTCCTTGGCCAGCACTGGGCAAGTCAGTCTCCACCTTCACCTTCTTCAGCCTCAGTTTGTCCATCTGCTAAGCAAGGGGAAGGCTTTCTTCCATTCAAGATTTTGAGGATTAATAACCTAATTTACTCCTTAAGGGCACTAGAATCATCTAGCATTTCTGTTAATAAGTCATTTTAACCCAATTAGTTGCATTTGTATGAACAATTATATTTTTTTTCTGTAAATTGGTTTTTTAAAGTGCATCTGTCTTCCGGAGCTAACAAGTCATTACACCCGACAGAGAAGTCTGTCTTGATTTCTCTCTTTGTCACAGAAGATGTTCCTTTAAGGTTCAGTTACATTTCTTATTCCCCCTAATTATTAAAAATGTGGGCACGTACCACAGCTGAGAAAAATCTCGTTAACTTTTGTGAGCTCCCCCCTACACACCTTCTTTTCCCCTCTTCTCCTTATTTTAAAAATTGTGTTAAAGCTGCAAACCACAGTAAGCTTATACCTGGACTTTTCAGGAAAGATCGTGCTGCTGGGTTTGGAGGCGGTGTTCTTTGGGGAGGAGAGTTCAGTTCTACAGACACTAATTGAGCACCTGCTGTGTGCTGTATAATTAAGTATGGCTTTTTCCTGGCCCGGGGAGAATCTGGCTGGGCTCTAGAGATAAAAGAGAAAGCAGCTGAGGACCTATAAAGGAAGAGAAGAGTATGTGTCAACTTAAAGGGTATTTACTGAGCACTTACTATGTGCCAGCAGAGTCTAGGCACGAGGATAGAGCAGTGAACAAAACAGAGGGGACCCCTGGCTCTCCTGGTGCTTACATTCTGGCTGGGGGAAGACAGCTCATGAGCGATACAAAGAAGTCTACTCTGTTGCATGTTAGGGGGCAGCAAATGCTAAGGAGAAACACAAAGTGGGAGAGAAACAGAGACCGCCTGGAATAGGAGAAGGGGTTGAATTTTTAATGAAGTAGTCAGAGAAGGCCTCACTAAAAAGGTGACATTTGAACAAAGACCTAGAGATGAGGAAGCAAGTCATGTGTGTGAATGCCTGGGGGTAAATCTTTCTAGGCAGGGAGACCAGCAAGTGCAAAGGTCCTGAGGTAGAAATGTGTTTGGCATGTTTGAAGAGGAGGAGGGAAGTTCATGTGGCTGGAACAGAGCAAGCAAGAGGGCAGCAGGTGGAGATGAGGTGAGAGGGGCAATAGGAAACAGGTCAAGTAAGGCAACGGTTCTCAATCTTGGCTGTGCATTGGACTCATCCAGAGCTATAAATTATCCTGATGCCGGGCTACACCCAGACCAATTAGATAAAGAGTTTCCAGAGGTGACAGTCAGTATCCATATTGTTTATAGTTCTCAGGTGAGTCCAATGCACAGCTGAAGTTGAGAACTGCAGGGAAGGCTTCATAGGCAGCTGCAAGGTATGTAGCTTTTACTGTGCTCTAAGACGGGGGTGCATGGGAAGAGCTTGAGCAGATCAGTAGTGTGCTTTGGTTGTCGTTTTCAAAGGCCCCTCTGGCTGTGGTGTTGAGAACAGACTGAAGAGGACAGGGAGGAGGCCGGGAGACCAGTTAGGAAGTTCCTGCAGAAATCTAGGTGAGAGGTGGTGGTGGCTTGGACCGTGACAGCTGTGGGGCAGGTGCTGAGATAGGGTTGGATTCTGGAAATATCCTGAAGGTGACTTCAACTAGGTGCCACAGGGTCTCAACCGCCTGGGAATGCTGCAGAGAGACCACCCCTGGGGCTGGGAGAGAAGCAGGTCTGATGTGGGCAAAACCGAGACTCTGGGGAAAGGGTCCTCAAGAGGAGTTGGAGCCCCAGGACTCATACAGGGGTCTTGGCCATGACTTTTCAGCCAGCTCTGATGCAAAACACAGACCCAGCTCGATACATGTTTCTTCTAAGCTAAAGGGGAAATAAGAAGGAAGCCAAGGAAAGGGTGGATCTTACAGACTATAGCATGGCTATAACAATGACGAGTAATTACACAGGGTTGGCCTGTACAGAATGCCCTTCCCCTTTGGTCCACACCAACCTGCAGTGAGGGCAGGGAAGGGACTGGTGTGCTCTTCCCATTCAGAGTCATGGAAACCGAGGAGCGGAAAGTGTAAGAGTAACATCTGAGCTCACAGCTTCCCCTTCACCGAGAGAGGTGCCCTGTGGGCCATTTCTTTCTACTTCCACGGGGGAGGAACAGAAAGCAGGTGGTGGGGACAGAGGCCATGTGGCCTTTCTCAGAAGGGCAGGGCTCCCTGGCAAGCACGTTCCCCTTGAAGGCAGTGCATTTTCCAAGGCAGCCAAGACCCCTGAGTTTGCTGAGGAAAGGTCTCTGAAGGACTCCAGGTGGTCAGAGCCTGCAGTTTCCCCCCGAGATGCTGGAAAGGGGCAGACTTTCCCTCTGTGCAGAGCTTTGGTTTATGGAGCTTCCACGTCTCCCCTGTGGGGCAAGGCCGTGTTCGTCAGCCCCTTTTTATAGCTGGAAGAACGGAGTATCTCTGATAAGAGGTAGAGCGCTCCTCCACCAGGGCTCCCTCTATGGCATTAACGACTCGGAGGCACTGTGCACAGCCTCCGTGTCTGGGGAGTGTCGGGGAACACCCCACACAAGCACGTGCGTAGGTAAAACTGCGCCGCTCTGTTATTTCTGTAAAAACATTCCTGCCTTGTAACAAGGTCATTGCTTGGCTTATTCTGTTTAACTCATTTTGGAAACATCTTTTCAATATCCTTTACTATCATCCTATTTCAAATTATACTGGCCAATAGCCAGGGACACGTTTGGCACTTTAATTGTATTAACTCTTTACTCTTCACAGTGACCTTCTAGAATAGGGCCTTGTGTAGGAAAAATGCCTTTCCTCACTCTCGTACTCAAAATACTTCTGGCCCCAAATGTGTCATTTTTCCCCCTACACTACCCACTTCTCTGACACCAGCTGGGTGTCCACAATTCGGTTCAGTTTTGACACTGTCTACCTGGAGTTAGCATCATCTCCCACAAGTTAATGGCTCAGTTCCCCTAGATTGCCCCCATTTAGATGTCAGTCACAAGTCCCAGATTGTCATTGTCATTGGTCTTTTGGCCAACTGTCTGTAAATTGGGGTTCCCGTGACCCCCTCCTTGGGTTCAGTAAATTGCTGGAATGGCTCATGGAACTCAGGGAAACATTTACTTATGCTTACCAGTTTATTAATGAGGATATGATAGAAGACAGAGATGAAGTGCTTTGAAGAGATACAGAGGGTCCCAAGTGCAGTCCCCTTCCGTCCTTGTGGAGTTGGGGTGTGTCACCCTCCCAGTGAGTGAATGTGTCCACCAGCCTGGAAGCTCTCTGAATCCCATGCATTGGTGGTTTTGATGGATGCTTCATCCCATAGGCATGACTGACTATTATCTCATCTTCCATCCCCTCTCCTCTCCCCAAAGGATGAGGTGTAGGGCCAAAAGTCCCAAACTTGTAAGCATTGCTTGGTCTCTCTGGTAACCAGCCCTCATGCAGGAGCCTACCAAGAGCCACCTCATTACACCAAAAAGTAAGCTCTTATCAGGTGGGGAATTCCAAGGGTTTTAGGAGCTCTGTATCAGGAACTAGGGTCAAAGACCAAATGTCAGCAGGCACTGGGGGCAGAGTAATATATATATTTCTAATAATTTCACAGAAGATTTTTAGCCTCCATTTTACAGAAGAGGAAACTGAGGTACAGAGAGATTATATAATCTGCTTATGGTCACCAGTTAGTAGAGCTGGGGTTTGAACCCAGGCATCCTGGCAAAGGAATTTGTGCTTTACTGCCTTTGGGTGTCACTTTGTGTCACTCTGACAGGGATGGGGGTAGCAGCTGCTTTAACAGTACAAAGCCCTGAGCTGATCAGTTCGTCTGGGTCTGGAAGGTCCATCTCTAAAGTGTTGGAAACATTGTGTTAGTGGCCATCAGACCGGTTATCCAGGCGGAGAGTGATGCCGCAGCCACAGCTAAGGGTGGGATTAGGAGCGAGGTGGGCGGGGGCGGGGCAGCTTCTGGAGGGGAAGCACCACGCTAAAGGCCAGTCTGCAGAAGAGCCACTCACTGCAGGTGGATCTTGCTTCAGTCCCGGTTCCTGTGCCTCTCCCTCCCGTTACTTCGGTTTACTCTCGGGGACATCTGCTCCTGGAGGTGTTGCTGGAATCTGCACTTTGCTCTTTGTATTCTTCACTTTGCTCTTCCTGACATTATGCTCGACTTTGGTCTTGGACCAGAAAGTGGGTGTTCTGAATCCTGCCCCATTCTTTCTCTCCTCACCTTTGGCCAATTCCTTATTTTATCTCTTTCTTGGTGCTGAAAGATGACTCACCTTGTCACCTATCTGAGAGAGGACTGAACTATACTTAGTGTCTTATATGTAGGACAAGACATAACCAGAAGGAAAAATGTCCATCCCGCTAGTTGCTAGGCTTCATTAATTTATTCACTCAATAAATATTCATTGAGCACCTAGTGTGTGCCAGGCACCAAGTAAGGGAGAAAAGCTGCATCTCAGCCCGGCTGGACTTTGCTTTATCACTCAGGTCCCCAGGTGCGAGCTCCAAACATTCCCACGGCTTCTGCTCCCAGAGGCGACCCTCCTCCTCCACCTCTGTAGGTGCCAAGTACCAACCTCCCAGGAGCCAAAGAGAAAAAGCTGAAAACAAGTTTCGACAGATGTGTGGACTACATAAGTATACATTTGTCAAAACACATCAAACTATGTACTTAAAATTTGTACATTTTTTGCATGTAAATTAAACATCGTTTTTTTTTAAGTGAGGGTGTGAGAAAGAGATCAGGGAAGTCCTTTGCCTGAGACATGGAGAGGAAGGATGGAGGAGACATTTTCACAGAGGTCAGTAGGTTTTGAGAGTAGGTTGTGGTTGTGGAGAAGGGTGATCATGGGAGTGGCGGTTATAGCAAGCTTGCCATCTGGGGGCAGGGAGGTAAAGGTGGGCCTCCCCCCCGCGCCCCCTCCCCCCCCCCGCCGCCAGATGCAGTGGCTCAGGCAGGTGGGTGCCCACCAGTTCCACAACAGCAGGCACATGCCGAATTTTTTTCTACAGGCAGCAGTTATTTCCAAACAGGGCCCAGGGGTGTTTGGGTGAGAATAGAAGGGGCTTTCCAGTGTCAAGCTTCAGGGCTATTATGTTGCCATGGCAACTCCCCGGCCTACCTCCAAGATAGATCAGGGCAGAGACTCCAGCAGGTGCTGCTTCCTGCCTCTTGTTAGCACATCTTCAGAGGCTCCTGACTAAATGATGCCACCTTTCTCTCCTGCAGTCCCCTGAAGACCACACCCTCCTTTTCAGAGCACAGGGTGGACTGGCTCTCCAGTTGACTGATGGGTTAGAGCTTGAGGCTGAGGCATGAGGAGCTGGTAAAGGAGATGGACTATTTTCTGCAGCCCTTGTAGGAGCAGCTGGGACAGATCCACACACACCCCCCAACAAGGGAATTCTGGGTTCTGAGCTGGAGAAATCTTGTGTGAACATCCAGGTGGAAAGGAGCAGGACAGGATTAGAGCAGAGAGAATGCGGCCTGGAACCATGGGCTCAGTCCGTCTGGGAGAAGGTTAGGGTCCATCTAAGGTGGCCGTGATGTTTGCTGCCACCACTCTGGGTATGGCCACAGGTGTGTGTGTATGGCTTGGAGGACTGGGGGGTCTTTGTGATCTCTAGATAGACATCTAAGTCCTCAGTTTCAGGGGCCAGTAGGGCTGGCCTCGTGGGTGTGTGTGGTAGGTAGAACAAAGGCCCCCCAAGGATGTCCTAATGCCTGGAACTGGTGAATATGATGTGTTACCTGGCTGAGAGTGAAGGTTGCAGAGGGAGTTAATTAGAGGTGCTAATCAGCTGCCTTCAAAATAATATTATCCTGGCTTATCTGGATGGGCCCAATGTATTAACTGTGAGGGCACTTAAGAGTGGAAGAGAGATGTAGAAGAGTCAGAGGTGGCAATGTGAGGACTTGACCAGCTGCTGCGAGCTTTGAATTTGGGAAAAACCATAAGCCAAGGAACGTGCACGACCTTTAGATACTGAAACAGGCATGAAAACAGATGACCACCTCAAGCATCCAGAAAGCAACGCAGTCCTGCCAACAGTGTGGCCTGTGTCATGCTTCTGACCTCCGGGACTAGGAGACAATACATTTGTGGTTTTTAATTTATTTTCATTTAATTTTTTCTTTATTTTTATTATTGACACTATTACAAAGATCCATACTTTAAAGATTTTTTATATCTATTTATTTTTATAGAGAGGGGAAGGGAGGGAGAAAGAGAGGGAGAGAAATGTCAATGTGTGAGAGAAACATCGATCGGTTGCCTCTTGCACGCACCCAGCTGGGGACCTGGTGCTTAACTCAGGCATGTGCCCTGACTGGGAATTGAATCTGCACAGATGTCCCCACTTTAAATTTGTGTTATCTTAAGCCACCAAGTTTGCAGTAATTTCTTACAGCTGCAACATTAGTATTAGGAAACTAATACAGCATGCAGCCTGTTGCAGAGGATCCCAAGAAGACTGGAAGGACTCTGTACTTGGCTTAATGCTCTGCTGTCACTTTGTTAAAATTCTGAATAATTTCTGAACAGGCGCCACCATATTTTCTTTTTGCACTGGCCCCCACAAATTACGTAGCTGGTCCTGGGGGAGAAGGGGGTGGCTGTAGGGGGAGCAACTGGGATCGTGGCTGCTGGACCATCTGGGATTTGCCACCCAGAGGCTGCTGATTTCCACCAGAGCCACCACTTGCTTACTTACTGTGAGCCAGCTGCTGTTGCAAACTGCCTAATGTCTGTTTTTCTTCCTTTAACTTTATCCTCACTTCTCTGCAAGGTAGTTATTATTTCCATTTTATATAGTAGAGGACTGAATATTTGCAAGGTTAAGAAACATAGTTTAAGTTCCCACAGGCTATATGGGGCAGAGTCAGTAGTTTTACCTGAGGCTTGTGTCTCCAGAGCACCACCTTGGCACCCTGGGCTTCTCAGGTCGGGAGCTTGGCTCTGCAGAGAAGACCCAAAAGTCCGTTGAAGGTGTGTGCTCCTTGATGGCAGCCTGAGGACAAAGGGGCCCAAGAAATGCCCTTGGGTAATGATCCTGCTGTTGCATTGAAAATACTAACTGCACAAACACAGTCATGGGGAAATAATTCTTAAGTAAAGCAGCCTGGGGAAAATATTTCTGGTTCTTGGTAAATGTTAAGCTCGTTATGGGCCAGTAGTATCATGTGGATGTTCTTTTTTTTTCCTCCCGAGAATAAACACCTTTATTACAGGAGCTTTTTCCGCCTGCTTTAGTGAGCTTTTAAGAAAGGAGGGAAGAGGATTTATTATTTGCCTTTCCCAGCCTTGACTTTCCCCAGACAGAACTCCAGCGCCTTGCCCTGCAGCACATGGCCACCTGCTCGGCCACAATGCACGAGCAGCTCGCCCTGCCGGACCTGCTCCTGTGGAAGACTGCTGCTTGTGGTGTTCCTTTTCCTTTCATCTGATTTCTTCTGAATTTTCTTTGATCGTTTTTTGTTCAAAATCTCTTCCTCCCTGAGAGTCAGCTTGGCCTGCTTCTTGCGGCCGGGGGCAGTGCACAGCGGGACTCTTACCTCTGTCAGTACGGTGTGCCGCCAATGAGCGCAAAGCAGTGCTTTACTAGGGTCTTGGTACGAGCAGTTTGTCGTTGGATGCATTGTGGACAGCATCAATAATCCTGGTTTTGCACGTACAGCACTTGGAGCCCCAGGAGAAGTCGCCCACGTCCAGCCTCCAGGCTCGGTACTTTCTGTTGCCTCCCGCACACGGACTGTGTGTACGTGGCAGGGGCCCCTCTTAGTGTTGGCAGCAGGGCACCCCTGCTCATGTTTTCGCTTTTTGTGGTAGGACTTTCTCTTGTCCCTGGTCTTGCGGTGCTTGTGCCAGTTGTCCCGAGAGATGCCCATGGCTTCCAGTTGTTCTTAAAGGTAACGTAGTCTTGAGCTATATTAATAGAGATAGAATGTCTTAAAAGGGGGAGGTGACAGTTTTGTTTTACTCTGCTACTGCAGAAATGGATTGTAAGGGAAGTAGAGAAAGTAGAGTATATTTAAAAGAGAACAACCTAGGAGAAAAACTGGGTAACTTGACAAACAGATGAAGCTTCTGCTTAGACTTTAGAGTATTTGAAACCTGATTCCCTGGGTTCCAAGGTCAGGTCTCTCATGTACAAGCTGGTTAACTTCCTGCAAATTACTTAGCTTCTCTGTGCCTGGCTTTTCCTGTCTGTGAATTAGTGATGGTAATACAAAGATTAAATTGTAATATATGCAGAACCCTTAGAACACTGCCTAACATGTAATAACTGCTATTTAGTTTTTGGTTACTTTTATTAGCTGGGTCTCTGGTTTTTCAAAGACATGGCTCGGAGGATGCCATAATGGCTTTAACTATCTGAAGGACCACTATGTGGACAAGGAGCCACATGGGACAGGCTACCTGCCCTGGCACTAGAGAGAAGAGGGCCAGGCAGGCCTTGCAAGACCAATCAGACTGAGGTCCCGGAGAGTGAGTTCTCCCCTGCCCGTATTCTGGGCACCAGAAGCTGGATCCAGGCTCTGCTGGACAGCAAAGATGCCCCACCCTCCTTTCTCTTTCTCTGGACAGCCCCAGCGTCTGGGGCCCACCCCCCCTTCCCCCACATTCCTCAGCTGTCCTGGTCACAGCCTATCCAGCTCACCAACAAATACTCAGCCTCCTTCATGGCTTTCCCACCACAGCCAGCTGACTTTTGTTCCCTGAGTGGCTGGCTATCCATGCAGCCCCAGGGATCCCATTTTCCTGCATTTCTAAGATAGAGGAACAAAGAACCTCCAGGCTTTCTGTTGACTGTTTATATTTTAAATGATTTGTTTTTCTGTTGTCCTACTGGCAGTCTACATCTGATACAACAGATCCTTTCTCTAAATAGGTGGAGTCACCTGAAAGGATGTTTGTAGAATTTTGCCTCTGGATGAAGTTGGCTGTCCTGGGGATCACGTGTACTTAATGGTTTAGCGGTCAGCGATTCCCGTGCTGGATTCTGTTCCTGGATCAGCTGGCCCATTTCTCTTACTTTTAACAGTTTGTAACTGTTAAAACTTCCCATTCTCAGCTGTCCACTGTCTCCTCCACCTCTGAGCTAGAGGTGGTGTTTTGCCAGATCCCCAAAGGCCCTGGCTACACTAAGTATCCCTACCCTGCCACCATATCCCCTCCTTTACAAACCCTTTGGCTTTTTGGATTATTTTTTCTTGGATTATTATTGGATTATTGTTGCAGTCAGGCAGGAAGCACTGTATTTTCGGACCATAAGACGCACCTAGGTTTTAGAGGAGGAAAATTTTGAAGCCAAAAATGTGGTAAAATATTTAATAACATAAATAACATAATATTTCACCAATGTAAATGTAAAGCTATATTCAGACTATAAGACACACCCCCTTTCCTCCCAAATTTGGGGGGGCTGCATCTTATAGTCTGAAAAATGTGGTGCGTGTTCAACTCGGGGCCCCTGTTCTGTCAGATCACAGCAAAATTCCCACTCACAGAGCTTGCATGAGCCTGAATTCATTCTACTATTCACCATTCTAGTATATATTAGTTTTTTCATTCAGCCAGACACCCAGTGCTTTCTGGGTAGACATTGCGGGAGGCACAGTGGGTACCAGGAGAAACAAAGCAGGTGTGGTCTTGACCTCACTCAGCTTATAGTCTAGTGGAGACAGTGCTGTTTTAATACCATAAAAACATATTGCAATAGCATATATGTGGCATGAAAGAAAAGCAAAGGATGCGGTGGGAGTCTAATAGGATCTATTTTAGCCCCAAAAGTTCATAGGTCAGGCATGTGCTCTCAGGGAGGAACTGAACTCACTCAGATGACTGCAGATGATTGGGATTCTTGGTATGAATCCCATCTGAATCCCAACTTGGAACTGAAGTCACTGATGCCTGCACATGATCGCGTGATCACACAATCAGAGGCCACACATCTAGACTGGGGAGGGGGACGAATTGGTTCAGGACATCCTCACATCTGCATCCTCTTTGCTCCATTCTCACAGTGCTATATCTCTAATGGTGACTGTTTGTGTCTGCAGCTCGCTCACTGCTTCCTGCCCCATCTGCTGCCCTCAACGTCTGCTTTCTGCCTTCTAAGGGTAGCTCACATTTAACCTCCCATAAACAGTGGCTTGATAGGGTGGCTGGTCCTTCTTTGATAGTGTGAGATCTGGCTACACAGAGCTTTTGGGCTAGGCAGCCCCATAGGCTGACAGCTAGCCCATGGACAGAAGCTCAGGAACCAGTGTCTGGTCCCATCAGTTGTGGACCAAATGGTGAGGCCACATGGCAGAAGACACAGCAACCTTTACACAGAGAGTCATGGGGATTGTTTATCTCAGTGGGAGCACTGAAACAGGAAGACAGTTTCAGGCTTTAGGCGCCCAGTAACTAGTGTTTCATTTTATTTGTCTACGTCATCCAACTGGACATACATTCCCTCCATCTTTCATCTCAATCAGTAGACTATAGTAACTCTTCTGTTTTGCCCCTCCCATCAGGTCTCTTGGTTGTCACAACCCCAGTGTTTCACCAGACACATCTCTGGGTGGGCCTGGGAAGGAAGATGCAGACCCTCATTTAGCAGGGATTATGAGCATAGGCTTTGGAGACAATCGAGCCTAGGTTTAAGCCTGGGAAGGTAATTTACTGCCTCAGTCCTATCTCTCTCATCTATAAAATGGGGATAATAAAATTTGCCATAATACAATTGTAGGAAGAAATAAAATGGGGGGCAAAATAAAAATATTCATATATCTCTTAGCCTGGTTTATAGCAAATCATAACACCAGTAAGTAGAAATTATTGCTACTACTATTTCTAAATATTCTGTGTTGAGCCTCTGGACAGTGGGGCTAGCAAGCACCACGCAGTCTCTGAGCTCCCGAGGTTATGCCACCCAGAGAGAGTAAAAATCTTGATTGTCCTGATGTCCAGTGAGAATCCCCACATGGCCCCCATCCTCAGGTTTCATTTTGTCCAGCAGACTGGATGCTGACAGGCCTGGGAGGCTCATCTGGAGGTACCTGGAAGAAGCTAGAAATGTACCAAGTGAGGTCAGGGGAGGATCCAGCAAGTCCTGTGGGTGCAGGTAGGGTGATGGAAGCTAGGATGGATGTTGATGACCATAAAGGGCCAAGAGGGCAGTGCTGGCCCTGGGGCCAAGTGGTCAGCAGCACGCCCAATCCCCTGTGCTGACCACAGTTGCGGGGAGGGCCTCTCAGAGAAATCTGGGAGGAAACAGGGGCTGGGGGCACTCAGAGAAGTGGGTGCCTAGGAGTGTCATCTCCTCACTGCTTGGTCCAGGTAAGTCCCTCCTCCACTCCCAGAACTCTGACATAGGTGGACCTGGCTCTCCATGTTCATTAGCAGAAAGACCTCAGCTAACATTCTGCTTGATATCCATTCTGGAGGGGTCTACCCCTCCCCACCCAGGTCAAATGGCTCCATGAGTCATCGCTCTGATGGATGGGGAGCTTGAGGTCAGGGAGCGGAAAATCTGAGATCCAATATGGACGTGTCTGGCTGCTGCCCTGGGTGATGCCTGTGGCCCGGAGCTTGGGTTGGCCTCGCTTATTCTGCCACCACTTCCCTGCCTCTCGCAGCAATGGCGCTGAAGCCTGTGATGTAAATTCCCTCATAAACAGCTCAGAGCAGTCTTGGGGAGCTCTGCTGAGAGGCTCTCTACATAGCTGCTCCCCACACTGCCTTCTGGGTGCAGAGAGCAAAGAAGTCGGGTTTATCATGACCATCAGTTCTAGCTTATTAGACAGTCATAGTATCCCCCTCTCAGAAATGCCTTGTAGTTTTTTTTTTTTTTTTATCTCTCATGGAGAATGGCTTGACTTTGAACAAGAATGAAAGTAAAACAGGAACTTTTATGGCTTAATTTTACAGGAGAATATGCCTCTTCTCAAAATGAGTAAGGTATTGGTCTCATATAGTCAGGCTTTCTCAAGAAGTGTGACTAGGGAAGGCCCAGTCATACCTTTGTGGCTTCCCTGATGCTCATGTCCTCTGGCTCTTCTCTGGAGAGGCAGGTAGAGAAGCAGTGCACAGGGGAAGACGCCCAGAGCAGGCAGAGGGCAGGCTCTGGGAGCAGCGGGTGTGGATGGCCAGGCCCTGGAGGATGTGGGCGCAGGGAGAGAACATCTCAGCACCGTGTCTGTGAGAGGCAGAGCTGGCAGGCAGGGGCCGGTGCTGGTTGATGGGTGAACTCAGTGGCTGATCTCTGGCACGCCAGTTCTGAGTTTGGATCTGGAACACTCCTCTTCCATGGCAGCTCTAGGATGTGTGTTTCTTTAGAAGGCCTTGGGCTGCCCCATGGCAGGCGGGCTTTTGTTCCGAGTTCAGTGCCTGGCAGTGATGACATTGGGTGTGACGGCAGGCGTATGGACATTTTGCCTGATGTGGTATTCCTTCTTCTTTTTGTCTCCTCTCAGCCATTTGAGTTCTGCTTCAATGTTGAGATGAATAAAGAGCTGTGATTGTGTGTGTTGATGTGTGTGTGTTCAGGGTTCTGACAAGGTAAATATCAATTTATTCAACAGATGCTGACTGAATGCCTACAGTTAGTGAGACACTGTGCTGGTGGTGGGCACACAGCCATGAGTGAGACCTGCCCCTCCCCTCAGGAAGCTATGGTCTAGTCATAGGGTGACCAGTTGTCCCACTTTGCTTGGGGCTTCCAGTGCTGAA
This sequence comes from Trachops cirrhosus, assembly GCA_028533065.1. Classification (NCBI taxonomy): domain Eukaryota; kingdom Metazoa; phylum Chordata; class Mammalia; order Chiroptera; family Phyllostomidae; genus Trachops; species Trachops cirrhosus. Next base: position 34,045,554 of record CM052543.1, read on the forward strand.
TCTGGGAGAGTGCTGGGCAAACCAGGGAGAGTTGGTCACCTTGTCTAGTTACAATAATGGTAAGGGGATATTTATTGTGGCGTTTGGTGGTGACTAGGTTCTGGTTGGAAGGAAGGGAAAGTTCGCAAACTGTCTCTTTAGTGAGATATCTTCTGTTCACTACATGTGAGATTAAAGATTCTGAATTTTACAGAGAATACACCTAATAGATTATTTCTTCTGCCTCCTGTAACAAGATAGGAGAGAAGGCGGGTGACTTGCCTGTGTTCATATGGCACTTGGGGCAGAGCTGGGACTGGCACCCAGGTCACTTCACCCCCACTTCAGTGCTCTTTGCCTAAAAACTATTCTTCCCCATCTTTCTCATCCTGCCCATCCTTCACCTGTCCGCTCACCTAGACCTAGACCTACATTTAGGTTAGGTGCGGGACAACTGAAGGGTAGGGGAGGTGCTGCAGGTTGCAGAGAGCTGCCACCAGTGGTGTGGCTATTGCTGGGAGGTCCCTGAGCAGGAGAGAAGGGGAGAGAAGGGGAAGGGAGGTTTTAAGGAAAGGCCAGCTGCTAGTCTTGATAGCTGTAAATAAACACTAGCCAGAAGAATTATTTGACTATTAACCACAAACCTTTTGATTGCTATTATAAAAATCATATTCAAAAAACAAATTTGGAAAAGGCATAGCATGTTTAAGGAGTCATTCTGGCCTTTCTCTCTCATTAAGGCCCCCCTCCACCTCCCCATCTCCTTTGTCCCATCACTGCAGTTAAATGAGCTGCTTCCCTTTTCTTGCCTCTCCTCCAATCACAGCACAGTTCCCTGGGCCCCTCTGGCCTTTGTATGGCTCACTTCTGAGTGCCGTTTAAGTTTCCGATCAAACCTCTCCTCCTCGAGGAGTCCTTCCCTGACCCTTTCTAGCACAGCAGCCAGGCCATCCCACTATACTCTCACCCCGTGTTATTTTCATCTCTGCACTTTCATGAAATTGTTCACTTGTTCACCTCCATGTCTGTCTGTTTCCCTTGTCAAACGCAAGCTCCACAAGGACGGGCACTTTGTCTACATTCGCCTGCATCCTTGGTGCAGAACCTACCTCGTGGAAGAAACTCAATAAACATTTATTTCACTGAATGTAAGAATGAATGAACTCTGCACCAATCTGTTAACCTGACGGCTTTATTAAAATTGTAAGTAGGAAGTGGATTTGGGAAAAGGCTCTGTTCTTTCCCTTCCCCCACCGTTTTTTGGTGAGAGACCAGGAGAGCTTGAAATAGAAGGGGAGAAGTTTCTGTAAATTTCTGGTAACCATAGAGATGGTGATTATAGTTTATTAATTTCCTCCTCTTAAGCAGGCTGGAGCCCCGTGGTGATTTCTCCAAATTGCTCAGCGCTGGTTATCCCCCAGCCTTCCTCATTAAGGAAGAGCAGGCCCGTTCCTATTCTGCAGCACTTTAATTACTGACGAACAGAAACCCTGTGTTATTATGCTCATTATTTCATATTCTAACCTGGCTGTGCCTCCCACTTTGGAGCAATGCAACATGGTCACCAGCCCTGAGCCTCTGGAGCCTTCGGTGGCTGGTGGTGGGTGTGGGCAGCCTCCTCTTTGAGCCCAGGGCCTGGGACAGCGATGTCATTGCTGCTCTGTCCTTTCCTTTAACTTTCCCAAAGATGGATCACAGTGCCTTCTGGAACTGTGTTTACTTTCACACAGAGAAGGGCATGGGCAATGGTTTCCTGACCACTATCTCAATGCTTGCAGGGGAGGAACTGGACGTGTCCTTGAGGAACCATGGCACTCCTTATTATTTGGCCTCTTTATGTGGTCTGATTTCGGGGTTGCGTGTTCCTCTTCCCATAGGGAATGACATGCAGACTTTCATGAGTTTGCCCCATGTCCTTTGGATAAGAGATCTCCAAATAGCTTCAGGGTTTCAGTGGAGCGAGGGGCAATGGGGCAGTTAAAGGCAGTCTCTTCCACACTTATTTCTTCTTAGAACTGAGTTGATATTCTATCTTGGCGGCTGACTCATGGTAGGGACTCAACCCCTCTGATCCTTAGTGTCCTCATCTGTGAAATGAGACTGCACTTGTCCTTCCATCTCTCATTCATTCGTGTTGAGACTCTGACTCTAACTTCACCCTGGCTCTGAAGGCTGGACCCCTGTGATGAATGAAGGGCGTGAAGGGCAGTATGCTGTTGGAGCGAGCCTGGGTGGGTTCTGGCAGTAGAAGTCTCTGGGAGGAGACCTAGTTCCCTACTGAGGCAGATCCTGTAAGGTCTGGTGGCCTCACACAGGCATTGGCTACCATTTTAGAAAAACTAAGACTTCCTCTTGGTTGAATTTTCTGTCCCATTGGTTTTATTTATTTTTTATATATTTTATTGATTATGCTATTACAATTGTCCCATTTTTTTCTACCCTTTATTCCCCTCCACCCTGTACCCACCCTCCCACCAGCATTCCCCCACCTTAGTTCATGTCCATGGATCACACATATAAGTTCTTTGGCTTCTCCATTTCCCAAACTATTCTTAACCTCCCCCTGTCTATTTTGAACCTACCATTCATGTGTCTTATTCCCTGTACCTTTTCCCCCATTCTCCCCTCTCCCCCTCCCCGCTAATAAACCTCCCTGTGATCTCTATTTCTGTGCTTCTGTTCCTGTTCTAGTTGTTTGCTTAGTTTGTTTCTGGTTTTGTTTTTGTATTTTTTTTTAGGCTCGGTTGTTGATGTTTGTGAGTTTGTTGTCATTTTACTCTTCATAGTTTTGATCTTCTTCTTTTTCTTAGATAAGTCTCTTTAACATTTCATATAATAAGGGTTCATTGAAGATGAACTCCTTTAACTTGACCTTATCTGGGAAGCACTTTATCTGCCCTTCCATTCTAAATGATAGCTTTTCTGGATAAAGTAATCTTGGATATAGGTCCTTGCCTTTCATGACTTTGAATACTTCTTTCCAGCCTCTTCCTGTCTGCAAGGTTTCTTTTGAGAAGTCAGGTGATAGTCTCATGGGAACTCCTTTGTAGGTAACTGTCTCCTTTTCCTTCGCTGCTTTTAAGATTCTCTCCTTATCTTTAATCTTGGGTAAGGTAATTATGATGTGCCTTGGTGTATGCTTCCTTGAGTCCAGCTTCTTTGGGACTCTCTGAGCTTCCTGAACTTCCTGGAAGTCTATTTCCTTTGCCAGACTGAGGAGGTTCTCCTTCATTATTTTTTCAAATAAGTTTTCAATTTCTTGCTTTTCCTCTTCTCCTTCTGGCACCCCTATAATTTGAATGTTGGAACGTTTAAAGTTGTCCCAGAGGTTCCTAAGCCTCTCCTCATTTTTTTGAAATCTTGTTTCTTTATTCTGTTCTGGCTGAATGTTTATTTCTTTCTTCTGCTCCAAATCTTTGATTTGAGTCCTGGTCTCCTTCTCTTAAGTGTTGGTTCCTTGTATATTTTGCTTTACTTCACTTTTTCCTCTATTTTAAGACCATAGTCAACCATTCCTGTGAGCATCCTGATTACCAGTGTTTTGAACTGTGCATCTGATAGGTTGGCTCTCTTCATCACTTAGTTCTATTTTTGGAGTTTTGATCTGTTCTTTCATCTGGGCCATATTTCTTTGACTCAGTGCATCTGATACATTGTAAGGGGCAGAGTCTTAGGTATTCGCCAGGCAGGCAACCCATGTTGCTGTGTTGTGGCACTGTATATGGAGGAGGGATCCAAGAGGGAACAACGATGCTTGTTCAGCTCTCAACTTGTTTTCAGTCACTCCCTTTGCTACCCACAAGCAAATCGTTCCCTTCTGCTGCTGATTCCTGGGTGGGTGGGTTTGTGTACATTGTAGGACCCTGTGGGTCTCTCCAACAAACTCTCCTGTGAGGCTGGCAGTTTCTCCTGCTGCTGCTACCCCCACAGGTTTTTACAGTGAGAGGTTTTGAGGCTTATTTCCCCGTGCTGGAACCCTGGGTTGTGTGGTCTGTCTTACTTCCCAGTTGTTTCTCCTGGTTTATTCTCACACAAATGTGGGACTGCCTGGTCCACCTGCCACCACCATGCTGTATGAGTCCTCTCTGCCAGCACTGCCTGTCTTCGCCCCTGCTACCAGTCTGGATGAATGTTTCTTCTTTAACTCCTTGGTTGTCGGACTTCCATACAGTTTGGTTTTCTGGCAGTTCTTGTTATTTTTTGTTTTTTAAATTTGTTGTTGTCTTTCTTTTGGTTGTGTGAGGAGGCAAAGTGTATCTGTCTATACCACCATCTTGGCCAGATGTCTTCTATCCTATTGGTTTTAGAACTGTTGAGTCAATCTCCCAGTAAACTCTCAGTGACTACCTACCGGGGTCCAGGCACTGCACTAGGTGCTAAGGACCTATTTAGCTGGGATAGTCATTGACAAATTCAGATTCTGTTGTGGGAAAAACAGTTTTAATGGTTAGGAACCAGTCTGCTATACATTTGTGGCTTGTCTTCAGTGTATCAAATGAGGGGTCCATGGAGGAATCTGGAGCCCTAAGCCCTCCAGGAAAACTGAAGCCAAGACACAGGGTGGACAAGCACCTGGGGTAATCCCAGAGGAGTCACTGAAAGATGTACAATCTTGGCTATTCTTCTTTCCAGGTGCCGCAACCTCTCATTCCCTGACAGCCTGCCAGAGGTGAGCATCGTGTTCATCTTTGTCAATGAAGCACTCTCGGTGCTCCTGCGCTCCATCCACTCAGCCATTGAACGCACACCTTCACACCTACTCAAGGAGATCATCCTGGTGGATGACAACAGCAGCAATGGTGAGTGATCGAGCTCCTTGCTCTGTGGCTGACATTTGAGCAGAGGACTCAGCCTCTATTTGGGGTTCTCATTTTCTAAAGGCTCTCTGTGGCTGCTCCTTCTCTGGGCTGTTGCCTCAGTGATGAGAGATTCATGGTAATCACTACTCTGGAAGGTCTACTCCATAGGTATATACCCTCTTTGTATACCATTGAGGCCTGGTCCCCAAGCTTTGTCTCACTGACTTTCCACTCTTCCCTCCAACATTCTAGTGTAATAAATAAATATTCCTAATCTCTACCTGACCACATACACAGTGAACATTTCCAGTGACTCTTTTCTGTGAAGCATAATTTTATTTTTGGTTGTATTGTTTGGCCTTTGCCTGGAAGATTCTTCGCTGTTTTTGTTTTTTCAGTGGTGACAATGATGACAAAGGAGTTGGTGCTGGTGGTGGTAGAGGTCATAGTGGTGGTGACAGTGGATAGCAGTGGGTGTGTATGTCATTGACAACAATGCAATTGTTGAATGTCTAGCCTCTTTGCTGGATCCCCTGCTCCCTGGTCCATTGAGTCTTAACGAAAATCTGGGTGGCCTGCAAGTGCTTGTTGAAGCCTTCACATCACTACCTGTCCTTCTTTAGCCACTACCCACTACCTCCTTCCCTTGGTGCATATTACACACACACACACACCCACACACACACACACCCCACATCCAAAATATTCTCCAAACTTAGAGACCATGCACTGAGGCAGTTTAAAAGCAGTGCTCTTGATAGGACCATTAATATGGATGTGCTTTAGATAACGCACAAAAAATAGACTACTGGGTCATGGGATCATCATTTCACTGGGTTTGTGTTATCTTCCTTAATTTCTCTGGTGTCAGGTAGTAAATTTCCCAGTGAATCAGTTCCTGTAATGAGAAGTTCGGATGGGCAATTTGTGTTTTGTTATCAATTAAAGCTGAAAGATACCAGCTAATTGAAATATATTTAATCTCAATAAGCAAATTTTCTTTTTTATTTTATCATCACATAGTAAGTAGGAACAGATCTGTGAAGCAGATTTTAGAGCTTTCTGAAGGGCAGTGCTTATGAATCACTTGACTCTCATTGTTCTGTGGACATGAAGAGAGGAAAGGACATCAAGGGAGGGCAGCAATCGGTGGCATAGTGTTAAAGGTGACTGTCTATTGTGAGGGAGACAGGCAGGGGACCAGCTTCCACATTTTCAGCAGCTACCCACCATCACCTTGCTTGTGTCCTAGGAATGGATGCCTAAAAATCTCTCATTCCCCAATGGCTAACATGAGGATAGCCTGTCCAGCCACCCTACCTCACTCCACCTGCACCTGCTGTCCCCCCTCACCTCTTACATTGTAAGAAGCCTAGGAATGGAAAAGCCATCCTTCCAAGAGTGAGGGCACCCCTCAAGCAAGAGGCACCCCCAGGCCTCATTCCACTGCATTTCCTTATATCACAAAAGAGGGAAGGGAATGAGGTACTAAAAAGATGGAAAACTTGGAGTCTTTCATTTCTCCTGCAATGAGAACCTTATCATGGCCTTAAGGATGCCTTTGTTCTTTGGTCTTTATAGGGGCAAGAAAAGGGAAACTGATATTGAATTTGAGACATTTGGATACAGAAAGTGAGCCAGATAGAGAGGACTTCATATTTGAATTTAAAGAGTGGGACTTTATTTTGTAAAGGGCAATCACCACTGAAAGTTTTTGGTAAGGGGAATGACGCAGTCAGAACTGGGCAATGGGGAGATTTGGCTGTGGTTTATGGCTTTGGTTGGGGTAAAGCAACAGCTAGAAGAAGGAACTAGATGAGAAGGTAGTTGCAGCTCTACAGTCAAGAAATCAAGGGGTCTGGGATTGTTGTGGGTGTGGAAACTGAAGGTAAGACATGAGCCTGAGAGATTCTAGGAAGGAAGCATCTACTGGATCTCTTGACTGATAGGCCATGGGCAGCTGGACCAAAGGTGGGCTGGTGAATGATGACTCAGTTTCAAGCCAGGTTGACTCGGGTGATGGTGCATTCCTGGGAAAGGGAGGCAGGAGGAGCAGTGAGATGCATACAGTGGTTTTTCATCAGAGATGGGGAACATGCAAACACAGAGCTTTAGGGAGTATTGTAGAGATGGTACAGTTAAGTGGCTTGGCTGTGGTGGTGATAACCCAAAGCCATACATGACAAAATATGAATATAGATCTGCAGAGAGAGATCTGAACAAGCTCTGCAGATTGTGACAACATCAGTGTCCACATTTACATATGGTTCTCTAGTTGTGTTAAGATGTTAATGTTGGGAGAGGCTGGCTGAAGGGTGCCTGGGACCTCTTTGTACACTTCTGTGTACTTCCCTGTAAACCTGCAGTTACTTCAAAATATAACATAGAACAAACAAGTCTCTCCCAGAAGAGTCTAATTCTGTAAGTTTGAGGTAGAATCTCACCCCCTCTGTTTTAAAAAGCATCCTTAGAGGGTGGGTGGGCTGGAATGGGAGTAAAAGATTGAAACTGTACTGAATAATCTAAAATAAAAAAAAAAAAAAAAAAAAGAGAAAAAAAAAAAAAAAAAAGCATCCTTAGTGATTATTCTGTTGCACAGCTCTGGTTGAGACCCTCTGACTAAATAAGTGAGATGTAGCTCTGCTTTTGCACACGGTGAGTTTCAGTGCATGGTGTGAAGAGAAAGAACTCCGGACTGAAGTCTAAAGCCTTGGGTTCTAGGACCCTCTTTACCATGGATGAGTGACCACAGAAATGTTTCTCAACTTCTCAGAATCTCAGTTTCTTCCTCTGTAAATGGGGGTGATAATCCTCCCTTGTTTGCCTCACCTGCCTGACATGGTCAAGTGTGGAGCTATGCATTGAACACTGCCAGTGTTACCCCTCCCCAGCCCCACCCTCATTTCCAGGAGACTGCCACATAAATAGCGTACTGCACAGCTGGAGCTCAAGAGGAAAATGTGGGGACATGAACTTGGAGCCTTGTACACAGAGTAATTGAAGCCATTGACTGGGAGGAGAGGGTGGCAAAGAGAAGAGAGATGAACAAAAAACAAGTTGAGAGAAAATTGAGTATAAGACAGACAGGTAGGAGTCAGGAGGAAGAGGGTTAGCCGGCAAGAGACAGAAGGGACAGCAGGAGAATCTAGAGGATGACACAGACTCCACGGGTTAGAGAATTTCAGGAATGAGCGTCATCTGTTTGAATGAATCCACAGACAGGTGGAAGGACACAGAGGCTGGGGAGAAGCCAGTAGATTTGGAAGGTGCAGAGCATGGAAACCTCAGCCAGAAGCTTAAAGTGTTGGGATGGGGCTGCAGAAGCCAGGTGAAGGTGAAGAGCAGGTGTGGAGGTAGGCTTTTCTGTCAGGAATTGTGACTGTGAAAGAGATCAGTTGCTGAGGCAGGAACTGGGACAACATTTTACATACACACATTAAATTGTAAAAAAGTTTTTTAAATTAACCATAATCTACAGCAAAAATACATTTATATCATGACCCAGGATGGCACGCCTACTCACACCCAATTACATGCATGTACTGTTGAAACAAAACATTTAAGAAACAATAGTTAACCTTATAAATGTGTGAAGCATGCTATTTTCTATTATAGTCTGGTCTATGTTACTCAATCATATTGTATTGTATTGTATTGTATTGTATTGTATCATATTTCTCTCTTATTTGAAAATCAGGTTGTTTTCAAGACCCTAAATTGCACATAAGAATTGCTTGGAGAACTTATAAGAAATCCAGATGACCATCCCTTAGCTCTGGTCTGAGAAGCAGGTGCTTGAGGCCCTTGGTCTTGGGTGGAATCACCTGAGTCCCCTGAGGCCAAGTGGTGGAGCAGGGCCTGTGAGGAGGGCAGAAGTGGAATCCTGGGCAGGGAAACCAGTGTTGCCTCTGGGAAGAGCCCATCTTCCTCCCACTCAGGTAGATCGGATGGGGGAATAGCTGGAGGCAATGAGGGTATGGCGATGGGGGCTGAGAGGCTGGCCAAGCAATAGCACCCTCTGGTTTACAGGACCCTGGTGGGTGCAGGGCTTGGTGGTAAGGGGTCTGGTGCCTGTTGGAGCACCCCTGTGTGGAATGGGACAGGGAGGTGACCAGTCATGGGACTCCCTGAGAGCAGCCTGAGCTAAGCTCTCAGGAGGGCAGGAACAGACACTTGAGGCTATGGCTCTTGGAGGAACTGAGCTGCCTCTAGCCTCAGGGGAGGGCTGGAGAGTTCCTCAGAGCTGCCCAGCCTGACTTGGGAGAGGGTGGCTATGGCCACCTCCTGGGCAGGCTGCCTTTGGGGCCTGCTTCTGTCGGGCATCGTCTCACTCAGCACAGGGCTTCCGCTGATCTCCTATCGGGCCAGTTCAGTTCCCTTCATCACACAATGGCAGAGTGCCCCGCCTAAGCCAAGGACAGGAAGGGAATGAATGATGGGTCCCATCTAGTCCCTGACATCAGGGAATCATGCAAATAAATATGAAATGGGGATGAAACGTAACAGGACTTGGCTTCTGGTCTCAGCTCTACCACTTCCTGGTTGTCAGTCTTTTGCTTTGGTTTTTTATGTGAGGACATCAGGCCCTGCCCTGCCCTGCCCTGCCCTGCCCTGCCCTGCCCTGCCCTGTCTGTCCTATAGTCATTGAAGATAACATGAGGTGATGAGATTGAAAGTGCCACAGAAGCCGAGAGGTTCTAAGAGAGAGTTAAAATGGCAGTAATAAAAATGACAGCAACTACAATAGCTGGCAGGTAGCCACTGCTTAGAGGCAGCCCCTGCTTTTCTCTTTCCTGAAACAGTGTGCTGATGGGAAGGGCATGGAATTTGGCATTAGGCCAGCATTTCAGTTCCAGCTCTTTCTAGCTTCTTCCTAGCTGTGAGTTCTTAACCTCTGTGAACCCTATTTTCCTTATCTTTAAAATTGGGATGTATAATTCCTACCTCGGGGATTGTTTGGAGGCTTGAACAAGATAAGGCAGGATGGAAGGAACGTTGGCATTTAAAACTGAAAATGAATCAGGAGTACAGAGCTTTCAGAATGTCTTCCTTGCTAAGCCTTCCTTCCCAGGCATTTGTCACGGTTCTGTGTGTCCTTCTGCCTTGTAACCTTTGCTTTGGGTTTATGCTGTGTTTCCATAAATGCAGGAAAGGGGCAGTTGACTACTGCTTCCTTTATCCAAGCCCTTTGGACCTTTAGCTCAGTCGCAGAAGCCAACGGCTGAAGGCTCTGCAGGTGGTCCTTGTGTAGGGAGTCTGAGGGTCTGTTCTCTGCCTCTTAAGCAATTTCCTAAACAAGCTTCCCTCTTTCAGGAACTGACTCCTATATAGGATGCTGACACTATGCTAAAGTGATCTCAAACTTTAGTGTGTGAGCTTGACTAAAAATATGGAGATTCTGATCAGCCACATTCCTGCCTTAGGATATTTGTACTTGCTGTTCTCGCCCCCTAGAATGCTCTTGCCCCCTGGCATCTGTACAGCTTGTTCCTTTGCCTCTTCAGGTCTTTGTTCAAATATCACCTTGTCACCCTATTTAAAATGGCAGCCCTTACCTCTATTACTCCTCATCTCTTCCTTCCTTTTTTTCCTTTAAATCACCTCTCACTACCTGGTACACTATACTTACTTGATTACCTCCTTATTTACTGGGATGCTTTCTCTCCACTATATGTAAGTTCCATGAAGACAGGGAGATTTATTTTGTTTATTGCTGTATCTCTAGCACCTAGAATAGTACCTGGTACTTGTATGTTTTCAATAAATATTGATTCAATGAAAAGAATGAGTGAGTTTTGATTCTGTGGGTCTGGAGCAATTGCTAGGCACCTGCATTTTAATAAGTGTCCCAGAGCATTCTGATGCAGTGGGATGTTCTAATTGCTGTCCTCCATTGGCACTGTGGAGTAGAGCGTTTTTTCCTGGGATGGGGCCCTGGGACCCCCCTGCTGCATCCCAAGGAGAGGGCATGAATGGTGGGTACAATGCAGAGCAGGGCAGGGAGCTTCTCTTGCTGTTACCCGAAGCAGGCCTGAACTTAGGACCCATGCACAGAGTCAGACGGCCAACTCGGAGCTTCCTCTTTCAATGTCGCCCGGCCTCTGCCAGCATTTGCGGCCTTGCCCTGTCCTCCCTGCAACTCTAAGGCAGTGCTTCCCCTCCCTGGCTCCTCTCCCTTGTTATCTCAAGGAAGTGGTGGGAACCCGGCTTGCAGCCTCCTGGTTTTAATTACTGTGCTTTTCAGTGACTCCCAGTGGGCCAATGTCTTTAGCTGGGGCTGAGTGATTCAACCTTTACAGACCTCCAGAGGGAAGGAAGCACCAGGATTTGCAGCTGATAGAGTCATCTTTGCCTTTGAGTCTCGGCATTCATTTAGTTGTTTGTTCATTCCTTCCTTCCTTCATTCATTCCCTCAACAGGTTTTTGATGATCATGAATTTTGTGCCAAGTCCTTTGACACATGGCTAAGCAATCCCCCTTCCCCTGTGAACTCATTCAAGTGACACAGGTGTTCCTGTAGACATCATAGGGCAGGCGCTCAGTGAGATGAGCCCTTTCAGTCTCCATCAACTGTCCCAGAGTCACCACATCCCTCCATCTAGCCACTCCCACTTCCGAAAAGTTTGTTCTTTGTATTCAGTTTCTGTTTCCTTTTTAAAATCATGTCCTCTTCTGATAAACTTAAAAGTTATACACTCTTCTCTCATGCTACTTCACCTTTCAAAATGAATCTGAATTTTGTGACTATAACTACATTAAAACAATGACAATGTCAAATATTTTGTTAAGAAATCCCATTCCCTGGAGATTTTGACCTGCTCTTGGTTGGCAGTGACTTGCTCAACCTAACCCAGCTTCATGTTTGAACTCCTCCGCTGCTTTCCAACAAGAGAAGGGCTGGTTTCCAGCACCTCACACACCTGAAGCTGGGATGAAGTGGTCTCTCTCATGGGCTATCCATAGCCTTTCCTTGTGACTCCTGCCTTCTCACTGGCCTCATTTGCTCAAAGCCTCCCATGTCTGTTGGCAGGAAGAGGCATAGAACTAGACAGGCCTTCAGAGACAGGCAGAACAGAGGTGTCCCTTCCCCAGTACAGTAACAAAGAGGCAGATAGGCTGCTAATAAAGCCCCAGCTTGCTCTTGGGAGGAAACTGAGGCCCTACATCCAGCAGAGACTTGCCAGGGCCCCACCATGTGTGAATAGCATAGCTGAGATAGGACCTTGAGTCTTCTGACTGACTCCCACCTCAGCCTGTGTCCCTGCTTGGCCCAGTGGCCAGCCTTCCTGCTGCCTACACTGTGTGTGGACATGGTGGCCCATGGCAAGGAAGCCCAGGTTTGGTTACAGTGGCTCAGGAACAATTGCCCTGCTTAGCCCTTTTCTGGAAACTACTGCTCATGCACATTTTAACCCCCTTTGCCCAGCTCCAAGCTTCAGGGTCCACTCAGGTGCCACCACTTCTGAAAAGTCTTCCATCACTCTGCACTGCTCCTGCACAGGCTGGATCAGGGAGTGCACACACATGCCCTACCTTCCTCCCTCTCACAATGTTTGAACTGGTTATTTGCTCACTAAGTTACGGTGAGCCACTTAATACAGACTAGCCAAGGTGACCAGTGTGAGAGGGACACAGTGCTGAGCATCTCAGTGTCCCTCCAACTAGCCCAGTACCCTGCACATAGTAGTCACTAAATAAATTTTGTTGACAAGAGAACAAGGAAGTAGATGTGATTACTATCTCCATTTCATAGATGAAGAAGCTAAATCTCAGATAAGTAAAAATAATAAAAATTTAAAAAGTGATCAGGGCTCAAGTTCACATAGCCAGGAAGTGATGGGCTAACAATTCAAACTCAGATCCTCTGGCCTTGGAACCCATGTCTCTGCTACTCACCACACTTCTGGGAGCCTGGGGGACGTGTGGACATAAGTAGTCCCGTGTGGATAAACCCTGATATCCAGCCACCCCACTGCTTCTTGAGGAGGGCAAATCAGAGCCAGTGTGACCCATACGCACATTGAAAAGGTGGGCCCATGTCCTAGAGTCCTGATGTGGGTTACCTCCTCCATCCCCTTCCGGGGTACAGGTCCTGGATCCACTTCAGTGCCAGGCAGCACCAGCAGGGGTTCCCCAGGCTGGCTTCCAGGTCCCTGGCTAAACCACTGAGGGCTCTGCCTCTGCCCAGGGCTGTAGTTTGACCCCTGCTAATCCAGCGCTGGGCCTTGGACCAGAGGGACTCCCAGTGCTTGCAAGTCAGAGCCCTCATTAAGCAGCCCAGTCAGTTAAGTACTTAGTATGTGCCAGAGACTATTCTAAGTACTTTATAGAAATTAATTAGTGCTCTGTGACAATAGTAAGAACCATTATCAATGTCATTTTATATAACAAGGAAGCAGGCACAGAGGAGTTAGGACCTTGTCCAAAGTCACACTGAAGCAGGGTTTGAACCTAGGTCTCTGGTTTCAGAGCCTACGCCCTTGACTATTAAACAAGGCTGCCGCTGGTGCACCATGGTTCTGTAACTCCAGAGGACTTTGAATTTTCTCCTCGTTCTCTTCCCTCCATCCACTCTGGAGAGAGAGATGTTGGGCAGTGGCGCCAATGGAGAAGAAAGCAATGAAGGAACTTAAGAGAAGGGTGTGGCTCTTTTCCTCAGCCGGAGCTTTGCCTAGGGTCGAATAAGGTGAGACGTTTGCACAAAGGCTCCTGTTGGGGTGAGAGGAAATCGGAGAGTTGCCAGCTATGCTCTGGGTCACCTTGTGAGAGGCGGGCAGCTTCCTATTTCCTTTGAAATAGGGAGAAGTCGGTATGCCTGTATGTGTGCACATATATGTGCAGGTGTTTGCATGTGTGTGCATCTGAACATGTGGGTGAGTGAATGTGAACCTGTGAGTGTGCATTTATGCAGTGTAAGCATGTGTAAACAGGATGTGCAAGCATTTATGCACCTGGCCCATTTGGGCGGCTATAACAAAATGCCGCAGACTGGATGGCTGAAACAACACATTTGCTTCACAAGTTCTGGAGGCTGGGAAGTCCACGATCAAGGTCAGTAGATCTGGTGTCTGAGGAGAGCCTGCTTCCTGGCTTGTAGACAGCTGCCTTCTCTGTGTGTCCTCACATGGCCTTTTCTCAGTGTGTGGGTGTAGAGAGAGAGTGAGTTCTAGTACCTCCTTCACTTTTTGTAAGGGCACTAATCCCATCATGAGGGTTCTATCCTCATGACCTAAATTAACCCTAATTACTTCCCAAAGGCCCCACATGCAAATACCAGTATGTTGGGGACTAGGACCTGACATCTGAATTTTGGAGCACGCACGTTCAGTCCACAGCACTGGGCTTGTGTGTGCTCCTGTGAGCATTGGTGTGCGTGCAAGTCCCCACCAACAGAGGCTCAGCCTCTTCCACCACTACCTGGAGCCATCCTCACCATCCTGATGAACTACAAGTAATTGCACAACTGCGAGTCACTGTTATTTTTAATTGTTGGTAAGAAAATCATAGTGTAGTGATGAAATAGAATCAGAGTTCCCAGACTGCTTACCACCAGCAGCTGGGTCCCCCTTTCCCCACACCCCTGCAGATCCCCTGTCATCCCTTGGCCCAGAGCCTGCCTAATCATTGTTTAATGTTTCAAAGATGCTGTCCTACACAAGAGATACACATTCTAGGCTGTAAAAATACCAACTGCTTTGCATGCAGCTGGAATAATTGCAAAAAAAAAAAAGCAGAGGAAAAGAATGGTCAGACAGTATTGTGTGTTCCGGAGCTTAAAGAAGCCCATATAGCTAATCTAATTACAACCAAGGCTCAGGCAGCTTAAAGGTGTTTATGCAGCCAGGCATGTGGGCTGTCAGCTCACTCAGCTGAAGGCTTTTTGTCACCACCCACTACTATTCCTCAGAGTGACTAGAGTAGCCCACCCACAGGACTGGGAGTCGGTGCCCAGCAACCTCGAGATGGAGGCAGCCAGTGCTGAACTCTGCAGCAGTCCTGGCGACTCTCACCTTTGCTCCTTACTGCCTGGGCTGCCTCTACCTGCCAAATTCATCACTCATCGCCAGCCTGGGTTACTCTTGGCCACAGCCATATATTGATGTCCTTGGGTGTTGTCCGGCAGCACTCTCCTGAGGAAATGATGTATATGGCTCTTGAGCTCCTGGCTGCTCCTTGTGACAAATGCCCAGCCCTCCCTGCCAACTCAAACCCTGACCCTCAGGCTGGGTCCTGCCACAGCCTGTGACAATGGGATGGAAGGGAGTCAGAGAAATATCTACGACAGATTCAGTTTTGCTTCTGAGCAAATCCTCACATGGTTCCGCAGGTTGTGCCCTTCACTGGGTGCCCAGACAAGGAGCACTTGGGGGAGATACCATATGGTCCATGTTCTCCATTTGCTAAACTGTGCATACTGGTATGAGTCTGTCTCACAGGTGCCTTTTTATAATGGAGGGTCCCAGAGGGGGTGCCTTTCTGTGATGCATATCAAGGTGCCAGGTGCTTGTCACCCAGTCAGCCCCAACCTCTGCAGAGAAGAGCAGCAGTCTCTCTTTGCCAGTGGGTAGCCTGGGCCTAACAGAGCTGCTGCAGGCTGGGATGTGTTCCTTGAACCTGCTCTCCTCCAAATCTCAGTTTCCTCAACCTTCTCTGAGTCGGTCCTACACTTGGCCTTCTGCCTCTGTTCCCTACCAATCCTCAGTTCCCTGCTGGAATGGAGCCTTGCTCTGACATCCCTGACCTCCTAATCTGGGGCCTGGCCCCCCATCTAGCCCTGTCCAACCCTCTCCCTTAAGAGGCTGAACTCTGCTGCTCCCTGTACCACCAAGCTGGGGCCCTTCTCCCCTGGTTTGATCCACTTCATTTTCTGCATCCTGAGGGCTGGGACTTCCCATTAATAGATCCCTCCCCCTGGAATGAGCATACTTACTTAGTGATGCCTGGGTGTGCTCAGCCCCTGGGGACACTGCCTCTTTGTGGACCTGCCCCAGAGCTCAGTTTCTCCAGCTCCAGACCTGCTTATTACCACCCCCTCTCTGTCTTTACCAGCCACTCTGCTGAGGTCCCAGCACTTCACACAGCCAAGCCTGCCTGCATCCAGCAGCAGTGTGGGTAATTCATCACCGCTTTAGGGTTCCTCTTCCAAAAGAGGAACCTGACTTAGAGAATCAGGAGCTCTCCAGCACACTTTCCTGCTAACCAAGAACCCAAATAATCCCTAGAGGACGATGGACCTGCATTTTTATTTATTTATTTTTTCTGATGAGCTCCCTATAAGTGGTCTGCAGCAGTGGGCTTTGGATCATTTTGCTTTACAGACCTGTCAGGGTGACCAGTATGTGATTAACAAAGCTGGAAGGAACCAAACACAAAGCCTCTTCCCCTGGTCAACTGTGTGACCATCTGTCAAAGGGGAAATTCCCAGAGCGGGAGCAGTAAGTGGAGTGTGGGAGGAAATCAGGAGAGGTGTCTCTCACCCTCAGGTGAGGGGCCCCACCGCCAGCAGCTGGGAGCCAAGCCTTCCCTGGGAAAGGCCAGGGACACAGCCTGCCACGCAGACAGCAGAAGTCTCCTTGCTCACTTTTGGCTCCCGTCCTATCTTGCTCAGCAGCTTGAAAATGCAAACTGGGGCTAACAGTATAAGAAGAGCTGAACGCAGGCTCTGCTGGGAAGCCCAGATCCTTCCTCTGCCTTCCCAGATAGTGAACACTGCTCGAAGCCCAGCAAATCAAATACTTCCTACGGATGTCAAATATTTGGAGTGTGGAATGCCTTCTGGTGCGATTGATTTCTGAAAGGCCCTCCCAAACCGTACAGTGAAGCAGCTCCTAGGGCCTAGTGCTCAGCAAAAAGAGGTGTGTGTGAACAAGGGTTGGAGCCTGCAGTCATCTTAACTGCTGCCCAGATCTCTCCTGCAAATTAGCTTTCAGAGCTCTCGGGAGATCAGTGTGCCCTGGTGTGATGTCAGAGTGGGAGGTTGTGAGGGAGATAGCACTGGGGGTGGGGAGGCCAGTACAAATAACTGGGGCCTGAGGGCCCAACAGCAGGTGCGGACCCACCTATGCGGCATATGAACAGAAATCAGCACTTACAGTGGTGGTGGGGTGCAGGGAGGGCAGGTTTTTGTTTTTTATTTTACCAGGATCCTAACCTACTCTCAGAGGCCCTAAATTTGGGGGAAAACTCCAATTTTTCCCCAGAGACTGCCTCACCTGTCTGCTCAGGCTTACAGGGACTTATACCTCTTCTGCTCTGACAGTCATTCACACGCATCCATTCAATGAACCAGGTACCAAGCTCTAAGCTCTGAGCTGGGGGACAGTGGTGAGCCAGATGTGGTTCCTGCCCGTGATGAGTTTTAGTTGGGGATGGCAGCAGGCAAGTAGCCCGACTCCACGGCCCTCATTTGACACAGATGCAGAAATGAGCTGCCTCATTTCTAGTTGTTTTTAGAAGCTTCTATCTCAGGAACTCAAGATGGAGGTAGAATTTTAGGGAGAGAGGCTCTGGAACAGAAAGAAACCACAACAGCGTCAGGTCAGTGAGAAGGAAGGTTGCGGACTCAGATGCCATTCTTGGTCACATCCCTTCATCTTTAAAAACATTTTTTAATTTTTATTTATTGATTTGGGAGAAAGTGAGAGAGAGAGGGAAAGAAACATCATTTTGTTGTTCTGCTTATTTATGCATTCATTGGTTCTTTTTTTTTTTTTTTTTATGTTCCCTGACTGGGGATCAAACCTACAACCTTGGCATATTGGGACAACATTCTACCCAACTGAACTTCCCAGCCAGGGACATCCCTGCATCTTGAGACCATGCAAGCAGTTTGCATCAGACACCCTGTACCAAGTGTTGAGAGAGGAGAATGACTAGCACCCAGGAAAGCTGACCAGGCTGAGATGAGGCAGGTAGTGTGGACTCACTGACTGCACCACATCAGTCCTGTTGGGCTCATCTCACTGGACTTCTCCCAGGGCAGGAGGTGGGGGAGGAGGCAGAGGAAGGAGGCAGAAGCTCAGGCCTTCATGTGGCAACTCTGGGTGTGGGTGGCTATGATGTGGATGTGCCACAGCCCACCAGGGCTCATCCTGGCTCACCTAGTTCTTTCCCTCGGTGTCAGCTCCTCTTCTTACAGTGACTGTGACCTGCCACCAGGGTGGATGGTTGTGGAGTGTGCTTGTGGTCCTTGTGGTTGGTGCTGTGGTAGTTGTCACCTGGGAGTGAATAACCAAAGCATTTCAAAGCTGAACAAGAACCGGGGGGGGGAAATGCTAGGTCTCATGTTTCTCTCATCTGGGGAAAGGAGTATGAATTAGAACTTTACAAACCCAGATCTTTAAACCCTTCCTCACCTGGAGAATTTGATGGGGTGACAGAAATGAATTAGAAATTAGATCAGTGCTCAGCATTTACAAGGGTTCCAAGCCAAATGAAAACTAAAAAGAGTGTCTCTGGCAGGGTCAATGGTGAAGGCGAGGCTTTCAGCACGCCTTGGCAGGGTGCCCCGACCAGGGTCTCAGAGAGGAATTGATTGAAGGATCCTGCTGATGAGATCAAGAGGTGGAGAGAGGGTTCTCTACCCAGACAGCAGAAGGAATGAACTTGTCATTCATCGACACTTAACTGATGCAACAGAAAATCCCAGCCACATGGTAGATCTTAACGCCAGGCTGTGCAGCGGCAACGTTAACGCTCTCTATCTGCCCAAAGGTGCTTAGGCACCGAAGAAAGGAATATTTTCACCTGCATTGAAAGAGGGTTCTGGCTAAGTCCTGTGGACTGAGAGTGTCTGCAAGCTTGTCTGTGTTGTCAAATTTCATTTGGCTTAAACATGAGAACTAATGCAGAGAATCAAAGAAAACAGAATTGCTTGTTGAATGCTCCTGACCAGGGCTGCTCAGGCATGAGGCTTAGATATTGGCTGAAGTGATTGTATTTCCTCTAAAAAGAACATTCAAGGTTGTCGTTTAATCTTTCTGGAGTGAGTTTCTATAATCTTAGGTGCCCAACTAATGCCCTCCGGGCCTGTGTCCTGTGTATTCCTGTGATAGATCCATCCATCGGTGGGTGGATTCCCACTGTTCACTGAATTCTTGAATTCTACGTGGCAGGAAAAACAAGCCCCATCTTCCCACTTCCCAATTATTTGGCTGCTACATTATGCCAGGTGCATCCATTAGGGAGGGAGAGAAAGAATGGACGGAGGGAGGGAGAGAGGAGAGAAGGAAGAAAGGAAGGGAAAAGAAAGAGAAAGAGAGAAAGATGGGTGGATGAATGGATGGGTGGGGAGATGGGTGGATAGAGAGATGGATGGATTTAATCTTCTTTCATTCCATGACATAGGTGTGTTATACTTATTTTAGAGATGAAGGAATTGGGGATCAGAGCAAATTATGAGTGAGTAACCAAAGTTCTTACTGCAAGATGGTGGTAGACCTGGGAATTGAGTCCACATTTCCCATTTCCAAGTTCAATGAATCTCTTGTCCTTTCTGTTATTGCCTACTAGGTTTTTTTTTTAACTGTCTGCCTTGTACCTAGAAATGAATTCACATGAGTTTGTATGAACTTCTTCTACAAATAGCCAGAAGGAGACCTGTTTTTTCATTCAACAAATATTTATTGATCACTGTGTAAGCAGAATTCCAAGATGGAGCCTCAAGACTCCTGGCCCCTAGTGTACCCTCACATCTTCCAGTTATTCAATCAAACACTAATCTAGATACTGTTACGAAGAGACTTTGCTGGTGTAATTAAGGCCCAATCAGTTTGGTTGTCCTGATCTAATCACATGAGTTCTTTAATAGCAGTTTCCTCTGACTGGTTGCAGAAAGGGAAGTCACAGAGGTGTACTCTGGTGGCCTGAAAGAAAGCAGATGTCCATGTTGTGAACTGTCTGTGGGGCCGTGTGGCAGGGACTGCAGGTGGCCTCTCACTTCTGCGAGTGGCCCTGGCTGACTGCTAGCACGAGAACCTGGATATCGGCCCTACAACCACAAGGAGATGAATTGTACCAACAACTAGTAAGGCTAGAAGAGGACCCCGAGGCCCAGATGAGTACTACAGTGCTTACCAATACTGATTTCAACCCACTGAAACCCTGAGAAGAGGATCCAGCCATACCACACCTGGTCTTAGGACCTATAGAAACTATGAGATAATTAATTTGTGTTGTTTTAAGCTGCTAAATTTGTGGTATTTTGTTACACAGTAATGGAATACTAATATAGTCACCTATAGTGTGCTAGCCAGTGTGCTGATCACTAGGTATGTGAGGTTGGCATGGTCCCTGCCCTCAGGGGCTCCCAGTCCCGTGTGTTAGACAAATCACAAGCAAATGATTATAGACTGTGGTAAATGCCATCAAATATATAAATATAATGATCTGAAATAAATCAATGTGGAGGGAAACATGATTCAGATTAGATGACTAGAGATGGCCCCTGTGAGTTGAGCACTAAAGGATGAAAAGGAGTCAACCACATCAAGAGCCATGGAAAAGTGTTTCAGCCAGGAGGAACAGTGCATGCCAAGACCCTGGGGTGGGAAGAGAGCCTGACATGTTACAAGAAGGCAAATGTGGCTGGAGGGTGGTAAGGAAGGCAAAGGATGGCTTGAGATAATGTTGAAGAATTAATCGTGGCCTGGTCATGCAGGCCCTTGTAGAATATTACTCTCAGTACAGTGAGCAGCATCGGTGAGTTTTGTGATTGACATGTTTAGGAGATCTCTCTGGCTGCTCTGTAGTGAATAGTTTGGATATGGGTAAGAAAAGAAGTGGGGAAATCATTTGGAAGACTTAGAATACTTCAGGCCAGAAATGGTGGTGGTTTGGAATATGGTGTCTGTTGAGAGAGAGAGAAGCAGATGATGGACTGAGATATTATTGCATTTGCTGGTGAATTGGATATAGAAGGTGAAGGAAAGGTGAGAATCGAAGATGAAGTTCAGATTTCTGGCTTGAGTGATAAGGTGAATGACAGTGCCATTTACCGAGATGGGAAGGGCTGGGTTAGGGGGACAAAAGGTTTAGGGAGTAAGATCAGAGTTATGTCTTGGACATGCTGAATGTGTGACACTTGAGAGGATAGCTCAGGTACCCACTTGGACAGGTAGTAGGCACTGCTGAACAAGGGTGGTGCCCAAGCTCAAGGACATCAGGACCAGCTGACCTGGCTTGGCAGCAGATCCAGCTCCTTGGTCATCCTCTGGAAGAGTGGCAGAGTACCTGGGTCTATACAGCAAGGCTTCAAAGACCCATGGCTGGACCGCTGAAGCAGTCACTCTTCCTGGACCCTCCTGTTCCTGTGTTAATCCCTGGGTGCGGCCACACACCCAGAGCGGGATGGAGTGGCTCCGGTGTGAAGCTGACGCCTCAGTGAGCTAGTTCAATTGTTCTGGGCTAGTAGATACGTCAAGCACCAAATTACATAAACCCGAAATTGCAGTCTAATGTTAAGGGGCCTAAGGGAGTGTGGGAAGAATGAGTGTGAACAAGGAATTGTCTGTAGGATGATCAAGTCCCTGATTAAAATCATCTCACAGGATCCAATGGCCTCTAGAGAAAGCAGAGAGTATCTGAATCCTAATGGGGTGTCTGCAGTTCTGAAAGGATGTTTGGCCAGGCTGCCTCTTCCTTTTCCAGTGCAGCAGAGGCTGTCGTAGAAAGAGCTCCCACAGGAATCTGATGCTTGGGCTCAGGGAGGTGGCGGCTCCCGACTGAAGCCCTAGGCCACATGTGACAGGCCCGGTTCCCACTTCTCCACCGTGCCTTGGAGGGGCTGTTCCCCCAGAAGTAGTCCCTGAGATGTGGATTCAACAGCAAGTAGTTTCTTTAGGAAGTTTGAGAAATACCATTAGTGTGGGCGTTAAGATAGGAAGGGAAATAGCCAGTAAGAATGTTAACAAGTCAGGCACCACCGTGGGCAGGTGGAACTTAATCCTACAGGGAAACACTGGGAAATGAAGTAAAACATGCCCTAGAATGATCACCTCTGAGAGGTGCGGCAGGAGCTGGGGTGTTTATGTGCTAGCTCCCTTCAGTTGTTTGTTTGGGACAGTGTTCAAGGGGTGTTAATTTGTAGCATTTCAGCCATCCGAGTACTGGGACAGAGCAGTCTTCTGTGGCTTTGAATGAAGCTCATGGACAAGTGTACCTGCACTGAACCGTGATGGGGGAGATGGGAACACTGGAAGAGTGAGGCTGCAAGGATATGGGTGGGCCATTGCATCTACCACAAGGGCCATGACACATATGTTTTGAATACTTTTAAAAACTGTATTTTAAAAAGCCCAGTATTGACTCCACCCGAATTTTCATAGGCCAAGGCATGGTAGAATCTGTGAAGCAGGCTGAAGCTATCCCCCGGGTTAAGCAAGACCAGGGTTAGAGTGTCTCCTGTCCATTGAGGTTGACTTGGTGCCTATAAGCAGAGTCCACTGTGCTTTGAGACATGGGGCTCCCTTTCGTCTTGTGTCTGTCCAGAAGGTGCATCCAACAGGCAGAACATCTGTAAGAAGCTGTGGCTTGGGATTATAGAGACTTGCCAGGCAGGAGTAGGGACCAGAGAGCCACAGCTTCAGCAGTTTTGAAGCACAAGCCTGTCCAGGTCTGAGAGATCAAGGGTAAGGCACAGTGTTTGGGGAAAACTGTGGCAGATTCTAGTGGAGGGTCAGGCCCTAGCCAAGAAGGGTCTCAGGTAAGTTCTAAGAATGCAAACCAGAAAACTGAGGTAGAACCACACTTGTAAGATCTGAGTATGCTTCAGGGAAGTGGGAGGAAGCTGCCTCGTGACTGGCAACAGGGGCTGAGGGCACGCCATCGGCTCCTCAGGTGCCGGGCTGGAGCCTTGGTTGGTGTTGTGCACACTGTTGGTGCCCACCCAAATCCCCTTTCCTGGCCAGTTCGCCTGTCCCCCAGGGTCTGTGAGTGTTGGTGGCCAGCAGCTCAGAGCTGCATGCTTCTCCTTGAACTTGCCCTCTGTGGAGAGCTGCCTTTATAAATGCCTGGGGGAGTCTTCTTCCTGAGATGGCCCAGAACTAGTGCCTGATTGTTATGGGTGTCTAAAACCCCACCCCTTGCCTCAAATGGGATAACCCTGAGGTGCCATTCATGCTCCAGAGCTTCCTGTGGGAGCACTGAGCCCCGACTGCAGCTGAAGTCAGATCTTGGCCCAGCTTCTTCCCCTGCCTTAACCTGCTTCCCTCCACTCTCTTAAAGAAGGTAATCATGAGCCCTGTCTCAGTTAAACCACCCACCCAAGAGTCCCTATCTCAGGCTCTGCTTTTAGAGAACATGGCCTAAGACTTTTGAAATGTGTAAAGTAAGGCAGCAGTACCAGGCCGAGTGGGTAAGAAGCTTGCTAGAGACGGGCATCCAGCCCTCCCATTGTGTTGGCACGGCAGGAATTTCCGGGCCAAACCAGAACCTCGGGAGCAAACGAGGATGGGTGGTCACCCTGTCAGTCAGTGTCTCCGCTGGAACGAACCGAGTTCCTGTGCGAGCCCAGAGCAGTGCTAGATTCAGCGGGGGCTAAAAGTGAAATGCAAAAACGTGTCTTCCATGAAATTCAACTAGGCAAGGGTTTATTTCTGTTAGCCTTTCCTTCTGTTGGGATTTTACTTCTAGTACATTTCAGTCACTCCCTGTGGGTAGGTATCAGAAAAAATGAAAGAAGGAAGTGGAAGTTGGGACAAGGAAAAGGGAGATAAGGCAACAGAGTGGGTGATGAGGTTTTGGCAACATGACCTTGGGATAGATGAAGGAAACCCAGGCAAGAAAAGAAAAAAGCCGCGGCTCTCCCCGACATTTGTGCTCTCGTGAGAGGAACAGACTGAGCCCACTGGAGGCCTCTGCCGTCTCCCACGTGTCCTGACAGGAAGCTCTCCTGGAGAGCGATGGCTACAGGACTCTTTTTCTTTTTTTTAGATATTCCCTCATTTAATTTTTTTTCTCAAATTTATGTTTCAGTTCATTGTTGTGTATACTGGGGAGGGTTTGAGAAATACCAGCTCAATGATGGTGAACAGTCTGAGATCAATGAGGGTTGCTGAGGCCTTTCACCTGAACCATCAAGTGCTGCTGCCTCTCTGCAGCCATGTTAAGACCGGAGGCAGGGGCCACCAGCTCTGTGCCGTACAGTTAGACCGCTAGTGATCATTGAACAGGAACTCCAGACTCGGGGGAAATGCCACGAGGTGGACATATTCTCCACCACAAAGCAAAACAGACTTTCATGTGTGCTGTTGAAAACTGTGCGGGGAGCCCTGGCTGGTGTGGTTCAGTGGATTGAGCTCTGGCCTGCGAACCAAAGGGTCTATTCCCAGTCAGGGCACAGGCCTGGGTTGCAGCCAGGTCCCCAGTAGGGGGTGTGTGAGAGGCAACCATACATGGATGTTTCTTTCCCTCTCTCCCTCCCTTCCCCTCTGTCTAAAAATAAATAAAATCTTTTTTAAAAACCCTAAAATATTATTAAAAAAATAAAACTGCAAGGGAGAGGAAAAGGTTTTAGCAAACAAAGATTGGTAGATGGAAATTAACTATGCAGTACCAGTGATTACTCTTTGAAGACATGTAAAAACACCCCTGATGGTATCTTTATTTCATGTGTGGCCTTCACTGTTTGAATACAGGTAAAAGTGAGGATAAAAATGTGACGTAGGGCTTTCCCAGGTCCACTTCCGCACTCACTCCTCTATCTTCCCATTTTCCTTATGGACCTTCAGTCTCCCAGCTGGAGCATCAGAAGGCAGGGGCCTGGCAGGAAGCAGGGGGCATTCTCAAATTGGATAATTTGAGGAGAGTTTAATAATAGAGACTATTTACAGAAGCGTAAGCAGGATATAAAGAAGCCACAAGGGATAATGTAAGATCCTATGGCTGGAAACAGCAGGGATTATTCCCACCGCAGGCCCCTAGGGGCAGAAGATACCAGGGCACTGGACCCCAGTAGAACTGACGGGACCCTGACAGTAGCCGGCCTTTTGGTGCCTGTGGACCCCAGAGGGAGGTGCTGGGAAAATGGGCCCCTTCCCTCTGACTTCCTGCTGTCAGGGCAAGGTTGCCGGTTGGTGCCTTCCCCACAGGTCAGCCTCCTGGGCCACAGACTGGGCAGAGAATGGTGGGGAGCAGACGGAGGATGCAAGGCCACACCACATACTATCTTAGCTAGCAATGCTGTGGCGTGCAGCCCTCTCACTGCAGAGCTGTTAAGAGTTCAACCCCTGCCCTGGCTGGTGTAGCTCAGTGGATTGAGTGCAGCCTGCAAACTGAAGGGTACCAGTTTGATTCCCATTCAGGGCACATTCCTGGGTTGCAGGCCAGGTCCCCAGTGGGGGCCACGTGAGAGGCAAACCACACTTTGATGTTTCTCTCCCTCTCTTTCTCCTTCCCTTCCCCTCTCTTTGAAAATAAATAAATAAAATCTTGGAAAAATAAAAGAGATCAACCTCTGATTGCTCTGATGGCATTTAAGGGTTAGTTGTGTCCTTGTCAGTGTGTGTTAGTCTCTGTTTGCAGGAGGAATAGAGAGGCCCTTAAACAAAGAAAGAGAAAATGTTCATCAGAAGTCAGCCGCCAGAGAAGAATAGAGCAGGGGACAACAGAACTTAGTTCAGTTCCCCTTATTTTTCAGATGAGGAACTGAAGCCCTCAAAATGGAAGTGACCTGTTCAAGGTCACACAGTGAGTTAGGGACAAAGCCAGAAGCCAGGTCAGTGCTGAATACAATGCAGGGTGTGGTGAGATCTGAGATTCCTGCCTGGCGCTGCCCCAGGTGACGGGGAAAGACAGAGCTGGGGTGGAACTGGACAGAGAGGAAAGGAAGTCTCTGGGGATGGGATTGACCCATGGACCCTCGCTCTGCTGGCTGGGTTATCCCAGAGGACCTTGTCCAGCACCTAAAGGCCAGGCCATGGTGGAGCTAGTGTGCTGATGAGGCCCAGGACTGTGGCCAGGCAGTGCCCTGAGCTTTTTCCAGGCTTTGCCCCTTAGCCAGAGCAGACTATGTAGAAAACAGGGGCTATTCTAGCTCTGTGACCTCCGTTGAGCCTGCCTTTGGGGTCAGGGGTTATAGGCTGCCTTTGGGGAGCTCGAGCTATGGGAACTAGGGAGCGAAGTAAGCCCTCTTCCCGGCTGACCCTGAGCTCAGGAGAAGGGCATGGGGCTCCCCAAACAAGCCAGCAGCTACAAGGGTGGGCAGGCCCAGAGAGCTGCCAGCCTTGCTGCCTGTGTCCCAGCAAAGGAAAGAGGTCTGTCGGTAGCATTTGGAAGCAAATACTGATTTCACCTTCAGGCTGTGGATGGTACCTGGACTGTTTTTAATTAAAGATGTCTTCCCTCTAAAAATCCATATTGACACCTTAGTGCCTCCCCACCAGGTCAGAAATGGCAGACCAGGGGGATTAGGATGCACATCTGTTCGTGGGACATAGCTGTTTTGACCATGTGACTTCTTGTGTCTGCCTTGAGAACAGTCTTAGAATCTAGCTTGTACCTCATCAAAATCAGGCAACTCCTTCACACAGCACTCCTGTAACCCAGGCACTGCCACGTCCTTGCTTACATGTACTCAGCCCTTGTCCTCAAGGAGCTTGGGGTCAGTGGGTGAGGACAGGGGCTTGAGAAGCCATGCAAACCAGTTTTGGCCCATTAGCCAAATGCAGAGGCAATTAGGGAAGCTGCCTTCTCCTAAGGGAGTCGCCACCCCTGAGACATAACCTGCATCCCTTAAGCACACACATTTCTGCTCTGCAGAACCAGAGATAAATAGCAGATGCCGCTGAGCTCCAGCCCCATTTATTATTATTCAGAAATAGCACTGTGGAGCTTTCTCAGAGTCAGCTGCATGATGTAGTCAGCCAATGGCTAATCTGATTTCTAGCACAGCAGATCAGTGCTAGAACATAGCAAAATTAGACCTCCTCCCTCATGCCCAGGAATAGGACAAGGGTGTCTCTCCAGTCACTAACAGAGAATGAAAGAATAAGCTGTTTTTATTTATTGAAAAAACATTTGTTTAACAGGCAAAGTAGGAATCACAACAGGTGACCCCACAGAGATAGCGACTCTCAAAAGGAGAGTCTGAATTAGTGTACATATGCCTTCTCCCATCTGGAGTAACTCCTTCCAGAGCCTTCTCCACATAGGACTTGGGGGTTCTAGGATCTGTCCATTGAGGGGAACATTCCCCTGGGCCACATAGTAGATATATGCTTTTTAGTTCTTTGTCAAGTTCTCTGTATACTCTTTGTATATCTTCTCCAGCTAGCTGTATTGTAAATTTTTTAGGGAAAGGACCATGTCTTAGATGCAGCATCTCCCACAGGACCCCCTTGTGCAAGTTGTGAATGGTTGAGGGTGGGGCCTCCACTCAGTGCCTCTAATGGGTAATAGGGAATTTCAACCCGCCCTTCTCTCTCTTCTCTGGTGGCTTCCAACCTTTCACTCACAGAACTCACATTCCTGGGGGATTTGATCCTTTCCCCTTTAGCCTAGTAAATCTTTGTTTGGACATGTTCCTCCACCCACTGTGCCCTCCTCTTAGGTTTATTAAGATCAGTAGCCAAATGAAGCTCTACGCTTCCCTTGTCCCACAGCATTCTCTGACTGAGTCATTGCTGGCTACATCGTGCAGCTGACTCTGAGAAAGCTCCACAGTGCTATTTCTGAATAATAATAAATGGAGCTGGAGCTCAGCAGCCTTTGCTATTTATCTCTGGTTCTGCCAAGCAGAGATGTGTGTGCTTAAGGGATGCAGGTTATGTCTCAGGGGTGGCGACTCCCTTAGGAGAAGGCAGCTTCCCTAATTGCCTCTCCATTGCAGGAGTTGCCTGGCCTGTTTCCTCAAGGGACAATTTGCTCATCTGCGTAGAAGCTGCTTTTAGCTATTCAGCTCCAGCCCTTTGCTGGGTCTGTCAGAAAGCCAAATAGTTACGAAGAGAGGCTGAATGGCAGCCCTTAAAGCCATCCCACAGCCAGCCCTACACACTACCATCCTCTGCACTCGTTCCTTTCGCTGCCTCAGCCCAAGCACCTTACCTCAGTCCATTATATGTGCAGCCTGTTCCCCGTTCCCAGGTTTGAGAATCTGTTGGCTCATATCCATGTAGGCTCTGCACCTTGGCACAAGCTCGCCTCCCTCCTTGACTCTGATTAGGAGCCTTTCCCCAGTGATGCTATTGGAGGCTATCCCAGGTAAGTGCCCCTCCTGGTTCAGCCTGGTCCCAGGACTCTCTCGTCAGCCCCAGCCCCCATGGGTAATACTCATCCCGGGTTTGCGCTGCTGGAAAGGACCCATGGCAACAAGGCCCTGGACTTTAACAAAGGAGATGGTGGGAACACCCACGGGTCAAGGAGATGACCCTAGACTGTGTCTGAGAACTCTCGGGTCCTTTCTCTTCTGCTGGGTTTATCTTGGGCTTTCTCCATGAATTCTGATTTTCAGATTTGTTTTGATGGTTGCAATTCTAGAATATGGCTTTGGTCATATTCTGAAGTTATTTTGGTATCCAGCCCCAACTTTTATGACATTTTGACTTTTAACTCTATGGCCCCCTCACATTCAATTTTGCCTTTATTGCACTATAGCAGCCCCTGGGAACATCCCCTCCTTCTGACATGGTTGAAATAACATATAGATATTGGGCCATTTTTGTAAGTGACTTTAGAGATAGAAACAGGACTGGAAATACCAGTGTTTTGTGATGTTTACTAGCTTAGTGTTCTTAGTATAAAAAGCTAGCCCTATGGAGACAGAATTATTTAAATCTTTGCCTGCAGTTTAATAATTGTCCCCAGATGCCAGCATGGAAGATCAGAAAATGTGCAGTAAATCACTGAGTTATTATGATAGATTCTGATGTTGGAAGCTGCAGGCATCATGATGATTATCCTCCCATTTAATGAAGGATTTTTTTTTTTTACAACAATCCCAGCAGCTACTAGTCCAACCTACATGCTTGGCCCATAGTAGGTACTCACTAAATAGTGACCATTATTTTAAAATTCAGTGACCAATTTATTTCTCTAACGGATGCAATTTTTACTAAAATGACAACATAAGTTACAGAGTTATTCACAATAAGAAATTTGTAATAGGGAGACAAATAATGGGAAATGCTTTCTCTGCTCATAGCTCACTGGGGCTTTCAAATCTCTCTAACACAAATCTCTAGGCTTCTGGTCCAGCAGAACTACTGACACCCTTATCATTATAAAGCACCACACCGAAGCAGCTAAAAATCAAGTCAGACCTAGTACATCAGTAAAGCTCCCTGCATAGAGAAGGACAGATATGTAGGAGTCCAAACCATACCCACTTAAGTAAAAGTCATATTTCCTCCTTACGAAGTAGAACTCCTATCCATCACTGCTTGATGAATCTTGACTTTTTTACTCTTGGGAAACATTAACTTTCCCCCTCCACTCTGATAGCTCCTAGGCATTGAAAAGGCATTTTCCAGCTCACAGATAGGATCAAAGGAACCCTCAGAGGGCTTCCACTTGTGGTCTTTATTCAGTGTTTCTCTCCATTTTCCTAAGGAGGAAATATTACACTTTCCTGTTCTGCAGACCTGGGAGACTTGAGTCCTAATGAAGAGTCCTCCTGCTTCTGTGGCTGCGGAGGAAGAAGCCCCGTGCCAAGGCATCACGTGCACCAGCCCCCCGCAGCCCCCAGCCGGCGAGAACCTGCCTTACCCTCTTTACTTTCACCTTGCTCCTTCCAAGCCTAGCCATATCAAATTCATTTTAAAATTACTTAACTGGTCTCTGCTAGGAAAATAACCACAGTCTTAGTTTTATCTTAAGAACATTTTAAATATAATTGGAGCGAAACCAAATGATTTTTAAATCATGATACAGTAATTTCCCCCCATGTCTTCTTCACAGCCTAGAACACTAAGACAAAAGGAGGGAAGGGAAGAGGAGATGGTTTCCTGTATTCACCTTGCCCTGACCACCTGCCCCACCCCGTGCCCATCACATAGCAGGAGGGAAGTAAGAGTGAGGGCCAATACCTGCAGCCGAGTCCCATGACGGAGGACAGAAAAACAATACAGAACAACGTCAGGCTTTTACTTGTTCAAACCTCCTCAAGGAAGAAGAGGGTGTCTGGGCCACGTGAAGTGTACTGGTATGGGGAGAGTGGGGGTGGGAAGGAGAAACACATCACGACAAAGCAGTTCTGTGGCTTAGAGTCTGTTACGCAGCTTTGGGAGGGCCCTTCCCATCCGCTGCCTTCTGAAGCAGGCCTCAGGCTGGGAGTAGAGTTGGGGTCTGCTGAGGGCTGGATTAGGCTGGACGTTCGGGTTGAGGCCAGAGTGGTGCTCAAGTCCTGGCTGGTGGAGTCACTGGGATGTGGTCAGGGTCTGGATGGGGGTGGGGTGGAGGGGATGTTTGTGTTCAAGGGGAGATCAAAGTCAAGGTGAAGTCAGAGTTAGGCTGAGATTAGAGCTAAGGTAAGGCGGAGGTGCCCTTGAATGGTAATATGGCTGTCAGTGGTAGAGTTTGAGATCTGGGTTAGGTTTGGGGGTGCCATGTTTCCAGAGGGTCAGATTCCCCTTAGGTTTCTAACACCAAATGTTTGCCCTACTCCCCTGGGGGCTATTTGAACCTTAACTCCCTCAGGACACAGGGCTCCGACCAACACTTGAGTGCTCCCATCCCTCCTGCCTTCCCATATTTTGGGGGTATTAGCTTTTCCCTGAGGGAAGGCACAAGAATAAAAGTGGCTGAGCCAAATCCCGCTAATACAGGCGCTTGTCTTGCGCATCTGCAGATGGATGGTGCTGGAGGGGCGGGGCATGGGCACTGACGCTGAGGGGTCCCCTGGGGAATCCAGCGATCGATGCCATCCCCGTTTCCTGGAGCAGAGATAATTGGCTCCGTGTCATGCATGCGTACACTCCTCTTGACAGTCCTTTTCAGACAAAAAACCCATCTTGTAAGGAGCCCATGAGAAATGGGAGCACTCTTCTCCTGCTGCCAGGCATGTGGCAGGGCATCAGCTCATCATTTGCCTGACATCTCTGGGCACAGGTTCCTTGGAATAGCCAGGCTGCCTGGGAGTGACTCTGAATGTTGTTTTCTGAACCCCGCCTACTGCACACCACTCCCTGGGAGCAGGGGCCCAGGGTCAGGGACCGAAGTCCCCTACCCTTCTGGGGAGCGGGAGGAGTCCCATGCAGCTCCTGGGGAGCGGGAGGAGTCCCATGCAGCTCCTGGGGAGCGGGAGGAGCCCCATGCTGGCCGCAGGGTGTTCTCTCCACACCATCCACAGCAACTGGTCTCGGGATCATGAGCAACGTTGCCCTTTTCAGCAGCGTTTGGCCAGGGTGAGAGTGGGCACAGCAGTTGGTGAAGTGCACAGAATGGCTGAGAAATGACCACAGACACTGCTCAGAGTGAAAAGAGGCTGCAGTCTGCTGGGCAGGCTGTCTACCCCAGGTGCTGGACACTAGCCTGGATCAAAGCCTTTCTCTGCCTTGGCAAAGGGCAATAGAAGGAGGGGTTAAAGCCTTGAATTAAGACCCTGCTTGGGGATTTCTAGGAAGAGGAAGTCCAGCAGGAGAAAAATGTGTTCTGATCTCTCAGTAACAAGGGGTGACACATAAGAATGGTTGAAAGACTCAGTAATATTCTGCTTCCAGAAGGAAGGACCAGAATGTCCAAAGCATCTTCACATTTCAAAAGGTCTGGCTTGTAGGAGAGTTTACCAGGGGAAAACTTAGGGCCAATGGGTAGAAGTGACAACAAGGCAAATTTCTTCTCTCCTTGAGAAGGCACTTTTTTTTAGCCAGAGCTATTCAACAGGAGAATGAGCTACTTAGTGAGGTGCTGAGTTCCTCATGACAGGAGGTAATCAAGCAGAGCAGGGACCACATATCAGAAATATGAGTCCAGGACTCAAGGTCAAGTGCTTGATTACAGGTCCTACCTAGCTTTCTGCATACTTCCTTCCATACTGTCTAGGCATCTACTTCTTGCCTTGTATCCTACTCTCTCCTCCACACTGTGTTTGAGCATTGCTATGCCTTCTGCCCTAAGGAGAGCATGGTTTTCCCTAAATGACCACTTTTCCTTCCTGGCTCTGAGGATCATTTTCCTCAGGGCAATGCTTGGGGCAGGGAGAGAGAAGCACCCACCTGCCAGAGCTGCACTGCCTCTAAAAAGGAATAAGCAACACACCATCCCCAGGGCCCACAGGGACACCTGAGGCTCCTTGTCAGGCACTAACAGCACTACCACAGGCCTTCAGATCTCCCCATTTCTCTCCCTCAGCCTCTGTTCCTGCCTGCAGCTACAACACTGGTACATCAGGATGTCACACTGTAGCCGTGGAAAAGGACGGACACTTGGTTCCCCAAAGTGTGTTTGGGATGCCGGCATATTCGCGAAGAGGAGGACTTAGGCCCTGAGATAGTGCCATGTGAAGTCCTTCTCAGCGGGAGCTGTGGCTGCTGTCCTCGCTCTCACATAGCTCCACGTACTGAGCACGGGCCCATGGGCACCTTGACAAAAGGAGCTCATTATTTTGCTTCCCACTGCTGTGAAGTTCTGCTCAGCATGGTTGCCAATCAGAGGAAGATGCCTACCATCAAAGCCTGGTTCAATAAGATACAAGCAGTGTACGATTCAAAACAAACTGTTGTCATGGATTAAAACATGTCTGTGCCT
Source organism: Trachops cirrhosus (assembly GCA_028533065.1). Lineage (NCBI taxonomy): Eukaryota > Metazoa > Chordata > Mammalia > Chiroptera > Phyllostomidae > Trachops > Trachops cirrhosus. The sequence goes on from CM052543.1 coordinate 34,078,010, forward strand.
CGAATGACAATAGTTATTTTTTATGAGGATACTGAATATGTTGCTTACACTTCATAGATGAGGGAGAAAGAAGTCTAATTCCACTGGGCTGGATCATTTAAAGACAATCCCCACTCTATAAACACACCGAAGGGTAGGTAGCGTTCCCAAGGTGATATAAAAGAAACCATGATTGTGTGGTTCTTCGGTTGCCCTACTGTTTGCTTCCCAGCCTTTCAGCCTCATTCTCTTACATGGGGAATTCTGTGCCTGCCACCTGTGATTACCTTTAATTTGCCCAATATATAAACTCATTGCATAGCTTCTGGCTTTGGTACCTGCCATTACTGTAACTAGGAGGATATTCTCACCTTTATTCATCTGGCAAACTTCTCTTCATCCCTAAAAGCCCAGCTGAGATGCCATCTCCTCTGTAAAGCCCTCTTTATTCTCAAGAATAGTTAGTTGTTGGGAGTTCCCTGAGCTATTGGTATTCACCTCTACTGTAGCACTTACCAGTTAGAGGGAAGCCTGTTTATCTGTTGTCTGTCTCCCATGGGGCTGGAACTCCTTGAGACCAGGGACCGTGCCTCTGCAGTACTCAGGACAGTGCCTGGCATGTAGTAGGTCCTCAATAAGAGTTTGCTGAGTGTGCTTTTCCACTGTATGCAAAGCAACCCAGCCTCTTGTTATTTTTCTTATTTTTTGAAATTGTCACCTGAGGACATGCTTATTGATTTTAGAGAGAGGAGAGGGGAGGGAGGGAGGAAGGGAAAGAGAGAAAGAGAGAGGAGAGGAGAAATATCAATTGATTGCTTCTTGTACACACCCCAGCTGGAGATTAAACCTGTAGCCCAGGCATGTGTCCTGACCAGGAATTGAACTTGCAGCCTTTCAATCCACGGAACGATGCTCTATCCAACTGAGCCACACTAGCCAGAGCATCTTGTTTACTACTTTAAATGGGGATAGTAAATACGTTTGCTCAAAATAACAGAAGGAGCTATTCTCTAGTAGAGGAACCCCAGGATTTTTATTCCTACATGTGTTTTATGGCCAGAATGTCTGAGGGGAGCCCAGAGAGGCCCCCGCTCAGCCTCCTCCAACATTACAAGAGCCAGCGCAGTTGGGAACAGGGCCCTGATGCTGTAGGGCAGGGTGCTGGCACCAGGCCAGCCTGAGCAGGCCACTCAGCACCAAAGTCCTACAGGGAGTTCACACTGTACCCTAAATCTTCATTCACTTTGCTCCCCCCACAAAAGCAGGAAGGAGCACATTTATCTGCCACATTCAGGAGGTTGATCTGAGTTTGTGTGTTTATTTTTTTTGTTTGTTTGTTTCTTACTTAGGAAAGGAGTTGAGTTTTCTGTACTCTGAGCTCCCAGGCCTGGAATGTCTGAGGGCAGACACATCATGATTTCCTGACTTTCCTCTGGATGGCAGAGGACCCAGAAGCACCAGTTTCCCTGATGTGAGGGGTTTGGAGACCTGCAGTGGGCCAGATAGAGATCTTTTCAGGGGGCCAGACCAGTTTGCCCTACTGTTTATTTCCCACAAACTTAATTTTAGGGGTTGTGGGTATGGGTATTAATCTGGCTCCATGGAAAAATAGAGAGTTCACCAATCCTACAAGTGATCCCTTACGTGTTTTGATTGAAGCAAGAGAAAAAATTCATCTGATTGGGTGCACTGCCCACCTCCTATAGACAGGAGTGAACCATTTGCTTTTTTTTTTCAAAAAGCCTTTCTGGATCCCATTCTCTATGCAAATTTCAGTGCGGGGCACCGGAGCTATCACTGAGCAAGCCTTGGGCACAGCTGTCAAGGAACTTACCATCTCCTGGGGGAGATGGACTAGGAAACACTGAGCTTCAGGGGAAAGGCATCCGGCCCAGTCTTTGCAGGCCCAGCACAGAAGTGAGGACTTCGTGAAACTTGAAATTAGGAGTCAGAGAGGCAAAAGTGAAGAAGGAGCTTAAGTGTACTGTGATTACTGTAAGTGGCCTGACAGCTTTGGTTTGTGGGAATTCTGGGGCCTGCTGGTCATCTCCAAGATGAAGGCAGCTGCCCCCTTTCGACCTGTGTCTCCCCATCTCCTAGAATACACCTCATTGCTGGAAGGGTCTTGCCAAAGGAAATCTCTGATCACATTATGCCCCTGTTCAAAACTGGTCTACAGCTTCCTATTATGTGACAGCTTAAAGGCAGACAGCTCAGCCTCTGTTGGCATTTTCCATGATTGGACTTCCACTGTTCTCTCCAGGCTCATCTCACTTCTGTCTTCCTGTGTCCTGTATCCAAGAACTGCCTGGGTTTCTGCCGCAGTCCACCTTCAACCATTGAAGAGTGGGGCGCTTAGCCCTGCTGCAGGCACTGGAGCCAGTTTTGTCCTGAGTTTAGGGAAGATTAAAGGTTTTAGATCAGTAACTCAGAGGTGTATACTCACAACATGGTTCCAATAGAAAGGAACTGGCAAGAAATGGAACAGGAGCTGGAGACCTGTTCCCTCCATGACCATCCAGCCACTTAAATCAGGATTAGCCAGGCAACAGTGCAGATTTTCCTGGTGACATTAAAGCCAGTTCGAGAAGTATATTTAAGAGGGGCAATGGGATCCAATGCTGAAGTCTGAGAACTCTGCCGGGTACCAAATGCAGTGAATCCCTAGCTGGCTTCCAGGTACCCGTCATCATGGGCCTCATCTGGACTCCTTCCCTTCCTCCCCTCCCTGTGCATCTTAATGAAGCGAGGCTCCGGCATAAGTTACAGCATGACAGTGGCAAGTGTTTCCAACTTGTTTGTTGAATGCTGGCCTTTGTAACTGAGTTGAAAGTGAGTTCTTGCTTTTCACATGTGACCAAGCCCCTGACTCCTATCCAGGTAGATGGGCCATGTTCTCTGCTGCAGAGTCCATCCTCTGAGTTTTCAACTATTGTTGGCTGTCCATCACCTGGAATGGGATCCATGCCATACCTACCCTAGGTACCCCCTTCAATCTCATGCTGACCACGACTGGGATCTCCAGCCCTCTACCTATTGCCAGGATCCACTGAGACTATATATCTGGTCCATCTTCTTCTTCCTCTCTGCTTATGGGACCTATTCCACCCACCCAAGGCCAATGGGCATATCTCACTTACCCCTTCCCATATGAGCTGCCTCAGGACCAACACATAAATTTCGGCTCCCACTGTCCGTCTTATGCACTTGAGTTTGGGGCACAGGTACACAGCTTCTAATTTTATGTCTGTCATATTCCATCTTGTTAGGTTTGATGCCTCATTTCCTCTTATTAAACTTTTTTCTTTGATCTATTAACATTCCCCTCACCATCTTATAAGTTACAAATTTTGATAAGTATTCCTTCTCTATTTTTATCTAAGCTACCAAAAAATATATATATCTAGGATGGAATTAAAGACAGAGCTTTTTGCCTGCTGCTAGAAAACCCTTTTATGTTGATGTGGAACCGTAAATCAATCGCTTTGGACATAGTCATTCAATTAGTGGCTGTTTCACTTGAATATATAAGCATCCAGTTCAAATTTTTCAAGCTTGCAGTCCATATGTTTCAAAGTGGTGGTTTACTGGCAAATTGTTTCATTTGGTCAGCACAGTATTTCTAAAAATTTAAACTCATAGTAAAAATCAAATTTCTCACCAAGCTATTCAGATTTCTGGCTTCTCTTGAAAAGTCCTTACCGGTAATCAGCTGGAACTGAGTGGCAGATGCCTTTGTTAGACAGGCATGTTCTCTGTGGCTCACTACACTCTTTGATTACCCATTTATGGTTTGAGTTTACAACCTTCCTGAAGGATAGGAAAGGAGACTTTGTCTAATGATCATTGTATTAGTTATCTATTGCTGTGTAACAAATTACCCCAACTTTAGCAGGCTAAAACAACAAATATTTAGTATTTCACACAGTCTTTGAGGGCCAGGAATTCAGAGTGTTTTAGCTGGATGGTTCCGGATCATGAGGCTATAGTTAAGGTGTTGGCTGAGGCTTGATTGGGGCTGGAGGACTTGTCTGGACCTTCCCTCATGACATGGCGGCTGGCTTCCCCTACAGCAAGTGATCCGAGGGAGAATGACTAAGCTGGGGTGTTTCTTATGACTGAGTCCCAGAAATGACACACTTCCACTTCTGGCATATTCTGTTCATTAGGAGCAGGTCACTTAAACATGGTGTACGGGGCCTCTCCTTGAGGGTTTGCCCACCCTCCCTCTTGCTCCACCTCACTCCTCTCCACCGCAGTGCCCTCTGCCCTGTCTTCAGCAGCTTCAGCCAATCTTAAGTACCACCCTCCTTCCATTTTCAGGATATTTGCACAGGCTGGTTTGATGTGCCTGTGTCATCTTCTTTTCTCTCTTAAAAAAGAACTGTTGCCTGTGTGTGATACCAAATTCCTTTTTGCCTGTAGTGTGAATAATTCTTTCCCTTTTCTTGTGTCAAAATGCCACGTGTGCATTTGGTTCTCTAGCCCCTTTCTCATCCATATCGGTTTAGAGATAATATCTCCAGTGGGTCTCAGTGTCCTGAGATGTAGTCTTCTGGGCCAGGAGACTGGAGCTTCCTGGGAACAGACAGGTACTCTCTTCACATTCATTTTTATCAAAGCGGTTAAATACCTGGGACTGAAATCTGACTCACTGGATTCAAATCCTGATTCTGCCAGTTAGAAGCTGGTGACTCAACCCTGATGCCTCTGCACTTTGATTTTCTCATCTTTAAAATAGGGAGACTAATTTAAAATAAACTTTCCTATAAGCTTGTCGTGAGGAGCAAATGAGTTGGTTGTGTAAAATGCTTAGAACATGCTCACTGACCCACAGTCAGAGTTTCCTGCAGTGATTGCTTCTTCCTTCCTCCCCTTCAACCCTCTGCCCAGTGAGTTCCGGCGGCGGAGCTGGCGCAAGGTGGTCATGCCCAGGTCAGGGCTTCATCCCCTACCTCTTAAGATTTCAAGAGAGACAGCAGAGGGTAAGAAAGGAGCTCACTTTGAAGATTCAAATCCAGCCTCTGCTGCTTATTAAGTATGCAATCTTGGACATGTTGCTTAACCCCTCAGTTTTCTCATCTATAAAATGCAAATACCAATAGCTCCTCTCAGGGTTGTTTTGAAGATTGAATAATGCCTATAATGTGTGGAGCACTTTAGTGTGGGAACACAGCAGTTATTTAATAAATGTTAATTTCCTTCCTCTTCCCTTCAAATCAAGCATTATTCTCATGGGCATGGAGATAGTAACTGCAGAATGGAGGCAAAGGAGCAGGGCTTTCTCTTGGGTATCTCATATAACATGCCATTGGCCCCAATTATAGGCCCCTTCTTACTCCCCTTCTTAGTTCTGTTCTTACAGATTCCAATCAACTGAAATTTTGAATCTCCTTTCTGTTTCCTCTACATGACCTTTGAAAAACATGAGCCCCCCTCAAGAGTTTCCCAGGGTCTGATTTTCTGGATATTGTCCTGTGTTCTCCTTGTTTTGGATCATTGCTGGTTATACAAGCAGCATTTTGTTCTGAGGGCCTCCTTCCAAAGCCTGTAGTCCATGGAATCACAGCTTTCTTTCCCATCTACTCTTTGAAATCTGTGTACTAAAGCCAGGCTTTGGGTATTCCTGGCTGCCCGTCTCTCTCTAACAGGCATAGTGAAAAGATACAGACATTTTTCCCAAGATTTCCCAGCATTCCACTCCACCAACTCCTCATGGTTGATAGAAATTGATAAGCCCAGAATAGCAAAGTTTTTAAAAAATATATTTATTGCTCCCCTGCTGTGTATCAAGCAGTTTCAGCACTCATAGATCATGCATTTTAATTGCAGATACCACCAACATCAAAATAATATCAAAATAACCAAATAAGGACTAATATAAATTTTAGATAGTTAAAAATACTTGCAGGAAAATAAGACAGAGTAGTTTATAGAACATGTAGGGATGGATGGAGGGGAGTAGTTTGGAGGAATGAGGTAATGAGACAGTCAGGGAAAGCCTTTCTGAGGTTGTGATGTTCAAACAGAAACTGAACCCAGAGAGCTAGCCCTGCAGAGACCAGAGGAGATCTGTGAGGTGGGGAGCACCACTGCAAAGGTCCAGTGCTGAAGAAAGAAAGGGTTTTAATCACAGCCCACAGAAACCTAGAAGAACCAGGAGTGGCCCTTGGGGACTTCCTAATCCTCATGAAATAGGCAAAAGGGTGCCTTTATGTTTGCATATCTGTGTGCATGCATGTGTCTGTCTGCATGCGTACTTTTTTTCAGGGTGAAAGGCCTGTAGGTTTCATCAGACTCTCAGATCTCAAAGATGCACACAGAGTCAACAACCATGGTATCATTCCCTCTGGCCATGGGGGGAAAGGACTGTTAGCTTACATGTTGTCCAACATTCTGGTTTGAATGGGAAACCTTCCCTTGGCATCTGGGCAGCCAGCGCCCTCCCTCTGCCTCCCCACCAGCCCTGCCAGGGCCAAAGGGCCAAACACAGCCTCCCTCTTGCTCCATCTGGTCAGAGCATCAATGGCAGATTAGAGACCCAGAGCCCTTGCCTCTGTTTTTCTCCCCCTTGGCTTCACCCTTGGGCTAGGTGGTTCCAGGCAGGAGGTAAACCTTCCCACCCCAGCAACATTGTTCCCCAGACTCAAGTCACAATCAGATCTTTGCAGTACCTGTGAGATCATCCCCTCGAGTGCTCCTTGCTCACTACCCATGCTGTCCATGTTGCTAAGTTGACTGCTGAGGAGAAAAGGTTTATCTTCAAATCCCACCTCAATAGTTCCTCATCTGACTCATGGTCCCTTCCCACACGGGCACTCTTTCCCTATGATCCCTGCTGCTCTCCATAGTAACCAGTACACACATTTCTCCTCTGGCATCACTTAATTTCTAAGCAAACCCCTCTTCCTCTCCTCACAGAAATGTTACCCTTCTTGATCCAGCATTTGTGGATTCCAGGCCAGAATTGAGAAAGCCAAGCACTGCTCATAAACACTGTTGGCAGACCCAGCTGATGACCTGCCAGTTCTTTGCTCTTTCAAAGTCAGTGGGGAAAAAGCAATAGAAGTACCGCTGAGCCATCCCAGTTCCTCAGTGTCCTGCCCAGCCCTTAAAGATGTGCCTCTCTTTCTCTCTGGGGTTGTCCAGCCCCAGGTGGGTTAACAAAAGGAAAGTAGCAGATTGTGTCTGGGTAAGGCTCAGCCATACCCCAGGGAGGTGGTGCCTCTCCCACCTGGCTGTGACCCTTAGCAGTGAGTGAAAATGCTGTCCTTATACCCACCAGTGCTGGGGAGTCGCTCTTTATTGCCATTTGCGTCAGGGTGATGGTGGACATGCTGTGCCTATGGAAGGTCTAGCTTTCCACTCACATTTCCCTAGTTCCACAGCCTCCTCTTCCTCCTCCTTGTCTTGTTTCTTCACTCAGAGTTTGGTTCCCTCTATTCCCTCCCTCCCTCCCTCCCTCCTCCTTCTCCTTTTTTTTCCCCCTATGTTCCCTCTGCCCTGTAGGAGATACCCTGTCAGTAGTTAGATTTTCAGGTTCCCTCCCCTTCTCTTCAAGTGTGGTGACCACTTACCCCTGATACACAGCCCACGGTCTGTTGCCTCTGGCAGGAAGACCCAAAGTTCCCCAAGGTTCTGAAGTTGCCTCCTCCCTTTCCTTCTAGTTTAAGGGTCCCAGTTTGTCCATCTCATGGGATTGTAGTAAAGAATAAATAATGTGGATGAAGCACCTAGCACACAGTAGATACCCAGACAGGCTAAGTTCTTCCGTCTCCTTCTCTTCTTTCTGCTTTCCCAACACACACACAATTACTTCACTCTGACCATGCTTTCGTCTATAGCTCTCTTGGTTGGCAGCATTGTAAACAGTCATAGACACAAGAGACCACACATGTGTACACCCAAAGTTCTAACATTGGGACCTTGCCAGGCCCAGCTTGTCAGGGACTGGATCTTAGCTGAGGGTGGGCATCTGGAACCATGTCCGCCATGTTTATGCTGAATGAGTGAATGAATGATTTGAGAAAGGTGGCAATAAGCCCAGATTCTGAAGCTGGAGACCTATGCAGGCTGATGTGATAGAGCTGATTCTATGTGCTGAGTTCTCATCAAAAGACTGGGTACCAAGTCAGGTCCTGCTCGAGAGCCAGACTTGTGGTGAGAGCATCAGGGGAGAGCATAACTTGAAAGTTATGGGGGACTAAGGAATCCACCATGTGCCAGACAAAGTCGGGACAGGATCAGGGAAGGCTTCAGTGGTCCTGGCAGAGGCCTCTCTGTGCCATCCGATTATGTCCAGCATGCTGACTGGCAATGGTCTCCAGGCCATGTTAGAGACCCAGCATAGGCCTGATTGGGGCTTAGAGCTGAGTGGGGATCTAATACCTTATATTATTTGGGGGAGGAAAGCAAAAACCAAAAATTTCACTTGCTTGGGTTTCTGGAATTGGGCAGTTCCTTTCATTGCTGCAGTACATTATTAAATTAATGCACTGATAAAAAAGAAAAAGTTTTTCCTGACACTTCAGTTTATTCTAAGAGATTTTAGGTGGGAGGACTCCAAATAAAGCTTCTTTACAGCCCCCTAATATTTTTTGGTCAGCCTTCAAGGCCATTTGCAACCTGCCCACCACACACATATCCAGCGTCTTCTCCCCTCATTTAATCTTCACCCCCATGTTTGGCCAAAGCCCACCCTCAGTCATGCCTGCCACTCACCACTTCCTGAAAACTTGGTGCATATTCATGCCACGTGGCCTTTATGCATACTATGTTTTTCCAGCTGGACACTCTTTTTCTGTCCCCTTTATCTTTCTAGCAAAGCCTCCCCATCCATCCATTGGAGACAGACTGAAATATCACCCTGTAAAACTTGTCCCATCATGCACTAGAGTAACACAGCACCTTGTGACAACTACTTTTAGCACACATTTCAGTGCACTAAAGTGATCTGCCTAATTATTTCCTTCTACCACAGTGTGAGCTTCTTCAGGGTGGGACTCTGACTTACTCCGCATCCAAGCCCTGACCACTGGGCCTGTCACATGCCACGTGGTCTGCACACATGGATGAAAGGAACACAATGGGGCCACAGAGTGAGGGAGGGCAATGTTTCCAATATTGGGGGCATGTCTATCAGGGCAATAATATTTCTTTGGCTTTCTGGAATATGTCTCACTAGAGGAATATGATGATATATGTTGCTGAAATAGAAGGGTCTGAAAAAAATCAATAATTCCAAAAGGCCTGGCAAAAAATATGCTGGCAGCATGCTGGCTGCAAAGGTTTTAGATTCTAGAGGGCAGATCCTCACGAGGTGATTCACCTCCCTAACTGGAGCTTTCTGACCAGTGGGTGGCACGCCTGTGCTTGCCTTTGGTGGGGTGTTCTCACAGCGTCGCTGAGCCCCAGGCTTTGCCTTTGGTAGCTGTAGAGGAAGAGAAATGCACAAGTGGAATGGGCAGGGAAGCCCATGTGGTCTGGGGCAGTCCCCAGAAACAGACCCAGGTTAGCACTCTAAACTTAAAAAAAAATAAAGTCAGTGCTTTCAGCAGTTGATTGTTTTGAGGAACCCTTGGGATCCAGTGCAGGCCCAACCAGACTCAAGCATGTAGTGAGTTTCATCAGACAGCTCTATGCCAGGAGCGTGGGCAATGGCCCACCCAGAGTCCAAGGCTTGATCTGAGCTTCCCTCAATCCCAGCCCCTCCCAGCCTGACTAGAACCTGAAGCATACATAGAAAGGGCTTTGCCTTGGGGGGCAATGCTAGGCCTCTCCTCACTCAGCCCCATCTCTGCTCAGTTTCCTGGCTAAGGCTAAGCATCTCCAGGCCCAGAGGGCATGGAGGAACTCCTGAGAGCTGAGCCTACCTTGCAGAGGGGCTGCCTGCCTTGTTTGTCTGATTGTGCCCTGCCAGGCTGGATGAACACCTCACTTCACTTCTCATTTGGGGGCCTTTTCCTATGCCCCAGCTCCTTGCTTAGGCCAGACCACGTGCCTAACCCTTTGCTACGGTTTCTCCTGCGGTCCACAGCCGTAACTCTGGCATCACAAACAGCAGCTACTTCCTCTTGCATGTTGGATAAATGGCATTGCTGCCCCTCTGTGGTTAATGTTACCCCTACCTAGAGACCACAGCTGCTAGAGCCCCTCTCCCATCTCAGTCTGCCCCTCACTGTGCTCACTTTCCCCACATGGCACAAACTCACTGCCTGACATCATAGAATACATTCATTTATGTATCTATGCATTGCCAGTCCCACCTACTAAACTGTGAGCTCCTTGAGGGAATATTTGTCAAATGAGTAGATGCCCAGACAACATGATGTCTCCCTCTCCAGCCAGAGGTCACGATGTCCACGTTACTCTGTGGAAGGTCCATGTCCTAGTAGACTGGATGCTGGCACTAGACTTGAGTCAGACAGACATGATTTGGGTCAGGGCCTTACCACTAGTGGTAGGATGTTGGGCAAGTTCAGTCTCCTTTCTCATCTACAAAGTGGAGATCATAATAGTTCCCTCCTAGAGCAGGATGAGGACTTAGTGTGCTAAATCACGTGAAGGCCCTAAGACAGTGCCTGGTGCGTATGTACAACACCCAACACTTGATAGCTCTCAAATGTTTCCAAACACCATGGCCGAGATGGGTGGGCTGAGGGAGCGTGGCTTGCTTGGCTTGAGCTGACCCCTAGGAAGCAGCAGGTACCAGCAGAAAGCCCAGTGGCAGCAGGAGGACTGCTGGGGAAAGGATGTCATCTTTCCCATTCTTATTTCATTCACCCTTGAGGGGGCTGAGCAGGCAAAATTTCTAAAGGTTAACAGTACTCTTAAGGAGAAAAGATGACAAAACCCATCCTCTGACCTGCCTTGTGGTACTGGGATTGAGTTTGAGCCTTGACATTCATAAGCTGTATGGCTTTAATCAAGAGTCTTAGTGCTGCTGAGCCTCAGTTTCCTTCTATTCACAACGGCTACAGTTTAACTCACAAGGTCCCGTAAGGGTTGAGTGGGGTGATGTGTGTGAGATAAACCCAGTGAGCCCATGTGTCCACCGTGTGTCAGGAACCATGTCAGTGCTGGAACTTTGGAAAGCAGGCTGCAGACAGAGTGGCTCTTTCATTCCTAGGAAGTCCTGAGGCTTCACAGTAGGACCACTGGGGTTTTCTGGTTATTTTCCAGAGAGAGCCTTAAACCTAGTCCAAGGTCTTCTGTTCCATGTGCTACCCAGCCAGCCAACAGCCCTCCATTACACAGCAGGCTAAGTACAGGGAAGAGGAAGAGCCCATCTCCTCCCAAGGAACTCACAGTTTAGCAGGACATTTCAACAGACCACCATAATGAGGCAGATAGGGCCAAAGGGCAAAAGGAACTGAAAAAAGAAAGAGTCCCTGAGTCTTTCTGGAAGAGTTTAAGTCTTAGTCACTAGAAAGCACTGAGCTGAGACATCATGCATTCATTTTTATGCATTCATTCATTGTTGTAAACATATTTATTAAAACAAAACAAACACCTACCATATTCTGGCTGTGGGCCAGAGTCCAAGAGTGCCTTGGGCCAAGATTGCATAGAGCAGGTAGTGCTGAGCCACATCCTGCCCTTGCCTCTTAGGTGTGCACAGCTTACCTCCCATTGCCCACCTCTGCATCTCCTTACCTGGGGGCTTCCCCCAAAGCCATGGAAGGCTTCTCTGCCATGCACAGAGCAGGCTGGATGTGCTGGGAATTAACACACCCAGGAGGTGATCTCAACAGTGACTGCGGGAATGGGCATGTGAATACCCTGGCACCCTCTCCCTAGCCTCATTTTGTCCATTTGGAAAATGGGCCCAAGAGTGTAACAGGTCCCTGCCTCATGGGGGTTACTGTGAATGAGAACAGATATAACATAGGCTTCTTTAATTTTTTAATCTGCCTTAAATCACAAAGCAAGACTGCTGAGATGTTCTGAGATGCTCATTAAATGCACCCTCCCACTCTTAGTCCCAAAGATAGGAAATGTGTTAAGTACATGGACTCTAGGGCCGAACTGCCAAACTTGGAATACTGGCTCTACCGCTTGCTAATTATTTGAACTTGGACAAGTTTCTTAAACTGTCTGTGCTTCCATTTCCTCATTTCTAAAATGGGTTACTGATAGGACTTACCTACTAGGGTTCTTAGGAGGATTAAGTGACTTTAATAAGAACAAAGCTCTTAGGAGTGCCTTGCACATATTAATTGCCATATAAGGGGTTGTTAAGTAAACGGTTGACAGATTGGGGTAGGAAGGGGGTTGGGGGTTGAAAAGGGAGCACCCAGATTTTGAGTGGCCCTCGAGGAGGAGCAGTAGTGTTCTGTGTCTGGGAAGATCCCGGGGTAATTTGCTGCAGTCCCGGCTTTCCCAAACAGTGTGGGGGTCCCTGCTCCCAGGCTTAGCATCTTCTTTTGAAAGGGAGGAAGGGAACAAAGAAGTTCAGACTAATGAACAACTATTAATAGTAATAATGGTACTACTATTAAGCACTTACAACTTCTCAGAGATTATCTCACAGAACCCCACAGCAACCCAAGGGGTAGATAACATTGTTCCCATCTCAAAGATGAGGAAACTGAGGTTCAGAGAGGTTAAGTCACACAGCTGCTAAATGGCTGCACTGGGAATTAAAATGAAGTCCGTGTCTCCCCTGAGCCCTGTTCTTTCTGCTCTACATGACATCTTTCAATAAAGAAATAAAATCAAGGACTAAGAGCAGGGCACTTGGGTTCTGCCTTGTCACCCAGTCCTTCATGGGATCCTTCCTTTGGAAATAGATTGCCTGAAGGTGTTCTGTGAGCTGAGGGAAAGAGCGTCAGACCTCCTGATCCGACAAGCACCGACAGCGAGCTGGGCTGTAAATATGTGTGCAAAGCCCAGCGGGCCCGCTGAGTCGGGAATCAGCCAGGCTAAGGCTGCAGGTCACACAGCCTGAGCAGCAGTGATTTGTAGAAATACAGAGCGGATTTACAACCTGTGGGAGCCTCAGCTCTTCCTGGGGTTGGGGGGTGGGGAGTTATGCTCAGGACTGTGCCAGCAGGCTTTGGACCTCAAGACTGACCTGGTCCTCACTGGTCGCCTAGTACCCTGCATGTGTGTTCCAAGGAGAGGAAAATCCCCTTCCTACCACTAGCCTTCCCTCCACTTGGAGAGGTGAAGATGAAAGAGCGCTTTCCAAAGAACCTGAGCTAGGTCAACTGAGGCAGGAAGAATGTTCCAGGCAAAGGGAACAGTTAGTGCAAAAGTACTGGTGTACCACTGAGCTTGGTATAGGAGGGAGGGGTGTTACAACATCAGCATTTACAGAAGCCTAGAATCCTAGGATCTCTGGGTCATGGGAGTTACTCTTTGAGAATCACAGACTCTAGGGATCTCAGAATCTTGAAATTTTGGACTCAGAATGACAAACTCTTGGGCTGTCAGTCATGAGATTCTGGATCATCAAGTTTCCAAGCTAGGCGGCACTCTAACCTCTCCAAGTCTTACACAAAATAAGTTAGCACCAAAATTCCAGTTGCCCCTGGCTGTTATAACTGCCAATGGCAACTATCCTTCTTAACTGCCGACCCATAGGGGCAGGAGGGCCTGAGCCTGGCTGTCCCTGAATTTCCTTTGCCTGATGGAACACCAGGAGGGCTTGTCCTCAGTTTGGAATTAACTTGCTGTTAAATGCCGATGCCAGGATTTCCCATAGCTTTGGATTCTCGGTCACACCCTCCCCCTAGAACTCCCAGGGAGCTTGCTTACCCAGTATTCCAGAGTCGGAGGGGCTGGGGCTGGCGAGTGTCTACTCTGCCTGGGTGACATGAATCACCCATTGTGGCAGTTTTAATAAGTCCTCGGATTCCTGCTGAAAACCATCAGAGTAGCCAGAGTATTTTATTCCCTGTAAGTAATTTCACAGCGTTTGGGCTGCAGTCCCACCTTTGCTTTATAGGAATCTCCGCCTTACACAGCCCCAGGGAGCACAACGGCAAGGTCATTTAGTCCATGAAGATAACTGATTTCTATTAGTCCATTATTCTCACTTTCATTTTTTAAATTACTCATGGTGGTCAAAAAGAGTTGGTAGAATAGAGAGCCTGGAGTTCTGGCCCTGGGGGAAGGAGGGTTGGGTTCTCTTCCTGGCCGTGCTGATTACCAGCCCTGTGACCTTGGGCAAGACTGGGGACATCAGGAGCAGAGTGTATGAGTTCAGAATCCCCTGTCAGGAGTTGTAGGGTGTGGTTGAACCTGTGAACACTCACATTGATTCAGGCAACCTTTTGTCCTGGGACCCGTATTGGATGGAATCCCAAAGGCGAGAAACAAGCACTCCAGGAAACCCTTACCCAAGCTTAAGCCCTTTCTGTTATTCCTTGGTCTTGCTTGCTCAGGGATTTGTATTCCAGAGAAATTGGATTTTGTGTGTGAATACTCTGTATCAGCCTTCTAGTCAAAAAGAAGCTGAACTTGGCTGTCTAATCCCTTCGCTTGGGTTCTAAGCATATGTAGTTATAAAAAAGAGGAACTTTTCTTCCTGAAATGAACCCCTGATCAGAGAGTGCCATTGAGGCCTGAGACACATGGCTCCTTTGGCAGGCCGTGGGGCAGGGTGACAAAGAGTGAAGTCTTTAGATAGGCCAGATAGGAGTTTGAACCCCTGCTCATTCCTTACCGTCTCTATTGTTTTGGGTATGTCATTTAAAGTCTGATCCTTGAGTTTTCTCCTTTGTCCTTAAAGATAATATGAGGGATTAAGAACATGAAGAACCAGGTAGGGTGCTTGGATCTACATCCCAGCCCTATCCCTGAGCGAATCCCTCTACTCTGCTCTGATTTCTTAATCTGTCTAATGGGGATAATAATACTACCTACCTGGAGTAGTATTATGGTTGTTAAGGAGGTTGAATGAGCAATACAGCATGGAGCAAAAGTAAGTTTACAGTTACTCTTACAGAAAATAATACAAGAAAGGGAAGGGATTAGTCAAACAACATGTATGAATGACCCATGGACATGGACAACGGTGTGGGGATTGACTGTGGGAGCAGGGAGTGGGATGGGCAGAGGAGGGCAAAGACGGGGAAATTGGGACAACTGTAATAGACCAAACAAGAATAAAAAAGAAAATAATATAATAATTGATAAATAATAATACAAGATTATTCATAATTATAAACCTACTTTTGCCCCACCCTGTATATAAAGTGGGTTTAGAATGGTACCTGGCATGTGGTTAGCACTAAATAAATAAGCATTAGCTATAGATGTCATTGTTTGCAGGGTGTTAGTGAGATTTTAATAAGATGAGAATATAGAATAATGTATGGTACTTCATATGTGCTTAACATGTAATTGCTGAGTGAATGAATAAAGAATGGGATGGGTTGATGTAAAGTGCTGAGCCCATTATGTAATGAGTGTGGGGACGCCCACAGAACAGCAGCCCTTCTGCCCCGGTGTTAGAACCAGTGTGCTGGGACTGGCCCGGACCATGGCCTGCTGATCATGCACACCCTTTCCTACCTCAGCACATTGCTTTTCAACTCAGAGTCAGTGGCATTAAGTTAGTAGGGTGAAGTCAGCATGGTGGGAGTATTTACACCACCAACATTGGTAAATGTTATAAATCGGGGCTTTGATTGTTTTTGAGAGAGAGAGAGAGAAACTTCGATTAGCACCCAACATATCCCTGACTGTTCAGGGGACCATTTTTATATCATCTGCCACAATCATCTTTAGAAACCCGTTCTGACCATTTTGTTGCAGGATACAGGATCTTTTGAAAAATGACCCATTTTTATAGCAGGTAAAAGGGCATTAGTGGATGTTGAGAGCCTGGCTTGGAGACCACTAGTGAGGAGTGCATATTGTTTGTGGGTGTTTGTGGTCACCAATGCCTGGTTATGACACAAACGAGTAGACCTAGAAATAGGTGGCTATTAGGTGGTAATTTTGGGTCTTTCTAAAATTTGCTAAGACTGAATTAATGCAGGGAGCTTCCCAGGAAGACTGTGATGCTGCTTAGGTCCTATAGTCATATTTATATGCCATCAGTGGGGGTCCCGGGTGGAGCTTTTCTTTCCCTAAGTCCTGAGTAAGGAGAGCAATTTAAGACCATTTCAAATCTACTTCAGTATCAATTGACTTTGAAGAAATGCAGATATTAAAGGAGCTGGACAGAAGTGTAGTTGTTAAGGGTATTGGACAGCAGAGTAAACCCCACAGAAGGCATTTGCAAACTGCCCAGGTTTTGAAAGCTTGCCTGGAGTGATCTTTGAGAGGAGCGCAGAAAACAAGTCTGCTCCCCACTTAGGCTGTCTGTTCTTCCCTGGGTCCCAGCTCACCATCGTTCATCAGCAGGGCCACCGGAGTCCCGAGACCTCCTCCAGATTCTTCAGAGGGTGGGCGTCTGGTGGGATCTATATGTATTTACTTCTGTGCTTTTCAGGTGAGTGAATGCTCATCTAAATTTGACAGTCCTTCCATCCTAATGAATAATCTCTTCTGTAAAGTGTGTTGGCATACCATTTGCGTTTCAATGGCCCTAAATGGCTTTAGAGGAAAGCCAGTTAATCTTCTGATCTAAGGAAGACCAGTACTGTTCACTCTTAGAGGAATAAGCAGAAATGTACTGTGCTTTTAATCTTTAAATTAGCACCATTGGAGGCTAACAATTATTAGCGCTTCTCAGTGGGGTGTTCACACTCCCTTCCCAGGCAACTGGAGAGAGGGGGTGGCAAATCTAATCCAGGATGGGTTTGTGGGGACAGCACTGAGTTAGAGGAAGGTCAGGCAGGCCTGAAACTGTGGGGGTAGGCAGAGGGGACAAAAGGCAAAGCTCTGTGCAGGGTGTGGGGGCAGCTGGGGAACCACAGAGGGACAGTCCAAGGCATCAGGTCCAAAGAGGGCCACACGGTAAAATGGAAATGGACTGCAAAGTGAAGGGTCTGCAACTGAGGGCAGCAAGACAGAGCCCATGGGCTGGGGAGAATAAGGAGGAAAACGATCTGTCCAGGTATTGGGGAGCCTTTTTCAGAGTCTGAGGTCTTCAGTTAAGGGCTGGAGCCTCACATAATTCCAGAGAAGGCTCCCTCCCACCCACTTACAAAGCCCATCTTCATTTATGTCAGTTGTTACCAGGCTTGCCTGCCTATCAGAATCTCACAGGGAGCTTGTATGAAATTCAGAGTCTCTGGTCCTACCCCAGATCTGCTAATCAGACCCTTCGTGGTGTGGTGCCTGGAACCTGTATTTTTAACCAGCTGATTCTTAAGCAGGTCAGCTTTTTATCCTAGGGAGGCAATAAGTGTGGAGGTAAAGAGTATGGACTCTGGGGACAGCCTGGTTGTATTTAGGTCTTGACTCCACCACTTCCTACCCGGGTCACAGTGTACCTTAGTTTCCTTGTCTTTAAAATAGAATGATAATAATAGAAAATACATTATAAGGTTGTCAAAAGGCTTAAATGAGATATGTATGCAAAATGCTTAGAATAATGTGGAGTGCATCACTTTTATTATTATTACTTTATTAGACATTAACCAGTTAATGCAAAGGTGGAAAAGTAGAGGGATGTAAGTGAACACACATATTTACATACGCATTATATACATAGGTTAAGGGTTGAAAATAAACATGGTTTTGAGGACCAGCCAAGAGTGAAACAACTACTGGGACCATAGTGACTTGGAGAACATATGACTTAATTGGGGTTCTACCAGAGGCGGACCTTGAGACAGGAGTTGAGACCAACTCATTTGTCTGGGAGAATACCCAAGGAGACAGTGGTGAGGGCGTGGGGACATGGGACAGGGCCAAGAAGAAAGCTAATATCGTGGATAACGAGCTAGGTGCCACTATGGCCTCTGGGTCCCAGTCATCCTGGGAACCACCAGAAGGCTGTGTACAACCTGCCTCAGCAATGTCCCTCCTGAGGAGTGAGGAACCTAGGAAGTATTAGTCTCCTAGGACTGCAATAACAAAGGACCACCAACTGGGTGGCTTAACAACAGAGCTTGTCTCACAGTTCTGGAGGTTAGGGGTTTAAGATCAAGGTGTTCCTTGGCTTGTACATGCGTCCCTCCAATCTATGCCTTTGTCATCATGTGGCATTCTCCCCTTGTGCTTGTCTTCATATGGCTCTCTTCCTATAAGGACATAAGTCGTATTGGATTAGAGACCCCTCTACTCCATTATGACCTCATCTTAGCTAATTACTTCTGCAACAACCCTATGTACAGATAAGGTCATACCCTAAGATACTGGAGGTTAAGACTTCAACACATGAATTGGGAGAGGGGCACAAGTCAACCTATAACAAGTGGTATTTATCTCCCAACCTTTAGCCCTAACTGATTGAGGACAGTCTGTGGAGATAATGCCTAGTGGCTCTTGTGGTTGAGAAAGCCCTCAAGCAGAGAGAAGGAAGCCAGCAGTGTGTGGGGGAAGGTGAGTGCCAAGGGGGCACCATTGTCAGGAGCCTTAAACCACATGCAGGTCCTTCTAGGTTTGGACCCTGGCCATCTGGCAGTATGTGTTATGGGGTCCTTCTAAAGGGGCAGCTCCTACTCAGTTCTGGCCAGTTATCACCAAGCAGGAATGTCATACTGGACAAAGATGTCTCTGAGCTGATGCAGCCCCAGGGCTGCCAGTTTGAAAATGCAGCAAAAGTACACGCTCAGATTTCCAGAACAAGACCTCCCTCATTAATTACAGTAGTCTACCCTTATCCACGGTTTTGCTTTGCATCGTTTTGAGATGCAAACTCAGTCACAGCCCAAAAATATTAAATGGAAAATTCCCCAAATAAACAATTCATAAGGTTTAAATTGAGAGCCATTCTGAGTAGTGTAGCATGATGAAATCTCACACCATCCCCCTCCATACCACCTGGGGTGAGCATCATCCTTTGTCCAGCTTATCCAAACTGTAAATGCACTAGCCACCCATTAGTCACTTAGTAGTCATCTTGGTTATTAGATTATCAGATCAGCTGTCAGAAAGAGAGAGAGATCACATTCACATAACTTTTATTACACTATACTGTTATAATTATTCTATGTTATTATCTGTTACTGTTAATTCCTTACTGTACCTAGTTTATAAATTAAACTTTATCATAGGTACGTATATACAGGAAAAAAACATAGTCTATATAGTGTTTGGTACCATCTGCTGTTTCAGGCATCCACTGGGGGTCTTGGAATGAATCCCCTCTGGATAAGGGGGGACTACTTACTGTAAGAGCCATGCGAGGTTTCTCCAACTCAGTGCTATTGACATTTTGAGCTGGATAACTCTTTACTGCGGAGGGCTGTCCGCGCATTGCAGGCTGTCTCGCAGCACCCATGCCTAGTAGTCCCCTCCCAGGGGTGCACCAAGCACTGTTTCTCAGGCCCAGGAGGCCCATCGTTCAAGAGGCCTCTGTGTCTGGAAGCACTGAATTAGTTTCCGATTTTCTTTTCTGTTTCAAAAATCTCCCTCTCCCTCTTCCTTCCTTTATTCCACCCCATCCTTCCTCCTTTCCTCTTCCTTTTTCTCTTTATACCCCCTCTTCTTCCCCTCTTCCTCCATCTTTCCTTCTCTCTGTCTCCCCGACCTCCCCTGCCTCCTCAGTGGAGTACATCACATAACATACTTTTTAAACGTCTAGTAGATGAATGTTTCATAGGGACTGTCTTGTTCACATTTGTTGCCACAGCAGCTAGATCAGTACTTGGTACATAATGAATGTTCATTAGTCATTGAATGAATGAATGAATGGCCTCCCCCTTCACTCCTGCTTCCCCCAAACCAGTGGCAAACATGGGAAATGATCACCTGCACAGTGAGGGGAGGACGAGGAGCTGGCCCTGCTCTCCACAACAAGCATGGGGGTCCGTTTTGCAAGATGCCTGTGCAACTGCCTTCCAAAGAACGAAACCCCATCAGGCATTGATTTCCTGATTCTTTATTTCCTTTTATGCAAGAGATAAAGAGGATCTCATTAGGTGTTTAAATCAGATTAACAGCCATTGGTACCAGACTTCTGCTCAGCCTGTGTCTGTTTCTTTTAGGGTGACTCCATGGAGCTAATTGCTTTTTATGGGAGCAGTACAAGGGACGTATATAAGAAGGGAAGAAAGGGCTCTGTTTGAACAGGCTGGTAAACTTTGCATTTTTATTTGGCATCTAAATCTGAAGGAGGGAGAGCAGGCAAGCAGTCTGCAAGGATATGATGGAGAGTGGCCCGTGACCTCCTCCGAGGCAGAGGCGAATGGTGTTTCATCAGCATGGCTTCTGGGCGTGCTGATTTACAGAGGTCATCCAGATGTCAGCAGAGCAGGGATTTGTGGACAGTAGGAGAGGGCTGGAGGAGCAGTACAAGCAGGATAACACCTGGCCCCATGCAGGGTGCAAATTGTATTTCTTTGTTAATCCTGGCCGCTATCTTCATCTCTGCCATCGATTCTAAATTTGGCAGAGTCACAGAGAGCAGACTCCCTTTCCTCAACATATTAAAACAAACATGAAATACAGCCTTCTCCTTCTTTCCACAATTACACTCCTGTCATACGCTACCAAGACATTTTATTAAAAGTTATTTATAAATATTTCAAAAAATAATTAAGAGTAGTTTACATAGGGAAAAAAGTAAAAGACAATGCAACTTTTAGGCTAGAACTTGAAAATCAAAGCTTTAGCAAAGGAAGAGAAGCAAAAATGCTGGTAGAACCCTGTGATTAGTCATTATATTTGTCTCTGAGCTTCCTGGCAACCTTGGCAAAAATGTAAATACAATGGGTTATGTGAGTTTTTTTTAGGTATAAGGAAAAGCACAACTCTTTATATGTTTTTTAAGCTAAGTTCTGAAAAGTATGTATCATATATTATGTGTAATATGTAATAAGTGATATTTTGGACAACATTTTTCTACCAAATACAGAAGTGCTTTTGAAATCTTTCTTGCTTTGGCAATCAACAAAGATTGAAGGAAAACATGAAAACATTGTCAGATAAATGTATTTTGCAAAAGCTTAGCCAGTGTTATCTGGGGTATTATAGGTCTTTTAAAATCTTTTATTTATTTATTTTTAATCCTCACCCAAGGATATATTTATTAATTTTAGAGAAAGAGGAGGGAGGGAGGGAGAAAGAGAGAGAGCAAGAGATAGAGAAAGAAACATCAATGAGAGAGAAACATCAATCGGTTGTCTCTTGCACATGCCCCTATGGGGGCATTGAACCTGCAATATAGGTATGTCCCCTGGCCAGGGATCAAACTCGCAGTCTTTTGGTGTACAGGACAATGTTCCAACCAACTGAGCCATCCAGTCAGGGTGACCTTTTTAAAAATTTTTGACAGCAGTTGTTTGGTTGGGGCTAAAGGAATCCTCTCTTCTAATCAGCAGCCAATGTTTGGGATGTAGCTGGCTGAGAACAGAATATTTCTCTAGCTGATCCACCAGAAACCTTTATTCTAGTTCACTGTTAACAGAGCTCAGAGGTATAAAAGGGCAAGCAGCTCCCACAAGAAACAAAGCCTTTTCATCTCTTGCTACCACCTTCTAAGCTGGCTCTTCTGTGTCTGAATTCATTTTCTGTGCTTCATGAGTTCACAATCTAACTTTAACCCCAGCATCATACTAGAACAATAGATAATGTTTTGATAGCCTTTGTGTATAACAAACCATCCCAGAAGTTAGTGGCTTAAAAACAGCAACCATTCATTGGCTCATAATTACTCAATAATGGCTAGAACCATAACTCTGTAATAAGGGCAGCGTGTCTGTGCTCTACGAGGTGTCAGCGTTCACAATTAGCTGGTGGCTGAAGGATCTGAGACATCTCCCATTTCTGGGACATCAGTGGGGTAGCCTAAATGCCTGGGGACCCTCTGCACCTCTCATCCACAAGGAGGTTGGCTCAGGCTTCCTTACTGAGGGCAGCAAGACAAGGAAAGCAAAAGCTGCAAGGCCTCCTAAGGCCTGGGACTGACTAGAGGTCCCTCCGCCTGCGCCCTTTTGTCATATGGTCAGCCCAGATTCAGCATGAGGCACCACACAAGGATGTGAATTCAGATAGGTGGGATTCATGGTTGATCATTGGTGACAATTATCCAGAGCCCTGTCCCATCAATAAATACCATAGTAACAGTGGTCCCCTCGGGCAGTGATTCTCACCTGAGGGCTGAGGTAGTACCCAGGTCTCACTCTAAGTTCTGTACCCACTACTTAACTGACAAATACCAGGCCTATGAGCTCTCTACTTAGTACTTTCAAAAAGGACATATGAGGGGTGGACTTTGAAAAGATGAAACAGTAAGTGTTTTAAGAGGCTTCCTGTCAACTATACTCGAGGACCTGGTAAGCCCGGGGCACATGGGGTTATGCTGCTCTTCGCCAACTTCCTGGCTTTTGTGAGACAATGGCATTGCCAGGCTGCCCCAGTCAGCTGTGCAGTCTGAGATCACAGGGTCATTTTCATATCCACTAAAGTGAGACTTTTGGGAATTAGCCCAAAAGTCAGCTGAATTTTCTCTGGGCTGGAAAGGGAATGCCTGACAACCCCCATTAGATCTGGACCAGGGTCACACTTTTCTATTAAAGATTTTATTTATTTATTCTTAGAGAGAAGGGAAAGGAGGGAGAAAGAGAGGTAAAGAAACGTCAATGTGTGAGAGAAACATCGATTGGTTGCTTCTTGCACGCACCCCGACTGGGGACCTGGCCCACAGCCCAGGCCTGTGTCCTGACCGGGAATCGAACCAGCAACCTTTCACTTTGCAGGACAATGCCCAACCAACTGAGCCACACTGGTCAGGGCAGGTCACACTTTTTAAAAGAATGACTTGAATGGCAATAATGTCCATATGCTTATCACTTGCAGAAGCTGAAAACCAGAAGGGCTGGTAGCAGACATTGGATAAATTTGGATAAACAGTGTGAATCCCTAAAAAGATTAATTAAAGAGAAATAAACATAAGATCCTATGCTTTGGCTCAGAGCATGCAGGCACACACACATACACATGATAAGCATGCATGCATGCACCCACCCACACATGCATCCATGAAGAGATGGGATGAAGGAGAATTTCACATGGTGACTTAGCAGCACCATGGGAAAAGAACCAGTAGGTGTGTGTTTCCAGTAAACCCAACTTGAGTCAAAAGTAAGCAAAGTTAATGTGACCTTAAACTACATGAATAGGGACATAGATTCTAGAGTAAGGAGGGGGAGGTGATTAGTTCCCTCTATTCTGTATAGCCCAATTTACTCCAGAAGTATTAGACCAGTTTCTAGGCACGTAGTTTAAAGGCATTAGAGAAAAACTAACATATTTAGAAGGAAGTTCAAGACCTTCATTTCAAATCTTATCACACATGATGCTCCCAAACCAACAGGCCTGGATGGATGAGCAGGATGTGGCCCTGGATGGCTTTTTGTGCCCCTGGTTGAGTTATCATCAAGGAGGTGAGGAAACTGGACGTCCGAGGCAGAAATGCTTAGGGAGAGGTGGGAGACTCTGGTCCTGGACAGCTACTAACTTGCTCTGTAACCTTGGGCCAGTCCCTACAGATCCCAAGACCTCAGAGTTAGTTGGACAGGATTTTAAAATTTGTTTCGAACCAATTACCCACCTAAGGTTTGAATGTCCCATGTCTATCCTGGTGAGTGATGTAGCCCCGCCAGTGACAAATTCTCTGCTGTCCTCATGGGGCCACTCCAACTATGAGATGTTCTTTTTTCTTTTGCCCTCCAAATACCAGGGTCCCTCAACCTTCCACTCACTGGTCCCAGCCATAGCGGGTCGATCAAGTCCCTATTCCACACTGATAACCACTGAGAGTTGAAGACCATCCTTCAGTCCTTACTGAGGATTTCTTTCAGCCAAATAAATGTCTTTAGTTCCTCCTCCTATTTCCTCATATATCCTGTTTTGATTGTCCCCTGCCCCCATTATGCTAACGCTACATTTTCTCCCTCACAGAGGAACTGAAGGAGAAGCTGACAGAGTATGTGGATAAGGTGAATGGCCAGAAGCCGGGCTTCATCAAAGTCGTGCGCCACAGCAAGCAAGAGGGCCTCATCCGCTCCAGGGTCAGCGGCTGGAGGGTGGCCACTGCCCCCGTAGTGGCACTCTTTGATGCCCACGTGGAGTTCAATGTGGGCTGGTAAGTGCTCATCAGGAGAGGAGGATGAGTCCCAACATGGACCAGAGACTTTGGCTCAAGTGGGTGCAAAGCATGCTGGGATCTCAGTCATAGCTGGGGTAAGCAGAGAATTCTCAGAACAGGTGAGAACCAGGTGTGTGAGTGATGTAGGCAACAGGTCTGGCCCTTTAGGGTGGGGGAGGTTCAGAGGTCAAAAGCATCAACACAAAGTGTCTAAAAGGTATGATGACATTAGCTGTGACTCTGGCTGCTGTGGGACTCTAGGGCATATGATCTGGCAGAGGGGTAAATGCTAAGGACAAAGCCAAGAGTGCCAGCTTACCTAGGGACAGGGCTGCAACCCCCAGGAAAGTGAGAGCTGGACCAGACAGGAGAAGAAAGACAGGGCCAACCACACAGATGGGGCCAAGGCCTAGTCGGCAGAGGGGGCTACAGTGGTTTGATGTCACAGGTGCCCTGGGTTCCCTGAAGGACAGGCCAGTATCTCAGATTCTCCCTCCTGGTGACACTTAGGTCCTAGAAAACCTTTCTTTCTCTGGTCAGGGCTGCTCAGGTGCTGTGAGGGGGAAGAGAACAAGGCTTCCGAGGCTGCATCCGAGCAGGGATGGGGCACCTGACACTGAGATCCCTGAAGGCCAGAGGGCGTTCTGTGGCCCACCACGGTGTCTTTGCAGAGAACCTGGGCGTGGGCAGGGGGGTAATTGAGTGAACCACCCTGCTAACCACTATGCCTGCTCGCACTGGGATCTGCCCTCCTCCCCAGACTCCACGTGCCATCCTCTGCCTCTCTGGAGTGGGGTGAGGAGCACCATTTAGCAGGTAGGAGCGGCAAGGCTGGATTTGGGCACACTTTTACATAACCGGCCAAATTAAGATTGCAGTGCAGCCATTTATCATCGCTGAAGTCTCCGCTTGCCATTTGTGACTATTTAAAAAGCATTTTCATTGGATTTACAGCCAGGAGAGGAGAAAGACACATACTATTTCAAGCTGATTTAAATAAACAGTTATGCAATGACTGCATTATTAATGAGAAGCTTATCATTCCTGTCTGCAAACACTTTACTCGCCCGGGCCCCTGGCTCCCTGGAAGCCAGACCTGCCACCTTTTCTTGGGCAGAGGGGAACACGTGGGGTGGGGGTGGGGCACAGCTGGAAGGACCCAAGCAGCACGAAGTAAGTTTGTTCTCACATCCATATCTCTGATGTCCTTATATGCCTTTGTCTCCTGGTTAATGCACTGAATTTTAGCAAAATAAAAGGCCATGTTGAAAGCTTCCCATGGAACCTCAGATCTGTTTCTTTCTTCTTTCTTAAATCTTTTTTCTTTTTTCTTTTTTTCTTTGAGTGGAAAAAGGGAGAGCAAGCAGACACAAATATGTAAGGCACTAAGACTCTTAGCTCCGCCCAGGAGGTACTGAAAGAGTGGTCAGGCCTCTTGCCAGCCCAGAAGTGTGGGGGATGGGAGATTGCCAGGGCCTCCTTCCCAGGAGCCAGAACAGCCTTCCCCTGGAGAAGATGGCCAGGTGTTCCTTTCTCTTTCTGTAGCAGAGGGAGCTTCAGGAGTTGCCAGTATGATATTTGTCCACCTTGGAAGCAGTGACCCCTCTCTCCCTCTCTCCTGCTCAGGGCTGAGCCCGTGCTCACCCGAATAAAGGAGAACCGGAAGCGAGTCATCTCACCATCCTTTGACAACATCAAATATGACAACTTCGAGATAGAAGAGTATCCTCTGGCCGCCCAAGGCTTTGACTGGGAGCTGTGGTGCCGCTACCTAAACCCCCCCAAGGCCTGGTGGAAGCTGGAGAACTCCACAGCCCCGATCAGGTAAAGTGTCTTCACCTGTGGGTCTCTCTGCCTTGTCTTCCAGGCAAGGGCTCCCCTCCCAGCCCAGCCTTATTCCCCTAAGTCCAGTCCTATCATTGGATGGCTGGGTGGAGCGAGGTGGGTGGTGGTGGAAAGGAATTACAAATTACCTTCGGTCACTGCTCATAGGCCCTGGTGATCCCTTTTCACAGAGCCGTGGCCCCCAGAATTCATTTGGAAACTCCAAATTGCTCATTCCAACACATCACTGTGGGACACCTTCTGGGAGCTTGGGATCCAGAGTGATTCGGACTCAATCCCTGCCACCAAAATCCCAGAGTCTAGTAAAGACAGACAAAATAATTAGAATAACATTATTCCACCATGCTGGTGGAAACCGCATGGAAACTGGGGAGAATCCTTTACAGAGAGTGTAGCATTTGAACTTGTTTCTGAGGGCAAGTAGGAGATTGTAAGCTTGGGGCAGGGGCACCCACATGCGAAGGAGCAGAATGAGTTTCTGGGCACAGAGGAGGTTCAAAGGGTCTAGAACAGGGGTGTCAAACTCATTTTCACCAGGGGCCACATCAGCCTTGGGTTGCCTTCAAAGGGCCGAATGTAACTTTAGGACTGTATAAGTGTAACTACTCCTTAACAGTTAATCAAGAGCTTGGCTCTGCGGCCGGGTAGAAACAAGGTGCCGGGATGGACAAAACAAGGTGGAGGGCCGGATTTGGCCCTCGGGCCTTGTGTTTGCCCCTGTGGTCTAGAAGGAGGACCCGCAGGGACAGCCTCCGATCATGAGGCTGGAGGGAAGGAGAGGCAGGCCTAGACCTCACAGCACCGTGTATGCCCTGCTGATACATTTGAGCTTATCCTATAGGACTCAGACAAAAGGAGCTTCAAACTGCATTTCAAAGACCCTGAACTGAGCCTTTGCTGCTACCTTCACAGACCACCCAAATGACTCCCCTGTGCAGCCTCTGTTTTATGGCTCAGGACTCCCGAAACAGCCATCCCCACAAGCCCTCATTTCTGTTGGTTAATCACAGAGCAGGCACCTTTATGCTCCCTGCTAAGTCCTGCCTGTTAAACACACAGCCAACACCAGAAGGTGGCCTAGGGGACAGTTCCTGGAATGAAAGAGATTAGAAACTGATGTCGCTTTGTATTACGTGAAGAAGGAAGATTATGAAAAATTTAATTGGAAGTGGGTGATTGTTATCTAAGACCACATTTTCCTTGCCAGAGGAAATAATAAACTATATTCATACATATAATGGGATGGAAGAGAACTCCACCTGGTTTCCCTGTGGTTATTTCTGTTGCCTATCAGTCAGTCACGTGCCACAGTTTTGTGTTGTTCAGTATTTCTTTGGAGGTCCCTGTGTGCAAGGGCCTTTCATGTACATGGTCTTATTTGCTCCTCATTATAACCTGGTGACAGCTCATTGTGTCATCGTGTTTTATTCCATAAGGAAAGCAAGGCTGACGAAAGAGAGTGGCCCTGCCAAAGGCTCTGGGCGGTGGAGCCAGGATCCAAACCCAGGTCATCCCCCTAGTCGCCCACTCCGGAGCTCAGAACTGGGATGGCTGAGTCCTTCCCCCAGGTCCGTCGAATGCTCCTGGGGAGTAATGCACAACCGTGCAACAGACATTCTTGCAGAAGACTGCACGGATGTCAGCGGCTTCTGTCCAGCTCATCTCCAAATGTATCAGTCTGGTCCTTGTAAACCTGCCTTCTAGGTCCTTCTCATAGAATATCGTCTCAATCTCAAATTTTCCGTCACCTAATTTTTATCAACAACTTGGCTGAGATAAATTATGTTAATGTAACATTTTTGGAAAAACATTCCTGGTTTTATCTCTAGATAAAGACAGCCCCACTGAAAGTTGTAGGTTATACAAATTGACCCTGCCCATCTTGACTCCTGTTTTCATGAGGCTGAACTTGAGTACTTTGTCCACAGGTGGCACAAGCTGTAAAAAGCACCCAGAAGTATCTCCTGGTGCATTCTAAAGGGAGGTCTTTGAGGTGGTTGTTCACGATGTCCCAAAGTGACCTTTTAAAGAAGACTGACAAGGAATTTCTTTCAAATTTGCTGCTAGTCAAAGAAAGCCTTGTTACCGCTGAGGACTTAGTGTGATGTTTCCACGTGGGAACTGTAAATCTTACATCCAAGGACATGTATGTTCATTTTCCACTCAGCACCGGGAAGCTCAGACAGAGTCTCTTTTGTGGATGCACTTTTAAGAACCATGAAGGAGGACCTAATGCTACATAGGCGTTCTACTAGCCCTCAATTCCGTTGTGAATTTTTGGACTTTTCAGACATTTATCTATTTTATTTTCCAGTGTATTTTACATTTTTCTTGTAAGCTATTTCTCATTTGGGGGCAATGAGACAAGATATAAATCGATAAAACTTTCAGGCTGACTGAGTCCACTTAATACCCCAGCCAGTTAATAATCAGTGGACTGCCTGAGCTGGCCCATGCTCACCCCAGAGTAACTATTTGGGATTCTGCCTTTCCCTGACTGGGTCTGGCCATGTGGGGAAGGCCCCTTCCTGCATGTCCAGTGGTGCCCAGCTAAGTGCAATGTTTCAGGAATGCTGAGGAAAAGGCTGGAGCGTCACTCCATCCACCTGCTGAGCTGATGTTTTTAAGTCACCGTGATTTGGAGAGGAGATTCTCTGGGCTTCTTCAGTACGCAGTGCATCTTTTAAAAATGATTTTTGAGTAGCAATTATGTCCCAGAGGTTTTAAAGTGCTTTACTTAATTTAATCCTGTGAGGTTACATAGTTTATTCTACGTCACTGATGTGGAAGCAGAGCCTCAGGCAGGCTAGGGGACTTCGCTCAGAGATACAGCCAGAATGGGGGATTTTTCCCAAAGCATCCCAAGGCCAGAATCAAGCATCTCCCACCAGAGCAGGACCTCAATCTGCTTTAGGAGAGGCAGGTTGAGGTGGATTGACTTCCCTGGGTACCTGTGATCTATGGAAGGTGAAGCCATTCAGAATGAAATGCTGTGATTTGAAAGGAGGAGGGGCAGGGACCCCAGGGCACCAGTCTCCACTGAGCAGCCTCCTGCATCAGTATTCTCCAAAGACAGAGCCTGCGAAAGAGCTGTTTCTCTACCTGGATGAGATTCCAGTTTCAAAGATGGTTATATTTGCACGTGACTAAGTTTTCTTGTGGCCGAAGTGTCCTCATTTCTCCATTCTTTTCTCTTACCTTCCAAATCCTTCAGCTACCAGCTGACAGATTGTTATGCAAGGGCTAGAACTGGTAGTAGTGTGCAGTTGAACCATCCAGAGTCATTTGCAAGAGTTAGTGCTCCCAGTAGAGAAGCAGCCCACACACACTCGTGCTGATTCACCTGATGTGGGTCACTCCCTGTGAAGTTGTCTGCTGGGTGTCTGCGTATAAATAGTGAGCCCCACACTCACATGCTCACTAAGGAGGGCCTTCCAGCTTCTGGACCTATGAGCTCTGGATATGTTGCTCCAGCCTAAGACCCCTGTTGAATTCTAGACCCAGATAGTCCATCTAAAGCCTGCCTGTTGAATATCTCCCCCTAGTGTCCCACGGGCACCTTAAGATCAGTGTTCCCAGCAAGGAATACTTGCTTCTAAAACCAGCCTTTTCTCTCTACCTACATTGATGTGTGGCCCCCACCCCACCATCACCCAAGTCAGAAAGGCCAGCTGCCATCCAGATTCTTGCCTCTCTCTCTCACCTTCATAATTCATCTGTTTCACAGTTCTACTGGTTTTATGTCAAAATATGTCTTCAAACAATTTCTGTCTCCATTCTTTTTTTTAAAGATTTTATTTATTTTTAGAGAGGGAGAAAGAGAGGGAAAGGAACATCAATGTGTGGTTGCCTCTCTCACACCCCCTACTGGGGACCTGGCCTGCAACCCAGGCATGTGTCCTGACTGGGAATTGAACCAGTGACCCTTTGGTTCACAAGCTGGCACTCAATCCACTGAGCCACCCCAGCCAGGGATCTGTCTCCACTCTTGATACTATGGTCAGGTCCTCATCATTTCTCACCTGGATATAGCAACAAACTTCCCAACTGGATTCCTCAACATCCACCCAACCTCCTTCATTCTGCCTTCCCTTAGCTACCTAAGGATTGAAATACAGATCTTTAAAAACACAGATCTGCTCATACTACTGTCTGCTTAAAATTCCTTGTTGACTTTCCATTACCTATAGATAAAATCCAAATTATTTGCCATGCTATCCAAAGTCTCAGCTGATCTTTCTATATGGACCAAGGTTGGCTTGCAGAATCCAAGTTGGGGAAGGATTGGAAAATTGGCAGAGTGCCCAGGTAGAAACAGACTGGCTATGCAGGTCAGAGTTCAGCAGCCAGGCAGCTAGAGATACAGATGTTCAGTCCAGACTGACAGGCTGAGTGCTGCTTCTATGGGCTAATACCAATGCAAGCTCCATGGGAGTGGTGGCTGAGCCCAGGTCAGGAGCTGGTTGTGGCAGCCCTGGTGAAATAGACTCCCTGGAGTGTCTGGTAAGGGTAGGCCTGGGAGGGCTACTCAGTGAATGAGCTCTGAACCAGCTTTGGCAGCAAAGGAAGGAAAAGGACCTGATGCTCCTGGTACAAAGGAACCTCTTCTCTCTCTCCTCTGGCCGCACCACGATTCCACCCCTCTGCTAACAGGTGGTCTATCTCCTCTCACCCCTGCAGGAGCCCAGCCCTCATTGGCTGCTTCATTGTGGACCGCCAGTACTTCCAGGAGATCGGCTTACTGGATGAAGGCATGGAGGTCTATGGAGGCGAGAACGTCGAGCTCGGGATCAGGGTGAGCAGGGTTTCTCACCCACAGGGCTTGGCTCAGCTCCCCAAAGTGTGAATGATTCTATGGGCTGGAGAAATGGAGTTCAAGGTTGAGTGTCATGGACTGATTCTGAATGTCCATTCCCTAAGTTTGGTCTATGTGAGTGTGATCAGGGCTAATGGGGATAGGATAGGGACACAGGATGGGACCTACAGAGTTTTCAGTAAGAAAAAGACTTCAGAAACTGCTTTGGCTGGGGGTAGAGACATGGAAGAGTTGAGCTCCCAACTCAAGGGAACAACCTTTTTGTTAAACCCTAAGCCTAACCCCACGGTGGTCCTCACTGTCCGCTCCATGGAGATCTTTAAGCAACCTGACACTTCCACACACTATAGGCTTGCCAGCACTTGGAGGAAGCCTCATACCTGCTAGTGTTCATGGCGGTCAAGATGTTCATCCTCACAGTTAGCCCTCCATGCACAGTCCAGCCACACCTGGCTGGTTCCTACTGGTGATGCCCCTCACACCCCTTTGGCCTTCGTGTCTGTGTCTGGCATCTCCAGTTCCTGATACTCAGTCCCACAAGGACTCCGGCTTGGATACACCTTCCTGTTGACTCTGACCCCCTGAGCCCTCCCACCCACACTGGACTGTCAGCCGGCCCCACACAACCTTCGTCTTGCCCTGAGAGGAGACTGGTCACCTTCAATGAGACTCTCATATCACCTGCAGTGACCTGACGGGTACTGTGTGAGCCTGACTTGTCACCCAGACTTAATGCTAGGGCTTTGAGGACTGGCAGCAGGAGAAGTTTCTCTGAAGCTAAGCTTAGAAAACACTTCCAGGCAACTGTTTTCACTGAAACCCAGAGAAATTGCTGTGGAGGCAGTCAAATGCTTGGGCTTATTGGGAAGCTAATATATTCATAGAGGACAGTGCCTGCATAATCACCCTCATTTTTAAAGCTCTCCCTACACTGGTCATTTATCCACCACTTGCATCCTAACCATCTCATTTCAGCGCTGCTCCTGGATAAATGCTTGCCCCCAAACATAATATTTTTCACTAGGAGCTGCTGCCAGGAATTGGCTGAGTGGGCAGGATCGCCTCTAGTCACTTATGCGCTCTGGATAAAAATGTCTGGGAACAGAGAAAGGAATTAGATTTGTGAACTCTGCTTCCAACATGTACGTGAGTCAGTCACAGAGTAGTGAGGGATTTCTGGCTTCTCCTGGCCTAGATTGTAAAGCTCTGAGTGTGCGCCTGGGTAAGGCTTTCAAATACTTATTAAAAATCTTTGAGTGATTTTGCATTCAGGGTGTAAAATACAGTATGAAATGTTGCCTGGCTTTTTTCTCCCTTCGTCTCTTCCCTCCTACTTTTCAGAGTTAAAGGAAAGGTGGCTTTTAAAGCAGGGGCCCAACAACCTGTTGGCTGGCTGAGAACAGAAGGTGGGGCCTGTTCATTTGAATGCCAGCCCCGCCCCCCGCACATACCTTAAAGGGTACAGAACCACTGAGCATTTCTAAAATAGATTTTCACATTTTGTTTGGTTACCAGTGTTTTTCTTTCATGTTTTATGAGTTCAAATAACAGGACCTCACTTTCCTCTTATAGAATCTCCCCTCAATTGCCCATAGGATTTTGTGTAAAACAGAGACATTGCTATTCTCACCTCATTTACTTAGAGGGCACCATTCAAAGTCCTTACCTATTTGCAACACAGAAATAGAGTTGTTTGCACAATTATTCAACACCCTGTGCCAGGGATTGTACTAGGCACTTTACTTATGCCATCCATCCATAAAACACCCTAAAAAGTAGCTGCTATTATAATACCCCTTTTTTTCAGATGAATAAATTTTGAAATTAAGAGCTTACATATGTTCTCACAGCCCTACAATTTATAAGATGTAGAGAAAGGATTCAACCCCAGGTCTTTATGATTTGAAAGACTAGATAGATATACTGCAGTGATCTAGAGATAAAAGCCCTTAGAGCTTAAAAAAGTGGTACTTTTATTAAATTTATGATTTCTAAGTCCACAACTCAGTGGGAGAAGGAAGAGAGCTGCCACAGCCAAGCAAGATGAAGAGTGAGAAATAAGATGTTGAATAGAATTCACAAAGATTGTATAGCTGATGGCTATAAAAATGCTAGAATATATAAGAAAGCATTCAATAGCTGGGAAAGGAATTAAAAAATTGTTACAGAATGATATGGGTTGAATTGCATCCCCTCAAAAAATATGTTGAAGTTCTAACCCCTTGTACCTGTGAATACGATCTTATTTGGAAATAGGGTCTTCACAGATGTAACTAGTTTAAAGTGAGGTCATACTGGAGTAGGGTGGACCCTAATCCAATGTGATGGTGTCTTGATGAGAGACACAGACAGACACACAGGAAAGATGACAATGAGAAGATAGAGGCAGTGACTGGAGTTATAATGCCAAAAGCCAAGGAATGCCTGAGATTACCAGATATTGAAAGAAGGATCCTTCTTTCCAGGAAGGTTTTTTCCCTAAAGGTTTTGGAGGGAGCATGGCCAATACCTGATTCTAGACTTCTAGCCCCCAGAACTGTGAGAGAATACATTTCTGGGTTGTTTTGTTTGTTTGTTTGTTTTCTGGTTTTTTGGTGACCCAGACTGTGGTAATTTGTTATAATAGCCCAAGGAAACTAATACAGAGATGAAAAATTAAGTGAAAGTAGGAACCTATAGAAAGCCCAAGTCTGTTATATTTGAAGAACCTGTTGACTTTAAGCTTATGTTTTCTCAATTTCATAGAGTACAGGGAAGAGGATGTGGAGCCTAAGGCTTGCCCAAGATGAAGAGTATAATAAAATAAGCAGCACCCCCCACACACACACACACAGCTCCCATAAAGCTGGGGCTCCAAAGGCCAATTGTACCAGTATAAAGATGAACTACAAATACTCCCGTCCTCACCCCTGGTGGTAGGTCAAAGATTTCCTGTCTCAGTCTTGTGCTGTGAAGATAAGAAAAAATTGTCTTCTGTGAATGCCTTCCTTGGGTTTATAACTTAAAATCAAAACACTTGCTGGCCCAGAAAACCTCAAGAATAATATTTAACTTAAAGTTATTGCAAGTTCTTAGGCATCTGCCAACGCGCATGCAATCTTCTCTGGAAAAAGACCCTTTTAACTTGGGATACAAGTTTGCCACAGCTAAACCTCCAAGGAATATGAAGTCACTTACACACACACGCAAACAAAATAGGCAAGGGAAAAAGAAAGCGCCAAGAACAAACACCAGCAAAAACATTGGACAGCCAAAGTTTGTTTAAAATTTTTTTATTCCATTTTTTTTTTTAGAGAAAGGGAAGGAGGGAGGAAGAGAAGGAGAAACACATCAATGTGTGAGAGAAACATCAGTGTGTGGTTGCCTCCTGCACACCCCCAGCTGGGGACCTGACCTGCAACCCAGGCATGTGCCCTGACTGGGAATCGAACTAACAAACTTTCAGTTCATAGTCTGATGCTCAATCCACTGAGCCACAACAGCCAGGGCTGGACAGCCAGATTTGATCCACAAAGTTGTCAGGTATCAAATCTATCAGATATATGATATAAAATAATTTGTGTAATATATTAAAAAATATTTAACACATTGAAAATATGAATAAGAAGCAAGAGATGATAGAAAAATTAGTCATATGAGGATAGAATAGAATTTCAAGCATGAAAAATATACAAAAATGAAAGTAGAAGCTTAATGGATGGGTTAAACAGCTAGATGGACATTGTTAAAGGAAAGAAATTAGTAAACTGGACAATAGACCCAAAGAAAATTATTTAAAATGAGCCCAGGAAGATAAAGAAAAAATATTTTTTTAAAAAAAGTTGAGAGGCATGTAGAACTGAAGGAGAGTGTCTAATACCTTAGAATTCCAAATGGAGACAATAAAAAGAGACTAGACAAAAGCAATATTTAAATAGGTAATCACTGAAAATATGACCAAACTAGTGAAAGACCAATCCTCAGATTCACGGAGTCAGCCTATTCAAAAAAAGATAAATACAAACATATTCACACTCGACATATCATACAGAAACTACAGAATGCCAAATACAATGAGATCTTATAGCAGTTAGAAAAAATAGATACCTAAGGATTGATGGTAGAGTAACAGTTGACTCTTCAAAGGCAATAGTAGAATCTAGAAAACCATAAAATAATATTTTAAATATGCTAAGAGAAAATAATTATTAACATATATGTATACTCATTAAAATATCTCATAAACTAATGTAAAAAAGAAAGTTATTTTCCTTTTCAAAAAAATTTTTTCCTGTTCAATTCCAGTTGTCCCCATTTGTCCCCATTGCTCTCCCCTGCCCTGTTCACCCCGCCTCACACTGAAAGAGTTTGCCACTAATAGGTGAGTAAAATTATAAAGGATATACTTTGGATATAAGGAAAATGGCCCCAGAAGGTAAGCAGATAAAAGAATACTAAGCTCAGGCCCTGGCTGGCGTAGCTCAGTGGATTGAGCGTGGGCTGCGAACCAAAGCATCGCAGGTTCGATTCCCAGTCAGGGCACATGCCTGGGTTGCAGGCCAGGTCCCCAGTGGGGACCACATGAGAGGCAACCACACATTGATGTTTCTCTCTCTCTCCTTCTCCTTCCCTTCCTCTCTCTAAAAATAAATTAATAAATTCTTTAAAAAAATTAAAAAAAAAAAGAATACTAAGCTCACACAAGTAGTACCTACATGTTTAACTCTAAAGAAATACTGATGGTATGTAGCACAGCAGGAATGTCTTGTGGGGTTACAAAAAATTAAAACTGTAATGCACGATGAAAATTGCAAATAAGTTGGGAGGGGAGTGAATGTAAT
The DNA here is from genome assembly GCA_028533065.1 of Trachops cirrhosus. Taxonomy (NCBI): domain Eukaryota; kingdom Metazoa; phylum Chordata; class Mammalia; order Chiroptera; family Phyllostomidae; genus Trachops; species Trachops cirrhosus. Next base: position 34,113,627 of record CM052543.1, read on the forward strand.
TAAGGTGTTCTAAAATGCTTATGTTGTTAATGAAGATAGGATACTAGTTGAATTTAAATTTTAATAAAATAAGCATATTAAAATTTTTAGAAAAGCCATAAAAATCATAGATATAGAAAGTCTTAACTTTCAAAATGATACAGGGGAAAAATGAGGTATGAAAATGATTAAAAAGAGAGAAATAGAACAGGTGGTACAAAGAAAAAACATAAGATGGTAGAAATAAATCTAAATATGTCAGTGAATACACTAAACTTGTGTGTATTAAATAAAAAGACATTTTAGACTAGACTTTTAAAATTATCTATAAGCAATTTATAAGCAAGGTGTCTGAAATATAATACAGGAAAGTTCAAATCGAAATGGATGGAAGGAGTCATAACAGGCAAATGCCAGTCAAAAGGAGTTGCTGCCCTAGCTGGTGTAGCTCAGTGGATTGAGCAAGGGCCTGTGAACCAAAGGGTCTCCAGTTTGATTCCTAGTCAGGGCACATGCCTGGGTTGCAGGCCAGGTCCCCAGCAGGGGGCATGTGAGAGGCAACCATACATTCATGTTTTTCTCCCTCTCTTTCTCCTTCCCCTCCCCTCTCTCTAAAAATAAATAAATAAATAATTTTTTAAAAAGTTGCTGTAGTTATATTAACATTGGAAAAAATACCATTTCAGCATGCTTTAGTATCAAAAAGATTTCTATAAGGTGTTAATATGTGCAATTCATCAGGAATATATAATGATTATAAGGTTTTCTATACCTAATGCTACAACCTTAATTTCTATAAACTAAAAATTAACAGAATTATAAGACATTAACAACTCCACTGACACAGTGGAGGATTTGAATACATTTTTCCAAGTAATTGAAAGACTAACACAATTAATAGTTTGAATCAAATTGGCATATATAGAACATTTGATCTAACAATGACAAGATTCAACAAATTTCAAGGGATTAATATCATATAGATTATGTCCTTTGACTACAATAGAATTAAATTAGGAATCCATAACCAAAAATTATAGGCGAAGCAATATTTTTGGAAATTGTAAAACACTTCTCAATAACTCATATATCAAAGAAGAAATTACATTGGAAATTTGAAAATATTTTGAACTGAATAAAAATGCATATACTATATATTACATTATATGAAATACAGTTAAAATAGTTCTTAAGAGAAATCGTGTAGCATCATATTCTTGTATAAGAAAGAAAAGCTGAAAGTTAATAAGCTAAATATATAACTAGAAAACAATCTAAATAAAACTAGACAAAAATAATAAAAGATAATAGAAATTAATGAAATAGAAATATGTATTAAAAAGAACTAATAAACCCAAAGCTTGGTTCTTTAAAAGACTAATAAAATTGACTAACTTTCAGTAGGAGAGAGAGAGTGAGAGAGACCAATATACAACAGTATGAAGAAATTCATAGAAAAATATAGCCTATGAAACTGACACAAGAAAAAATAAAAAACCAATATTGTCCTATAACCATTAAAGAAGTTGAATCAGTAACTTAAAATATTCTCATAAATAAAAAAACTTTCTCACAAGTAAAAACTAAGACCATTTATTTTTTTTACCATCAAGTACTACTTAACTTTCAAGGAACAAAATATTTCAAACTTATGCAAATTATTTGAACATAGACGGCAGAACAGATACTAAGTGACCAAAACAGCCTGGGTCTCTTTCTTCTAGGACCAAACATCCAGGCAGATTCCCAGGTTTATAGCACAATTCTTGATCTTAATACCAGTCTTGAGTCATAAAGAAAAGTTTAAATTGTATTCTTTGTACTCTGTTCAATACAACAAAAGATGCATATACATATCTAAAGATTTCTTTGGGAACTGTAAAATGTGTTAAACTTGAGATATTGAAAGAGGCAACTCCTTAATTATGTGGAACTGACACAGAAAAACTGATCTGGACGCCTAGGCCATTTATTATTCCTTGGAATTAAATTCCTTAATATGAATAACCGCTGTCTCCACTTTTCTGGAATGGAAACCATAGAAGGAGGAGGGGGAGAGAAAGCATTCCATCACAACCCGGCCTGTGGCCTACCCACAGTGTCCAGATTAGGCAGTTGAATGAGAGAGACCCACAGCTCCCTATCTTGCCCAAGCTGTGGGTGGCTCTTGACTGCATTAAGCTCTTTGAAAACTATCACACAGAAGACAGTCTACCAGACAGGACTCTCTGTTGGACCCCCGCTTGAGCATATCTGCAAGTCACTGACTCTTTGGATATCTGTGCTTTACTTACTTGGGGTTTCTTATTGGCATTTTAGAGTCTTTGTCTTTGAACATTTATTATCATCTGTCTCTTTAGAATATGGTCTGCTATTATAATGCTTCTTAAACAGCATTTTCACCCCCAATGGCTGACTGACCTTTTATTATCTATGCCAAGACTGGACAATTATCTTTATTCTGGCTCACCCAGATCATCCTAGTGCCAGCCTCACATCTTTTAACTGCTCTTGCCTAGCCTCATCATAAGTCTGGCTGGGTGTAGGATAGCTGCCTGTGAATGAGTCAGCCTTTCCCCTCTATGCCGCTGAGCAACACCTACAACAGAAGGAAGTCTAGCCAACTCGCACCATGTTTTAGCCTTGGGGTCACCAAGGGGTCGTTAAAGGTTCTCCTTACCTGGGTATCCTTATTTAATAGCTTAATGAAGCAGAAATTTGCATTTGAGATTTCTCAGTACCTCAGACAGTGACTTTGTTTTAAATCCATGACATCTTTCTATTGCCCTAGGCTACCAGTTACCATCCTCTCTTGTAAATCTTTCCAAGCCATGGAGAATCTAGGATCTCTGCATGCCCTGGGAAAATGCAGGTGGCTATTCCACAGGGCATGAGAGATGAAGGCAGCAAAGAAGCTATGGACACAGTGGGAGGAGTAGGCTTCACAAACTGCACAGTCACCAGGTATCAAAAGTGTCTTAGTCCCTGGACTAAGTTCAGCTGTGGCTTCTGTATCAACTAAGTAACAGTGGTAATGCCTTTCATATATAATTTCAAAAATTGTGCCTATTAAATGCATACAGTAATCAAATGCTGTAGGCAAGCCAGATATTATTACCCTAATAGTGTTTTAAGATGAAAAATATTTATGTGGACCAAAAGAGTTAATTAACTCTCATACTTTATTATCTTGATATTGTAATCATTATTTTAACAATAAAGATAATAAGAAATCAATTTAACCACTTTGTAGACCATAAAATGCTCTATCTATATGATACAAAACATAAGACCATATCTATTATACATGTAGGTATATATGTTGTATAAATATACTACCATATAGTTCATGTAGTGCTTTATTTTTAAAACAGGCTTTAATTTATATTATTGGAGTCCTACTGAACTTTTTATTCAGATAACACTCAGAAATCTGTATTGTAAGCAAAGAAAATTGACTCAGGCTAACTGAAAGAGAAAAAGAAATGTGTTGGGACGTCATTGGATATCTAAGTAATTAACAAGTCTAGAGAAGCAGATTCAGAAAACAAGCAGAAACAAAGAAAGACTAGATAGCAGAAATCATAGCCAAAGTCAAGTGGTAAGAATTGTCTCTAGAGTAATATTCTGACCCCTTTGCCGTGACTAGATGTCCTACAACTGAATAGTGGGCACCGTTGCTTGGGTATCGATGACACTCACCAGGATTCAAAGTTCTGAGTGAGAGCGTAGTGTTGGCTAAACTGAGGTGATACCCCCATGCCTTAGCTTCTGGGGGACAGGGCCGTGCCTCCTTTCAGTGTCCAGAGGCCCAAGAATTACACATTACATGTTCCCTAATATAGGAAGGGGATTTAAACTTGGGCTTAAGTGTCCTCTACAAGTAAGCAAGTAATATACGGTCTAGACCAGCGGTCCCCAACCTTTTTGGCACCAGAGACCGGTTTTATGGAAGACAATTTTTTCATGGACAGGAGGGTTGGTGGGGGTTGGTTTCAGGATGATTCAGCCGCGTTCTGTTCGAGCTCACTTCCTGCCGTGTAGCCTGGTTCCTAACAGGATCCAACTAGTGCCAGTCCACGGCCTGGAGGTTGGGGACCCTGGGTCTACATCACTGCACTCTATATTCTGGATATTTTATCATAAATGGGATTTTTTTTTAAAAATCCCTCTGTATTATGGACAATTTCAAACATATGCAAAAATAAAGAGAATTCTATTGTGTAATAAGTCCCTTTGCATCTATCTCACAGTTGTAACATTGTCAACTCATGGCCCGTTTGGTTGTAATCTCTACCCCTATCCGATCCTCTCCCAACTCCAGTTATTTGGAAGCGAGTCCTAGACATTATATTATGGAAACGTATTTCAGTGTGCATCTGAAATGGGTGGCCTTCTGCTCCATGATGGACAGTCCTTTTCCACAGTTTCGGAGAAAAGCCATGTCTGGAGTCTGTACCTGCATATTCCTGCAGCTTCTCAGAGTCCTGTGGACAGCCATCGAGGAGAAAAACCATGCAGGAAACATCTAGGGTAACAAAAAATAAAATAAAAATAAAATAAAATAGATGAGGTCTTTAAAAAACATTACCACAATACTATTTTCAGTCCTAAAAGTGTTGAAAAGAATTCCTTAATGCCATCAAATACTCAGTTTTCATCATTTCCTAATTCTCTCCTAATGTTTTTGTTATACAATTTGTTTGCTTGAGTCAAGATCTAGTTGGTTAATATATCTTTTCAAATGATTATTAATCTACTGTATTTCTCCTCCATGTGTTTTGTTCCCCCTTGTAATTTATTTTTAAAGAGATCAGGCCATTTGCCCTGTGAAGACGCCCACAGTCTAGATTTTCCTGATTGCATTCCCCCAATGTCATTGAACATGTCTTTCTTCCCACATATTTCTTCCCAACTGGTAGTTAGATCTGGAGATGTAAGTTCAATTTTGTAGCAGGAATATTCCATAGGCAGGATCTGTGTACTTGCGTCATGTAGTGCGTAATGTCTAGCTGCCTGTCCATGTGTGATGCTAGCAGTCATTGCTAATTATTGACTAGACCCCCTGATTCATCAGGGATTGCAAAATGGTAACACATTCATTTTATTTCTCCTTCCTTATTTATTAGCCAGAATAACTTTTATAAAGAGACATTCACAATCGTCCTATTCTTTGGTTGCTCGGAAGTATACCAAAGTTTATTTGGAAGCATCAGAATAAATAATTCTATAACAGCTTTCAAAATACTGATTAGATTCTCTACCACCTTCCAAAGGGTAACATTTCATTTTTAGTATTTTTAGTATCATTATGAGTTTATATATATGATGTATTTTAATTCATTACATTTAATATCCTTATTGTTTTACAGATTTTCACCTTTGGCCATTGAGATCTATTAACATAAGTTTCTGAGTTCCTTTGCCTCTTTTTAAAAATTAAATCATTTTTAATTGTTATTCTATTACAGTTGTCCCAATTTTCCCCCTTTGCCTTCCTCCACCCATCCCACCCTCCCTCCCCTGCTCCCCCACTCAGTTCCCACACTGTTGCCCATGTCTGTGGGTCCTTTGCCTCTTTAATGGCTTCCCTGCCATCAGAGATGCTCCAGGATCATCTCTGCATTTCCTGCTCCAGAATTGTAATCATCCATTTCCCTAGGGAGTCCAGCTTTCCTTTTTTAAAAAAATTATTTGTTTGTTTGTTTGTTTATATTGTTCAGTTACGGTTGTCCCCATTTTCCCCCATTGCTCTCCCCTGCCCCATCCAACCCCTGCTCCCAAAGACAGTCCCCACCCCACTGTCCTTGTCCTTGGGTCCCTTGTACATGTTCCTTGAGCCCAGCTTTCTTTCAGTGAGCAGTGGTATTTAAAACCTCAGTTTTGGTCACTAGGGGTCCTTTTTGCTGCTGGGTTGGTCCATGTTCATAGGTCTTTTCAGTCGTCAGAAGTAGAAATTATTATCTTTGTAGAAATAAAATACCCCAGGCGTTCATGATGATCTCTGTTTCAAATTTAGGACTACTGGGTTTTTATTTAACCTTATCAATCTTACATCTATATTTCCTTTCTCCTATGCCAAAAATTCTGGGTTTTAATGATCCAGCATAATTACTTGTTTATTTTATTCCTCAGTATGCACACAGCTGTCTCAGAATACTAATAACAACACTACCATTAACAATATGATTACTGGAAACAGTTTAATATTTTTCGCATTTCTCTTTGTCTTTAGGTTATATTCCACTCGGGATGTACTGTCAAATTACCAGGATTTAAAGTCATCTACAATAGTTCCTATCTCTGTGATATACTACCAACCTAATAAAAAGTCCATTTGAGTCATTTGATTTTTGATTTTTAGGAATAGATTTTTTCATATTTAATTCTTTATAATTATTAAATACATAATTCCAAAGTGAAATATATAAAAGAAAGTATACTCAGAAAAATCTACCTTCTATCACTGCCCTCTTCATCCTATTTCCTCACTACCTCTAAAAAGTGTTTTGTTTTTTTTTTTGTTTTACTTTATACTGTAAAAGCTACAGTCATGTGCAGCATAATGATGTTTCAGTCAATGATGGACAACATATGTGATGGTGGTCGCATAAGATTATGATGCAGCTGAAAAATTCCCATCGCCTAGTGACAGAGAAGCCATAGTGTCCTAGCACAATGCATTACTCATGTGTTTGTGGTGATGCTGGTGGAAACAAACCTGCACCATCAGCCGCATAAAAGTATAGCACATAAAATGATGTATAGTACATAATACTTGATAATGATAATAATAAACAACTTTGTTACTGGTTTATGTATTTGCTATCCTACACTTTTTATCTTGATCTCAGAGTATACTCTTTCTACCTATAAAAAAAGTTCATTGTAAAACAGACTGCCATGTTACTCTGGCAGCAGCCTCATATCCTGTCTCGTGTTTACTGTGTCTCTTGCTTGATTTAATCCTGTGTTTCGTACAGGAACGTGTTATAGCCTAGGAGCAATAGGCTATACTGTGCAGCCTAGGTGGGTGGTGGGCTGTGCCATCAGGTTCGTGTGCGTGCACTCTGTGATGTCTGCACACAACAATGAAATTGGCTAATGACAGATTTCTCAGAGCATATCCCCTTGTTAAGTGGCACATGACTGTATGAGGAGCTGTGTGTATATATTCACATAGCTTTCTTAGATACACGGTAGTATGCTATGCACACATTTCACTACCTGTTTTTTTTCATGATATATATTTTTTCCGAATATCATTTTATAATAGTATATAGTAGCAATCTTCAACCTTTTTCATCTCATGCCACACATAAACTAATTAATAAAATTCTGCAGCACACCAAAAAATGTATTATATTTGTTGCTGATTTTACAAAAAAATAGGTATAATTTTGATTCATTCACACCAGATGACTATTGTTGTGTTAGCTATTGTCATTTTTTTATTTGATAAACTAAGGGAAAAGAGGTGAGTGCCTCTAACTAAATAGTCAGGTATTGCATATTTTAAAAATTCTTGTGGCAGACTAGTTGAAGATTGCTGGCATGTAGAGATGTTTCTCATTGCTTGTTTTTTTAAGAGAAGTTTTAAAATGTTATTTAATTTTAGAGAGAGAAGAAGGGAGGGAGAGAAACATCTATGTCTAAAAGATAAATTGCCTCTTGCATGCCCCCACCTGGGGACCTGGCCTACAACCCAGGCATGTGCCCTGACCTGGAATTGAACTTGTGACCTTTTGGTTCACAGGATGGTGCCCCAACCCACTTAGCCACACAGTCAGGGCTCATTGCTCTTTGTTATAGCTGCATAGTACTCCAGTACGTGACCATTCCATGGTTTATTCTGCCAGTTTCCTTTGAGGGCATAGTGCTATAAGTAATAGTCTTATACACATATTTTTCATATTTTACTAGGTTATTATTTTAATAGATTCCTAAAAATAGAATTGTGAGGCCAGAAGGCGAACACATGCGTAATTTTGCTAGGCATCATCAAATCTCCAGAGGGGTAGTGCTTTTCCCACCAGGAGTGATGAAGGCGGCTGCTTCCTCACAGCCAACCAACAAAGTATGTTGCTGCATATTTGGGCTTTTGCTAGTCTGACAGGTGAAAAACAGCCTTCAAAGTAGTTTTGATTTGCATTTTTCTAATGAAGAGCTAGGCTGAGCAGCTTTTCATATGATTAAGGCAATTTGCATTTCTTTTTCCATGAGCTTTTCATATCTTTGGACCATTTTTCTTTAGGATTGTTAGTCTTGTCTATTTTTAGAATCTTTTTAACATTAGGGATGCTAATTTTTTGCCTATCATATAATTGCAAATATTTTCTTGCAGTTTGTTACTTGTCTTTTGATTTTGCTTCTAGGTGTTTTGTTTTGTTTCTGTCATGCAAAGGGCTTTTTTTAAAGTAAGAAAATGCATCTGTCTTTTTCCTTCTTGCTTCCAGAATTTAGTCATAGAAAAACTTACCCGCTATCAGGTTATAGAAATATTCACCTATGTTTTCTTCTAATACTTGTATGATTATAATTTTTACCTTTTAATCTCTGATTCATTCAAATTAATCCTGATGGATGGTACAAGGAGTGGACCCAATGTCTTATTTTTCTGTATAGACATCCAGTTATCCTAACACCTTCTACTTAAAATAACTCCTTTTCCTCACTGGTTTATAATACTGCATTTATCATACACTGAATCACCATACATATTTGGATCTGTTTCCAGATTTTCTATTCTGGTTCTACTGACACGTTGGTATATTCATGTACTAATATCACACAATTTCAATGATGTAGGCTTTGTGTTACATTTGTAAGTCCAAGCTTATAAATGTTTGTAAGTTATGTTATGTTTGTAAATTGGAATCTGGCTTGCCCATCGTGTATCATGGCGATCTTGAATCCAAAGGAGAAGGTCAGTGAGAGACACAAATGTCATCTTTCTTTCTTCTTTTCTGTTTAGACTATAAAAACTTGATTTCAGGATTTATGGATACTTGGTTTTCATACTGACACTTGGAATATAATATGTACTCAATTAGCAAGTTTTGAAATTGAAGGCCAGTCAAATATAAGAGAATATATTCTATATATCTTATAGGGTCACAGCTTGAATAGCAGAGTGGAAGCTGTAATAGATGTAATTACCAATTCAGTGTAAGAAATAGATATTAGAACCATTTAAAAGAGAAAGGAATGCCTTTTGGATAATTGGATATGTTTAAGGCATGGCCTCTTCTTTGTATTACTAGAAAGATAGATGAGATTTATGGTCATAATACTAAGAGTTAATAGTAATATAGCAGTAATTATATGTGAACTGCTGTCCTAAGTACTTTATATGTATTAACTTAATCCTCGTAACATCCTTGTGATTTAGGTACTTATATTACCCCCACTAACAGGTGGATATACCGAAGCATAGAGAGATGATATAACTTGCCCCATATCCAATCACTGGTAAATGGTAAAGCTGAGATTTGAACCCAAGAAGGATGGCTTCAGAAGACATTGTGCCTTACATAGGTACGCATAGTGTAATGGCCTTCAGTAAGACAAAATTTCTCATGAACACCCATGGGTTCAATCACATATTTACTCATTCAATTTTCTTTAAACACCCACTTGCCAGGTGCTAGGAAACTAGAGGTGAATGACATGAACCCTGCCTTTCGATGGCTCTCTGTCTAGCTGGAGAGTGACAACCACCTTACCATCCTCTAAGTGCAGAACTGAGAGAAGATTATAGAAAATGTCATGAGCTTGGATTGGGTCTTTTAACCCCTCGGTCCAGGTTGACTTCAAGGACTTCCATGTTCTTCGATGCACCAATGGCAACTGTAGTGAGTACATGACCCAGAAAACCTGTTCACACTTTTTCCTGTGACATTCCTAAAATTCTTTTAAACAAACAATTATCCTTTTTCCAAACTGTGTAATAATAGAGGTAATAAACAGAAACTAAAGCAACAAATAAAAATGAACACAGTAAAAATGTTTTAAATTAAAAAATTGATTGAAGAAATGAATAACAACATCACTTTCATCTGCCAAATTTGATTCAGGAAAACTAAACTTGGTTGAAGTCACAATCACAAAAGAGACCATAATTATAAAATATGGTATGAATTTAAAAATACTGATAGATGAATCATACCTTAATTGTTAAATCAATGCAAAAAAAATATTACCCTCAATTAAAATAAGTGCAGTAAAATCAAACTGGAGAATTACTATAAAAATGTATTTTAATCACATTCTGTAGAAAATTGACCAAGAGAATTAAATTGCACTAGTGACATATACTTCAGAAAATACTCTCTGGATGGAAATTTATCACTGTGAATATAGTTTCGATTAGAGCACTGAATAAGGCATAACCCATTCAGGGTCAAAATGACAAGCATGACAGCACCTATATGCTTTGAAGCAGCACCCAGGACAGAGTGACCACTCAACACATGGAAGCTGGGTCAAACACCACAGAGGAGATGACATTTAGGCTAGGTACTGAGGAATGAGAATATGTTCTTCAGGCAGGAAAAAGGACAGGTGGTCCAGGGAGCAGGGAGTCGGGGTGATGTGTAGATTGACAGCTGAGAAAGAACAGGGCTGAACTGTATGCCTGGGAACTAGGGTTCTGTAACTGGACATAAAGCTAACACAGAGGGTCAGAGACAGAAACGGTAGGGCTATCAGATGACGGAGAAACTAGTCATTGGCAATCAGAAGGCAGCCTTTTGTGGGTTCTTTGCTCATCCTGACTTGTCCAACATTTTCATCAGTGACTTAGGTTAAAGGAAAAAAGGGTACTTGTGGAAGATGACCTGGAGCTGAGAGAGTTCAAACACTTCCTGGGTACCAACACTGGCATTTCAAAGTCTGGACTATTAAGGTTTGGTCTAGTGACATAACTCTAGGGCAACAGAAGAAAGTTGTTATTCATAAAGCAGATACACACTATGTGCTCCATCATCGTTAGCATATTAGGCCTAATCTGGAAGATGATGATGATGATAGGAGCTTCCAGCTATTATGGGCTGTTAACCCATTATCTTGTGTATATTATCTCATTAATTTTTATAGTAGCCCTGTGATGTCCGTGCTGTTATCCCATTTTGTAAACGAGGAACCTGGAGGTAACAGGATTAAATACCTCCCAAGATCACTCAAGATTAGAATCAGCCTGACTGGTGTCAAGGCCCATGCCTTATCACTGTGTCCTGTTGCTTGTCCACCTCTACTTTCAGAGTTTAAAATCACCCGTGGCACACAGTTCAATTTCAGGGGCTAACTTGGGGCAGCATCGCCTTGGAAAATGGTGGCAGTTCTGTTTCAGTGCTTGATGATTTTGGCCAAATCTATCATGGTAGCCAGGACCTGGGTTAGATAATACCACACATTGTTTTTTTCCTCAGGTCTCAGGAGACTTCAAAACTGGAGGAGGTGACAGGGACAAGAACTGAGCTGAAAGCCAGAGTCAGAGAGGAGGTAGATTGAAGATCTGCGAAAAGAGAGGAGCCAGAAACAGAGAGTCAGAAGTCTGAGTTCAGGTAGCCACAGACACAGGGGAGGAAAAGAAAGCAAAGAAGGGTCTGTAGCAACTGCCTAGACTGGCATTGCCATCATTTGAGGCTTTTTACAAAATATGCGTAGGGTTAGAGGGCTAGAGACTTTGCTAAAAGAGGTCCAGGCAGGTTAATATGTGCTTTTCTAGCCTGCCGTGAACTGAAGCACACGAGGAACATTATGGTTCTCCCCAGAGGCCTTGGACCAGGAGGTCTCAGTAGTCTCAGCTCACTGCTAGTGTCATGGCTGTTCTCACCCAGCCACAAGGAAGATAATTAAAAACCCTGGCTGCCACTGTTTCAGGTAAATCAACTAGTCTCTGCCAGCACAGTCTGAGAGACTTGAGAAGAAGAGAAGGGGTGTGGGCACTGCCATTCCTGCTCAGTTGAAAAGATCTCAGGAAGCACATGCCTGCAGAAAGAAAATTCAACACCTTAAATTGGATTTTAGTCTCTCATTGCTTATAAACATTAGGATTAGTCTAAGCCAGCTGGAGCTAGAGTTCAGAATTATCTGAGAGCTCGGAATAACCCATCCCTGTGTGGGTGTGCACGCGTGCGTATGTGTTTGTGCTTGTGGTAAAGGTGAAGATACTGAGCCCTGCCACTGTTTTGTCTCATTTTGTTGTGAACCGGAATCTGCTTTGGCATTGCCCTTCAGCTGCTATTATGGGGTGAAGCCTGCAGAAGGCTGCCAACTGTACAATAGAATAATTGTTCATCTATGTGGTCTTTTGAGGCCAAGGATTTCAAAATACACTAAACACAGTTTTCAAGTTTTTAGGCTTTTATGCTTTCTAAGGGAATTTTTTCAGTGACTCAAAGCTTTAGCTCAGGCATCATCCACGTATTTCCTTAGCACTGTGTTGGATGTTAATAATGGTTTCAGTGATCATTGGAGGTCAAGACTTAGCCTTTCCTGGTCCTCACAAATGAGTTATTAAAGGTCTGTCAAAGACGGCATTGAGATTTTAATCCCAGGTGATGGGAGATTTGGGGGTACCATGGGTTAAGAAAGGGGTGTTTGGATAGAGAATTAGTGAGGGGGCAGGTGGATATTGAGCAAGTTTGATATTAGAAGTAATAATGGAAATAACCAAAAGTTTGCCTTATTCACCTATTTATTAATTTATGCAGTGAGCATTTATTATGCTCCTTATCTTATCAACTTGGCATTAGGGTACAGAGAAATGTAGTATCTGGATCATGACATCAATAGGAAGTCAGAAATACATAACTAAAGGTAAAGAGAAGGCTCATAGGTGAGACAAGGGGAACAGGTATCCTCTGTGTGCCCATCGAAGGTAAGAGGATAGAGAGCCCAGTGAGGATGTTGGAACTGAGAAGAGATTTTAGAATTGAGTGTGAACATAGAAAAGGGAAGGTGGGGGCAGAGTGATGCTCCAGTTATGGAGAAGAATTGACTGGAAAGATAAGAGCTAGATTGGTGGGGAAAATCACAGATTTCAGGTGAAGGCAGCATTTCAGGAGTACAATAACCAAGCTAAGATGAATAGTAATGTTTTTTTAAGATTTTATTTATTTATTTTTAGATGGAGAAGAAGGGAGGGAGAAAAAGAGGGAAAAATCAATGTGTGGTTGCCACTTATGTGCCCCCAACTAATGACCTGGCCTGCAACTCAGCCAGGTACCCTGACTGGGAATCCAACCAGTGACCCTTTGGTTCGCAGGTCGTCACTCAATCCACTGAGCCACACCAGCCAGGGCATGAATAGTAATGTTATCACTTAGCAAACATTATGTGCTTAGTGAACTTATTTACTTAATACTGCACAATGGGCTGAACACTGGGTATGCAGTGATGAACATATCACTGCTCAGTTGAAAAGATCTCAGGAAGCACATGCCTGCAGAAAGAAAATTCAACACCTTAAATTGGATTTTAGTCTCTCATTGCTTATAAACATTAGGATTAGTCTAAGCCAGCTGGAGCTAGAGTTCATTTGCTGACTACATTTGCTGAAATTGGCTGTGCCCTCAGAGAGCTTACATTTTAGTGAGTTTTATTCTGTATGTTATTTACTCCTCCAGGGAACCATGGGAAGCTAGAATAATTATCCCCATTTTACAGATACAAACACTAACACTCAGAGAGATTGGTCCACTTGCCCAGGTCCCACAGAGAAGGAGTGGTGGAACTTGAATTTGAACACAGTTCTGTCTGATGCCAAAGAGTCTAACTCCCCACCCTGAACTATAAGAATGTGAGCAGAGAAAGGGCATACAAGTGCAGCTGGGAGAAGACTTTGAAGGGACAAGTGGAATCAAAGCATAGCAATATAAGACAGATTCAAAGAGCTAGGGATGGAGTGGCTAAGAGTTGAAAGGAGGCAGAGTGTAGAGATTTTATTTAACCAGGAATGGAGGGAGAGGGAGTCATCAAAAACTGGTAACTTAGTGCATGTTTGTAGGCAGAGGCCAAGTGACAGAGCTGGGAAATCACGGAATTGTCCTTGAAAGAATGGTTGAAATGTTCTTTACTTTGCACATTTACATATTATTTGCATATGCAAATACCCTTTACTTTGTGAAGCTGTGCAAGGGGAAGTGTCCCTATGAAGAAATTTTCCCAGTGCTTGTCAGTGATGATTTACAGAAATTACCCCTACACAAATTTTTCTGCCAAGCAAGGCTTACCAAAATAGAAAGTCAGTCCTGAAAATAAAGAGTTAATCCCAGGAACTACCGATGAACTACCCCAGGAAACAATATTTACTCCTTTTGGTCCTCTCTCTATGTCTGTGCTGCCTGTCTGGTTTTGGACAATCCGAGGGACAGGTCCCCAGTCCCTTTCCTTCCTTGGTGTAGTGCCCAGCAGTGACAGAGCACTGAACATGGTGTGCCCTACTTTATTCTTCACGCCTGCTTCAAGTCCTGCCCATCAGTGAGTGAGGGGCTCGAAAACTTGCTTATTTTCACTGCCCTGGAATTGTAGCCATGTAAAGAAACCATGGAGTAGGAGAGAGAAAATATTAGTAATACTGTAATTTCAAGACAGATACTGTATTTTGCCATGTATAATGAGAACTTTTTGTCCAAATTTTTTGAGGGAAAAATAAGGATGTGCATTATACTTGGGTAGTACTAATTCTGTATCTATATAAATGTTTTTAATTCTTTTACTTATGCTTATGCATTAAAAATGTAACTCTGGAAAGCAATAACAATATCCAGATGTTCAAAAGTAAATGCTAAAATTCCTTTATAATACAAAACACAAGTATCTAAATATAAACAAATAATTAATTGAATTTAAAAAATTAAAAGATTGTTTTCCTGAAAGTTTGAGCCACAAAAATGTGGGTGCGCATTATACATGGTAACATACAGTACTTATTTTGGAGTTTAATGTTTCTGAAATCAAGGTTGCCTTATAAACTTGGTATATATATATAAATAATAAATATAGAAATAAATTACAATTTGTTGTCCAAGCCAGAACACTTCTGAGAGTGAAAAGGGGTGCTATTAATAATTACACTGGAACAACAGGTATAAACCAGTATTGTCCTGGGCAAACCAGGACATACGGTCACTGGACTTATAATTTTATATGTACATTTAATGCAGTTCATTCACTTGACATTGTTAGGTGCCTACCATACATGACATCAGGTTTACAATGTTTAACCTAGGACATACGATGTTTAAAAAGTAAACACAGCGTCTTACATCTCAGAGGACCTAATGGTATAATGGGACAGACATCTGATAAAAGGGAACAAGAAATAGATGTGTAGTGACAAATTGCAGTAAGTGCTGTATTAGTTAACTCAGGCTGCCATAACAACATGCCATTGACCAGGCAGCTTAAGCAATAGGAATTTATTTTCTCGCAGTTCTGGAGGCTGGAAGTCTGAGTCATGAAGCCAGCGTGGTTAGGATTGGGTGAGAGCCCTCTTCCTGAGAAATGGAAGTCTCCATTTCGCAGACTTCCACCTTCCTGCTGTGTCCTTAAATGGCAGACAGAGAGCTCTGGTGCCTCTTCCTTTTCTTATAAGGATGCCAGTTCTGTCTGATCAGGGTTTCACCCTTCTGACCTCCTTTAACCTTAATCACCTTCTTAAAGCCTCTGTCTCTAATACAATCACATGGGTGTTAGGCCTTCAACATATGAATCGTAGGGGGCACAACTGAGTCCATAGCAAGTGCTGTAATGGAAAACATAGAATGTAAGTTCCAGAAAGTCAGGGATTTTGTACATTTTGTTCTGTGACAAAATTCCCATCTCATACAACAGTACCTGCCACGTGGTAAGCGCTCAATAATTGTTGAACTGAATTAAAGCAGAGAGAGGACATGAGCTGATTTGTAATTTTAGAGGAGGGGTTGGAGGCCAACAAGGGTTGAAGTGAAGAGACTTGTTAGGAGGCTGTTGAGAGAGCTGTCCACACAACCGTGATGGCAGTGTGGGCCAGGGTATTGGCTGTGCAGATCGAGAGATGTGATTAAATTTAAGCTATATTTAGGAAGTAGAACTGACTACATTTGCTGATGTAATTGGATGTGGAGGAGGAGGAAGATGATGTAATTATAGATGAATTATATAATTATTTATGTAGGCTTCAGGCTTGGGCTATTAGGTGGATGAGGGGGAGACCAAAGGACAGATGGGGAGGCTGGGAAGAGAATAAAGAACTTGGTTGTGGACAAGGTAACCTTACGGTGTCGGAGAGACACGCAAGTGAGGGTGACATGTAGGCAGTGGATGTACAAATCTCAAGGTCAGAGGAATGTAGTATGTCCTCCTGGCTGAATCTTACCATCAGTGGAATCTTACAGTGAAAATAATTAGACCTAATATTAATGGGCCTTAAACTTGTGCTGTGTGTTGAAATAAACCCTCTGCATTACCTCATTGAATTCTCAGAACAACTATATTTGCAGTGCGTCATTTTTGTCTCCATTTCACAGACAAGGTAACTGGATGTTAGAAGGTGAAATGGATTGCCCGAAGTCACCAACCCAGCAAGCGGGAAATGTAGGCTTTGATACCAAGACTGTTTAACCCCAGAGTCTGTGGTCCGAACACAATGACTTTCTGTCTTCCAAGGAGCAGAGGTCTTGGATACATTTTCTATTCTGCTTCTGAATTATCATGTGACCTTGAACCTCAGTTTGCTCACCAAGAAATGGTGGGAGGTGATCTGTTAGGTCCCCCACAGTTCTACTATACTGCAAGGTTGATCTCTTTCATAAATCCCATTTTTATTGTGAGTTTTCTGTAGGTGCCTTTCAGAGATGATGCCCAACTGACAGTTTGTTTTGATGTGTATGAAATGGACTAATCCCTATAAGTGAAGACCCAGCACCTCAGCTTTCTTAATCTGAATTCCAAGGGAGTAAGACAAAAGCTCCTTAAAACACATATCACTTCAGAGTGAGAGGATGGTCAGCATCTCAGATTCATTTTTATCATCTGAATGATGACTTCGAGGGTCCCCTGGAGCTGAAAGTGGGGTAATGCTTGGGTCAGACATACGGCTTCCTCTAATGTCTGCACCAGGGTCTGACAAACTGCCCAAGTTCCCCACCTGTGCTGTCTCAATGACACATGAGTCACCCTGTTAGATGGCCCCCTCTCTTCTGGGTGACAAAGTATATTCTTTCCTCCAGTAATTCTTGATGGCCCTGCATTTCAAAAAGGACCCTCCTGACTTTTCATGGGCCAGTGTCACCTTTTTTTTTTAAAAGATTTTATTTATTTTATTTTTAGACAGATGAGAAGGGAGGGAGAAGGGGAGGGAAACATCAATGTGTGGTTGCCTCTTGTGCTCCCCTTACTGGGGACCTGGCCTGCAACCCAGGCAAGTGCCCTGACTGGGAATCGAACTGGCGACCTTTGGTTTGTAGGCCAGTGCTCAATCCACTGAGCCACACCAGCCAGGGCTAGTGTCACCCTTTTGAGGGGACATCTGATACGGACAGTCAATTTGAATTTGACTAGGATATGCTAATGAGTCATGCATATATGTAGGATTTGTTTCTGATTAGATTAAACTTCTGAGAGAGTAAAGAAACAGCCACTGATTAAAGACATAAAAAAGGAAATACTTTAAATGAGTAAGTGGTTCATCTTCATATAGAAAAGTAGAAATTAAAGAGTCCAGGAGATCTGCTCTGAATAGCAGCTTCATAGATCGAGCTTTTCTGAATACATCCACAAAGAGAAGGCACTCCCGGCAACTCAGAGGGACCTAACCCACCAGAGAGGGCTCGGAACACGCCCAAGGAGGTGGATGGGCCAAGTTATCTGACAAAAATGCCTCTCAAACTCAGGGTGGGAAGGGTTTTACTTGGACTTCAAAAAATTGCTCCCTGAGTCCCGGTGACAGTCAAGCTCATTGTCATTCTCTGGTAGCACCAGTGATGGCAATGTGGCCAGAGATCTTAGTTCAAAACAAAGATGTGATTAGAGTAGACAGCACATGTGTCAATGGGACCCTGATTTGGAACTTGGCCAATACTTCTGCTTCTGAGCATGGCTTCTGTAGTTTTTGGTTCTGTAGAAACGCGTGGACTAGGACTAGCCAGTCTTCCCAGCCTCCCTCACTCATTCTGGCACTAGTGGGGCTGTAACAGAGCTGCTGTCTGTGATTGTCTGAGGATCCCTGAGCTACGTGCCTGATCTCTAAGCCCTGGCCTTTTTTTCTTCCACCCTGCTGACTGACTTCTCCTGGAGTTTTCTGACCTCTGTTCTGGTTCTCAACTTGAATAAGACTCCAGTCTGCAGCCTGCTTTGCTAGTGTCCTAACTCCCTGTCTATTCCTGGCAGCTTCCTCTCTTATCCCTTGGGACTAAATCTCCTCTTTGATAGGAAGCTTAATTTTCAGCCTAAGGAGGTCCTGCTCTGAATGGATTCATCACCTGGATTTGAGGATCTAGATGATCTCTCCCCAGGCCTGCAACCCTCTGCTACAAAGTCCCACCCAGTATACTGGACCCCTAGTTATCAGTGCTACAGGGCCCAAGCCTCCCCGGCCACCTTGGCTCTCTACACACTGGCAGATTGTATTCATCAAGGAAATGGTCACAATAGCAGCTCCCAAACGCCAGAGGTTTCACATCACAGCCCCCTGAAGGGTGGGAGGCTCTCCTAGACAGCTATTCTCCAAGTGGTGACTGTGCTTACATGCTTCCCACACTGGGTACCTACCACCTTTGCCGTCATCTCGTCTCTCATTCCATTGGTCTGAGCTGCTCACATGGACCCTCTGGACTGCAGCGGCATCTGGAAGATGCAGAGGAGCAGGCAGGTATTAGTGAGCAGCAGGAGTCTGCCACACCCTTGGAGACCACCCGATCCTGTCTCTGCTTCCCTAACCCCAGCATGTCCAGGCCTGACTTCTTCCTTTTCCTCATTTTTGTCTTGAGTCCAACTTAGCCTGAGTTTGGACAATATTAATAAGGCTTGTTGGCTGATGGGAGATTTGAGATAATCATGAATAAACTCTCTAAGTTGGAACCATTAAAGGATGTCTTCTCATTACAATGACTGCATTTGCCAAGAAATCCTCATAAAATCTCCCATGAGGAAACGAACTCCCATGGCCCCAATCTTTATAGTCAGAGTGTCCGGGTCCGAGGGAGAGTGGGGTCCCCTCTACGTGACGGGCTAGCGTGCTGAGCTTGGTGCCATTGCTGCCCCTGGCTTTCTTGTAGGTAAGCAGCTATTTCAACAAATCTCCAGTCCCTGCAAAGCAGCCTTTTAACTTTTTTTTTTCATGAAAAGCTTCCAGACATTCCAGCCTAGCTGGTCTCCTTGGAATTCTGCCAGATGACTCCTGCTGATAGTTATGAAGAATCCCTTTCAAACCGGGAAACGGCTTCAAGTGCTTCCTAGGGCCCATCCAAAATCAGACCCCTTCAGGGACACCTTCCAAGAAAAAGCATCATTTTTCCTCAAGCAGCAGTTCTGCCCAGAAGACTCTTTGGCAGTGTCTGTTGTAAGAGGAGGGCTTGGGAAACTGTGTCCCCACGGAGTGTTTTTCAGTGGGGTCTGGAGGAAGAATAAGCATTGTCAGACTTTAAAAATGTTTCTTTATACTTAAAAATAACAAAATATCTACCCTTGGAAACCTGAGAGAGCACCAAGTACAGTGGGGACAACTCAGAATGGAAGCTCTTTGTCCTTCATTCATGCAGGAAGCATCTGTCATGGGCCAGCCCTGTTTAGGCCCTAGAGGTTCCTTAATGAGAGCGAGGTGGCATGGGCCTTCTCCATGTCTGGTATTTTGGGCCCATAGGCAACAGAAAGAAAAGCTCTATCTCACTAGAAATCAGGGAATTGCAAATTAAACTACAATGAGAATGAGTTTCATATCCATTGGATTAGCAAAAATTAAAACGTTGGAAATGCCAAATGTTGGTGAGATTGTGAAGCAACATGCGTGCTCATCTGTGCTGGGGGAGTGGGACTTGGGAACTGACTTTGGAAGAGCTACACTTTCCTAGGTGAGTGGACTGTGTGTGTGACCTGTGCCTCAAACATTCCACTGCAGTGTAAGGACACTGAGAGGCTCCCGCTCTCAGGCACCAGGAGACTCTGTAAGATTGTTCCTAGGAGCACTATTCACAGGACTAGAAACGACCGGACTGCCAACCAGCAGGGCAATGCCTAAATAAGCTGCTGTGTGTTTATACAATGGAACACAATGGCGATGAAAATAAATGAAACAAGAAGCAAGTTGCAGAATGCAGACAATATGCTTCCATTTGTGTAGCATTCAAAAACAGCAAAAACTGAAACTAAACAGGTAGTTTAGGTTGATGGCAAGGGAATTGTTAACAAAATTCAGGATAATAGATTACTTCTGGGGGTAAGGAGGAGCATGCAGAGATTTCTAAGTTCTCGCCAACTTACTGTTTCTTAAGCAGGTGGTAAGGACACAGTTGTCACATGTATTATGTGTCTTTAAACTGTACATATGCATTTTATGCACACACAGAGCAGTCGTAAGTCTGTGCAAGCGTGAGTACAGGTGTTGTGGGAACGCACAGCAGAGGCATTTAACCAAATTTAGGGCAGCAGGGAAAGTAGATAAGAATTAGCCAGGCAAATAAATGGAAGTGGGGAGAAGAGATTCCAGTAAAGGGGGTGGCACAGGTGGGGGTGGGGGGGAAGCCGAGAACATGGTCCGCCCTCGGAACTATGGAAGTTGGTGAAGCTGGCCAGCAGAGGTGAAGTGAAGCTGCAGTGAGTAGGAACGCCCAGATCTCAGAGATCCTGCAGATGATGTGAAGGAGTGTGATCTTCTCTGGAGACTAAAGGTTGCAAGTGTGGGAATGAGATGCACTTTAAAAGGAGGTTTACCCCACGTTTTACATCGTCGTCCCCCCGCCCCCCGCCAGCTCCTCCTCTACTGCCCACCCTTGACCCTGACCTGCTGATGGCACCTGGCTTTTATCTTAGCCTTGCCCAGATTTGACTGCTCTTCCCTTCTCATTCCCCCGCTGGGCCAGGATGAGGGTGAGATGGGTGAGGGGCCTGTGGTGCCCCCACTCGGTGTCTTTGTTTGCCTGTGTGTCTGACCCTACAGCCACTCTGTGAATGACTCTGGTCTCCTGCCAGCTTTTCTCAGGCCTCGGCTGTAGCCTCCATCCTTGTCTTTCTCCTCCCAGCATTTCTGGTTTGGTTTTCTCCTCTTGTCTCAGCATTTCACAGCCAAGTTACGCAAAACAGCTACACATAAAAAGATAATTAACAACATGAGCCAAGAAATATGGACCACATGAGTGGTACAAATTATGTGTTTCAGGAGTTTGGCGGAACAGGGCCAGGCTGGCTTTGGATGGATGGAAAGCAGGAAAGGCTTCCTGGGCTAAGGGAACAGTGGGAACCTTTTGCCAAGAGCAAAGAGCTCATTAAAAGTCAGAAGGAGATAAAAGCTGGAAAAGATTTGTGAAGCTGGGGACTGTGGCTATAAAGTAGAATGCTGGAGTACTACCACCCCCAATCACTTACCCACATAAACATTAGTAATAAATTATGGCATGCATGCTATTCCACTGAACCCAGAGAGAACCTCAGAATCCTTCTCAACACAGTGCTTCCGAAGGACAGTAACAAGCGAATGGATTTAACACAAGAGTGCTATGTGCTGTTCCCTCCATAGACTACAGAGTGATCACAAGTCTCTGAGTAGGAGAAATGGTCACAGTGTGTGTCCCGTTGTCTCGCCTCCAGTGTCTCCCTAGTTCACAGCTCCCAGGTTACAGCTCTGCCCATTGTGTCTCAAATACCGGGTGTTATTTGAGGTGCTGGCAAGAAAACCCAGAATCACGCAATGAAAGAAGTAGAAGGGATCTAAGGCTTTATGGAGTCCAGCTCCTCCATTTGGCTGCTGAGAAACACTGAGGTTTAGGAGGGAAATGCTTATTTATTTAAGAGACAAACCTAAACTCAGTCTTGTGACCCTGACCTTGTACCAGCTGCTCCCAGCCCTGGGAAGGAAAAGGAACCTGACCTTCTCTAAGAACCCACTACGCGCCTGTTTGTGCTGATGGGAGCTTTTCATACAGCATTTCTTTTAAACCTCCCGGGCTATCATTATCCCCCCAAAAAGGCAATTGGCATCCAAAGATTGGTCCAATTCAAAGGCTAAATTGGGATAGAGGCAGGATTTAAACCCTCTCCACCAGTTCCCAAGACCTGCATGCCTTCTCCTAGTTTCCAGGTGGATGCTTCAAGCATTTTCAGAAACAGTCACACTATCAGGGCTCTCTGGGAAAAGCTGGTGGTGAGTGGGATGTTACTGCATAACTGTTGTTCTCCTGTTTCAGGTTCTTGGTCACATCTGGGACCCAGCAGCTACTGTGTGGGCAAAAGCAGGCATTGGCAAGGTTGGGGGCTTTCTCTAGGGCGGCGATTTTCAACCAGTGTGCTGCAAAAAGTTTTAAAACATGCAATACCCAGCTATTTAGTCATAGGCACTGACCTCTTTTTCCTTAGATTGTCAAATAAAACAATGACAAGAGCCAACTCAACACAAGCTGCACAGTATGAATGAATACAAATTATACTTATTTTTTGTCAGATTGGCAAAAATTCTATTTTTTGGTGTGCCGCAGAATTTTAGCAATTAGTTTATGCATGCCAGGAGATGAAAAGGGTGGAAAACCGCCGCCCCAGACAGCCCAGGGTTCCACACAAAGAAGCTGCCTGCTCTCGCCCGTGCCCATTTGATGACTTCCCAGGTTCTGTGACGTTGATTTGAGTGCTGCAGCCGAAGAAACTCTTTTCGGTCGCTGCAGTCGGCACTTAAGTGTCAGAACTTTGCTGAAATACCACTTGGGTTTGAAGGAAGTCATGTGTTCAGTAAAATCTGGCCACATTTTATGTTTATTGCCTTTATTAGAGGATCTTGCTGAGCTACTTAAAACCACCTCTCTCTATGGTTAAAGTCCAGGGCTCTTGGATGGCTGAAATCACTCATTCAAGTAACGGTTATTGAATATGTAGTAGATGCTGGGTGCTGGTCTATACAATGTGATCCTTGTCTTCCTGGAGATATAGTCTAGTGATGGGTGGGGAGATGACATTGGAAGAATAAATACATAAGTAGAAGTATTGTGAATAAGTGTTATTCATAAAGAGGACAGGGCACTAAAGTATTTAAAGGGGATCTTATTAGATTGGGGGGTCACAGGAGGTAATATCTGAGCTGGATAACGAGGGGAGGGGGTAGGAATAGGGGATTATCCCAGAAAGACAGAATAGCGGGTGGAAAGATACAGAATAGGAAAGAACTTGGTGTGGTCAAGAAACATGTTGACCAGTGCCCATCCGGAAGCCACAGGTCCAGCCCTGGGCTGACATGCTGTAAGGGGTCCTCTGTGCCTGTGAGACTAGCATGTGCCTCACTTGTTATAACGAGCCTGGGTCACAAGCACTTTATGTAAAAATTAAGTTCTGCCTTTTGGCTGTTGCTTCCTGTGCTTTGTGACCTCACTTGCTTTCTTGGTTACTGATCCTTGGTCTTCAGTTCTCAGCGACCGCTTGGTACCCACTTCCCCTGCCCTCTCTCCTCTTGGTATCCCCAGCCCCTTAGAATTTGCAGTGCTAAGCCTTTGTTCTCCCCTATGTCTTTGTCCTCCTCCAGTGACTGTACTTCTCTGGCATAATCCTTGCCATCTGTAGACTCCATCTACTTTGGGTCTTCCTACATCACACCAGCTGTGACATGTGTCCCAGGCCCAGCTGCCTCTCTGACTTCTCTTTCCCTGCCCTTTCCAAGCCTCCATGGAAGTTACCTGACATCTCCCTCCATGGAGTCCAAATGGCAGTGATTTCCTTTCCTATCCTTTGCCAACCATGAGAGGGTCTCTGAGATCAGCTGTAAGACTCCTGAGAATCTCTCTGCCTCAGCCATTGGTCAGCAGGAGCTGCTCATCACCCAGGGATGGGAGAACACAGGTTTCTCTTGTTTACTTCAGTGTCATTGGCCAGGGTCCAGAAGTGGTAGGAACGCACACCCAATGCCCAATGCCCAGAAGCTGCCAGGAACCCAAAGCCTGTCATCCTTTCCATAGGTGAGCCTTCTCACAGAAGACAGGAGAGGGGAGATGACCCCAAGGTTAGTAAGTGCTCCCTGTCTCCAGAGGTGAGGGGGTGGGCAGGGGACTCTGGAAGGCAGCCCATCTGTCGTGGGCTACAGTCATGTGAGTCCTCTGCTCCCTGAAGATAGATGTACAGGAGGAGCCAAATAGTAGCAATTATAATGGTTATTATAAAGTAATAGTAATGGGCACAGACTGGGGCTTACAACATCCCCAGCACTGTGGCAGGAGCTCCCCAAGCCCACGTCCAGTGCGGGAACCACTGTCATGTGCCTTTCACAGATGTGAGGTTAGGTAGCATAAAGCCGCCACTCAGCCAGCACGCAGCAGGGTTAGAACTGACCCAGATGGCCTGTCCACACCTCCTTGACTGCCACTCTACAGTGCTCACACCAAGGCAGGCACAGGTAACAGCTATCCTCACATCATCTCCCTCTTCACTGGGAGAAACTGAGGCATGAGAGAAGTAACCTGCCAAAGGTGACACAGCAGCAGGTGGTGGCAGGGAAACAGGACTCCAGTTCCTGCTGGCTCCACAGCTGTGCATTAGAACTCAACGTGCTGCTCCCATCTGGCCCGAGGTCCCCTCTGCACGCACCACTTAGCACATGTCTATAGTAGGATCTGGTGAAGAGCTTAGGAACATTTTGAAAGAGGGAAGGAGATAACTAAACAGCAAGTACAAGGGTGCTGCAATCGGGAAAGACAGGGCAGGGACCACAGAGCACAACAGGCTGTCCTGGTTGAAGGGGGTGCAGTGATGGGATGCTGAACTGATACCCTGAGGATGAGTAGGGATGTGGGCCAGGGTGGGGCATGTAATCGCATGTGTAGAAGTCCAGAGGTGAGAGAAAAACCTGGCACTCTGGAGGAAGTAAAAACATTTCAGCATGGCTGTAGCACAGAGAGTGTGGGGAAGCAGGCAAGAAAGAGGCTGGAGCAGTGTGCTGGGGCCCGGCCCTGAGGAGCCTCGGGGGCTATGCTGGGGAGGGCGTGGTGCAGGAGGCAGGTGGTCCTACCTACATCTTCATAAGGTTCCACTGTCTGTGGGGAGAAGAGACTGGAGGAGGAAGGCAGGAGGGAATCAGTTGTTTGGAAGCTGCTGCAGAGCCCAAATGAGACAAGACAGTCTGCACAGGGCGGTGGCAGCAAGATGGGGAAAGGGGAGAGTTCAAGAGCTCCACAGTGAGTCCACATGGCTCCTTTTCCTGCGTGTCTAAGGGCATGATGGGAGGTGCCGCCGCCACCCTCTTATTACAACTAGGAGAATCACCCACTCTACGGTGAAATGGTGAACTGACTCTGAGAAACAGGCTTCATAATAAAAGAGATCTGTTATGAATCATGTTCTGTATTGTGTTGCTGAAATATGTCAAGTAATAGCCTCTGATTCTGGTTGCAAAAAGAATAATTACCCCAACTCTTTGTGTTGTCAATAACATTCACAGTATTAACAGACTTCCATTGAAAATCTAAGCAAAGTGAACTAGAAATCAGCACAATTCCTGGAATGTATATGTCATGGAAATGAAGGTGTGCAGTCTGGAGCCTTCCATGGCTCGCATCCCTGCTCCTCAGGACCACTCTGGGTGTGGGAACACTTTAAAAGTGGGGTCATCCTGCGGGAGCATGGGGTCCTCCTTTAGCTTTGGTGGGAGTCAGAAAGATCCTTTTGTCATCATTTCCAGCTGTGGTCTCCGGCAGGGGACAGCCGTTAGTCTCGGCAACTGCCTCACGGGGTGTTCTGAAGACTCTGCTGTATAATTTCTATAGTAATAGCTGAGATTGATGGAGTGCTTATCATGTGCCAGATATTTCTGTAAGCACTTTGCATATAATAACTTTAATCTTCTCAACAACTTCATGAGATAGGTACTTTTATGATCCCTATTTGGGATGAACAAACTGAACCACAATGAGATCAAGTATCTTATCCAAGGTCACATAGGTAGTAAGAAACAGCCAGGATTTATCCCAACCTGTTTGCTCATAACCACCAGGCTATACTGCCTCCCCAAAGCACAGGCCAGGGCCTGGAACACAGCAGATGCTCAGTAGGAGTGCTTATTTTCTTGTTATTGGCCCTAAACAATATGCTAAGTGCAGGACAAGCTTAAAAAGTAGTAAATCAATAAATTGCCTTCCAATTCTAACAGCTTTTAGGGGGACCAACTGGTATGAGATAGACTGATGGAAGAGAAGAAATTCTCTTCCTAAGTAACATGGGGAAAGTAGGCCAAGTCCGAAGCTGACCTTATCTTGGATGAAGACACGTGGCTGTTGATGAGTACATTTTCTAAGTGTAAACATTGCCCACCAAATTGTGCAGTTGACAATTCCTGACAAGTGGCCACTGTTGTCCACCTAGAGACCTTGATTGCTTTCCCTCAGAAGCCTCATTCATCAGCTCTGACCTGGCGTTTCAGACTCATCCCAGGTTTACTAAGTATCAACCACATGTTGATAGATCAACCGATTAAGCATCAATCTTTTATTTATTCAACAAATATTTACAAAGTACCTATAGGTACCAGACCTTGTCTTTGGTGCTTGAAATGAGAAATGAATGAGGTATGACAGGGGCTGGGCCTTCTGGGAACAAGAGGGAGGGAGGCAGGCTGACCTGTCAGCAGGTAAGCTGTGATATCAAGAGCTCCAAGGGCCAGAGGAGGAAGCAATTGGCTGTGCCCCAAGAATTAAGCAAAGTCCTCACAACAGAGATGCCATTTGGCCAAGGTCTTGAGAGACAATATTTTTTCACCTGGAGAAGGAGTGGGGAGAGCATTCTAAAATCAGAAACAGGATGGACAAAAACCTCAAGGCACAGGAGGATATGCATGCTCTGGAACATTGAAAGTTCAGAGTGGCTAGAATGATTGTGGCAGCAGCTCCAAAACACTGCCCCTTGATGCTCGGAATGCAAGGTCATTTTTAAAAAAATCAAAATCAAATTGCATCCAGTTGAAGCTCCTACTCACCAAGGACATGGAGAAGTTTAATATTATCCTCTTTGCAGCTCCCTCTCCCTTGGGTTCTATTGGAATTCAGGGCCCTGGAAAGATGGAAGAGAAGTATGTCTGCCCTCTCCCTGTGGGGATCACCAATCCCTGTCCAGGCCCTGTCCACGTAAAGAGGACATGTCTGCTGGCAGTCCCTGCTGGTCCCTCCTTGTCAGCGCTGCTGCAGGGATCATTATCAGGGTTTTGTTCATTTCTCCTTTGGGGCAAGGAGAACCCAGATCTTTGGTCACAAAATGTCTAGTCTCTTTGGAGGGGTGAAAGGGATGGAGAGAGAAGGTATAATAATTATTTGCTGGTAAATCCATAGCAACAAGAAACAAGACACGAATTAATGACCTAACAACCTCCTTGAGTAGGAGCAAAAATAAGGTGCAGCTCTCTTCCTTTGTAGACAGTGTTCTGGAGAGACAAGGTGAAGAGAGCTGGATTCATCCATGCTCATGTTGAGTGGTCACCTGCAGCCTGGCTTAGAGGCACAGAGGTAGGTCTGGGAACTGACGAGTGGCTGTGTGTCTTCTGCAGGTGTGGCAGTGTGGTGGGAGCGTGGAGGTCCTGCCCTGCTCTCGGATTGCCCACATCGAGCGAGCCCACAAGCCCTACACTGAGGACCTCACAGCCCACGTGCGCAGGAATGCCCTCAGGGTGGCTGAAGTCTGGATGGACGAGTTTAAAAGCCACGTGTACATGGCATGGAACATACCCCAAGAGGTAGGGGGCCCCCGTGGGAAAAAACAAACATAGGACTAAGTCCTTCTTCCCGTGGGTCAACCAGAGTCTTGTTTACCATGTAAAGTGGACTCAACCCCAAATTATACCACTGTTGAAGGAAGGGGGCTGACAATGAGGTACTAAACCATGGCTTGTCCCCACCCCCATCCCTGGTCAGTATGCTCGAAGGGGGACTTTTTCTCTCCAGACCTTAGTGTCTTCATTTTAAATGAGAAAAGTTGACCAGGTAGCTCCAAGGTTACTTTACGTTCTCAGGTCCTCAGCTTCTCTGACATTTGGTGTTTTGTGGTCCTGACTTAGAAATATACCAGTCGTTACCAAAATTCACAAAGTGCACCTTAATCTCCCTATAGTTTGGATTCAAGGCTCTCCATCAAGTCTTTTTTCTTTTTAATCCTCACCTGAGGATATGTTTATTTATTTTAGAGCAAGAGGAAGGGAGAGAGAGAAACATTGATGTGAGAGAGGAGGAATTGTGGATCAGTTGCCTCCCATACATGCCCCAACTGGGTATCGAACCCTCAACTTTTTGGCATATGGGACAATGCTCCAAGCAACTGAGCCACCAAATCAGGGCCATCAAATCCTTGATCATAGAAATAAGGAATGTCCACATGCCTTTGGGATTTCTCAAGCCACATGGATGGAGATGGGATATAGTCCCACAAGGGCCCTCAGGAGAAGGGAACTATTCTGGACATTTTTTAGGCTGCTTCTAACTTTCACAGAACCCCACCATTGCCTGCCACTGCCCTCCATCCCTCTAGTCACATACACTTAAGAAGTGCAAGAGAGAAAACAGTGTTTGTCTAGTCAATTTGTTCAGCCTTGTCATGTGTCATATGGAAATGACCTTGGACCACTGAGTTGGAAGAACCCAACAGAGGCCAGCCACAGGATCCCAACCTGCTTGGCAGCCTGTCTGCCTGGAGATCATTGCTCCTGTTGCATTCTGTATGAGTCAGAGCTGTTGACCTCGTGACCTCCTTCTTTCCTCCCAAGGCCATGGTTCCCCTTGGGAGTCCTTTAGGATGCCTCAGCTCTCTCTTCCTAATAGGGAAATGATTAATCTTTGCTTGAAGTTTCCTTATGAAGGTCCTGTTTCCTGATCTCTCTCCTAAGCTAATATTTCTCTGGCTGAGTGATTGAGTAAGCTGGACTATGGGTACGAGTTTTTAGGCAACCTCACTCCCCCCAACACCATCATGGGGGAGGGGCTGGAGTTGTGCATACTCCCACCACCAGTGAGATTTCAGCATTTGGGAGGAAGAATGAGAAGCCAATGAGTACCAGTCGGCATGTGCTCAACCCTAATGAACCAGCCCGAGGACCGCATCCCTGACAGTAGGAGTGTTTCTAAGGAAACAGAGGTGCCTTCTGGGCCCATCTGTGGCTGTGGGCGTTGGATCACAGTGTTCTGGGCAGCATGCTGAGCCCCATGGTGGGTGTCCTCTGGTAGAAAAATGTTACACTCAGAAACTCCCAGGAGTTCACCAGTGAGGCATTGTAGATCCCCAGGCTCTGCGAAAGGACTAGAGTCCTGTTCATACTCCTGCTCCCTTCTCTCTGTATCCCAAACCTGCAGACCTTCTCCCCCAATTGCAGCTGCTAGATGTTGAAATGCATAGCAAATCCAATGAGAACAGAGTGATTTAAAAATCATTGGAAATGATGAAACTCAGTGTCTGTCTGTGACTCTTCAGGAGGGTAATTCAAACCAAGTGAAGGCAGGACAGTGGTGGTGAATACCAGAAGGGCAAATGAGACGTGAGTGTCCAGGATAAAGCCTTGGATGGAGAAGAAAGGGGGTCAATGTGTTTCTGAAAATCTGTCTGTAGCAACCTGTCCATTCCGTGCTGTCTCACCTCTGTATGTTTGCCAACTTTGTCTTCTTAGCTTGGAATTCCCTGTGCAAATCCTCTTTCCCAGCTTTGACCCTCACCAGTTCCCCTCCATCCTCTTACATGCAGCCCCACTGACCTCCCCTCTGGGGAGCCAGTGTGAGCTGGGGAGAATGTTCCTTTTTGCATGGATGTCTCTGTCATTGCATCACCACCCTATAAAAGAATGTTCTATTATCTGAGTCCCTCTCTCAGAGACCAGAGGCTCTCAAATCTGGCTGGACTTGAAAATCACTTGGGCTTCAGCCTCCAAGATTATGACTTAATTAGTTTGGAAGAGGATCAGGGATCCTTTTATTTTTGGAAAATTCCTCAGGGATTCTAATGTCCACCCAGGCTTTGAACCACTCCACTAGACCAGGGGCTTCCTGACAGATTGTGTTATTCATATTGGTGTCAACAGGCCGAGCACAAGGCGGGGCATGTGGTCAGAACTCAGTGAAACCTGCTAATGCCTATTAACAAACGAATCTGCTGGCCATGTGTGCAATCCTTCCTCCCTTGGCCAGTGGCTCCTAAAAGCAGATCTGCAGACCAACTGCAGCAGAATCACCTGGAGAACTTTAAAAAAATAGTAATTCTGGGTCTTTTCTTCAAAGATTCTGATGAATAGATGTACAGTAGTGCCAGGATCTGTAAAAAGCCCTTCAGGTGCTGGTTTGGGGCAGCCAAGTTTGGGCAACACTTGTTTAGCTTATCATGCTCATCTTTCCAAACTCACCTTCAGCATCACCTACTCCAGGAAGCCTTCCTTGACTGCTCACTTCCCTTTCCCCACTATCCCAGCTGCCCCATACCATGAGATGGACTAAGGGCCCCTCCTCTCTCTCTTCCCTCCATGCTTCACACAGTGTGCAGAGAGTCTGTTTACTTGTCTGGGTCTTCCAGACTCTCCTTCTGGCAGACTGTGACTTCTTCCTATATGGATACACAGTGCTTAGGACAGCACCTAGTAAGGCACCCGGTAAGGCTGAGCTAAACACAAAGAAGACAGAGAGAGTGTGGCTTCCATGTTTGCCCAGCTGCCCTTTGGTGATGTCCCAATACTGTACCTTCAGCTCAATCGTGAGCACATCTGTGTTCTATTGACTTAACCTTTCATCTCAGCTCAAATATAGAGCTGGAACCCTCAACCCTGCCTCCTGTCTGTCTTGAGAATTAAGTAAGTTAATAATCTGTAAAGACTTGAATCAGTGCTTGGCAAATGGAAAGCACTAGGTAAGTGTTAACTCTTGTTGATGCTATTGCTACGCCTTCTGCTTTTGCACCCAGCTTTAAAGTGCCTTGCTGGGCAGTCATCCTGTCTTGCTGCCCTCTATGCTGAGCCCTCCTAGGCTGTGCACTGAACAGAAGTGACTCTTATACCCACTCCCTTACCATGTCCAGTCTCAAGCATTTAGAAGGCCAGAGGAGCCTCCAGCTCTTGCTTCCTTCTACTTTAATTGAAAATCAGTTTGCTTTTCAACAAACTGAAAGTCAGTGTGCAGCAAAACATCAATATTTTCTTGCACAGGGTTCAGGGCCTCCAGACCTGCTCCTGCTGCTTCTTGCCAGAAGACAGACTGAGTGCCAGGAACGACTCCCCATGGTGCTCAGGCGACGGCCCTTCTTTAGGTCTGGCTACAGGCAATAGTGTGCGGGCGCACGACTCAGGCAGGAATACTGGACAGCTTCTTGTGTGGCTAAGTATGTGAGTTTCTTACGGCCGCCAAACGAAGTTACCACAGAGTGGCTTCCAACAGCAGAAATGTATTCTGTCGCAGTTCTGGCAGTTGGAGACCCACAGTCTAAGCGCTGCAGGGCTGTGCTTCCTCCGAAGGCTTGGTGGGGGCGGGGGGTGTCTTTCCTTGCCTGTTGCAGCTTCTGGAGGCCCCTGGCATTCCTTGGCTGATAGATACATCACTACAATCCCTGCCTGTCTCTCCGTGACCAAACGTCCCTCTCCCTTCTCTTATAAAGACTTAGGCTCATCCTAAATCCACAGTGATTTCATCTCAAGGTTTCCAGTTAATTATGTCTACAAAGATCCTATTTCCAAATAAAGTCAGATTAGGAAGTACGGGTAGGCAAAAATTTGGGGAGACATGCTTCAACCCACTCCACTAAGTATTCAGCAAAGGAAGAAAGATATGTGTATTGTTTTCTAATAATAAGGGCCAAAGTGAACTTCTCTGAGAAAGTTTGCTTATTTCTTAATTCCTGCCCCCTGCTCTGAAAGAGCTTGATGCAGTTTACAGCAAACACTCAGTGCAGAAGAGCCGAGCCCTTAAAGCATGAAGGTGTGGGTCAATTAATAAACGGGAGGAGGAAAGGGTCATGAAATCCCTCGATATAAACTGGGGAAACTCTGATTCTTGAGTCTTAGAAGTTAAAGTACAGGTGGACCCCTGACAGATTGCGTCTCTCCCACCTTCAACTAGGAGGGAGACAAACTTTCCCTTGATCCTGAGAGAAGAAAGAAAGTTTTCCCATGGGAACCCAGAATTTCAGGAAAACAGAGACCTTCCTGAGACAAGTTCTTCTAGCGGCTCCCAGTAAAAGCTGAGGCACAGTGTTAATCTGTCTCATATAAAGGCAATTATGGCGTGAAAGGGGACGGCCTGGGTCCAGGTGCATAGCTTTGTGATACAAGGATAAAGTACAGACAAGTTTGAAGGGTTAGTACTTAACAGAGATTCCTTGGGGTGGCGTGGGGGTGGGGGGGTTGGGAGGGTGAGCTGGTCCCATTATTGCCAGTTGCTGCGTTCCTCACTTCATGAATGTTGTCTCCACTCGGGCTCATCAGTGCAGTCCAGGTGAGGTGCTAGGCCAGGGGCACAGAGATGAGTCTGACGTTTCCTGATCATGGAGCCAGGGTCCAGCAGAGAGGCCAAGTAGCAGTTGCTGGGAGGGCGTGGGGCAGGAGCCGAGACTAGAAATCATAGATGAGGTCCTCAAGAAGCACCCGCTGAAATTTCTCCCTAGGACCCTCAACCTTCTAGCTGGAGCAGGTTTAAATTTTTATATTATCTGAACTCTGCTGGGCAAAAATAAGTGTATTTCTTCTACATTTACATTTTGTCTTTACACAAGCCCCCATTGTATGATATCAAAAACTTGCTACGATCATGTTCCGGTACATGCAGCAGCCACCTTTGTGGTTTTTCTCAGACATCTCAGACCTGCACTCTGTCAGTTTCACCATCTTCCCACCCCCAGTTACTGGATCCCCAGAGCTGATGCTGGAGCCAGAGCATTGGCGCAGCCACCACATGGACCACAGTGTCAGTGGGAGAGCTGTACTGCCCTGTCTTCCTCTGTCTGCGCTTGGGCATCTGTCTCATCAGATCCCACAGCCCCTGGCTCCACGGTTTTACCCCTGAAATGTCAGTGAGTCTCCACCATCTGCGGTGGCATTGGCTCTTTCCCAGCAGATTGTGCGCCCAGTTCCACAGCTGGGGTGCAGGCCCAGGGACTCTCATGCTCTCCACTCTGCTCTGGGGCCACTGGAAATATGAGGGCTTCTCTCCCTGCTCACTCAAGGGCACATTCATGCCCCCATTACTGCTCCTTGCCTCCTGCACCTGGATAGCTCAGGGACCACCTTCCTGATACACCTGGGAAGTGTGGGACACAAGTACTATCTATGCTGAGACCCCCGGCTTAGACAGGGAGTCTGCTTCTCTCACAGGGGCTTGGCCTGAGGCAGCAGAAGAGCCAGCTCTTGCAAATTCACAGGGTAAGGTTGAAAAGCACACACTCCAGACCCAGGTTGATTGGGTTCAACTCTCAGCTCCATTTGTCAAGTGCGGGGCTTCAAGCAGGCCACTAAAGAGAGCACTGAAGCTTTCTTTATCTTAACTCCTTGTCTGCACCTAACCCATAGGTTTAAATGGAATGATATACATAAATATAAATAAATCTAAGTATATGAATATAAATGCATGTGTCAGTCTCGTGCAGAACAAAGCCTAGTACATGACTATTAGGAATAGTATTAGAATTAGCATTATCCCATCTTCAGCTCTTTTTCCTTCTACCTCCCTCTCCCCTCCCAACTCAGAACCTCTCACTTCTCTCTTGAGGTAGGGAGAAGTTCACTCTGACTGTATTCCTCCCACTTTCCCACCTACAGCCGGACTACAGCTTTTTTTTTTTTTTTTAGTTTAAAGCTTAAGGATTTATTTTCAGTGGCCCCTGATGACAGTTCCCATCAAGGTCATGTTCCATACCCCAAATAGGGACAGTTATGGGTTAAGGTACGTGTAGGGAAACGTGAGTTAAGTTCCCACTGTCCCCTCATTAGACAGTCCCCGGGAATCTGACTGGGGAGGTCTGGGGAGAAGCCGTGCCCCAGTGGTGGCTGCATCTCTGCGTTTGCATCCCCATGTAGGACTCAGGAATCGACATCGGGGACATTACTGCAAGGAAGGCTCTGAGGAAACAGCTGCAGTGCAAGACCTTCCGGTGGTACCTGGTCAGCGTGTACCCAGAGATGAGGATGTACTCAGACATCATCGCCTATGGGGTGGTAAGGAGCCAGTCCCTCGGAGTTCCGTTCAGCCACAGACAGAGAGCAAGCCCAGAGTCAGGGGAAAGGAGGGAAAGAAGCCTCTCGGCCTCCTCCATGGGCCAGCGGTAGACCTGTGGCTGAGAGGCTGGTTTCTAGAGCTGCGCACAAGGCAGACTCTGCTTTGGTTGGCACCAAACCTCTCCAGTCCCTTAGAAGACGTGCTTAGACTCTCCTGAATAGTCCTAAGCAATTCAGCTCTGGCCCTAAACCTGCCTATTCCACATGATAAAACAAAAACCTGCAGTTAGGTTAAGTTCACAAGGCTACATAACAAATACCCATGTTTCCCAAACGTGGTTGCCTAAGGTTCTCTCCACCAGCCTACATGACTCTGCTCACCCAGAGCCTCCTGAGAAGGGTTCTGGGAAATAGAACCTTCTTGAGTTTGCTGTGTTTTGAGGGATATTTTAGTACTGCTTGTTGATTGGCACAGAGCAGTTCCCGCTGAGGGAGGCAGCAAGGTGGAGGGTAGGGCACAGGGCTTGGATCCAGGCAGACCTGGTTCTAGTTCTGATCAGGACACCTGCCCTGTGGGCCTCAGTTTGTTCATGTGGCAAAGGGGTAGGAGAAAGCATAAGATGTATATGCGTGTGTAATATCTAAGGTTAAAGTACTTTGTTTGTGATAAACTCTCTCATTTCTCCCAATATCCCCAGGACCATAGTATTCTTACAGCATTTTAAATAACACCTGATTAATTTGGGAGTATCTTACTTGATATTTGCTGACTAAACAAACACATAAATTTTTTCTTCTGACAATTAAGCCCTCAAAACTACCCCCTGGGGCTACCTACATCACCCCGTGTTACAGATGGGGAAACAGAGAGGCAAAGTGACTTACCCATCTGTACACACGTAATCAGAGTGACACTGAGGGTAAAACATCAGCTGCTGATATCACTTCAGTTCCTGCCTTTGCAAAGTGACTTACCCATCTGTACACATGTAATCAGTGTGACACTGAGGGTAAAACATCAGCTGCTGATATCACTTCAGTTCCTGCTTTTGGAGAGCATCCCCTCAGGCCTTTCTGATGTCCCGGGATGAAACGTTGAAGGAGAACTGAGGCTTCTTCCTTTACTGGCCTGTGGTCAGAATGGAGTTCAAGGTCTGTCTCAGCAGGAACATGATGGGCTCTGCCTCTGCCTGGGAGGCAATGGGTCCTTGTGCAAGAATTGGCCTCAGTGTACTCTGTGAGTGTGCTCTGTGGGCCTCCCAACTCTAACATCCTTGGATTCTAATGGAAACAGAGCCAAGATCCCAGGAACCTCTTCTCCCTGGAGACGAGCCTGCAGGAAGCAGTCAATCTCCCCACAAGAGTCCCCGTGGCATGGTTGCCATGTCCTCAGAGAATGGCCCAGTTGCCTCTTGCCTCTCCAATTCTCAGGCTGGTATAATTGGAATGTCCTTAGCTGGTGCTGTCCAGTAATTACCTGAGACTCAAGATCCTGTTGTCACCATGGAAACACATTGGCCTGTGAAGTGCCCATTAGCCCACCCACCTCCCCAGCACCATTCTGAGGACACAGTTGCTACTGGTGCCCCCGCACTGCCATACCAAGTTGTGTGTGCTGTTTGGCCATTGTTGGCGCCAGTCCAAAAAGGACAGTTAGGCTAATGTGGCTCCAGAGAAACTATTCGCCCCAAGCCTCTGAGCCAGGGCAAGCTTCTAGATTCATGTTCTCACCAAGCTGTCAGTTGTAACCAAACAATATTAGCCAAATTCAGCCAAAGCTGCAGGGAAAGCAGTCACAGTGGAGGTGTGTGCATGCAGTCATTGCAATTCTGGGTCTTGGTCAGAGGCATTCTTGTTTTCCAAGGAAAAGTGTCCCCTCTTACAAACACACATAGCAAGCAGGTTGACCATGGAGCATTCTCACCACCACACCCAGTCCCTGGGTCTGACGGAGGGCTCTGACCCTGCGTGGTTATCTGCCAGCCACTATGTAGGGCCCTACCAGCCTCCCCATAGCTCCCACCTCCTCCACAGGCTCACCTCTGACATGAGCATAGATGCGCTTGATTTTCAGGGAGCATAATGAACCCACTGTGAGGGCAATAGGGTGAAGGCAGGCAAAGCAGGATGCTGCCACAACAGCAAGAGGATTTGCTGGGGCTGAAAGTCTCTTCCTGGTGATTATTTTTATTCTAAAATGGAGAGACCAGATGTCTTCTCAGACACAGAGTTTCTTATTTTCCCTTCCAACCCACGCCTAAACCACCTTGCTCAGGTCAAATAACCCCCTGGGACTGTCAGTTGGGCCAGTGTCAAGTCTGTATAAACCAGTCCATTAATCCACTAATAGGCCCCATTAGTGACTCCTGCAGGCTGCAGGCTGTGGACCTGTCCTGTGGGCATGGGTTTCCCCTGGATCATTGAGCTCCACGTCTGGGAGACAGAGTGGCTTTGGAGAACTTCCAGCTCTGGTGCTGACAGTAGAGCTGGAGCAGCAGCTGGAAACAGACATGCCTGGTTTCTGAACATTAGCTTTGCTACTTAATCACTGTGTAATCTTAACAATTTACAAGACCTTGAAGGTTCTAGTCATACCATTTCATGGGGCATCTTTCCCAGTCTCAGGATTGTTGCCATTTACACAACAGAAAGACCCTAGACTTTGGAGACAGACAGACTGGGGCTTTGCCACTTGTCCAGCTATGATGCCATTCATTTGGGGATGCCATTCATTTGTTCATTTTATTCATTCATTCATTCTTTCATTCCACATGTATTTACTGTCTACTGTGTACCAAAGCTGGCCTGTGAGAAAGACTGAGACCTGGTCTGGTGACTTACTAATAGAGGAGACAGGCAAGTGAAGAAGCAACCAGCATGCAGTGTGCTAAGTGCTACAATAAGAGAAGTGGGGGTCCTGGTGAAGCATAGAGCAGTAGGTTCACACAGAGACTTGGGTTAGGAAATGCTTCCAAAGTGACAGAGAAGCTGAGAACCAAAGGAAGAGGAGGATTTAGTCAGGCAAGAGAAGGCCAAAGCAGAGCACCCATGCAGTGACAATAAATAGCATCACAGACAGAGAGGTGAGGCGGAGCTTCTGACCGTGGGCCCTCATCTTTGGCAGAGATAATAATACCGACCTGGCTAGATTATTTTGAGGATTAGGTGGGATAATGAATGGAACGCACTTCAGTGGTACCCAGCACATAGATGCAGTCACAAAAGCTGGTTTCCATGAATGGCTTTCAGGAAAGTACAGCAATAATAAGAGGAGCTACCGATTTTTGCACATTTGCCATTTGCCAGGTCCTGAGCTAAGCTCTTGTAGATATTGCTTCTCTTCAGCCTCATAACAGCCCTATGAGGTCAGCACTCTTACCTCTATTTGACAGAAGAAAACAGACAAGAAGGAATTATGTTGCTTTGTCTAAGACCACACAGCTGGAGCCAGGAGTCCCTCCCAGTCTCTCTTCTGACTGTGTCAATAGACGACCTGCTTAATGGGAAAGTGATGACACAGCCAAGGTGGGCTTTGTCAGAGACCCCACCCACACCCTCACTCAGAAGCTGACTGAGATCCCAGCAAGAGCCAAGTCTGACATCAGGGGTCCCTGGGCCTTTCTCTTTGCAGGAGCAGTTAGCACACCTTACTAATGGTTACAGTGTCAGGCCTCAGATGTGCCCCCCATCTTCCTTCTGTGGGAGAAGTCCAGAGTGTTTGCATGTGCTCCTCCCACACAGGCCAGCCAAGTAGTTGGTTTATCATAGAGGATTTGCTACTTAGATGCTTCTGGGGCCCTGCCTAGGGAGCTGGCACATGCTCATATTTCTTCAGAACCTCTGCAACACAAGTTTGAAATTGAGCTGCTATCACCCAGTAAAGGAAAGGAAGCTCAAGAGAAAAGAATTTGACTCTGTTCCTTGTCTACTGTCAAGAACAGGGTATGCACAGACCACACATGCACCTCTGGCTGTCTGTTCCATTTCACATCCCTTAACTGGAGTCTCTGAGCTCCTGCCACAATTGGTCAGGACTATCAAAGCTCAGCCATGACCTGTCGCTGGCTTTCCCCAACAGATGACTCACCTGTGGTCCATCGCCCTGGTATCCCCCTGGATTTTGTTTTTTATCCTCACTGAGGACATGTTTTCATTGCTTCCAGAGAGAGAGGAAGAGAGATGGGATCAGTGCGAGAGAGAAGTATTGGTTGGTTGTCTCCTGCACACACCCAGCCACCTAGTTACATCCCCTCACCGGAAATTGAACCCACAACCTTTCAGTTATGGGTCAATGCTCCAACCGAGCCACACTGACCAGGGCCCCCTGGATTTTGGTTTCCAGCCTCCTTGTTCTAAACAGAGTGCTTTGATTGCTAAGAAAAGCCATTTAAGCTAGCTCAAGTTAAGGTGGGTAAAGATACCACAGACTCTCTTATGGATACAGGAACTGAAGTACAGCTGGACATGGGCACTCGAGCTGGGGAACCACTAAAACCACAGCAGGGGCAGAGTGATCTCTCTTGTCTCTAATTCTGTCCACCTCATGCATCACCTCCTCCTTGATCACAACTGACTTTCTCTGCTTGCACACGGCCCAAAAGATCCCTTGCCCCCAATCTAGGTAGCCTTATCATTCTAGTGGCTACCACATTTGTTCTGTTGATTGTCTTGTAGGTGGGGCTAAGAATTACCTCTCTTCCCCTGCCCCCACCCTGGCCCTCTTCTCTCTTATTCACCTGCCAAACCCCCCCACTGTGGAGAACTCTCATCAACTGGGCCTCTACTGGGGCCTGGCCAACCACTGCTGTATCTGTGGGAAGCAGAGAGGGCCTGGTCCCAGGCCCCCAAAACAGGTAGCATATTGCTCACTTCCCCCAACCCTCAAGAGCAAACACTTCTATCTGTCCAGGCACCTCTGCAGGCCATTGTGCCACTCCTGTGGAAATGGAGAGGTGAAACACCTAGCACTATCTCGTGTATGTGCATGTGTACCTTTTATTTTTACCTAGACTGACTCAGCTCCCCAGACCCAGCTTGCTGTTTAACATGTGAATACTCCTTCAAAGGGGCTGGTCTTAACCTTAGCACTTTTACACAAAGCAAAAGCTGGTGCTTGCTGGTTTCCATAGTATTAAAGGGGCCTTGGGTTGATTGCAAAAATGGAGCCTGTCTCAGTGGAAAGCTTGTTTCTCCTGATTTGATGCATTTGTCTCTCTGTTCCTTTCCCTTTGGTGTGGCCGCCCCTGCCCTGGTGTTCAGCTGCAGAACTCTGTGAAGACCGATTTGTGTCTTGATCAGGGCCCAGACACAGAGAACGTTCCCATCGTGTATATCTGCCATGGAATGACACCCCAGGTGAGTGCTCTGAGAGCTCCCGCCCCGGGCCGGGCATTGTGTGTGGCTGGTGTGGGGAAGGATGGTTAAACTCTGTCACTCTGGGCCTAGGGGCCTCAGGGACTTTCCATTAGGAAGTGTCATCATGAGCCAAAAAGGAGAATCCTGCCTGCCTCACCTGGAAGGAGGTGGGGGGAGCAGATGCCAGGATGCCAGGATCTTCCAGTGTGGAGAGCAAGGAAGGCGGTAGTTTTCTAAAGAGGAGCTCCTGCCTCCTCTGGGGGCCCACGGGTAAACCGCAGGCCTGGCTCTGGCAGCCATGCCCTTCCCTAGCAGGAAGAAACCCAGATTCCCCCAAACTCCCTGATACCTGAGAGTCCTTTCAGGGTGCCAGTTCATAGCCTTCGGGCTCTGTCCTTCAATAGATCGCAGCTGGGGCCCAAAATTATAGCCATGAGGCCCCTTCTAACACTATGGCATTCTCTTGGTGGAGACTAAAGAGCTGCTACCAGGGAAATAAGTTCTCCTAGAAACGCCGTCCTATGCCCGCCCATCCATAGCCCGGACTTCACACACCCAAAGAGGATGTCAAGGACACAGGCAGGAGACACAGGCAAGTTTATTCCATAAAGTATGATGGCCAATCATCAACCAAGAATGCCATAGACTAACCTGCTCTGACTTGACAACATTTTCAGAGTTTACTTATCTTACCTCCAGAAGTGCACAATGATTTAAAAAAAGATATTTTAGTATAGAAGATACATATATTTGGGCAATTACAAGTTAGTGTTTCAAAGAGTCGTTACCTTCCTAAACACAAAACTGAAGGATAGCTAGTACAATCTGTGCGTGTCACCCGATGTACTGTGCTGAGGCTTCCCGGAGATTGCCCACTGTCACCTCCACCACCTCGTTTGTTCTGGTGCTGAGCTGCTGTGACATCGCTGACTGCTCGGTCACAGGTCAGCACATCACACTTTCCCCACACCACACCGCATAGTAGCTCATTCTTCATTCTTACAACCATGTGACTTTTATGATGGAAGCCTATTTTTAAGTAAACCTTGTATTGACATATAACATAGGGTACAGAAAATAGACAAGTTAAAATGTACAGATTAATAAATTTTCAGAGCAAACATACTCCTGGAACGAGCACCCAGATCAAGAAAAAGGGCATTGTTGCTTCATTTTGATTTTACATAAATAGAATCATAGGGTATGCTTTCTCATCTTGGCTTCTTTCTTTCACCAGTATATTCATAAAGCGCATCTAGGCCATTACATGTAGTTGTAATTTGTTCATTGGTATTACTATGTAGTAATCCATTTTGTGAATATACCATATTCACTATATATTCTATTACTGATGGGCACATGGGCTGTTGCCAGTTCAGGAGTATTACAAATACTGCTGCTGTGATCGTCTTTGTTCATGACTTTTGATGCCCATATACAGTCATTTCTTTTGTGTTATACCTGGGAGTTGAATCACTGAGTCGTGGGGTTGACATATGTCCACTTTCAGGAGACACTGCCTGTATTAGTCTGCTAGGGCTGCTGTGACAAAATGCCACAGGCTGGGCAGCCTAAACAGAAATGTATTTTCTCATAGTTCTAGAGGCTGGGCAGTCTGAGATCCAAGTGCCAGCTGATTCCGTTTCGGGCGAGAACTCTCTTTCTAGCTTGCAGGTGTCACCTTCTCAGTGTGTCCCCACATGGCAGAGACAGAGGGAATGAGGGAGCTCTCTGGTGTGTCTTCTTAAAAGGACACTAATCCTATCAGATCAGGGCTCCACTCATGACTTCATTCAACCCTAACTTGAAGATTTAAGAAATTCTCAGCCTACCCATATTGCAAAAACATGAGAAAGCTTGATCTGAAGCGAATACTAGAAGTGTGACTGAACCACCATTTGACTAAGAGATCATGGGTGGGACTCACAGAATGAATCAGCCATCTCAGCGACAGAAGCCAGAAATAGAGATGGGGTTACACCAGCAGAGACTCTGCCAGTTTGAACTAAAGAGAAAGGGAGACAGGATGAAGGCAGGCTGTTGGATTCTTGGCGTCTCCAAGATGGGACCATAGAGCTCTTCAGCTGTGAACAGGCCCTATTCCTGAAGAAAAGGGAAGAATGGTGCCAAAGGCGATTCGGAGATTGCCAGGGCTGCCACCGTCACCACAGGCCCAAAGGTAAGGCTGTTTCCTCAAAGGGTGAGCCTGCCTCTTGGGTTTCGGTGGGCCAGGATGACCCTGCAAGGTGCCTCTGGGTGGGACCAAAGCAGCGAGACGCTTGGGCAATGCCACCCCAGAGAGCCAAAGGGGTGGGGAGCCCTGTAGAGCCATGGGGACGATGCTGCCACCACACTGGGCCTGGAGGTCAGACCACTGAGCTGAAGAGGGTCATTCTTGAGCCTTAAGATCTCGTGGAATTTGCCCTGCTGGGTTTTGGACTTGGTTGGACCCATCAGCCCTTTCTCCCTTCTAGTTTCCCCTTTTGGAATGTACCTGTCCCATCATCATATTTTGGAAGCACATAACTTGTCAGGTTACAGGCTCTTAGCTGAAGAGAAGTTTTGCCTCTAGATAAATCATACCTCGAATCTCATTCACATCTGATTTAGAAGCTATTTGAACCTTAGACTTTAGAGTTGATGTTGGAATGAATTAAAACTTTGGGGACTGCTGGGATGAATTGACTATATTTTGCATGAGAGAAGGAAATGAATTTGTGGGGTGAGAGGCCAGGAGCAGAAAGCTATGGACTGAATTGTGTCACTGCAAAATCTATATGTGGAAGTGCTCGCTAATCCTGACTGTATGTGGATCAAGGAAGTAATTTAGGAAACATAAGGTCACAAAAGTGGAGCCCTGATCCTTTAGGATTGGTGTCCTTATTAGAAGGGACACCAGAGAGCTCCCTCCCTCTCTCTCGGCCATGTGAGGACACAGTAAGAAGGCGGACACAGCAAGCTAGAAGGAGAGCTCCCACCAGACACTAAATGAGCCAGCACCTTGACCTTGGACTTCTTAGAACCATGTGAAAAATAAATTTCTGCTGTTTAAGCCAACCCACCTGTGGTGTTTTCTTGTACAGCCAGAGCCAACTGATAATATTTCAAACAGTTTTCCAAATGGGTTGTGTCAATTTTTACTCCCACCAGCCGTATATTGAAGTACTGGTTGCTATACAACCTTGTCAGCATTTGGTATTATCTGTTATTTAAAATTACAGGCATTGTAGTGGGTGTGTAGTGGTATTACACTGTGATTGTAATTTGCATGTCTCTGATTGTAAATGCAGTTGGGCACCAAAATTTTCAGCTCAGAACATCCTACCTTGTTCTCAAGTATGGACCAAGGTAGCCAGGTTACAAGTACTTTGACCTTTTGGTAAATTCCCTTTCTGTTTTTTAGTACTTATCATCCAGGAGATGATGGGTGAACGTGCTTTTAACAACTCTGTGGAAATCTGCAGGGCTGGTGCTTACCTGGACCATTGGCCAAATGTTGGTGTTTCCCCGGTGGCATGATGGGTCTGCCTGAGTGGAGGCTGCCAGTCTGCCAGCTGCAGACGGTTCAGTGTGGGACAGTCTGTGTTAGGGTTAGGAGCACGGGTTCTAGAGCCAGATTGTCTGAATTCAAATGTCAGCTTTGACACTTTTTAGTTGTATAACCTTGGGCAGTTTTCAAATCTGGGCCTGCTTTCTTATTTGTAAAATATGGATTAATAATGGTATATACCATAAAGCTTGTTGTGAAGATTTAATTAATATGTGAAAGCATTCAAAATAGTGCCTGGCATATAGTAAGTACTCAATAAATGTTAACCATCAGTATTGCTATAATGATAA
Source organism: Trachops cirrhosus (assembly GCA_028533065.1). Classification (NCBI taxonomy): domain Eukaryota; kingdom Metazoa; phylum Chordata; class Mammalia; order Chiroptera; family Phyllostomidae; genus Trachops; species Trachops cirrhosus. The sequence goes on from CM052543.1 coordinate 34,157,119, forward strand.
TAATAATAGAGCTCATTTAACCTTGCTTGGTGTAAATACCATCAAGTTTTTAGCTCCAAATCACACTAGACTAACTTTCCTTGACCTCATGTTCCATGTTCCATGAGTTTCTTCCCTGCTCAAAGCCTACCCATAGATTGGCATCACTGAGTTGCTATGGCAGCAAAAATACAGCGGAGGAGGGGAACCAACAGGGAACAGGGCATCAGGAAGCCTAAGTCCTAGGCTTGATCTTGCAGCAACTTGTGATATCCCCTCAACTGTCTCTGGGACTTTATTTTGTTTTAGGCTTTTATTGATGTATAATTTTACTATAAAGCGCACAGTGTACAGCTCAATGAATTTCCATGTTTGTAGACACTGTACAGTTACGGTGAAGCCTTCATCCCACTGAGGCTCCTCCTTCCTCCTCTTGGTTAATACCTCTGCCCAAAGCCAACAGTTCTAATCTCCAGTACCACTGATTGGTTTTGTCTGGGCCTGTCTTTGGATCTGCAAGTGAGGAAGCTGGACTGGCCATCTCCACGCCAAGCTCTGCCAGCTCTGATGATCTGCTTACCTTGAATTCTTTTGTTTTGAATTCACTTGGCCTGGGAACCTGTGAGTTTGTCCTGTGCTTGCCAGGAATACCAGGAGCTGTCTTCCCTTGAAGCTTTGTAAGTCAGCTTCTTGATGTGAGCTATAGCAAGTCTTAAAGACTTGGTCCCCCTCCCCATTCCTCAAAGCCACAGCACCCTCATGTACCTGGGCTACACAGGGAACAGTGGGTTCTCTTGTCCTCTCCCACCAGGCCCATAGCTGGGGTGCACAGCTGTCACTGCCCAAAGGAAAGGTTGCTTTAAACCAGCCTCAGCTCAGACACACTTCCCAGAACAGGGCGGTATAAGGACTCTGCTGTGACAGGAACTTATTGAATCTGTCCTGCCCAGTGAGCTGGGAGAGCCAAAGAGGACTGGGTCATCCTGCAGATGGGTTGTGTTCCTGGCCAGAGTTCCTCTACCCCTATATTGTTTCCTAGGACAGCTGCAACAAAGGACCACAGGCTGGATGGCTTGATCAAGAGAAAGTTATTGTATCAGTGCTGGAGGTTAGATGTCCAAGATCAAGGCCTGAGTAGGGCCGTGCTCCCTCCGGAGGCACTAGGAAAGGATGTGTTCCCTCTCTGAGCTCCTGGTAGCTCCTTGGCTTGTGGCAGCATCACTCTAGGTTCACATGGTGCTGTTCTCCCTGTGCACCTGTCTGTCTCCAAATTCATCCTCTTGGTAAGAGGATGAATCATGCTGGATTAGGAGCTCACCCTACACCAATCTGACCTCATCCTAACTTAACTAATGACATCTACAACAACCCCATTTCCAAATAAGGTCACATTTGGAGGTACTGGAGTTTAGGACTTCAATATAGGAATTTTTGAGGTGTGCAGTTCAATGCATAGCATCCCTAGAGGAGAAAAATGTGACTGGAATCTGACCTTCATGCCTTGGCTGGAAAGTGCTTCATATGATTTCCTCTCAAGTCTTTGGCCAGAGTGGGCCACCTGGTCCTGCCTAACTGTAGAGCATGTGGGAAGTTGGAGTTTTCTGCATACCCAGGAAGCCTGGTTGCTGCCACACAGCCTTTGGATGGTTTCTAAATCAGTCCCACCTCTGAAAAGTAAGAAAACGAGGAAATGGCCTCTGAGGATGTGAACTGACCTGCCTGAGGTCACACCACAAGCTACTGGCAAAGGCAGGACTAGGAAGGATGCCTATATTTTGACTTCCAGTTTCTCCTCCAGTTTTACTCATTAAGCACACAATATGAGTACTTTCAGGAAGTCCTCATATTTTAGAAAGTTTCACTTCCCCTGAAAAACTGATTTGGTCCAGGGGTAGGAATTTTTTTTTTCTTTTCCCTCTGACAGCAACTTATCACATGGCTGACAGCAGAGCCCTAAGACATTAGGGACCCAAAGACACCTCAAGCCACAAAGTGAGGCTGTGTTCTCATTTATGTTTAAACCCTTTGAGAAATTTTGCTTAAATTTTGTTTAAAAAGTTCACTCTGATATGGTTGTGATATGCCCAGGTCTCAGGGAAAGCCCTGGGTGGGAGAAAGCATAGTGTAACTAACCAAATTAGTGAGGGGAAGCTGCGGGGAAGCATGCTAATTAATTAATGAGTAAACATAACCATTTTATTTAAATTAGCAGCAAATTTCAAAGAATTCTCAAAATAACTGAGAATATTAGTCCTCATTAGTGTAACAGCTTGGAAAATTTCTTCTGCTGGGAAAAATACAACAATAGGGTCTCCCCACAGACTCCTTACTTATTCCATCAGTCACTCATTCACTCATTCATTCATTCGCTCATTCAAGAAACAGGCATTGAGTAGTATTTTAAGCCAAGAATTATGACAGACAAAGGCTGCTTTGCCCAGGTCCCTGAGCTGGCGGAGTCCCAATCTAGAGAGGGAGGCAGGCACTTATTAATAGGTCATTACAGTTCATACAATGCAACCACTTGCAACCTACTGCCCCAAACCACGTTCTCATTAACCCATCAAAGGAGAGACTACAGGACAGGACAGTGTCTGGGGACTCCTCTCATTCTTTCTGCCTAAATCTTCTAGACTATAAAAGACCCAGGGAAAAATTTCCTATGGGAAGGTAAATTCTTGGCTGTAGAAGAAGGAAGATGAAAGAGACTTTAATTCCTTCTAAAGCTTTTGAAATACTGAAGCTGCCACATTTATGCTTCAGGAAGTGCTTTTTGACTCAAGGTATACAGATTAGAGTTGAGTTGAAAGAAGTGTTCTATTTTTACCCAGAACTGAATTCCCGTGTTAGATCAGGTAGTGTGTATAATAGAAGTAAGGAAAGTGTGGAATTGTAATGGACTTTGGTGCCGTTGCTTTTTGGAATTTCTTTATCATTTGTGGAAGTTCTTATTTGGCTATACATCTATATACACAGAAAGAGAGAGATGAATGAACAAACTTGCTTATTTCTCCGTATGCTACTTCTCTAGAAACCGCCAATCACACATGCAGTCATAGTGATGCCGTCGTCCCCCTCACTCGGCAGTTACCCAGTGGCAGTGCATGGAATGTTAGAGGCCTCTTGTGGATTGTGCTCGAACCCCCAGATCTTTTGAGTAACATCTCAGGGACGAGTGAAAAGGTTTCATTTTGTGGGCCAAGAATTTAAATCATCAGCCACTTCTCTGTGAACTTTGAGAGATTTCTCCACCTCTCTGTGATTTTTCTTTCTAAATAAATTAGAGTACCAAGCACTGATTAGCTGTGAGGTTTCGTAAAACATCCTTGGGTTTACCCCTCGGCTCTGATGGGATGAAATCTCGCTCTCCACCACTCCTTGCATGTGGCTGTATTGCCCAGGTGCCCACTGATTGCTGATGAATGGTGGTGCAGGGCCCTGACTGGGTTACAGTTTGAAGGGAGCCTCAACCAGCCCTGCAAATTTGGCTGGTCCCTTCAGCCCTGCATTATTTGGGGCCTAGTCCAGCTAGAGTTATTTGGATCTCCTTGTTTATTGGCCTCTGAGCTGTAGCCTCGCATCATTCCGGGGGCCATGGTTCCCGGAGGATGCACAGGGAGTGGTGTCTCTGGGCAGTGCGATGGGGGCTCTGCGATGGCCCTGCTCTCTGCACTCCCTCTGGGCAGCGGTCCCTCAGCTCCTCCCTGTGGCAATTCCACATCCAGGGTGCAGGCTGGACGTCTGAGGGAGTAGTTCTTGCTCCAGGGGACCCAGGGCAGTGACAGCACACTCACAAGCTTGGGGTCAGGCAAGGCTGGGATCTAGCGCTAGTTCTGCCCATACCACATGTGTGATCGGGGCAAGTGGCTTCCTCTCACTCATGCCCAATGATGCTTTCATCTGTGGATGCAGAACAGCAGCATGCATTGAATTACTGTGAGGGCACTGATGGTCTGTATGTGACAATGCTTAGCCCAGTATCTAGACATCATGGTAAGTGTTATTATGTCACACTGAAGGGCAGCCTCTCCCAGGGTGAACAAGGGGCGTACTTGAGGCTGGGATGAGTAGCGCTGACCACCTGCAGTCATGCCTCCCCCTCCCCAACCCAGGATCCCCAAGGCTGAAGTGGCTCCCTTCATCCTTACAGCCCTCAGAGGCATCCACGGAGACCAGATGCCCACTGCAGCCGGCCCGCGTCCCAGGGCTCAGGAGCTCCTCTCTGACTGCTCCTCAGTAACTGATGAGTGAGTGAGTCGTTTCGTTACTGAAGCCTGCAGTCTCACTCCTTCCCTCCAGCCCCATTGAAAGAACACGATCTAGCCTGTGCTGGGTCGGCGGGCTGCTCGGGTGCAAACCCCTGCTCGGCCACGTCTCAGCTGTGTCACCTGGGACAGGATACTTCATTTCTCTTTACCTTGAATGTCTGTAATTTAAAACAAAACATGCTTCCTAGTAAATGTTACTTAACTGTGTTATTTTTTGTTTACTAATATCATTGTGTTTATATAAGATATGTGTGTTCATATGTAATTATTATGTCAGTCTCTCTAGACCTTCCATATGTCAATTCACTTCATCTTAAAATCACTTTGTCAGCTTATTCCCACTTTAAAGATGCTGGCTCAAAGACATAAAGGTGTACCCAAGTCCCCACTCCTAATATGAGGTGGAGTCAGACCCACAGTGCTTAGAACATGGGGGCAGGTGTAATTGCGTCACAAGAGCGTCCTCTCCTGGGTGAGGAAGGAACTCAAGGCTGGCAAAGGTGCTCTCTCTCCCAGCACTGCCTCCTTCAGAGTCTGCCTGCTTCCACAGGGCGGGGCTCCTTCTCCCTCACCCTGCTTTTAGAAAGCACCCCCTTTCCACATCCTTTTTGGTCACTGCGCATGGAGCAGAGCTGGCGTCCCTGGAACATCAGCTTAGCATGGGGTGCAGGCGCCCAGGGAGGGCGTGGACGGTTGTGCTGGGCACACCGATGTGGCTGCCACAGTGGTGATCTGCTCTTTCAAGGAGTGATGGTGAACTCGGGGCTGCTCCCCTAGCTTTTTTAGCTTCAGCGCTAAAAAAGGAGCCACCTGATTTGTTATTCATTCCACATGATATGTTCTTCACGTCCAAACTCTTCAATTAGAGTGCTAAACAGCGAGTTTTGCATGACTTTTATTAAGCTCCCACAGGCTGGGAAGAAGCAGTCATTAGCAGCACCACAGTGTGCCAATGTTGAGGAAAGTGGTTCCGGCTCACTACCCAGAGGGAGGCTGAGCCTCCCGCACTGCCCCCACCATTCTCCTCAGAGTTTTGCTCCTCAGCCCTCTCTGGACACAGGAACAGGTCCCTGAGCCAGCGTCGGAGGAGCCGAGTTTGGATCTCGTGTTGGCCCTGCTCTCTCTGACAAGGCACTTCACCTGTCTGAGCCTCAGCTTCCTGGTCAGGAAAATGTCATGGGTGTGCAGGTTTAAATAAAGTAACGAGGCCCTATGTGCCTAGCACCAAAACTGACATAGAACTGCGCTCAGTGACGTTAGTTTCTTGTTCTAATCAGGGAAGTCTGTCGACAGTTTTTGAGAGCTTGCTAGTCTGCCCAAAGATAATAATACTAACAACAGCTTACATTCAGGCATCTTTCTTTGCACATACAATCTCAGTTAATACTCTCAGCAGCCTTGGGAACTAGGTTCTGCTCTCACCCACTTGTACAGGGGAGAAAACTGGGCCTCAGGGCACAAAGTTACCACGCGGGAGGGCCTGGCTGCCTGACCGCAGAGCCCGTGCTCAGAGCCGGACTCAGGACTGCCTCCCTGATTTCATCCAGTATGTGGCCTCTGCTCCCAGGACATTCTCTGGACGCCGGACAGGACAGCACGCTTGCTGGGTGAAGAAAGGCTGCAGTGAGAGGTCGGGGAAGGGAGCAGCTGAGCTCTCCAACCACCGGGCATGCTCTTCTCCTTCGGATGTAAAGGAAGACTGAGTCTAATTTGCAGTTTTCTCCCTGGAAGATCCTGTGGCAGGCCCTGAGACTAGGTCTAAGGAGATTTGAAAATGCCCCCTCACTGACACTGCCCTGCCCGTGCACCCTGGGCCAGGACGCACAGGACACTCAGGACACAGGCAGCCCAGCTCTCTCAGCTCCCTGACTCAGAGGGCTGTCTGCATGTGCTTCTTGCCTTTGGGGTCCCCCGTTCCCCCCAGGAACCAGGGCAACCATCTCCCTGTTGGAAAACATCTAGTCTCAGCATTGTAGGACCACTGCATCAGATCCAAAGCCCCCCACTTTCCCCACCTCTTATCCGTCAGGTCTCAGCCTAAGACCACTTCCTCAGGTGGTCTCTCCTGACCACCCCACCTACGGCGCCCTCACTTGTTATTCTCCAGTCTCTGCACCGATCCCTGCATCACAGCTGTCGTATTGTATGTACAAATGTGATCATACTCACAGGGGCTGGCTGTACGTGAGTTTGTTTACTTGCTAATCATGGTCTCTCTTCACCACTAGATCTTATGGTACCTGAGAGCAGGCATTTTGCTTTGTTCTCCAGCACATCCACTATGCCCAACACACTGCCTGGCTAGGAGCAGGTGCTCATGCACCTCTGGTTGGTAAATGGACCTGTTCATCAAGCTGGTGGGTTTTTGAGTAAGCGAAGGGAGTTTCCTAACAAAGACATCCCAGCAATCTGCTCAGACACACTGGCTTTGCCACTTAACAGCCTCAACCCAGAGCTTGATTTCCCATCTGTAAAATGGATTAAAACCATCCATCTGATAGAGCAGGGGTGTCAAACTCATTTTCACAGGGGGCCACATCAGCCTCATGCTTGCCTTCAAAGGGCCAAATGTAATTTTAGGACTGTGTAAATGTAACTACTCCTTAACAGTTAAGTGAGAGCTCAGCACTGCCGCTGGGTAGAAACAAGGTGCCGGGCTGGATAAAACAAGGTGGAGGGCCGGATTTGGCCTGCGGGCCTTGTGTTTGCCACCTGTGTGACAGAGGTTTTATGAGGATTAAATGAAGAGATACACAGGGTTCTCAGCCCTATGCCTGGCACACAGTAAGTCCTCAACCAATATGTTGAGGTTGCTCTTGCTTTTATTAGTGGTGTTAGTTATTTTAGTCAAGGTGAGGTCTGGTGGGGCCTGTACCTCTTCCTCTAGTCCCAGTATCTTTTTTCCTGGAGGCCCAGGGATGGGAGCATGGGAGATGCACCTTGCTCCTCTGGGATGGAAGCCAGATCCTGGCCATTTGCTTGATTGATGAGGGCCAACAGCTGTGTGCATTCAGGCAGAAATGGGAGACACCTCCTTCCATCGAGGCCTCTCCTGCCGCCAAGGCTTGCTGGCACACGGAAGCTGGCCTGCCTTTTCATTTGACTCAACTCCCAGGTAAGAGAAATTCCCCAGGCCCCAGGGTTCCCCTAACGGCAGGGCCACATTGACTGATACTGCCTCCCACACCTACCTTGGAGCTTTCTGTAACACACTCTCCACTCCAGACGGCCTTAGAGAACTGCATCCAGGAAAGCTCAGGACAGGAGCAGTGAGCCAGCAACAGAGGATTAGTTGTAAGCATTCTGTCTTAGGAGAGAGTCTGCTCTTGAATAGCACAGGTACAACACCCCCCCCGCCCCCCACCCAGGGACTTCCTCTTTTATCTACTTGGAGCAGAAAGTGGGGAGGTTTTCTCATAGCCCATGTGAGTGCTCTGCTGCCCTTTGTAAAAAGTACAGACCCTCAAGTAGTGGGCGGCATTATTCACTGCCCCTTGCTGCTGTTTCTCAGTAGGGCATCAGTGGCATTTTGGGTGGGACAGTTCTTCCTTGTGCGGGACTGCCCTACTCAGTGCAGGGCGTTGCCCCTCCCTGGGCCCTGACCAGCCGCAGTGTCCATGTGGGGCCCAGACATCCCTGTGCATTTCAAAGGGGCCCTGGAGGAGGTGGTACCACCCCTAGCTGAGAGTGTGACAAAGAAGGAGCATAAGAAACTGGGTCTGGGATTTGGAAATAGTTGGTGGCACTGAGTGGGGACATCTGAATGGTGTTTATATCAGGGTAGCTTAAGGATGTGCTTGTTTATTTCAAGAAAGTTCCTAAGTAGATGTGTTCAGAATATATCACGGGCATAAATGGATTCTTAGATTTGATTTTCCCAGCTAACTCCATTGTCCCCAGCCTTTGTCCCAGCTGCTTTTTCTGAAATCTGTTTGTTGCTGCGCATTAGTCCTGCCAGCACAGAGCTTTAGTGGAGGCCTTGAGGTTAGCACTGTGTTATACTGGACATGTTAGCAGAGCTGGGCCCTCTAAATCAATCACCAGAACAGCTTTCTTTTTTTTTTCTTGCTCAGACATACACTATTAAATGCACGAATGCATGTGTGTGTGTGTGTGTGTGTGTGTGTGTGTGTGGTGGGGGAGGCTGGCTTAGGAGAAAGGACACGCTTAAAAAGGAAAATTTTATAGCATTTTTCTCTGCAGGAAAAAAGGACTTGCTGGTCTTAATTCGTGTAGAACTGGGCTACAGAACACATTTACATCTCTGCAGTATCTTTAGCTCCTTGGAATATTCTGGGCCATTCAGAAGTCACTCAATCATATTGGCCTGGGATGTTATAGGTGCTCAGTAAATGCATGCTGAATAAAGGAATGAGTATATTCATGGAAAACTAAAGCCTTTTAAGTGATGCTAGCCAAATGGACCAAGCCGGTGTTCACTCTCTCAGTCCCTCTGGGGGCTTTAGGGTGGCCAGTTTTGCCCTGACACCTGACCCTGGAAATGAGGACAGGTGACGCCATAGGAGCGTTTCGTCCCCCACGACATACATGGTGGTTGTGGAATGTCCGGGAGGACGTGGTAGCAAGAGGGAAGTGAGTGAGGAGGCGGAGCCAGCGAGTGTAGCCTCCTCCTCTCTGGAGGTCACTACGAAGGGATAGAGAAGGGGGCCGGCCACCAGAAGGGGTGTGGTGTTGAGAGAAAATGTGTGTCCTGATTTGATTTTGAAGGAAAGCAATAAGGGGGCATGTTTTGAAGCTGAGAGAAAGCAGTCAGTAGAGAAGCAGGCCGAATGTATGCAGAGAGAAAGAAGCAACGGTCTGGGAGTGGGGACAGGGCAAAGGCCAGGAGAGGATGGGGTCCAAGGCCAGTGGGCGTGGCCCTGGACTGCAAGAGAGGGCCTTCTGCCTCTGAGGCCTGAGGGCGGGATGGAGGGAGGTTCAAGAGGAACCTCCCGGCTGTCCTGCAGGTAAAGCCCGAAGGATCTGGTTTTGTTAGAGCGTGGAGAAGCTTTAGGAAGCCTGCTAAGGGGAACTGGCTCAGTGGCCGAACAGGCTGAGAGCAGGTGGTGTGGGGGGCAGCTAAAGTTGAAGACCAGGAGACTGTGGTGGTCTCACTTGCCCAGTTCCGTGATTTTCTTGGTTAGCACCCAGCATCCAGGGAACAGGTGTGGAGAAGCTGAGGAGGTGAGATTTACAGGGTGTCAAAGGCAGAAAGAATAAGGAATTACAGATTTGCAGGTGCTGGCAAGGGGGTAGTTGAAGGAATTTGGAAGCAGCCTTTCTAAAGACATGGAGATTCCAGGAGGAGACAAAAGTGTGGGGGGAAAGGAATAAAGGTTATTATTCCAAAGGTCTCCATTAGGTCGATGAGCAGGCGTTTGGGAAGTAAGGGAGTGAGCCATCAAGCCTACCAGGTGGTTGGGTGAAAGTAGGGAACAGAGGATAAGACTTCAGGGGTGCAGCAGGCCCAGGCACTGAGAGCCAGGGTCTGGGTGTGGGTGGCTAAGGTGGAATGCAAGTGGCCCTCCCTGGATAGAGGCCACGGTGCAGGTTGTCTCATTCACTGTCTGAGACCCTGAAGTATTGCCCAGTGGAATGTAGAGGAAGCTGTGAGCCTGATGCCAATGACCTTGATGGATGTGGCAGAGTGCCCGGGACACACTCAGGTGAGAACAAGGGGACAGAGTGTTGTGGTGTCTGCCATCAGAGGCTTAAGGAAGAGATTTTTTAAAATATAATCCTTATTTTATTTTTTCCATTACCATTTAGTCCCTTTATACCTTCGTCCCCCCATCAATCACAGCACTGTTATCCATGTCCATGAGTCTTTTTCCCTTTTTGCTGAATCAGGAGAAAATATTTTTATACGGGGATGGTGGAGGTGAGGTATAGTAGGGGTGATGCAGGGAGAGGACAGTGTCAGCTCCAATCTGTGTCCCGGATGGTAATAGCATCCAAAAGTAGCACTGTCCCCTAGGAAGAGTCATTTTGGTAGGGACAGGACGAGTCCCTTTTAGTTAGAAAGGGCTATATTTGCCATGGCTGATGTGACTCAGTGGATTGAGTGCCGGCCTGCAAACCAAGGGGTTGCCAGTTTGATTCCCAGTCAGGGCACATGCTTGGGTTGTGGGCCAGGTCCCCAGGAGGGGGTGTGGAAGAGGCAACCACACATTGATGTTTCTCTCTCCCTCCCTCCCTTTCCCTCTATCTAAAAATAAATAAATAAAATATTTTTTAAAAAAGAAAAGAAAGGACTGTTCTTGAAAGATACTGCAAGTTTGATAGGCAGTTTCAGAAGACTCATGAGGGAGGGCAAAGAAGCCAGGGGAAGAACAGAGAATATCAGGGGTTCAGAGAGGACAAGAAAGCCGCATAAAGACAACAAAAATTAAATTTTATGTACACACTCAGACCCCATGGGAACTAGGAGGTTAGGGGAAAAGGGGTGGTAGGATCAGTTTGGGGGAACACACCTCTGTACTGCGGCCGCTGCAGTCACCCTTGCTTCCCAGCTTTCGTGCGCAGGACAAAGCAACCACTTCAAAGCTCCTTTTGTCCTCACAACTGAACCGCTTCCCCACCACATCACCCTGCACTGAGTCCAGGATCAGCAGGGCTTTGTGGAGACTCCACTCTGCCAGAGGGAGGGAACAGAGTCCAGCTGCTGAGGAGAAAAGCACAGTGACTTTGAGAGGTCAGGGAAGCCTTCCTGGAGAAGGGGCTGCACCTGGACCATGGAAGAACCACAGGATGTGTGGAGTAAAAGCAGAGTGGGAAGAGCTCTTCAGCAGTAGGGGCACAGGTAGAAGGGGTGGAATCCCTTCTTTCCTTAGTAAGAAGCAAGATATTGTAATGGTTGGGGGCTGGGTTTGGAGCCAGCTGACTTGAGTTCAGTTGCCAGCTCTGCCACATACTATCCATTCCTTCCGCTCTAATTCCGTTTTCTCACCTAAAAATGCAGATCATATTACCCCAGTTATTCAGAGTTATTTTGAGGATTAAATAAGTGTATTTGTAAAGCACTTAGCATCCCTTACATTTAGAGAGCGCTCATTAAATATTAAATATTATTATTATAATTTATTTTATTTTTTCAATCAGGAGGGAAAAAAGGAACAGCAATTTGCCGAGCACCTACACTCTGTGCCATATGCTTTACAAACACACCTGTGGAATGAGCCATCTGCAACAGAACACATTTGCTACATACTGAACTATCCCAAAATTTAGTGACTTACTTATTTATCCATTTATTTAGCTCAAGATTCTGCAGACCAGCAATTTGGGCAGGGCTGGGCTGGCCCTTTCTTCTGCTAATCTCAGCTGGGCTCACTCTGGCATCTGTGGCCAACTGCTGGTCAGCTAGCTGAGCTGGCTGCTGGAGGCCAGCTGTCAGCTGGAGTGAGAAAGCTTCTGGGCTGCATCGTCCAGCAGGCTGGCCCTGGCTGCTTCACACAATGATGAGCTGGATGGTGACCAGGGTGTCTAAGAGCAGCAAGAGCGGCAAATACTAGCACGTGAGTGCTTTGCTTATGTCACACTCCTTTGAAAGGAGGAGCTACAAAGTTACATTGCAAAGTTGTATGAAACGACAGGGAAAATCTGTGGCCACTTTTATAACCTATCATAATACCCTATTATGTTCACTTTGTATCATTTAATTTATTCACTCATTTGCTCATTCATTTATTCACCCCAAAGTATTCATTGAGCACCTACCTTGTGGTATGGCAAGAAAAGGAATCTCTACAAAGAGCGGCCCTAGTTTTCTAACCCTTTCTCTGTCATAGTGCAGTGTATCTGTCATTGCTCTCTGAGGTCCGCAACATCCAGGGAAGACAGGGGCTGGGCCTTCTTTCCCATTGGAGCAGTTATCCTCTTCCCAGGGACGAGGGAGATGGAGATAAAGATGGTTTTGGAAGAGGCAAAATAAAGAGATTTATATGTACAAATTAAAATTAGGCACCAATATTCTATCCACATGGAGTCTTTTTCTGGGCTAACTTCTCCCTGCTGCACCTCAGCCTGCAGGTTTTACTATCCTGCTCTTTCCTCCCATCTTTCTGATCACTGAGATTGCTGGTGAGTCCAGACCCCCATTGTCCGTATGTTAAAATCTCTGTTACACACGCACACCCATGCACAAATGCACACACACACGCTCTCTCCCTGAGAAGGTTAACTCTCAGCTCAGTGCAGAGTAACAATTGTCCCAAGCCCCCTCATTGCTCATGTGGCCCTAGCACAGACTGTGTCCTGGGGGTAAATATTGAGGACCTTGTGCTGCAGAGTAGATCCTGTTCTACCCAAGCTATTAAACCTCAGGGCTCTGTGGAGGGTGGTATCAAAGATACTGGTCCAGACCTTTGGCAGAGGGAAGCTCAGAAGAGAGTTAGAGTAAGAGAATGAAACAGGTACCAGGGAGGAAGCCTGGGTGGATTTCTGAGCTAAAGTTAAGGGCCCCTGGTATAGTTTGCTATTTATGTGATCAACCAGTATGTCATGAGTGTATGTATGCATCAAGTGGTGGGTTAGATCGGGGTCCCCAACCCCTGGGCCACAGACTGGTACCAGTCCGAGGCCTGTTAGGAACTGGGCCACACAGTGGGAGGTGAGCAGTGGACCAGCGAGCAAAACTCCATCTGTATTTACACCCCATTGCTCATATTACCGCCTGAGCCCCGCCTCCTGTCAGATCAGCAGAGGCATTAGATTCTCATAGGACCTTGAACCTTGCTTTGAACTGCGCATTTGAAGGTCTAGGTTGCGTGCTCCTTATGAGAATCTACTGCCTGTTGAGCTGAGGTGGAGCTGAGGCAGTGATGCTAGCACTGGGGAGCAGCTGCAAATACAGATTATTATTAGCAGAGAGGTTGGACTGCACAGAGACCATAATAAATCATTTGCTTGCAGACTCATATCAAAACCTTATCAGTGAGTAGCAAGTGACAATTAAGCTGCATCTGGTGGCAGGCTTTAAGTCAGAATCCAACACTCATTTTAGTCTGCGCACGGCCCACCCATTATTTTATTCACCACTTCCGTCCATGCCTCTTTTCCGCACTGCGCACGTGTCTCGGGCACAGTTGTGGTGAGCCCACCTGCTAACCCCAGCTAAAATGAGTAAGAAATGAATGTCCCACCCGTCTGTGAACAAGCCAGGTGAACCGACTTTGTCCGCGCTAGAAGAGGATCAACTGCTTGAGGTTGCAAATGACGGTGGCCTTAAAAGTATGTTTGAGACAACTTCAAATCTCCATACGTTCTGGATTAAAGTCAAGGCAAAATATCCGGAGGTTGCCACAAAAGCACTGAAAAGCCTGCTTCCACTTCCAACATTCCATCTTTGTGAAGCAGGGCTTTCTGCAGTGACAGCAACCAAAAAAAGATGATGGAGTAGACCAGGCATAAGCAACACACTTCGGTGTCACTGTCTCCCATCACCCCCAGATGGGACTGTCTAGTTGCAGGAAAACAAGCTCAGGGCTCCCACTGATTCTGCATCATGGTGAGTTGTCTAATTATCTCATTACATATTACAGTGTAATAATAGAAATAACCTGCACATTAAATGTAATGTGCTTGAATCATCTTGAAACCATCCCCCCTACCCTGGTCTGTAGAAACACTGTCTTCCACGAAACTCATCCCTGGTGCCAAAAAGGTTGGGGACACTGGGTTAGATACTGGAGGTACAATAGTGGGCAAGACAAGCACGGTCCCTGCCCTCAGGGGACTTGGAACCTGATAGGGAGTGGCCAGCTAATACTAACCCGCACTGAGTCCATAGACTTCCCTGACAGCCCTGTGTGGTAGGTACCCTATCGTCTCCCGCTTTTACAGAAGAGGAAATTGACAGCATGAATGGCCAAGTAATTGTCCGTAGTCACTCAGCAAATGAACTAACTGATGGTGGCAACTTGAATCAGGCAGTTTAGATCCAGAGTTAGTCTATTTTGAATCAACGCCCTTCCTCTACCCCAACTAGGCCAAGTACCCCTGGTATGTAGTTCTCAATCCCCTCATACTTTTCCTTAAGAGCATGCATTGCATTTGTGATTCTATTTTGTGGGATTATTGGGTGAGGGAGCACAGCAAAACTGTCAGTCAGTTCAGGCTCCGTTGTGCTCCAGTAACAGATGACCTCAAAACCCACGTGGCTGTATAAAAACAAACATTTCTCAGTCATGCTACGTGTCCAAGCATTTTCCCACCATATCTTCCTTTTGCAGTGCCTTGTCAAAAGCAGCTGATAGTAACAAAGGCGCACTCTTCATCTACAGCTCAGCTCATTTGCCATGTGATCCCTCTACCAAGTTATTGCAGGCAACAGTTTTGCCAAATGCGTCAACTGCATGAAAGAGGTCGCCATCTTTCCAGCGTCCAGAGATGGCTCCTTACCACCCACCTCCTGGCCCCAAAGTCAATGTCCCACATTTTAAGGTTTGGCATCACTGCTCCTCTAGTATCGATTTCTTTATCATTCAGCTTAGACTGATGATCCCTAAATTGCCGTGGCTTAAAACAAGAAATGATTATTTCTTGTTGCTGCTTCATGGCCATTATGGTTCAGCATCAGCATTGTGCCACTTCGTCTCCTCCCAGGACCAGAGGGGCAGCCCCTCTGGGACACTGCCAGACCAATGGTAGACGCCGTGATTGCTCTTAAAGCTTCTGACTGGAAAGCACTCGTCTCTCCCACTGACATTTCATAGGTTAAGGACACGTGGCCGAGTCTGACCTAACAACGAGGGGGTGTGTAATAGCTCGGTGGGGAGGGGCACACAGTGGGGCCTGATAGGACGGAGCAGTGCGTCCATCCCTTAGAGGAGTTAAGGAGCCTGTGCTGACTGTCACGCATCGATGCGGGGCTGGCAGACTGTTATGCTTGGGTAAGAGGAATGTCAGGACACTTTTCCTCAGCGCACTTGACATGCTCCATCGTAGCTGTTTGTCGGTGAGTGGACACAGCTTGCGGAAGACAAGCAGACAGCTCTAAGGGGCTTTGAGCAGTACCTTCCAGAACAGGGGCCCAGATGGCACCCAGCAGCCAGCTAGAAGGTGTTGGAGATTTCTTGAAGACCACTTCATGATGAACCATTGGACTGTATTTGTTCATTTCAGGGAAAGGGGTTATTATCAACAATAAGAACTAAAACAAATTTGGGTAGCTGAAGCGATAAATGAAGAGAAAACCTGGGGTGAGTCATTTTGTAGACTCAAAGGGAGGGTTGACTGGTGGAGGCAGGAACGGAGGCAGCTCCAACTGCCTCAGCAGTAAAAGTCCATGGGTCTTCTCCAGCTAAACAGGTCTTAGCTGCTGAGCTGCCCCATCTCTGTCTCTCTTAATTTTCTGTTTTAAATTCCTGGGAGGAGAGAGCCTTCTTGGCCTCTGCACAGTTCCACTCTCACCAATGGGCACATAGCCCACAGAATACAGATCATTAGGGGTCTGCCCTTGGTCAGAGCCATTCTCAGAGGAGATGAGTCATTGTTAAACATTGAAGGCCAAGTTCAATGACATCTCCTCCTGCCTCTTCACAGCTGCCTGCCCCAATCAATCCCCGGCTCTGCACCCTCTCGTCTTGTCTCACAGCAGCACCCGTCTGGTACGCACACACCCTTCTTCCCCACAACAAGGCCAGTTCTTCCACTGCTGGGGCCTCACCCACCACCTTGGCATTGCTAGTGACTGGGCCTCCTCTGCAGTCTCTCCCTCGACATTGTGTTTCTGTCGGAAGCAGCCTTTGCTTGTAGCCCCTGTCTGTGTCAGAGGGCTCTGCTGGAGAGAGCTACCAAGACCAGCGCCTACGTCAGGCAGCCAGGCTGATCCTCGGGAGTGTGGGCCAAGAGCAAGAGGAACAGGGAGGGGCCACAGCAGCAGACCCTGGTGAGGGCTAAGGCCCAGGAGGGGGCAGCTGGAAGCATTGCTCCCTACACACAGACATAGGAGGCTACAGAGAAACAGGGCTCGGCCAGGGCATTCATTCTTATCCTGAACCACGGTGATCTTCTCTTCCAATAACTCAAGCTTTCTCTGCAGTTCTCATCATCTCCACTTCTACCCAATCCCTGGGTGATATTCACATACTCAGCCCACTCCCAGGGGTTACGAAGGCTCTGTGAACCTCCAGGCTCACTAGCTTTCTACCCACTGAAGAAAGCACACTGACATGCAAATGAGTGAGCTATTTCCTTATCTTGTAAAAAAAGTTAGACATTTATGAACTCAGTATTTTAATTAATAAAACAAGTGACTTGCTTCGTCATAATGAATGAATAAACCTTATACACACACAACGTTCACCCTGTGGGTAAGGACCACTGGACTATGTGGCTTAATGAACATTTTGCCTCATCCCCTTTGGTGTTCTGGAAGTGTCTCCTGTATGTTTTGTATCAGTCAAGACTCTTGTTTGCAAGTGGCAGAATCCCAACTCAACCCAATTTAAATGCAAAAGAAATTTTACCATCTCATGTAACTGACCAGTCCATGTCTGGCTCTGGTTCAGGGGCTTCCCTGATTTACCTGAGGGAGAAGGCAGCAGGTAGCGCTAGGCTCAGCCTTCCATCTTCATCCCACAAACAGAAAATCCCAGCAAGGACTTTTATTGCCCCAGACTGGATCACATTCCCAGGAGGCACTCGCATTCATGACTCCTGTCACCTGGCTCCCTCCTGGGGCAGAGGGGCTTACAGGGAAACATTGGACCGAGGGGACACCAGCAGCTCAGCATGACACAGGAAGAGGAGACACTGCAAGGTGGCGGATTAGAGTTGCTGATCAGACTGTTTGGGATGCACACAACCCCCCAGCCAGTGATAGGGAGATGGCTGACACCTGTGCTGTGGGCACAAGGCCTAGAATGAAGCAAGGACACACAGAGACAGGCAGCTATGAATCTGGCCCCACCCGCCTGGCAAGAGTGCCGAGCAGCTGCCTCCCCAGCTGCCCAGTTCAGGTGCACAGTGGGGGACGGAAATCAGCCTAGCTTAGCCTTTTCTGTCGTGTTCTGTTCAAAGACAGTTCCTTGGTCCAAGCGCTACTTTTCTTCCTGCCACCCTGCAGGCCCACAACTCAGCTCTTCCAGACTGGCCTGCAGAAGTGGCCCGAGTCACCTCTAGGCCAAGCTCTCTTTCCAAGACCCTTGAATATTTTTGACTCAAAAGATTCTGAGAACCCCTCAGATGTGCTGATAAGCAGAGGGACAGTTGACATGAAGTCATGGCTCTGACTTCCAGTAGGTTGCTGTCCCAACTCTTCAGCCCCAACCTGCTTTCCCAGCCTCATCTTCCCCCTGCTTTCCCACCTACACAGTCTGCTGTCAGCCTGGCCACGAGGCTGTTCCCTTCACCCTTCAGCATGACTGTCTCCCCACCAGCTGAGAGCTTCTCCAAGGAGGGTGTGTCGGCCTCCTCTCTGCTCCCCCATGCCCAGCTCGGGCCCACACCCTAGAGGGCACAAAGGAGTGTTTGCTGGATTAAACTGGATCAACTGCTGACCATAGGCTGAGTGCCAGTTACGAATCTCTCTCCCAGCCCTGGTGCTTAGCCTAGTCTGTTGCCCCTCCTCCAGGGAAATGGGCTCACAAGGGGAGCTCTGTGCTAGGGACCTGGCTTTCCACACTCCTGCTCCTTCAGCGTTACAGCATGCAGAACCTGTATCGATGTTTCCAGTCCCTATGTCTACCTGGTTCTGTGGTTAGTGAGCATAAGATCATTTTAGAAAGGGCTGCCCTTTAGTCCTGATTTAGCATCAGTGCCCTGCAGCCCTCAGCACGGTAACTAACCTCTGTGTCGAGGGGTTAATGACCAGTGACCAAACCCTTAAATCAGCCCGCCCTGACTGCAGAGGGGCCAGCGGTGCTCATTGTTGGTGAAGAGCACAAAGAGCGCATTTCTAGCACATACCGTATTTTGCCCTGTGTAATGTGCACCCATGTATAATGCATGCCCACGTTTTGGGCTCACACATCCAGGAAAAAGTCTTTCGTTTTCTTTTTTTAATTCATTTTTTTATTTACTTACATTTAGAGACTTGTTCTTTATATTATAAAGGAATTTTAGTATTTATTTTTGAACATATTATGGTATAAGACATTTTATGTAACAAATAATTACAAAACACAAGAACAGATACAAGGTATTTCAGGCACTACCCATGTATAATGAGCATCCTTTTTTTCCCCTAAAAAATTTGGACAAAAAAAATTGCATGGCAAAATGCCACGCAATTGGCAAAATGCAGTATTATGGATGTCATCGCCACCACTCTAACAAAATTTCATAAAGCAAGGCTCTGCTCTTTCTCCACCTGCCCCCCACCATGCCCTTGCCCCCTCCCCCCACCCCCACCCCCTGGCTGTTTCCACAGGCCTCCAGGCCAGTCAAACTCAGGATGCGGGATGGGGCCACAGAGATCGGGGCTATGGAGGTGGGGCAGCTAGGCCCTCACTGGGGCTTCTGCTGCCATCCAGTGAACACCTCTGTCCCTGCTGCCTTGTTCTCGCCCCACAGTTACTGTGGCCAGAGTAGGAGCTATCAATATTCAATTTGCACAGCTGCATTTTACAGATCAGGAAACCAAGACTTC
This sequence comes from Trachops cirrhosus, assembly GCA_028533065.1. Taxonomy (NCBI): domain Eukaryota; kingdom Metazoa; phylum Chordata; class Mammalia; order Chiroptera; family Phyllostomidae; genus Trachops; species Trachops cirrhosus. The sequence continues at coordinate 34,175,959 of CM052543.1, forward strand.
CCAGCCAGGAAGTGAGGGTGGAGACCCACCCGACTTGGAAGCTCAGTTCTCTCTATTCCCAGGGCCACCCTTCTCCTAGACCAGTGGTTCTCAGATGTTCACCCCCATCAGACTCACCTGCAGGGCTTGTTAAAACACAGGTTCCTGGCCCCTGCTGTCAGAGTTTCTGATCCAGTAGATCTGCAGAATTGGGTGCAAAAATGTACATTTCTAACAAGTTCCCAGGTGATGCTGAGACCACATTTTGAGGACAATTGTCCTAAACAGCAGTGCTTCCCAACCTCCTGGCCACCCTCATCAGAGTTATAAAAACAAAGCCCCTCAAATAGGGGATCCAGCCATCCCCGGAAAATGAGAGGGAGGCTTGGAACCCGGGAGGTCTCGGTGCTGTCTCTGCATTCCTCCCTCAGCTGCTCTGTGTCTCCTTCATACAGCTGGTGTCTAACCTGGCTGCACAGTGGAATCGCCTGAAGCAGAAGCCCATGTCAAGGCCCCACCCTCTGAGATTGTGAATTGTGGGTGTTGAGGCTCTCCAGATGATCCCAGTGGAGAGCATTGCATTGCGGACTGCGTCCTGCCCCGTTTCCTCTGTCCTGCCCCCTTTCATTTGCTCACTCATCTTTCTTCTCTTCCAAGGTCCAGCGCACATCCCCTCCTCCAGAAAGCCCACCCCATCGCAGTGGTCCAGCCCCCAGGTTGGCCTTCCCCCTATTTTTTGCCAACCGCCCTATTTTGACACTTTGTAATCACTCCATTATGTGCGATTTTTGACCCCTAGACTGTGTCCCTTCCGCAGAGAGTTTGATTCAGCCCATGACTCAGCCCATGGTCAGCAATTGATCCAGTTTAATCCAGCAAACACTCCTTTGTGCCCTCTAGGGTATGGGCCTGAGCTGGGCGTGGGGGAGCAGAGAGGAGGCCGACACACCCTCCTTGGAGAAGCTCTCAGCTGGGTGGGCTTCTAATGCTCTGTGGACTGTAACAGCCCCCTAGGAGCAGACGCCTTCTGAGTATGCAAACAAACAACCACGAGGACGCTGGGTCAGCCTGGGTCACTTTGCCCATGAAAGCACCCTGCAAACAGAGTTGTTTCTCCCCGGTGCTGGGTTCTAGAACCTCTTACAAAGAGTGTCCCACGGTGACTCTCCCCTTGCACCATCCTCACCACTCTCCAGGCTGAGGAAGGTTTCAGCTGAGGACCACCACTGCCCCTCCATGCTGTAGCGAGAGGATCTCTAGCCGTCTCCAAGATGACTCACTCTTCAAGGGCCCCCACAGCATAGGCTGGCAGTGTTGCCAAGGAAACAGCACTTAATGGGGAAATAAATCTCCTCAAAATCTACATGCCGAGTGTTTGGATGAGAACTGATACCTCAGTTGTGTCTTGAAATGTTTCTATTATCAAGTAATTTCACCAGCCCCATTTTGCTCCACGCGCATGGCTTGTCTGGGAGGCCCTCCTGCCCGCTCCCTCTGCCCATCCCACCACTCTTCCATGCAGGGCCGGCTCAGCCTGGGAACAGTTCTGCCTCTGGAGTTTCCAGAGAGGCTAAGGCATCCTGAAGTAGCTATGAAGTCTGGATAGAAGAGGGGTGTGGTGACTGAAAAGTATGTACATTAGTTTTATTAAAGAATGCAAGAGAGCTGGTGGGAAACAGGAAGTTAGAGCTATCCCTCTGAGCGTTTACAAATTCCATTGGTGAAGTAGAAGCTAAGAATGGAGGTTTACTAAGACTTAAGGTCCCCCTCCTGGAGGAATACATGTTTCAGCCCTGTGCTTTTCACACTTTTTAAACCTTTTGTTACCTTTTCACTCTTTGTAACCATTTGTTTGAACAAAATGCTCTGTGAAAGCCAAATGTAAGAAAGACAGAAGATCTCCTACATTGGGCTGGAGAGGGCCCTAAACCCCATCCACCAGGCCGGGTCCTCCCAGACCTGACCCCCTCAGGGGCCTCTGAACCCAGTTCTTGGGGCTCCCAGGGCTGGATGTGAACAGCCTGGTGGAAATGGCCCTGGTAGTTCTGTTACTGGTTCTGAGGGACAGGTGAGTTCAGAATGGTTCTGAGGGAGCCACGCTCCTGTGCCTGAGCCAGTTTGGGACTTGGTTGGAGGTGGTGCCCCAGCTCCAGCCCAGGCAGAGGGAAGGCCCTGCCATGGGCTGAGGGCCCAGGGAGTGGGATGCATGCCCTGAACTGCCAGGGACTCAGCCTCCCCCCGAACCTCCCCCAGGGCAGCAAGGGGAGAGGGCAGCCATCTACTTGTGCACCTGGTGAGGTTTTTAAACTCTCTTAGCTTCAGTTTTCTAGCCTTAAAACTGGAAGGTGACCACAGGTATGAAAGGTACCTAGCAGAGGGCCTGGTGTACAGGTATACGAAAATGTGTGCATTTCCTCACAACTTCCCCCTCCTGAGGCAGTTTCATCCCATCAGTGAGGTGATGTTTGACACCTGTGAGGGCGGGTCCTATCAGTCTCTGAGAGAAGCTGACCCATCTCCATGCCTGCCAGGAAGAGGCGGAATGCTGAGGACACCTGGCAGGTGGTTCACCTTCATCCCACAGCACAGGGACCGTTGCTTGTCCTGGAGATAAAGTGACAGAGCAAGGGGAACCTCCAGCCCTGGGGCTCTTTGCCTGGCCCAGGCTCTGTGGCCCTGAGGGCAGAAGTGTGCTTGAGTGGGGGTGGCGCTGTGGGCTGGCTCTCCAGCAGGCTGTCCAGCTTAGCTATTACCCCTTACTTCTGCCCCCAGCCTGAGGGAGAGGAAAATGCCACCGGTGGTGAGACCTGAGATCAGATGCGTTTGGTCTTTCACCTCGCCCATGATTTTTGTCTTTCTCCTGTAAGCATCAGAATGAAACACGGAGCTGGGGTCTATAGCCCTGCCAAGCTTTCTGGGCTGTGTGGAGAATGAGTAGAACCAATTGCTTGCAGCTGAGGAGGAGCTGCGTGGTCGGGATGTCATTTCTGTGCCCGGGGCGGGGGTTGTAAAGTACCTACAGACAAACTAACATTTCGTCCTCCGCCTCTGATGTGAGTTACAGGAGGGACGTTGCCCTCAGCACTCTGTACCATCTTGTGTTATGGGCCTCTCAGTAATGTCCCCTCCAGTCCTCTGCTACAGCCTTAGTCCAGGCCGCCCTCGTGGCTCGAAGGGATCACAGGGAAGCTTCCAAGCCAGCCTCCCAACCTCTTTCTCTATGACCTGGCTGCTGGACCTGGAGTGACCCAAGGGAGGGAGACGAGTGAGGTGAGAGGTCATACGTGGCTCTAGAGTCAAACTGCCTCCGTCTGACTGTCAGCTGTTCTCCATCTGTGTGACATTGGACAAGTTACCTCATTCTCTGTGCCTCGGTTTCCTCATCTGCAAGATGGGAATAAGAATAATAGCACCTGTCTCATCGAGCTATTCTTAGGAATCAGTGGCATAAAGCATATAAATTATTTAATATCTGACAGGTAGTAAGACCTAAAAGTCTTTCAGCTTTTACTGCTAGCAGTCTAAGGCAGGGTTTCTCAACCTCTGCTGTCCTGACACTTCAGACTGGGTACTGCTTTGTTGTGGGGGCCCTCCTGTGTGCTGTAGGATGCGGAGCAGCATCCCTGACCTCTACCCAATAGACGCCAGTAGCAGCCTGCTCCCGCTCCCATCACAAACTGTCTCCAGACATTGCCAGATAACCCCTGATTGGCAAAGCTGCCCCCTGTTGGTGACCACAGCTCTGAGTCATTTTTTCCTTGAACCTTCTAGGCTCCCATCGCTCAGAAAGCATAGCTGCGCTTGCTGGGCCCGCGGGCACTCCAGTGGGGCATCTTGTACTAACTGTTCTTTTTTTTGTTCAGGCCATTAACTGATTCAGTCCACTACTGGCTGGGTTTCTGAGGTGTCCAGGTGACACCCAGGGAGACTCCTCTCTGCTGAACCTCCCTGTGATCAGCTGGTTTTGCAGTTACACCACTCAAAATACACTTTGTTGTTGGCTCTTTAAGTAACAAACAACTGTCTGTCCTATTATGATTTCCCAGTTGCCGGAGCAATAAACAGCTCTGATGACAGCCATACCAGATAGTAAGGGCACACGTCTCTCAAGCATCTCCCCCAGGCACTTCAGAGAGCTAAGTGGGCACAACTGATTTCAGCTATTACCTGGGTGGCCCCTTGTGTCTGTGGAGCCTGCACTGGAAACCACAGGACAGGGATGAAGGACAGGGTAGCAGTGACTGGCTCCCTGACTGTCCTTGCCTTGCCCCTGAGCCTCAGGAAATCTGGGTCCTGGCATGCAAGGTGATTAAGAGCTACACTCTATCCCCAGCAGGGAGTGTGGTACATTCAGCCCAAGGGCAGAAATAGCTGTACATCTTTGGGAGGGAGCCCAGGTGGCAGGCTGAGGCTTGCACATTGAGGGAGGTGCTGAGTTTTCATTTCTGTCCTCAAAGTAACAATAGCCAGGGGAGGCAAGTGGAAGAAGCAGAGACAGTTCTTGTGCTAGTGTGATTCGGGCCATCATTTCCTGGTACGTTAGTTGCCCCAACTCGGCTGTTGGCTCCTCCAGACAGGATCATAGCTTTCTCATCTCTAAGAACCAAGTTAGAGACTATTTGTTGTTGAATGGGTGGATGGGTGGATGGATGAGATGCTTAACTGCATCTATTGAATTTCCTAAACCTTCTCAGTTATCAAACTCTCCCTCAGCTCTAGTAAACTGGAAGCCACAGCAGGTCATTGGCTTTCCTTGGTGGTCAACTGGAAATCCAGGCGACAGGAGAATGGTACCCGGAGGCTGAGGCAAAGCCCACTTCTCACCCAGTTTAGGTGTTGAGTCGTCTCCCCTTGCCCTGTGTTCTGGTCACATTTCCACACTGAAGCCAGGCGTTCTGCATGTGGCCGCTGCTCAGAACCTTGGTCACTGTGATCTATGGCAAGAATCAGTAAACTTGAGTAGTTTCATTGTCTATTTCTGTGGACTCACCAAACCTGATAATTTGTAAGATTACCTTAGAGAGCAGATCCTCACTATAATGAGTGTCTCCGTCTGTCCCGCTAGACCCGCTCTCCACCCTTCTCCTTCCGCCCTGTGAGGCTGACTCTGTGGACTGTTTCAGGGGACTCCCGTGTTCTCTGGCTTCCAGATGGGTTCTGCCGGTGGGCTGGTCCAGCAGAAGAATGGAGCGGGGACGGGAGGTTGCATCGCGGTATTTATTTACCACCACTCACCATTACTCCCAAACCTACCTCCCTGAATCTTCTCACAAGTCAACCTTCTCTATCAATACATAACTTTTCTTTTATAGGTTCTGGCAACTCTCTCTCCTCTCATTCCTTTGGGCCTCGGAGTGGTAACGGCTCCATGGTACCATCCTCAGGGGACTATATTATCCCTGTGGTGCCCTCACACTCACCTGCACCATTGAGAATTGTGTCTTTAGTACATCCTTGGTGGTTCCCCTATGTCAAGTGTACTATCTGTTTCCTGTTGGTGCCTTGACTTACACCCTGGCCCAATGTTCTTCTCAGGTCGGAAGTGACCCTGCCTGTCTCTCCACCTCGTCCCTGGCCTTCTAAGCATCGGGAAGAACTTGACCCTGAAGAACCACCCCTTGCTTACCCTCCTCAAATGCACTGCTCTTCTCACCCCATGGTCCCTCTTATGCCCTGCACTCATGTTTGAAGAGTCATTGTCAACCACCTTCTTTCACTAAAGCAAGAAATACTTAGTTTTGCCATTTGGAATGAATCACAAATGTTTACCAGTGAGAATTTTCCAGTAGATCAATATAATAAGAGGGCCTACCCTGAATTCTATCCTAAAGCAAAAAAATGTACTATCTCAATTTGCCCAGAGGTCTGATCACAGGTGGGGGCGTTACTTCCTTTAGGAGTGTGGAGAAAGGTCCCACAGAGCCATGTGACTGCCCACGTAGAGCCCTGTCGGGAACCAGCGCTCAGGGAAGTGACTGGAGACTTGGGAGGCTAAGGGTCATGTGGCTTTCCTCTACACCGGGGCCAGCAAACTACAGCCGTGAGACAGCCCCCATTTTTGTAAATAATGCATTACTGGAATGCAGCCATTCCCCGAGGTGTTATCTGCGGCTTTGTTCACGCTACAATGGCAGAGCGGGGTTGATAGAGACTGTCTGGTCCTCTGTGCAGAAAACAGTTAACACAGCAGGGACTGGTCTACTTGGAAGGGCCTGCTTCCAAGGTCAGCCCTTGATTGACATCTGGGAACTTGGATTTCAGGAGAGTGCCCACCATTCCCACGCTGATAAAAGTAGCTCACTGGACCTAAACTGACTGTATAAACAATACCTGCTTTCCTTCTGGAAGTCAGGAATTTTTGTAACATTCCAGGCAGAGGCTGCCTATGTGACGAGCCCCCAATAAAAACTATGGGTGCTTAGTCTGTGACAGCACTTCCCACAGGCTGACTCAGCTCCTTGCTGGGGCAGTCCTGTGCATCCTGTGTGGCCACTGGGAGAGGACCCTGGCCTGGAGCTTGCGCCTGGTTTCCCCAGACTTTGCCCCACGTGCCTTTTCCCTTCGCTGATTTGGTTTGTACCCTTTCACTGTAACAAATCACAGCTGTGAGTACCACCATATGCTGAGGCCTGTGAGTCTTAGCAAATCATCGAAACTGGGGGTGGTCTTAGGGACCTCTCAATACGCCTGCAAAGCCAAAAATATCTTCCATCTGCCCCTTTGAGGAAAAGTTTTCCAACCCCTACTCTATAGTCTTAGTACGGATGGGAGTTTCCTGTTATCTGTCTCTCATCCCACAAGACTCTGAACTTCCTAAAATTGTGGCCCAGGTCATTTGCTCTATAGCTACTGGCCATGCACAGTATCTTGCAGAAAGTATTTATGGAGGGAGGAAGTCAGCAAGCCTGTAAAGAATGGATTCAAGAAGTAATTTTTAGAGAGTGGGTGGTAAAATCAATGTAAAAGGTTTTAACCAATGTCTTTCGATGGAAGAATAGAATAGAAAGTAGAGTGCTTTGCATATAGGGAGTCTAAGTTTCATTTCTTGAAAAATTTGTTTCAGTAACACATGCAGACCCGATGCTACACTGGATCATAATATAAAAAGGTTTCCTCTTGTCCATTGCAATAGAAAATACCTGAAGGCCTCTGGATTGCGGTCTCTTCACCAGGTGCTTGGGGAGAAGCACCCTCTGGTCATTAGCAACTAACCTCGTTCTCCCCCCACCCCCAGAACGTGTACTACACGAGCAGCCAGCAGATCCATGTGGGCATCCTGAGCCCCACGGTCGACGACGACGACAACCGGTGCCTGGTGGACGTCAACAGTCGGCCGCGGCTCATCGAGTGCAGTTATGCCAAAGCCAAGAGAATGAAGCTTCACTGGCAGTTCTCTCAGGTAACGGCCCAGAGCCCCCGGGAAGGACAAGAGTGAAGATGATGGGGAGAGGGGCCGCCCAGGCCAGGAAGGGTGTGGGAGGAGAGGGATACTGTGGCCACAGGAAGGCCTTGACTCCAGCCAGTTCTCGGGGCTTACTGAGCACTTACTACGCGCCAGGGGTTTCACATACATTAGCTCATTGGCTTCTAATATGGGCTCTGAGGGAGGTCATTATTATATTGTTATTGCTGTTTTATTATCACTTTATTTAATTTCTAGATATAAGGAAACAGGCTCAGAGTGGGGAGTCACCTGTACAAAGTCACACAGCAAGGGTCAGGACTAGGATTAAACTTGGGTTTCACTGGCTTTAAACCCTTGCACTTCTCCTACACGAGCCACTTCTCAGGAGATGAAGCCCCAGTGTCCCAGGTATAGACAGTGCTGGGTCACCTCTGACCCATGACCCCCTCTGCCTTTCTCCCAGTAAGGGTCGCTCTAGGGGCAGGTTTCCACCCAGGGCAGTGTCTCGAGGCCATTTTGTGAAGGGCAGTCTGCTTCACTACAGTGGGAGAGGAGGCGGGGAGAGGACCAGGGATTTCCTGGAATAGCTCTTGGAGGTCAAGGCCCAGCCAGGCACCTGCTGCTGTGGAGACTTTGTGTCACCTGGATACACGTGTTCTTGAACTACAGCAAGCTCCCTGGCCCCTTCAGAGGCCTTGCTCCTCCCGGGGCTATGGCATCACCAGGGAAATAAAGCTCCATGTGTGGGGCCTTGGCCCCACTGTGTCCAGCCCTCAAGCAGTTTGATGTTGACAAGCATGGCAACTCCATCTCAGAGATGACGGGGTGAGAGTAAATGACCTGGGCACCATCACACAGACTGAGAGCGGTGGGGCTGGAGTTCCAGCAGGCTGGTTGCATCTGAACCCAGGCTGCTTCAGCATGCCAGCCACCCAGGCAGGCCCATCTGTCTCCTCTCCAGCCTTCACAGACAGAGGGCCTTCCCACACATGCCCCGGGGCCATGGGCTGTGGTGACTCAGCTCACCTGTGCAGGTCTGACTGCCTTGCTGCACTAGCTGGCCCTCATCTCATCTCTCCATCCCTCATGGGGACAGAGAAAGGAACATTCTACTAAGATGCGTGTCCTTGAAACAGACACCCCCAAATCCAGCTCCTTCCTTCCCCCATCTCAGCACATGGCATTGAAAAGGCAGCCCCACACGATTGCTGCCTGAAGGGACACAGTGACCAACGACGCAGGCCACGTTGGCATGTGGAGGCCTGGGGACAGGGCAGCCGTCAGCCACTTAGGCATCTATCTAATTAAACTCCCAGAGTGCTTTGGCAGTCACACCCTTGATCCTTCTAGCAAGGAAACTGGAAAGAATATTTTTAAATCCCTATTTGTAAATCCAGAACATCTACTCTTACCTGATATTTTAAAATTCACATATGTGAAATTTTCGTTTAAGGCAAAATGACTACTATTTATCAAGCCACCTAAAATCCATCCCCAAGCCCACATTGGTTAGGAGCTACTATTGATAATGCCAGAGGAAGCTGGGAGACTCTGAAATGATTACAGTCAGGTGCTCGGGCAGATTTTCTTGCAACAGGTTTTCATCTTTGCAAATTACGTGGGGTTACTACCAACTAGAGTTTTCTGATACAGAAGTTGGACTGAAAGGAGTTTTTACTGGTACATTTCAAATCTCTTTTCCCATTTCACATTCTGCATTATTTACTCCCCTGAGGGCTGCATTTAAACTCTACAGACACTCAGGCTGAATTAATTTCAAAATAATCTAGTGTGATTCTCCCCCATTCTTCTACAAAGAAGATAGACATTTGCATATCTTAGTGTTCCAACTCATCCCTGATTTTCTGTTTAACAAATAAAATGCCTTTCCTCTAACCCTGGGAAGCTCTTCTGAATTTCTAATGCTTGGGGATGAATCAGGGCAGCGTTCGATTCTGACACAGAAACCACGTTTGACGAGATCATCTCTTGGCAACACTGATGTACAGGGCTCTGATGAGCAGTTTTCCAATAATGAACATTCTTTCCTTCAGTCTTTCATCAAACATTTATGGAGCAAAGGGGCTGGGCAAGGGTGTGCAGATATGAATCAGACACAGCCTGTGCTCTGGAGGAGTTGGTGGGCATGTAAACACAACCAAACTCGGTGATGGGGGCAAAAATGAGGAGGGGCCGATGATCTGCGAGCCCAGGGTGACAGACTCTGTCTGCAGAACTCAGGAAACATGTGAGGTTTGATCTAGATCTTTAAAACCATAGGACATTTCCCATGTGTAGAAAGAGAGAAGAACTTTCCCTGTAGAGGCTCAGCCTGGGCAAAGGCAAGAAAAAGCAGAGCACACTTGAGAAATAGAAATCCAGTTTTGGTGTGAGTGGAATTTAGAATTTTCAATGGAACGAGCGAGAGATCGGACTTGAGTCAATTTGAGCAGATAATGGTGGGCGTTGAGATCTATGCTCAGTTTGGACTTCACTTTAACAGCGAGGGGAGGAACCGAGGGAGGTTCTTAAGCACTGACTGCGATGAGGGGTCTGAGTCCCTCTGGCAGCAGACTGCAGGTGGGTCGGAAGAAAAGAGGCTGCAGATGGGGAGCAAGCTAAGGGGCTGTTCCATTATCCCTGAGAAACAAGGTGGCTGGGCCACCCTGGGACCGTGGAGCCAGGCAGCTGTGGGGAGGACCTTGAGAGACATTTCACAGTCTGCTGAAAGTAGTGACAGGTTAAATGGAAGTAGTTATGAGGGAGGCTTATTAATCTCGACCACCTCAGGCTCTGGGTTTGAAGAAGAGCCTGCAGGCAGTCAGAGTCATACCCCTCAAGCAATGCCCACGTCTCTGAACAGCCTACGTTCCCATGCCAACACACAGTGAAACTTTATTAGCATTAGAAGTGGTAGGCATTGCCCTCATTGATTTGTCTGACTTGTGACTCCTGCAGGTTTAAAGAATTCCCTAAACTACCTACTGGGATTATAAATTATGTGCATGCAGTATAGACTTTCGATCTTCTGAGAGTACACTATGTACTGAGATTCGGGGGATTCTGCAATTTGCTGACGTGGTGTTAGTGAATAGGCATTTAGTCAATGGTCCCTGGACTAATGGAAGGAGAGGGAGAAAGGAGATATCAGGTCACTGTGAAAGAGAACTTTGTGGCGAGACACCTGTCAAGCAAAGCAGTGGACTGCCTCTCGGTGGTAAGGAGACACCCACTCTCCCCTCTGCCACCATTACTTTGAATGGTTAAGTAAATGCTGGTGTTACTGAAAGAGTTCTTGCCATAGGAAGGCTGTTATGTTGTGTGTCCTCTAAGATCCAGCTTCCTTAAAAGCTGTCTATCCATTTGATTGCGTAGTTGAAGGAGTGGGGGCTGTTGGACCGGGAAGACATCAGGAGAACCTGAGCTGTGCCTTCAAAACGTGAAGAACTGCCCTGTGCAAGAGAGAGCAGACTTGTGTGTGGCGTGGAGGGAGGACCAGTGGGGACAATCAAGGACAGTTTATAGAACAGCTTTCTCATAGAGATCTCCAGACACGGGGTTGGCGGTTCAAAGAAGAGGCAGTTCAGAGGACACTCCGCAGGCATCTAAGGCCCTGCAGCTTTAGATGGAGCTGCACGGGCTGGTCTGAAGGGCTCGCCAGCCCCGGATGCTGTAATTCCAAGCTGAAGTTAGACAGCAATCCTCAGAAGGGCTCTTCCACCTGGAAGCCCCGCTCCGCCTGCCTTAATAAAAGCAGCTTAAATTTGAAAATGCACGGAGTTTCTTGTACGAGAGTCCTTTTGACCTCACTTTATGGAATTGTCATTTCATTCCGTGCCCCTGTCTTCTGTCAACCAACAGACCGGAGGGCAGGACTGTCTTGCACTTTCAGTATCTCCGGCCCCTAACAAAAGCCTGGGAAAGAGGAGACACCCAATGTGCTGTTGACTGAAGGAAGGAGTCCCTTATTTAAAAATTCACAAATGTTAATTAAAGGCTGCTGATGTGCCAAGCTTGAGCTAGGTTCATGGGAGACCCAAAGACGAACAAAATCCAATCTTCAATGACTTTTTTTTGCACACATCCATGCATGCCGAAAAGAAAAAAACTAGTACTACAGTATTTCAAGGACATTTCAATGTAATAGTCACAGGGCCCTGCTCAGCTGGAAAATCCCTAGTTCCTACAAAGAACACTTTTAGATGGTAATGCGTCCCACCTGCAGGCACTAAGAGGGGTTCTCGAAGTTACAGGATAAACATGCACTCCTCCCTATAACTGCAGATTTGGGGGAGCTACAAATTGATACAAATATCTTAAAACAGGAGGCTTTGATGAACCATCAGGCACTAAGACTGTATCCGCTGCCCCCAGACTGGGCTATGCTGTAACTCCTGTGGCCGTCAGGGTTCTTTGGTGGAAATGTTGGCAAGACCCCTAGGGGAGCCCAAGGGCACACAGATCAGCGCTCCCATCAGCGGGCTGTCTCCACACCTCAGCTGTGTGCTGGCCCCCTTCTCAGTGCAGCATTTCTGTGTTTTCTAAATGAGGAACATCCAGGATAACGAGATTTTCGAGAGTATGAGGAGACTTCTGGAAGAGGGCTGACCGCAGAGCCAAGCCCACCCGTCCAGGGACCATCGACTCTGACTTGTGCGGTCTAATTTGATCATTTGATGCAAGATGAGTAACTCACACAAAACAGAACCTATTTACAGAGCACGTTTCCCAGGGAGCACCACTAATTCTGCCCAAGAATTTCCCAACACGCAAGGGGGAGGAGTCCTTGACTTTCTCTAGCTCCAATCCTCAAGCTCCATCAGGAAGTCTAACTTGAAGAACCTTTTGTACTGAGAACAAAAGACCATAGTCGGGTGTTTCATTACAGCTTTGGAATAAAACAGCTTTTCATTTCTGTGTCATATGAAGGGGCAAGTGTGGAATTGTCCAGTTGGGAGGAACTGACAGAGCGTTGTTTAGGCCCTGGATGTTTCCCGAGTTATTTTTAGTTGATGGCAATCGGCACTGCCCTCCTTCCCCTGCTCACCCCACAGAGTTTAGGAGCTGGGGCTCAGTTCCCCACTACTTAGACCTGGGGAGACTTTGAAATGTATTTATCAAACGCTTATACGGTGCTTACTACGTGCCAGGTAGTATTAGTACTGTAACTGCTTCATAAATATTATTTAATTTCCATGGCAGTGTCTTAGGTACTTTAATCATCCTCATTCTACAAATGAGGAAACTGAGGCACAGAAAAATTGAATAATTTGTCCAAGGTCAAATCTGGGAATTCTGTCAAATATGGGGTCCATGCTCTTTTGTTCTTGGGGCCTTTGTCTCAGCTCTGGAGAGCCAGCGGGTGGCTGCAGTGGGAGTTTGGGGCTGCGGTGTCCCTGCCCAGCTGGGCTGCAGATGTGCCTGAACTGGCTGGATTCCCGCCTCTTCAGCAAACTCCCTCCTGACATCCTGCTGTCTTCACAACCTCCCTCCCCTTCACCTTTTCTTTCACACTTGACATTGTCATTGAGCCATCTTCAGTCTGAGGGAGCTTCACCACAAATCCCAAGCAGATCTACTCAGGCACCCAAGTCTCCTTGAAGAAAGATGAACACCAAAGTACCCGTGGAATAAATGGGGTGTGGAATTATCATATTTCCAAAAGACCACTCTCCTCTACAAAAAGGCTTAATTCAGGTTTCTGTAACCAGCACTACCTTCCCACCTATGCTCTGAAGTATTTGATTACTAATTATGAACTACTTAACCTGGAAACTCCCAAGCCCACTGTACTTAAAGCCAAAGCCCCCCGGGACCACTTGCCCATGGAAAATTAGTTAGAAAGGAGAGTGGAACGGGAGCTCTGCCATAAACAGGGGAGTCTTCACAACGCGGGATTCAGTCCACGCACCATCTCCTCGTGAACACCTCGCTGGCAAACGGGACACCAGCCCGAGCTCAGCCCAGACACTCCAAACTCTGCGCCTCAGGGAGGCCAGTGCTGGCAACCAGCTGGGCCCAGCCCTTTACTGAGACAGGGTGGCGGCTGTCGGTGGTCCCCACCTGTGGTGCCCGGACCACTACCACCGCAGCACCTGGAAATTTAAAGAGACATTTGTGGCCTCATTGGAGGCCTACTAAACCAGAAAAGTGGGGCCCAGTGATCTATGGCCTACCAAGCCCTTTAGGAACTCTGTCTAATCCACCTACCCAGCCTACATCTTCAGGAGGAGCCAGGTGGCTTAGTCTGACACTAGCTGCTCCACCCCCAGCTGCCACAGGCTCACACCTGGGGAAACACAGCTGTGTGATCTAGGGTCAGCTCCTCAGTGCCTCTGTCCCAGAGGCTGACAGACCACAGATCCACGTGCCGCCATTCACACAGTCACTGCTCCATGTGGAGACAAAATCAGAGTGCCCCCAGTGCTCTGGCACCCTTTGCAAAGGAGAGGACTGAAGGCCAGAGTGGCTCAGCCACTTAACCCAGGGTCACGGCCAGGGAGAGCCAGAGGCAGGGCTGGGAGCAGAGTCCCTTGTTCTGGCTTCTGCTCATACCGCCTCCCATGCCCTCTCTAGTCGCCACCCCAGAGAGGCCCAGAAGGAGAAGGAACTAGGCTGGGGGCTGGGCACCAAGCTCTAGGAATTATTAGCCTCCTTAATTCTATACATTCAGCTCTCAATTTTTTTAATGCTGTTTCTATATTTAATTTGGTTCCCATTCCAATTAAGCTTCCTGTGTGCCATAGCATCTCTCCTGCCAGGTTTAATTGCCCTTATTTAAATTCTTTAATTAAAAGTATTGTGTGTTTCCAGATCCTGTAGTTGTAAGTATTACACAAATAATTTAGACGGCCGGACTAGTAAACCAAGTGACTGCGCCCTCCACGGGGGGTGGGGCCGATCAGGGGTTCTGCATCAAGTCTCAGCCGCCAGAGCCCTGGGGCTGGCCCAGAGGCTGCCGCTGGCCCTGGGTGTGAGGACAAGAGCCTGCTAACAGGTGTCCCTGCTTCCTTGCCCCTCCAATGCTCTGTGCTCAGCACAGCAGTCAGGGTGTCCTGGTTAACACGTCAGCCCTGCTCTGTACTGGCTGGCCCTGTCACCAGGTTAAAAGCCAAATTCCTGTTCAGTGGCTATGAGGCCCCACACAACCTGCCCACACTCACCTCTTGGGCAGGGGTGTCAAACTCATTTTCACCAGGGGCCACATCAGCCTTGCGGTTTCCTTCAAAGGGCCAAATGTAATTCTAGGACTGTATACATGTAACTACTCCTCAACTGTTAAGTGAGAGCTTGGCACTGCCCTGGGGTAGAAACAAGGTGCCGGGCTGGATAAAACAAGGTGGAGGGCCGGACTCAGCCCACGGGCCTTGTGTTTGCCACCCAGAGCCTCTTGGGCCTCCTCTCCTACCCTTCCCCCATGCCTCCTCTGCACCAGGGCCTCCCATGCCGTTCTCTGAACACACCAGGCCTCTGCTGGTACAGGAGCTTTGCTCTGGGCTCCGGGCTCTGGGACTCTCCCCAGATGTCCCCTGGGCTTCCTCCTCTTCTTTACATCTTGCTCAGGTCTCACCTTCTGAGTGAGGATCACCCTGAGCACCTCTTACAATTGCAGCCTGCCTCACCACCATTTCCAATCCCTCTGCTGACTTTGCTTGTTTTCATCCATTCAGGCTTCTGTACCAAAGCAACCATAGATTGGGTTTAAGATTGGCTTAAATAACGAACATTTATTTCTCGCCATTTTGAAGGCTAGAAAGTCCAAGGTCAAGGTGCCAGAAGAGTCACTGTCTGACAAGAGCCCTCTTTTCAGTTTGCATATGGCGGCCCTCTCACTGTGTTGTCACATGTCCCTTCACATAACTCCACTCACGAGGGCTCCACCCTCATAACCTAAGCACCTCCCAGGTGCCACCTCCAAATGCCATCACATAGGGGATCAGGGCTTCAACATGAATTCTAAGGCACAGACACACCGCCCATAGTGCTGCTCTACATTTTCATGTGCAGCCTTACCACCTTCTAACACAACAGACTTTATTATTTGCTATTTGTTCCCCACCCCAGGATAGTCTTCACAAAGATAAGGATTCTTTCCTGTTTAGTCTCTGATGTTTCCAGCACAATCATTAAAGGATGGATGGATGGATGGATGGATGGATGGATGGATAGATGGGTGGATGAAACATGTCTCTGCGGAGAGCCATCAAAAGAACTAGATGACACTGGCTCTCTACAGCCCCTAGGAGATCAAGGTGACCTTCTTCTCTGGTCAAGATGACCCAGGTGTTGGGGCACCAACAGCTGTCAGTCTAGTCCACTCCCTTGAGACAGGCATGGGGAGGAATGAATGGTAGGGGCTGACTCCCGGGCTCCCAGCCTGGCTCCACACTTACGGAGCACATGATCCTTGGCAAGTGTCTAAGCCGCACATCTCTGAGCCTCACCTCCAGTTCTGGAGCATGGTGATCATTAGCCTCTCGACCTCTCAGGGTTACAGTGAGGAATACATGACATGGGGCACGTGAAGCATCCGACACGATGCTGGGCATACAGTAAACAAGTGCTCTCTGTTATTACTTTTATCCCGGGGGCAAAGCCTGCAGGTAGAGGTACAGGTAGTAGCAACACCCAGCTGCTCCCAAGGTTGCTGAACTCACCAGGAAGGGACTGAGTGGAGGAGAGGAAGGCTCCCTTCCAATTGTGGGGAATGGAATGTGCCCAGGGAGAGGGCATGACCCCCGAGTTTGTCAAGGTCTGAGGTCTGAGAAGGAAGACAGGAGGGAGGCAGCGCCAGGGCTGGTGCTAGCTCTAGTGCTAAAGGGCGGCCCAGCGCTTCTCTCCATGCCCCAGATGTGTTCCCAGATGCATGCCAGGGCTCCGCTCGTCGAGGCCTCCAAGGTGGCCTCACTGCTCCGTTGTAGATGATTCTCCTTTCGGAGCCTCCCAAGAGCGAGCTCTCTTTGGCCTCACACTCCGCCCTCCCTGGGACCCAAATACTCTTTCAGAGGCTGTGTCTCCTCCACTTCCTCACCCTTGCTCTTGGCCTCATTCCATTTCTTCCACATTCTTCCCAGAGGCCACCCTAGCTGTTTCTGCCCCAGGGTCACCGTGCTTCCTGTCTCTAGGGTGCTAAGGGCATGGTTGAGCCAGGGTAGGGCCTGGGAAATGTCATAGTTGAATCCCTGAAGGAACCCTTCTCTGCCCATCGTCCTCTCTCTCGGCTTTGGCAAGGTGCCCTACAGAAGGCTTAGAATGTGCCTGAGTGGCTGGTGGGAAAGGGGGTGGGGACTGCAGCCTCCTGTTTTGAAACAGCTTCTCCAAGTTTCCATGGTCCAGGGGGTGCTGAAGCAGCCTCTGTTGACGAGGCCTGACCCAGCCCAACCCCTGAGGAAATGCTGCATAGCCAGAATCTTCAGAATGTCAGGCACTCAGCCTGGACCCTCTGCTTGCTGGCACTTCTTCTGGAGTGCCCACCCTGACCCTGTGAACAGCCTCAAATCTGCTTGTTGTTTTATCTCTGAAAAGGAAATTTCTCATCTGTCCTTCTGCTCATCCTCCAGTAATCAGGACAGAAGTGATCGCCTGGCCCCAGAATTAATGGAACCAGAAGGGTAGAGTGGCTTGCCCAAGGCCACACAGCTGACAACCAGAAGAGAAGCATCCTGGTTCAGCATTGTCCCCTTTCCATGTCCCCACCCGAAGTGCCAAAACCCCAGCAGACCTTGTGAATGAGAGCTGGCTGGTTTCATTCCAGCCCTGCCTGAGCCCCACCCCCAGCAGTGCGGTAGGATATGCCACTGGGCTGGCCGGGGAGTTGGAGCGTCAGGAGAAGCTGGCTGCAGGCCCGCCAAAGAAGCCCCAGGGGCATGGACCAGCCTGTGGGTGGGCAGCAGCTCTGGCCTGGAGGCTGCAAGCTTTCACACAGAAGTCACAGAGACCTGGGCCGGGCAGAGTGATGGGCTGGCCTCGCTTGGAGCAAGTGTCACAAGGGATGCCCCTGGGTCCAAGAGTCCAGCCTTTGAGGGACAGGATGGACACCCAAGGTGGACCACAGCTTCTGAGGGGACAACTTGAGGCAGCCCTCCACAGTCACCCCTGTGCAGTTCAGGACTATGGTATGGCCACCAAAGGTGTCGATTCCTTGGCTGCATTGAAAGAGCCTATTGTCCAGTGGAATTGAAGAGACCTGTGCTCTGTGGTCAGTTCCAAGAGACACAAAACGAAAGGACAGTCAGAATGGAAAAATTATACAAAATTATTCCACAAGGAACTGGGAGTGTTTAATGTGGAAAAGTGTAGAGCTAGGGGACATGGGCCTCAGCAACCCCTATTGGAAGGGAAGGGGCGGAGAAGCAGGAGCTGACCTAAGTATGGGAACCTGATGAGTGGTGTGGGCCCCCTTGCTGGATGCCCCTGAGACAGGGATCTTACTCAGTGGGAGGAGAATGCTCCTAGGTAGAGCCGGTTGGCAAAGGAAGTGCTGGTTCAGGGGGCTCAGTGCTTTGTCCCTGCGGGTGGACACGCAGAGCTGAAGGACCCCATGGCTGAGTACAGGGGCCATACAGATTGCAGATGAGAACAAGATGGCCAGCCTTGAAATTCTCTTCCAACATGAGGACTGTAGGGTCCTTTCTGAGCCCTTGTCCCATGGCCATTGGCCTGTCTCCTCTCAGGGCCTGAGCTTGTGGGTTTCTCTGTGGCTGCACCTGTGGGCTCACTATTTCAATTCCCCTTCATCCTGATGTCTTTGTGCTCCTGGGGTCAGTGAGTCATTGCTCTCTCCTCAGAGGAGGTGCTGGGCTGGGGACACAGTGGGAGGGACCTGCTTTACTCACTCGAATGCTTCTGAAGGGGGTTGCCATCTGCAGGGCCATTTCCTACACATGGGACATTGGGAATTCCATACCTGGTCCCTACATACACACACACACACACACACACACACACACACACACAGACTCCTGACCCCCCATGCCATCTGGCTTCTCACTCTTTGCCTCCTTCACCCACTACACAAAGTCCCTTCTGGGGAACTGGATTTTCTTTTTTCTTAAATTTTTTAAACTGAAGAATAACACATGCATACAGAACCATGCAAACATACATACA
Organism: Trachops cirrhosus; assembly: GCA_028533065.1. Taxonomy (NCBI): domain Eukaryota; kingdom Metazoa; phylum Chordata; class Mammalia; order Chiroptera; family Phyllostomidae; genus Trachops; species Trachops cirrhosus. The sequence goes on from CM052543.1 coordinate 34,194,452, forward strand.
AAAATAAGTACTCGACTTAGTGATTTAAAACAAAGAAAACACCCGTGTAAGCACCACCCCGGTCAGAAAATAGCACCTTACCAGCACCCAGAAGCCCCTTCCCACTCCCTGTTGTTCCCCCGCCCCTCCTCCCCAAAGGTAAAGTCACCCTGCCTTGCACACTGTGGTTTTATTTCGGCTGTCTGGGAAGTTTATAGAAGTAGGGTTATATATACATGTTTTGCCTGGCTTCTTCTGCTAACATTACATTTATGAAATTTGCTCTTATTGAGTAGAGCGCTGGTGTGTTCATTTTTGATGGTGTATGGTGTTCCATTATGTGAATTACTACAAGTTACTTATCCATTCTACTATTGATGAATGTTTGGGCTGTTTCCAGATTGAAGCTTTTGCAAATCATGTTTCAGAAAGCACTCAGGTGCATGCCTTTGGTGCCCACGTTCCTGCTAGATTTAGAGCTAGCTACAGGCACAGAACCGTTGGTCGCAGGGAAGTGTCTGTCCAAGTGCGGCAGATGCTGCCAATTTTCTAGGTAGTTGTGGGAACTGAGTTTTGATGTTCTCTTGAGATGTCAGCTGTTGCCATGGGGATGGTGGTGGCAGACAGAATGTCTTCCAGAAGGGGCTTTCCATCTCCCTCTCCTAGTGGGCTGCTCCCTAGGATGGCAGGGATGCAGCTAGGGGTGAGCTGCAGAGTCTTAAGAAGCAGGGGCCTCCCTCTTCCTGCTGCCAGCCTGCCAGGTCACTCCAGGGTGAACTCTAGAGCACAGTCACCCTGTCCTGTAGCCAGTTCTCTTCTCACCTATATAGGTTGTAACAGCCAACATTAATGATCACCTAACATGTTCCAGGCTTTTTGCTGGATGTTGAGGGGACAGAAATTGATAAGGCATACAGCTCTCGGTCTAGTGGGGGGAAGGACATGTAAATAAGAAGCCTTATTATCATCCAATAAGTACCTAGCACTTATTGGCACATAAGTGGAAAAGGCACATGGTAGAGAGCACCTTGCCAGCCGGGTGGACTAAAGGACAGAAGATGGAGGTGGGGCTGAGGTGGACAGTGAGAGGCTTCTGGAGGAAACAAAGCCAGAGCTGAGCCTTGAGTGACTATGCCTTAGCCTGCAACAGACACATGAAGAAGGAAGAACCCCAGGCACAGGACACAGCTTGTTCAAAGTCTAGGAATCCTGAGAAAATGCATATGTGGTCAGAAAACTACAAGGAGTTCAGTATTGCTGCAGCAGAAGGTGTGAAAGTTGAGGGAGACGAGGCCAGAGAGAAACAGTACCACACCACAAAGGCCGTCAGTGCTGCACTATAGAGCTTGGGCTCCCTCTTCAAGGCCAAGTGTGCACTGGGGAAAATTACTCCTCCTTGCCTCTGGAAGTGGGAAGGGGGATCTGCAAGGAGGCTCGTAGTGGTTGTCCAGGGGAGGGAAGATGTTGGCCCAAATCAGGGCAAGTACCATGGGCCAGGGGTAAGGGCACAGTCACAAGGCCTGAGGGAAGTGGAATTGACAGGAATTGGTGCCTAATCAGATACTGGAGAGAAGGTGGAGGTATCCCTGAAAATGCCCAGCTTCCTTACACAGCACCTGCCTGGTTATTGCCAAGATGGGAAACACAGTAGATTCTGAGGAAAAGGGGGTTTGAGCATATACTCAAGTCCCATTAAGCTACAAGGGGCCCACTCACATGGGCCACCACCCAGCCCAAGCCATTCTGGGGTCAAAGCCCAGCTGAGCAGATTACCAGTAGCACTCAGAGATACTAAGATGCTGCCACCCAGGTGAAGAGCTAGCAGCCCCAGAGCATTTGGGTAATAAACTGAGTATGCACAGCTACAGAACATTCTGGAACATCAATTGCATGGGGAAACCATGCATATCCAGGAATGAGGGAGCCCTGTGGCCTTATAGACAGAATCCAGGAGACTGAGTTTGATTGAGGCCAACCCTGATGACTCCAGGAGTCCAACTGGGGGTACAGACCCTAAAAGCAGGAGGTCTGGTGATACTCACATTCAGGCTGATTATGGGATGGTCCCAAGGAACTAGGCTTTTCAGAGCAGAGCCCAGCCTATGGCTATGGGGAGCAGGGCCCCACCCCCAGACGGGAGCTATAGGAGCAATTCAGCATGCTACACTCAAGCCAGGTAGATGGACAAAGGGTGGGGTGTCTCTGTTCTAGCAAAGAACTAGGGCTCCATGAGGAAAACTGAAGCACAAGTTCAGTCTCAGAGAGGAGACTCACACACCAGAGACAGGGAGCCCAAGGCTTCATGGGCTGGCCCCAGACCTCCCATAGCTTCACTGGATCCCAGACATCTAGACGCACAAATAGCCCCAGCCTGCACCAGCCACTAGCCCTCAGGCTCCTCAGACTTCCAGGTGTGGCCGCTATACCCTCTGACCCCACTCTCCGCGCTGGTTCCTAGGGAGGCGCCATCCAGAACCGCAAGTCCAAGCGCTGTCTGGAGCTGCAGGAGAACAGCGACTCGGAGTTTGGCTTCCAGCTGGTGCTGCAGAAGTGTTCGGGCCAGCACTGGAGCATCACCAACGTCCTGAGGAGCTTGGCATCCTGACCCCGCCAGGAGCTGCCTGCCCGCCCCTTTGCTACTGTGTAGCACCTGCTGCAACGTCGCCTGCTGTCCCTGTGGGGTTGTTTGAGGTCTGGGGAACCCGGTTAGTGGGCCCCCCTAAAGAGCTTTTTATTTCCTATTCAATTTTCATGGAGTTTCTAGAAAGATGCTGAACGGTGGGTGAAGGTATAATATCATAAACTATTTTGCAACTGTAAATAGGGGACAAATGGAAAATATTTATAACTGTCAATAAAATGCTATTGATTAAAAAAGGGGGGTTTGCAGTAATTTCATGTGTGGCGGAGATCCACGCCTGGCTCCTCTGAACCTGGAGTTCCTATAGCCAAAGATGCATCCCTGTTGGCCCTTCCTGCTCCACATCCCGGAAAGGAGGCTCCAAGGTCCTGCAAACGGTGGGAGCTTGTGCAAGCTGCCGGCTGTCTTTGCTAGGCCCAGGGTGGCGGGAAGGCCACCACTAGCTCAGAGCTCAGGGCGTGCCTCCTCTGAGAGACAGCCTCAGTTCTTTGTTCCTGGAAAAATGAGGATTGCTCACAGGCCACTGGACAATCATCCACTGGCCACCCGCTGGCCTTCAGACCACACTGCCCTCTCCTGAAGTCACCTCCATCACCTCCCAAAGCTGGCCACTGCTCCAGCCCTCAGCAGTGACACGTGCCTACAGCAAATACCCCCTCCAGTTGCTAAGACCAGCTGGCTCCTTCCATGAATCATGGTGCATTCATTTCCCGAGGCTGCTGTAACCAAGCACCACAGACTTGGTGGCTTAAGCAACAGAGTCACTCTGCCATGGCTCCGGAAGCTAGGAGTTCAAAATCAAAGCATCTGCAGGGTTGGTTCCTTTGGAGAACTGACAGGGGGAGTGTGTTCCAGGCCCCTCTCCTAGCTTCTGGTGGCCCCAGGCATCCCTTGGCTTGTAGAAGGCCATCTTCCTGTGTCTCCCCGTTGTCTTTTCTCCGTATGTGTTTCTGTGTCCACATTTCCTGACTTCATAAGGACACCAGTCCCGCTGGATTAGGACTCACCCTAACAACTGCATTTGAACTTGATTACCTCTGTAAAGGCTCTGTTTTCAAAAACAGCCACATTCTAAGGCACTGGGGTTGGGGGGACACAAACCATAACATGGCTCAGCCAGTTATGGCTCCAAGTTACCCCTGTGGGCCCAGCCTGGGGAAACTGGTGGCTGTCAGAGTAGAACTGTCCTAGCAGCCTGTTGCCCAATCCTCTGTCCCTCCATTAGCTTCCTGCCTAAAGTTTCCCATCCTGGTCCAAGGGTGGTGCTCATACTTAGTTTGAAGCACCCTCCTCCCCAGCATCACCTCCAACACATTTGTATAGAACTATGGGCTCTGAGTGATGGGCTCTAAGACTGACCTAGGAGAGGAAATCCTTTCTGGACAGGTTTCAGGAGCCCCTCAAGTTCTCTGGGACCCTGGCAGTCACCTGTTTGGGATCAGTAATCTATAGTTGAGAAATCAACTGATGAACCTAGAGAAGCCCCCTGCACTAGGGGACCCAAGAGAAGAGCCACCTTGTCTTGGCCACCTTTGCACACTAAGAACCGCATCTAGCACAGGATTCACCCTGGAGGGTCCACCAGGGGCTTCTCAGGCTGCTATCACAGGTTCCCCACCCTCTCTGCCTCCCTCAGCCACATGCATCCCTGCTCTCACTCAAATGAACGCCTCTCTACAGCCATAACCACCCCACACTTCTAAAGTCACACTCTGTTCCGGTCTCACTCTCCCCACCTCCTTCTTCCCCTCTAACATACCAGTTCCCGTTCTTCCCAGTCACACGTGTTATACTTCCGCTTCCCGGTGTTCCCAAAGTCTGGCCCCAGACCAGCAGCTTCAGCATTACTTGGGAAATTATTAGAAATGCAACTCTCTAGCCCCACCTAGACCTCCCAAATCAGAAACAGTTCTGGCATTAACAAGCCGGCCAGCTGACTGTGACTCCCAGCTGAAGTCTGAGAACGACTGCTCAGCCCCAGTCTCAGCCAGTGCACACACGCCCTCCCTCCACCCGAGACCACGTCCGCTCACACTGCCCCACCTGTTCACAGCCTGCACTTCACACCCGATCCAGAGTGTCCCTGTGTCCACCACACTCGCACTGTCACAGCCACACCGTAACCCACGCAGAGCAGAAGGAGCAAGAGCACTGCTCTGGAGCCAGCCAATCCAAGTTCAACTCCCAGCCTGCTATTTACTAACTGAATGACCTTGAACAGATACTTACCTCATTGTACCTCCATTTCCTCCCCTTAAAACATGGGGAGACTAATAGTATCTCTTTTGTGGGGTTATTGTAAAAATTAAATGAGTAAATTCATGTAAAACAGAGCAGCAATGGGTGCATAATAAATGATATAAAGTCTTAGCTATTATTATCCCACCCATTGACTCCTGACTCCCAGTCGCTATCACCAGTATCCGCACCTTTATACCAACCTACACCCACGTTTCACCATGCCTGTGGACATTTGTAGCCCACCCCTCCCGTACTAACACCCACTCGTGTCTGTACCCCCTGCCCCGAGGCACCTGTCTTCATGCTCATCGGGACCTACACCACACCCCTGCAAGCCCCACACAGTCTGCCCTCTACCACGGGCACCTCAACATCAAGCACTCCCAGCAACATCTTCACCCTGAGAAGCAAAACCAAGAATGGCACCTTCCTCCAGAAGCTAACCTGGTGGCGGTTAAAACAGGACAGGGGCAGCTCCCTCCTGGGACACCATGCACCGTCTCCCTGAGCCCAGGTGCCCAGTCTCTGAGATGACCTTGAGGGCCCTGACCTCCTAGGAGTGGGAACTCGGTGGCCAGTCCAGGCTCCACTGTATGTTGGGGGAACGGAGGTCAGAGGCAGAGGGCCATTTGTCCCTGAAGCAGAGGCACTGGTGGGTGTGGGGCTGGCAGGAGGTGAGCGCACAAAGAAAGGAGGTGGGCAAGGAGGCCGCAGCCCACCCCTGCCTCAGCTGGCTGCTTTTCTGCTGTTGCTACATTAACAGCTCATTAACAGCTGTTTAGGGGCTCATGAACACCCTGGAGTGAGATCATTATTTTTTTTAATGATTTGCACATTGAACAACTTTGTTCTGCATTTCGCATTTCGACTGCCTTCTCTGATTCTGGAAAAGCCTTTTTAGCCTGCACAGTAGGATCCCCTGGACAGCCAGCCCTGCAGCTGGCCCACAGCTCAGCTCCGAAGCTCAGCCCTAGCCCTAGCCTGGCCCTGCCCAGGTCCCACCTGCTATGAGTAATGAAGGAGGAAGACAGGCTCCGCTCTCCGCACTGGAAGACAAACTTGACTGTTTGCAGAACAGTAGCACAAGCCAGCAGTGACCTGGCCGTATCCTGACTGGCCCCGAAGGTCACCTGCCAACAGCCATAGTCCTACAGCTCCTGCGGCTTCCTGCATCTCTCTGTCTGAGGCCCTTCTGGCCATAGGCATATGCTCGGACAGGACATACCAGAGGTTATCCCTCAGGAGCAACCTTCAGTCAGCGAGGGGCAGGCCTCCTAACCCTCCAGAGGAATAAATGTGAGGGTTGAGTCTCTAGGCTCTTAAAGGGCCCCAGTGGAACTGAGCCCCAGTGGCCCACCTTGATGCACCCTCTACTCCCCGCCCCTGTCTTATCTCCCCCGCTCCCTCCCTGTGCTGCCCTGTCACCTCCCAAATGCCCATCTCTAGGGCTGCTCCAGGGAGATGCAGCCCACCCCACCCCTCCTGTGCAGTGGCCCCATACCCACAAGCACCAGGGCCACCCAAACCCACATCTGTACCCCAGGTCTCTCCTCTGAGCCCCAGGCCTGACCTCCCAATGCTGACGGGCTCTGGGCAGCTGGCTGGCTGTCCCTCAGACAGTGCTGGCCCATGTGCTGAAAACAGACCTATCACTCTTCTTCCCAGGCCCACCCCCACTGACACCACCCTCCATCAGGAGCTCAAGCCAGAGGGTTCCTCTGGTCCCTAACCACTTACTCCTCAGCCTCCCGCCTGTACCCAGGCAGTGATGCCTCCTAACGACTCTGTGATGTCCCCCGGGCCTCTCCATCACTCACATGGACCTGCCTCCTGGCCTCCTGTCTCTTCCACTCCTCCCTCATCTGCCTGCCTACCCACACAGTAGTCACACAGCTCTTTCTGAAATGCAAATATGCTCAGATTTCTTCCTGGCTTAACACCTTCCGTGGGTCTTACCAAAAATGCTAAAAAAGTTAGCTTGGACACAGGACTCAAAGATCTCTCCTTCAGTGAGCCCAGAGGCTGAGGGCCAAAAGCTTCCAGGTTGGGGACTTTAGAGACAAGGGTGGGCAGTGGATGTGAGGAGCCCTGGCTTATTGGCTGTCACGCCCACTGGACATCTGTAGTCCACACTTCCAAGGATGTTAGTGTCCCATGTCTTCCTGTTTTCAAGAATATCTCCCTGAGGAGGGTATAGGTTTGCTAGAGCTCCTGTAACATCCGTGGACTGGGTGGCTTAAGAGAAATGTGCAGTTTCACAGTTTGGAGGCCCAGAGGTCCAAGGTCAAGGTTGGTTCCTCTGAGAGCTGGAAGGGAAGGACATGTGCCAGGCCCCTCTCCTGGGCCTAGAGATTGCTGTTTTGCCTCTGTGTGTCTTTGCATTGTCTGCTCTTTGTGCATGCCCATGTCTGCTTCCAAAATTCCTCTTCTTAAAAGGACACCAGTTGTACTGGATTAGGGCTATCTTCGTGACCTCCGTGAAGACTCTCTCTCCAAATAAAGTCATATTATAAGGGACAAGAGGTGAGGACTACAGCATATATTAATAAATTTGGGGGACACAATTCAACCTGTCACAGGGGAGCAGAGGAGGAGTGTGAAGACCCCAGGACCCTGAAGGCTGCCTACACTCACACCGTCCTTGCCTGGCAAAACCCCACTTGTCCTGGGCTCCACAGGGAAAAGGCTGGGCCCTGCACACATGGACAGGGATTTGTGCATAAGGACCTGAGATGTTCATCATTGTCCTCCGTGTCCACACCTCTTTAAGGAAAACTGCCCCAACCACGGTCCCAGGGGTGAGCCCGTTTGTGCCATGACTGTGCTCTCTTCTCTTCACAGTCGATTCAGCCCAACCACAGGGCAGTTGTCCACACGCTGACCTGTGATCGATGACTCAGCACGAGGAAAGATGAGCCAGGCCAATCGGATTCTGCCGGTGCACCAGCGCCATGACACATGTAAAACATCAGCCCGTTAGTGAGGAAGCCATGAGCCACAGCCACACATAGAGATGCTCCATGGGGTATAGAGGGCCCTGTGCAGGCTGTGGTCACCGGGGAAAACCACCGCTGGGTGGAGGAGAGAAGGGAGCTGACACACAGAAGCAGCACAGCCATCATGAGGGTGCAGTCTCGTGTGGCCATGACAGAGACGGGGACAACAGACAGCCCCACAGCTGCCTGAGTTTCCTCCTCACCCCAGACCCAACCAGATATGTGCTGCGGCTGATTCTCCTCTTCCCTGAGCTTATTGGGCAGCACCCTTTACGCCAAACAAGACTGACTGAAGCAGGAGGGAAGATTTTAGACACCAGGACCTACTCATGCACAGACCCTCACATATGTGTGAATCACACATGATACCTACCACTGCTGTGCACGCATGCAACACAGGGGCACGCACCTGCACCTTCTGTATACACAAACATTCAAGCGCAGGCTTGCACAGCCCATGTGTGCACAGACATGTAGTGTGTCACACAGAAATATGCAGAGAAAGACACACCCTCACCCCAATGAGAAAAGTTATTTCTGCCCACTACCCAAAAATCTTTTTTGCAAGAATAAGGCTGCTATCATTTAGCATCAGTTAACATGGCCCTTGCAAAGAAGAGGCTATTGGAAATTGAAGCTCTTTCATTCTCACCATTTCTTTCTAACCACAGGCAAGAAACACAAGGGAGTCCTGAGGCAAGATGAGAGGCCCTCTGGCCTTAAGATTCTGTGTTTATTTTCCCCATGATCACAGCAGTCTGGAGCCCAGGAAAACAAACGTGGGACGGGGTCCCCCAAACATGTGCCCTCCCTCAGCCATGCTCCTTGTCTGGCCTCAGCACCAAAGAGGAGGGAGGGCAATGAGGTGGACCCCTCAGACCACATCGCGCTCCTCACCCACAAGCCCCTCAAGTGCCCTGCTTGGTCCTGTGGCCTCTGTTCACCTCTCTCCACCCACAGACAGGAATGTTGTCCTTCCTTGGTGTTTTGTGGACTTGATTAGACAGAAAGAGCCTAGGGAGGCATTAGTTCTAATAGGGGTGTGTTTTCAAATCACACAGCGTGGCCACACCTGAGAGCCACCCTTTCAAGACTTTCAGCATATAATGCCACTGTCTCTCTGGTCAACCTCCCTGTTGCTGTACCCAGGGGAGGGTGCTCACCATGGTTTCCACAGGGCAGAACCTGTGTCCAGGGCCAGCTTCATGGGTATGCGGCATGGGACCCTGAGCATCCTGCACCCTACCCCCCTACACACACCCACACACATACACAAGCTTAGTTTAATGCTCCAGTGTCATGGTCTTGAAATTCTTACTAATTTCTGAACAAGGGGTTTTATATTTTTATTTTGTACCAGACCTAGCAAATTATATAGCAGATCCTGCCCATTACACAGCATTTTTGTAGAAAATGCCCAGAATTGGGCCCACAGCACAGAACTTTCTCCCAGGACGAGCTGCTCCTGGTGAGAGAGCCAACTCAGCCAAGGGGTCTAGATCCTGTGACCCACCCCCATTCCCTTCCCCCATAGTGACCCCTTCCTCTTCAAGATTGAGCCCCCCACCATCCCTGTTCCCCTGGCTGTTGCTGCCACCCTCACAACAGTCCCTAGGGGGTGCTGTGCTACCTTTGTGCTCCGTCTGAAGTGTGGACCCAAATCCCACCCTTACATTCCTTCAAGAGGCAAACCAGAATTTCTGAAAAGGACTGAACTACTAAAGGGGGACTCCAAGAGAAGGATCTCCAGACCAACGAGACAGCCTGGGAGTTATTTTCTTCCATACTTTCTGCTCCCATATGGTCTAGTCACACCTTTCTATGGACCTGGTCATCTTTAGATCCTGATGATGGAAATGCCCCTGGTATAACCTGACCCCTTCCTGACTAGGGCAAAAAGAAGACCCTTCTGTACTCAGTGTATGAGTCAGGACCTCAGCTGGACACAGATGGTGCCCTTGGGGGTTAACTGAAGAGAGCTGAATGGGGTGACAGCAGTGTGGGCAGGGTAAAGTGAAACTCCCAAAGGCAGCAAGAGCGAAAGCACCTCCTACTCCTCTAGCTAATAGAATAGAGAGGGAGAGGGAGAAGTGCTTCCAAACCCCACTGACAGCTCTTTCCATGGAAGTGAGCTGCCCAGCAGGATCCATGCCAAATTAGAAGGAGCCCCCACTGTAGAACCCACAACCCAGCAGGGAGGGAGCTTTTGGGGGGCAGCCATAAGGCTTGGGGAAAATACCTTCACTTCTCCTCCTTCCTGCCATCAGACATTCTACCAAAGCTGCCCATTGGCCCAACCCAACTGGAGGCAGAAGATAGAGGAGCCACTGGTGCAGTCCACAGAGCAGACCAGAGAATAGCCAGCAAAGACCTCAGGCTCGCCCTGGTCTGGACACCCCAGGCTACCTGACTGCCTCTCCTATCTTCCCAGCTCACATCCCTCCCTCAGCATCATAATACCTCCTGCACAGAAACTAATCATACCCATGCTTTCCCATTTAACTATTCCTTTTCTGATGTGAAAGAGCAGGGAGAAAGGAGAGAGGTATCCCACTTCCAGCTTGAGTCCCTGAGGACATTGTCAACTTTGCCTCCTCCTCTCCAATTGCACTAGCATCAATAAGACTGAGGCCTCTTTGAATAACCTCAGTTCCTCCTGCCCATCATGTGGGGACCTGGAGTTGGTCTCAGTGCCATAGAATAGCCTAGGATGGGCCTCAACCTTATAGCACTGAACTAGCTAACCCTTCCATGTGAGTGCATTTGGTTGGTCATGGCTGCCTGGAGGGATGTGTTGGGAACGATTCTGAAGCTCTGGCTTCCATAGACAAGAGAACCAGAGTGGATGAGCCTGAGAGAGGCAATGCATGCAAGTGTGTTACCTATTTGGCCTTTCCATCCTGCCTTTGCACCACACTCCACCGCGCTGCTCCAGAAGTTATATTCTCAGATGGGACTGAGCCTCTCCATGAACTTCAGCTTGCTGGGTAGGGGCTCTGGAGCCCCTCTTTGGCTGGGGTGCCACTGCCAAGAAGCTACCTACTCATCAGTGCTGTGTCCTGCCCACAGACCCCAACCCCTGGTCTCTGTGGTCAGGGGGAGTGTACCTGCCCAAATTGCATAGACCCTCCAGCTGCAGTGTGGCATCGGCCTTTGCTGTAGGCACACTCCCCTCAGCCCCTCCCCCTGTGGGCTTTTGCCCCCTCCCCCTCCCTGCCAGGGGACAGGACTGAAGTTCAGTGTGCCCACTCACCAGCTGTGCTACCATGCTTTCTGTCTGGAGGGAAGTCAAAGGCCAGAAAGATCCTAAAAATAATCAGCATCACAACAAACATCTGATCCTTCTGGGACCAGGTACTGAGGTAAGTACTTTCCATTTATTTTCTCATTTAGTGATCATTACAACTTATCAAGTTGCACCATTATCAGCACCCCCATTTTATAGTTAAGAAAACTGAGGCATGGAAAGGCCAAATCATCCTATAAGGACATATAACTAGTAAGAGACAGAGGTTGGATTTGAACTCAGGGAGACTGACTGTACAGCCTGTTATCTTAGCCTCTGCTACACCACTCTGTCTCCCTTAAGGGACCTGGGAGCACCACAGTAACCTTACATTCCAAGTGTTCATTGATACCAGAGTGCCCCACCCTGAGGCTCTACCTGGATCAAAGGAGCAAATTTCACTAACACCTGGAGGGGCACCAGACCTGACCTGAACCTGTACTAGTGCTTTGCCAACTGAATTATACACACCATACCCTACAAGGGAGGTTCCATTATTAGCATCATTATATAGATGAAGAAATCAAGGCATAGAAGTTACATAGTTTGCCCACGATCATATATGTAGCAAGTGGTAGTAGCTACAATTTGATCTCAGGCCCCCTGCTGTGAGGCTGTGGTGTCAACCTCTGGACAGTGCCACCCGCATCGGCCTGGCTGCCTCTGTGATAAGGAACCCACAGACCATACCAAGGCCCCCGGGGAAGGCAGCCCATGGGGCTCTGGAGGCAAACAGAACTATAAACACTGCCCCCTGTTTCAGTTCCCTGATGAGCCTGACCTTCCAAACGTGACCACAGCGAGAGTGTGATTAATGAGCCAATTATTTCTGTGGAAGACATCGTGCAAAATAAATAGCCCATTTCCCTTCAATTTACTGTTTTAATAAATAAATAGTGCTCCACGCCGAGGTTTGTTTATTGCTGTTCATACCTGAAAGTTTGTGATGAATCTTCATGTTGTTTATTTCTAAAATTAATCGGATCTGCCCAATGACTTTGAAATATAGGACTGCATTTGCCCTTCGATGTTGACAACAACACCGCCAGGCAGGGCCACAGGGAAAGGCAGGCCCGGGGGAGGATGGGCAGAGGGCAGGGTGCTTGGAGCCCTGGGCCCATGGCCATGGATGCCCATGCATAGAACTACCATCAGGGAGACTCAGAATGCAGCTTCACAATTGATAGTTCAAGGAAAATCACCCAGACGGACAAGGGCGTAGGAGAGGCAGAAACTCCTCTCTCCTCGGTGTCAGATTTGGGTGGTTTGGCAAAGCCGGGGGTACCAAACAAGAACAGTCTGTTCAGACTCTACCCAATGAGCCACGCTCAAAAAGGCCTTCACCTCCTGTCCAGTGGTCGTGCATGCTTGCGTAGGCATGTATTCAGCTAGCTATCTTCTGTAGATCCCTTTCTATGCCTCCGATTTCTTAGCTGTAAAATGGGCGTGATAATGATAATGAATATTAAATGAGAAAATAAATGGAAAGTATTTACCTCAGTACCTGGCACTGAGACTTTAATCAAACCTTTGTTGTGATTACGATTGTTTTTAGGACCTCTGGCCTGTGACCTTCCCCTGGGGCCAAAGGCAGAAGCAGATGTCTCCTGTGGGGCACCCACGGTCTGAAGGATGCCTTAGGTTGGAGGGCAGATCTTTAGGGTTCAAGGTGACCAGTTTACGTAAACAATTGAATTGTTTACGAAGCACATTTATCTTCTACACACTTTGACCATACCTTATTAAGTCTCACAATAGTCCATGAGGTAAAATTAAGTCCTCAGCTCACAGAAGAGAAGAGGAAGAGGTTCAGACGGGCTCCAAGCCTTGCCCAAGGCCTCAGAGCCAGCAAGTGGAAGTGAAATAGTTCAGATTTGTTTCTAGGTCTCCAGACTCCAAGACCAGTGTTGTTGTTGTTTTTCATATAGATATGAATGAGATATATATATATATATATATATATTGTGTGTGCAGTCTTCCTGAAACAGAGAATGTTACAGGGAAGAGGTGGCAGTTACAACCTAGTGTTGGGTAAGTAGGAGTTTTCTGAATGAGAAAGGCAGAAGAAAGACATGGCAGCAAGAAAGATCTGAATTTGAGTAATGCTATGGGAAAGGAGAGAAGATTTAAAAACGTTATCAAGCCAGGTGAATGACTGACTGGGTGTGAGGGGTAAGAGGTGAGAAAGGAGTTTCATTAAAACATGGTCACTGCGCTTCATCTGGCATTTCTTGGGAGTGAAGGGATCTGTCTTACATTTGCTCACCTCTTGGTTAGCATTCCATTCTCACAGGCCGCAGCCCTGCTAGACCTGGGCCCGGACCTCCTGTTGGCCCTGGGCCCCTCCCCCTTGGGACTGAACACTGGGTCTGGCTGTGAGATAAAGACTCTCTCACACATTGACCCATCGTCAAAAACCTTGGGGCTTCCACCCTTTGCAAACAAAACAAGACCAGTGTCCACTTTCCCCGTGTGAGCGTGTGTGCGTGCCTGTGCATGAGGGCAGGCATGACGAGCATTTGTGAGTGCAGGTGGCATGCTTGCTTGTGCGCATGTGCCTGTGTACACAAGGCTGCTATTTGTATCCCTCAGTGAATGTGTTGTGGGATGAGTTTGCATGCCTGTGAGTACATATTTATGTGTGCACGTTTGCATAGCCCAGTTTTGTGTGTGTACATGAATATATACAAGTTAGTTTTTTTGGCATTGGTGTACCTGGGCCTGTTTTCACTCCCTTTTATATGTATTTTATTCCCATCAAACAGTTTTTTGAAGGGTCTTTACAGATCTTTTGAAATCATCTATCTACCTGTACTGTCTCTCCTACTAGGCCATGAGGACTTTGCAGGTAACAACAATACCTTGCATCTCCAGCTCCCAGCACAGAGCCTGACATGCACACCTATATTCACTCACTCATTCATTCATTCACACTTATGTATCCATTGTCTTCTGGGCACTGTATGCTGGGGACACAACAGTGAATGAAAAGAGATGCAGTCACTACCCTCATAGAGCTTACAGTCTAGTAGAAAAGTTGAATAGTAATCAAATAATTAAACAAATAATGTAAACTTGCAACTGTTAGTAGGTACTAAGAAGGAGACACATGGAATTCTGACAGAGTATAAAAAAGCAGATTAAACTAGTCAAGAAAACAAGAGACGATGCCCAGGGAGTGACATTTGAGTTGATGTGTGCATTGAGGAGGATGAACGAGGGGCTGGCGGGATGCCCCTCCATTCTGGTGAACAGCATGGGAGGGCAGGTGAGAAAGCTCACGTGGGGCTGAAAGAGTGAAGGGGTGAAAGACCAGGGGTGGAAGGCAGGTGCAATGCAGGGCCTTTGTACACCTGGTTAAAGATGGGGCCTGTGTCCTCAGAGTGAGGGAAGCCCCAGAAGAGTTTTAAGCCAGTAGGTGACATGATCAGAGTTTTGTTTGGCTACTAAGTGGAGTTGATTGAGGGAAGGCAAACCTTTATGTGGGCATAACAGGAGGCAGGAAGGGTAGTAGCTTGGACTGGGGTCATGAGAGAAGATGGAAAGAAGAATAAGGTTCAAAGACATACAGGTGGGCAAAAATAGGTTTCCAGTTGTAAGCATGTGAAACACAGAGTTAATAAAGCTGTCATAATAAACATAACCTGCATGTCTTTTTCCATATGAACAGTGGTAAACCTACCCTTGCTCAGCCCTGTACAGCAGGTAAAGTAGGCAGATCACAGTAGTGGCTTGAATGTGGAGCATGAAGAAGAGAGAAGAGTTGAAGATGGAGGGAGGCATCATTCCTGGGATGGAGAACACTTCAAGAGGACCAATTTGGGAAGCAGGATCCTATAGACTTAAACCTACTGAGTCTGAGGGCCCTTCAAGTTCTCTCTGAAGACTCTGACAGTCCGACAATATAGGACATGTGGGTGTGGAGTGTGCACATGACATCAGATTAATAATGTGTCCTGAATTAATGTCCCCAGCTTCTCCCTCTCCAGCACCATTTCTTTTCATCAGCGATAATGATAGTCCTTAGAAAATTTAGAAATAGATTTGACTCACCTTGGATAGAGGCCTTAGAATGAGAAGGCTCTATAAACCCAAGTCATTACCAACTGCCAGGTGTTCAGAGTTTTACAGCTCACACGGGGCTCTAAGTCATTTGAGTTTCACAATACCCTGGGATTATTGCCACCATTCGAGGTTACATGGTTTGTCCTGAGAAATCTTGTACTGGATCAAGTGTAAACTACTTTCTTATTATCATCTGCCTTCCGGAAGAATTGGAACTGCAAAACTCTTCCTTTATGAGAAAGGTGAACTCAATCCACTTTACAGATATCCTTGAGCACAGACCGAAAAGACAAGGAGGGGGCTACAAAGACACATAAGGAACTGTCTCTGCCCTTGAAGAGGGGACAGTCCAGGGAACAAGAGTCCCAGTTGGTTGTAATATATGAAACAATGCTAAGTCAGCCCATTTAAATAGTCTCTCTGGTTATGAAAATAGTAAATAGTAAACATCTAGTGTCAATGAGTACTTAATAGAGATGTACAAAGGAAAAGAGAAAGTATCTAATATCCACCCAGAGGTAGCCATGTTCTATTTTGTTTAATTTTAGCTTGTGCTTGCATTGGACTCTCCAGTTACTTAAGTCAGTAAGTTGCTTATTTTTCTTTTTTTAAAGTATATTTTATTGATTATGCTATTACACTTGTCCCACTTTTTTCTTCCCTTTATTCTCCTCTGCCCTGAACCTCCCTCCCACCAGCATTCTGCCTGCCCCCCTTAGTTCATGTCCATGGGTCATACATATAAGTTCTTCAGCTTCTCCATTTCCTATACTATTCTTAACCTCTCCCTGTCTGTTTTGTACCTACCATTTATGCTTCTTATTCCCTGTGCCTTTTCCCCCATTCTCCCCCTTCCCCTCCCCTCTGATAACCCTCCATGTGATTTCCATTCCTGTGATTATGTTCCAGTTCTAGTCCTTTGCTTAGTTTGCTTTTCTTTTGTTTTTGTTTTTAGGTTCTGTTGTTGATAGCTGTGAGTTTCTTGTCATTTTACTGTTCAAAGTTTTGATCATCTTCTTTTTCTTAGGTAAATCCCTTTAATATTTCATATAATAAGAGATTGGTGAATATAAACTCTTCTAACCTGATCCTATCTGGGAAGCACTTTATCTGCCCTTCCATTCTAAATGATAGCTTTGCTGGATAGAGTAATCTTGGATGTAGGTCCTTGCCTTTCATGACTTTGAATACTTCTTTCCAGCCCCTTCTTGCCTGCAGGTTTCTTTTGAGAAATCAGCTGATAGTCTTATGGGAACTCCTTTGTAGGTAACTGTCTCCTGTTCTCTTGCTGCTTTTAAGATTCTCTCCTTATCTTTAATCTTGGGTAATTTAATGATGATATACCTTGGTGTGCGCTTCCTTGAGTCCAACTTCTTTGGGACTCTCCGAGCTTCCGGGACTTCCTGGAAGTTTATTTCCATTGCCAGATTGGGGAAGTTCTCCTTCATTATTTTTTCAAATCAGTTTTCCATTTCTTGCTCTTCCTCTTCTTCTGGCACCCTTATGATTCAGATATTGGAATGTTTAAAGTTGTCCCAGAGCTTCCTAAGCCTCTTCTCATTATTTGTAACTGTTGTTTCTTCATTCTGTTCTGGTTGAATGTTTATTTCTTCCTTCTGCTCTAAATCATTGATTTGAGTCCCAGTTTCCTTCCTTACATTGTTGGTTCCCTATATATTTTCCTTTATTTCACTTTTATTTGCATAGCCTTCACTTTTTCCTCTATTTTACGACCATACTCAACCATTTCTGTGAGCATCCTGATCACCAGTGTTTTGAACTCTGCATCTGTTAGATTGGCTATCCCTTCATCGTTTAGTTCTATTTTTGGAGTTTTGATCTGTTCTTTCTCTCAGGTCATATTTCTTTGATTCAGCACACCTGATATAGTGTAAGGGGCAGAGCCTTAGGTACTCACCAGGGCAGGGCAACCCACTTTGCTATGTTGCAGTGCTGTCTGTTGGGGAGGTGTACAAGAGGGAACAATGCCACTTGCTCAGCTCTTGGCCGGCTTTCAGTTGCTTCCCCCACTACTCACCAGGAAATCGGACCCTTCTGGTGCTGATTCCTGGGTGGGTGGGTTTGTGTACATTCTAGGGCCCTGTGGGTCTCTCCAATGAACTCTCCTGTGAGGCTGAGAGTTTCTCCTGCTGCCACAATCCCCATAGGTTTTTACCACCAGTTTTTGAGGCTTTCTTTTCCTGCACTGGAACCCTGGGTTGTGGCTCTGTCTCACTCCCCAGTTGTTCCTCCTGGTTTATCCACATGCAAATATGGGACTGCCTGGTCCACAGCTGCCACCTCGCCCACCTGGTCCTCCAGTTGCCACCTTACTGCTGGTCCTCTCCACCCCGCTGCCTGTCTCCACCCCTCCTACCAGTCTGGATGAATGTTTCTTCTTTAACTCCTTGGTTGTCAGACTTCTGTACAGCTTGATTTTCTGACAGTTCTGGTTGCTTTTGTTTTTAAACTTGTCGTTGTCCTTTTTGTTGTGAGAGTAGGCAAAGAGTTTCTATCTACACCTCCATCTTGGCCAAAAGTTCCAATAAGTTGCCTTTTAAGCTTAAGCTGGTTTTAGTTGGAGTTTCTGTAACTTGCAACTGAATCTTGACTAGTAAGGTTATTGAGAATTGAGTCAACTCATGATAGTCAACAATAAAGTATACAATGTGCCTAACACAGTACCTAGCATATAGTAAGCACCTGATAAACATTAGCTGCTATTATTCTTGTTTAACCCATTGGATTGGGGAAGGGGTAATCCTGAGAGCACCCTGGTGTCTGCCAGTGAGAATCATCTCCTGGTTCAGCTCCACCAGAAGCCAGGTGCTCTGTGGAGAGGTGAATGAAATGGAACAGGGAAGGCTAGAAGTTTCTGACTTCACTCTGCATGCTCTTTTTAGGTTAACTTCTACCATCACTTAGCACAGGAATGGGACAGAGATGGTCTGTCTTACAGTAAACCACAGGGACCCTTGTCACTTTGAGATATGCCATGCTGAAATGTCAATTAGGGCTAGTTTGCTCTGAGAAGCCCAACACCCCAAAGAGAGAAACTTAATATCTTTAAGACACGGCTTCTAAGCATACATGCAGGCTCTGGGGGAGAAAAGGTTTAAATAAAATATGGGTTCTGCATTCACAGTTAATTATCTAAAGAAAAAAATGTATGTATGTATGCTTGGGTGGATGGATGGATGACTCATCAAAGTACACCAAGAGCATCTGTGGTTTGCTCATATGAACCTAATGGATCTTCATAAAATTTTAAGCATTATTTTAAGCTCATATGCTCCATCTGTTACCCTGTGGAGTTAACCTGTGTCTCTGTGACATGCTGAGAATGGCTGTTTGAGGTAGAACTAAATGTATGTGAGCTGACATCTGCATATTTTTTTATCTCCCATACCGGTCTGCATAGCAGCAAAGGCTGTAATGAAAACAGCTCAAGTGTTAGAAGCTTTTGTCAGAGATGTACTTATAGATCCCTTCTTTCCCAATGAAAGTAGACCTTGCCCAGCTCATCCCTGAGACCTGGCCCCAGCACCTCTTTGGAGGAGTGGGGAAACAGACCTGAGCTCTAGCTAAACCAAACCCCCATTCACCTGTTCTCCCCAGTTCTCTTGAACCACCAGCAAGAGTGTTCAAGGTCTAGCTATTGTTGACTTTCCCAGTTCTTCATGTTGCCTTGATAGGAAGCAATCCTCCCTCTGTGAAAGACCAAAACATCATCCCTTAATTCCTTGTACAAAACCCTTGTTTCAACCCTGGGTCTGGACAGCTGTATCTTCAGAGTTTTGGCAGCTCTGAGGTTAGCTAAATTCTCTGTAATTTCGGAGGGACAATTGTGTGGGTGATAGTTAAGAGTGGGGAAGCAAACAAATTATAAAAGAACAGCACATACTACTAGATGGCAATACTTTTGACTCTCTGTTGTTAGGAGCATCCATATTAAGAATTGTGTCTTCTTGGGGAATTGGCGTCTTTTATCATTATGTATTGCCCATTTTATCCCTGATAACTTTCCTGTTCTGAAGTTCACTGTCTGAAATTAATATAGCAACTCCTGCTTTCTTTTGATTAGTGTTAGCCTGTTTAGTTTTAATATATGTATCTTTATATTTAAAGTAGTTTCTTGGGTCTTCTTTTTTGATCCACTTTGACAATATTTTAACTGGTGGATTTAGTGATTATTGATATAGTTGGACTAATAGTTACCATACTTGGTACTGTGTTTTCCTTGTTGACCTTGTTATTTATTCATCAATTATAGTTCAGGGTTCTGTCACCTAGCACTGTTCCCAAGAAGGTTTCAGCTCATGGGTTTCTGTTCCTATAAGTTGTGATTCTCTGTATTCACTTGTTGGTCTTTCCAATTTAGGGGGTGGCAGTTTGCCTTGTGACATCTCTCTTCTTATGGATCTGAGAAGAGTTGTTGAGTTTTCCATTTGTTCAGCTTTTTACTTGTTAGGCAGAGTGATTTCCAAACTTCTTACATGCTGGACCGGAAACCAAAGGGTTTTTTTTTTTTCATCAACACTTCTAAAATCCTAGAGGAAGTGAAGTTTTCTAGCAAAATTCAAATTACTTAAATTGATCCCAATAAATCAAAATCTTGAATGACCATGGGAAAACACTGGCAGAGTTTTAAAGACATGGCCCAGGACACCGGAGGTAAGAAGAGGAGTTTGGCTTTTCTTTCACCTCTCCATCTTCTGTGGGGGCCTGGGAGGGTCATTGGGGTAAGAGGCAAATGTCACTTGTCCAACTTGTGGATGCCATACACCTGCTGTGTGCCTTCCTGGAGAGTTTAGCCCTCTGAGAGGCAGACATATGACCGATTTTGACACCCTCATTTCCCGCCTGCAATGATAAGCCCCACAGTCTCTTGGGTGAGGTGTTGGGAAGACAGCTTAGCCATGCTGCCTTCCCATAATGCTCCTGGCCCATGGAATCTGTGCCCCTTTGCCATACCACACTCAGGGGACAGGGGTATAAAGTACTGCTCTTCTTCTATCCCATTCTGCCCCTGTCTTCCTCCAGTCTCCCTCTCTACCTTCCTGTGAACACAGGTAAGTCTAACGCCCTAGTGGCCTAGTAGGAATCCTCCCAGGGGGTGAGATAGCAGTCCTCCTTTTCCTAGGAGTTCACTACTTCCTAGGAGTTCCACTCACTTGGCTGGGGGCAGGGCATAGACTACTCCTACTCTCTCCCTACCAAGGGAAAGGGAAAAGCCACAGCACTCTGCCCTGATACTGACAATTCATGTCCCCAAGCACCCCTTATCTCTTGCTTGTATACACAGGTGGTGTGTGAGTGGTGTCCTGAGCAGCTGCATCAGGTAGTCACATTTAGAAATGTGGGAATATATGACACCTGTTGATTTCAAATTTGGGTTTTTTACTTGCAATTCCAAGAAAACAAGTGAAGCTCCATTCAATATCTTATTGCAAAAAAAAAAAAAAAAAAAAAAAAAATCCTCTGCCCTAGTAATACAGAGCTACGGGTTCTCTAGGAATCTGGCATCTTGGTCCAGGTCCAGAAACTCTGGGACACAGAGGAAATGTGTGTATCAGTTGAGGAGATGTCCGAGGTACTCCACATTGCCCTGTACACCTATAATAACACCCACCACTGCAGCTTCACTGTGCATGTCTCCTCTGTGACCTCACAAAGCCTGACTCAACCAGGCTCCTCATCACTGCAGGTGCCTTGCCTCACACAGATCTCCAAGGTCCCCAGGAGGTTGTTCTGGGTTTCAGGGCATCCCGGTGTCTCTGCTCTTTGCTGGTCCTTGTGAACTGTGGCTTGTGGAATCTTGGTGGCAGTTGTCCAAGGTACTAGATATGACCTTTGAGTTCTGAGCACCAACTGCCTCTAGTATCCATGAGCTGTCTCCAGAGCAGAAGGCCACACATGAGGTGAATCACCAGTAGGTGTGGACGGGGCCTGCCAGGTGTGCAGTCAGCTCTGTTTGGGGCAGCCCTGCCCGACTGACAGTTTTTCATCTGTCATTGTGGCTGTGCTGATGGTGCGTCTTCAAATTGCAGCTCCCCTAAACTAAGAATTGGCCTTTCAGCTGCAATATACAGACCCAATTTAGGAACCCAAATGACATGACTCCAGCCTCATTGGCAGGAATTACGGCTCTTGAATCAGGCACAAGCTGCTATTCTGCTATCACTTATTCTAGTGATATTGTTGACACAGAGAAATGCGTTTGAAAATATGACGTGATCTATGGTTAAAGCCTGTGGATTTTGCATCCATCTCTGAAATATTCTACTTCCAGAGCAATTTCTTCACTAACTAGCTATCTCTTGAATGGACCATATGTCTTTTTCATTGCTGTGTCAGCTCTGCCTCCACTGGCAGTAGTTCCCTGCATCTAGGCTCCTGATTCTCCATCCAAAGGCCCAAATCAGGGTCCTGACTATAGGAGGTGTAGTCACAGCCACCACTGGAATAGTCATCATTATGGCGTTAGGTCCAGAAAGCTGACCTAAAAGCAGGTAAGTCTCTCCTATGCCCCAGCAGGAAATTCTCAACAAGGGGCCCAAGATTTGCAATAATGCCATTCAGGTTTAAAGAGACATGGGGTGAGACTCTCCTTGTAACACCTTCAGACTGTGCCAGATTCATGGCTAAGCCCAAGGCCCTTAAAAGTTGTGCAAAACCTAGGTAAAAGGTCATTTTGTACCTGATACCAAATCTGAAGCAATGGAGTTTGGAGATGGCATTTTATAAGCAAGATGCCTAATAGCAAAAATAGTAGTCATCCAACTGTGCCAGGCACTTAACTACTAATTTATATGTATTAGCTCATTGAAATCTCAAGAGACCTACAATATCAGTGATATTATCACTATGCCTATTTTACTGATGAGAAAACTAAAGTACATGTAGTCAATGGAAAGAACCCCATCCTCACCAGAGTTGCCATCATTTGTAGAAACATAGGCATCTAGAAAACAGATATCAGAATTCTGCAAAGAAATGAGGGAGAATGCAGTCTCCAGCATGTCAGATGAGGAAGCACAGGAGAATTTGGAGATGAGATGTGACTGTTTCTGAAATGCTTCTGCTTTCAGCTGCATTATGTTCTCTTATCTCTTCTCAGAAAGAGGCTCTACAGCCGATGAAGCAGCATTCCCAAACTTGGCTGCACATTTAAAATCACCTGGGATAAAAATTAAAATAAAAAAATAAAAAAATAAAAAATAAAATAATTAAATAAATTTCAAAAATAAAATAAATAAAATCACCTGGGGAGATTTTAAACATTACAATGCCCTGACCAACGGAGTCAGAGTCACTGTGGGTGGCATACAGGCATCAGCATTATTTGAAGCCCCCACTGATTTAAGGCTTGAAGTGAAGGTGACTATGGCAGTTCCAATCCTAATCAGGGGGCTATGAGTAGCTAATCACAAGTCACCTCCTATGGAGCGTGAGCCACCTGGGAAAGGAAGGCATAATTGGCTGCCAACAGGGTCACAAAACACCTGACCAGAGTCCTGTCAAGCCTGATGGGATTTAAGCATGGCTTGAAAACCTCAAAGGCAATATTTGCAGGTGGGAAGCTGAAGGTGAAGCTACAGAGAGGTGAAGCAGTTTCGAAGACTTCAGATGCTGCTGACCAGGTAAATGCCTCTGTGAGTAGAACAGAAACGCTGCCAACAGTTCACAGCCACTGGAGCAGTCAGCTCATTGGTGCCTGAGGTCGGACAACAAATAATCTCCTCATGGCTGTATCGGCTTATAACAACAGCCCCATGGCCACATTGCACACGCCTGAAGTCTGATGTCAGAGCAGAAAATAAAAAGGCTTTGAAGCAGAAATTCTTGGGCTCAAAATCTTTCTTGACATACACTAGCTCTGAGTCTAAGTACCCCCTCTGAGACTTTGCTTCTTTTTCTGTGAAAGGGAATCATTAATTCATATAACAAATATCTATTGAACATCTGCCATGTTCCAAGGCATTGATTTAAATGCAGGGAATAGAGCAGGAAAGAACACAGGTTAAAAAAAAGCCCTGTTTTCTTAGAATTTTTATGTTGTTTAGGGGAAGGGAACAATGAACAAGTAAAATACACAGCATGTTGAAATGTGGTAAGTGCTGTGTAGTTATATAAAGCAGAGAAAAAAGTTAAGATGCTGGGGGGTGGGGAATGTCCAGTTTTATTGGATGGTTCAGGAAATACCTCCCTGAACAATACCCTGAAGGAAAGAAGAAAGGAAGCCAGGCAGAGATCTGGAGGGGGGTGCTCCGAGCAGAGGGAGCAGCACCTGCAAAGGCCCTGAGGTGGGACTGTGCCCAGTAAGCTATACCAGGAATAAAGTTATCTACCTTCTATGGTTGTGTGTGTATATGTATAGTTACATATATTGTTGGGAAGAGCATGGAAATAACTTGAGAATGCCCCAAAAGCCTAAAATAACTTGGGAACCATCCTTCCCAAAAGCAGGGGCTATCATCTCTTCTGGGTTGCAAAAAAATATAAGCTATTTATAGCTCGGTTGGCGGCCTTTACCAGCTAAGCCAGGCCCAGACAAGAGCCAAGCGCCCTACACATTCATGACAAGTGTCACTCTTTGATAAAATGATGAGGTCAAAACTTCCTACCAAGAAAAATGGCCTTTCCTCAGATGAGTCTGTGCTAGGTTGTCTGCGAGAAAAAGTAATGCTCTGTGGAGAGGTTCACTTGCTTCTCCAATGAACCTGAGCTGGCAAAGAAATCAGCCTCAGCCCCTTGGGGGTTGCAGGGAGGAGATTATGGCACCATCTCCCAGGCACCCTGACCGCTCCCCACCAGGGACAGCAAAATTGACACCATTATCAGCTGAAAGGAAGTCTAAAGTACCCCTGTTTACAAGACCTAAGGATTTCTGAGGTGGAATCTCATGTACTTGTGAGGAACCAAAGATGAGGACAAAACCCAATGGACTTGAAGGGGCACCAGATGGCACCAAGGAAAAGATCTGGAGTTTCTCAGACTGCTCCTCTAGGGTCCCTCCCCCATCCCCACAGAGAAATGACCATGCTAAGTTTCCAACTCTGCTCCTCCCCCAGCACGCTGTCCTTCTGAAAACTACCTGGTCCTTCAGTGAAACCTTTCTATGCCACAATCAGGATCCAGATGGCAAGACACGTGAGCCATGAGGTGCCAGGGAGGACACATAACTGCTCCTAACCATCTTGTGGTGATTTGGGAGTAAGAGGGCTGGAAGAGCATTGTCCCTCCACCTTGTTAGCATTAGTGAGCTAAGATCCAATAAGCCAGATCTCAGTGGCTTAACCCAACCTGATGTGGGGCAGATGCCTTTCCTGTGTGTCAAGGATTGAGCTTCTTTCACCATGGGCTCCATCTAACTGGAGTTTTTTCCTCCCAGCGACATGAAGGAGAAAAAAGAGAAAGAGTGGGCAAATGTACACAGAGTTTCATGGCCAAGACTGAACATAGCATATATCTGCCTGTATCCCATTGGCTAGAACCTATTCCGAGGCCACTTACAACAGCAAGGAAAATTGTGAAATATCATAGCCCTATGTCCCTACACCAGCATTGTCTCTGCCACACTGCATTGGTGACTACTGGGTAAAATCATTGCTCGTTAAAGCCAGCAGAAGAGCAACCCACAGCACAGGCAGAAACAACCCTAGATTAGACCATCTCCTCTTTGTTTTTCGTATGTTAGCATGTAACTCTCCTCCCAACATGCATGATGCATCAAAGAATTCCAGGCTCTGCATCAATGTAGTGCTGAAGACGGATATTATCAAACCTGAGTTCTTTCCTGATTTTATTTTGTCTGGGATTTCAGAGGCTGTGTGGGTGCTTTGGCTCAAGTGCTGATATAATACTATCTAAAAATATCCTTCTTAGACCTAATATTTCATTAATGCTTGGGCCAGAAAGCTCTTGGTTATCTACATAGCTCAACCCTGGGACTAGCAAAAGGGAGGGCATTCCAGAGCAGGAAAGTAGCTTTCAATTTATATTTCATTTGTGTTAGTAACTAGCCAACATCCTCAGAAAGTCAAGAATGTAGGTCAGAACTTTTTGGTATTTTGACTATCTGATTCCAGTTTAACCCAATCCAGCTCATCTTCACTATTGAAACTGATGCCTTTCAACTCTTGGTGGGAACTTTTTGTCTTAGAAAGACCCTGCTCCAGGGACCAGCTTGCGTTACCCATGCCCAAAATCCTCCATCCTGAGCACATGCAGCCACCGGATTCTGGCTGTGACTAATAAAAGCAATCTCATAATGCTTAATTATGGTGGCATCTCTGAGAACTTTTAGGCCATACAAACTGTGTCTCAGAGCCATCTATGGGGGAGAGGAAGAGGAGGAAACATATTCTGTGGCTCTACCTTCTGTTGGTCAACATTTCATCTCATGTGACACTAACTCCCTGGCACTTCTGTGTTCCACTTCTGTGGGTGCAGAATGAGGTTTTACAGTGGCATCAATGGGAAAATCCCACTGTGGGATGCAAGGGGTCACATGTATATACCTGAGGGGGGAGACTCTCTGATGCTACCTGTTGGAGGCTGGTCAAAGCCCACAAAGAACTGGCCCTTATAGTAGAGAAAGACAATGCTGGGAAGTGTGGCAAAAGTGGTTTTGAGCCACAAGAACTCAATCAATATTATCTATTGTTGTGATGATGATGATGATTAGCATTATTATGAGCTAGGCACAGATGCCAGTCTGGACATGAACCTCTACCCTGGAGTCTGGAGCTCTGAATTTTAACTTTGGACCAAGTTCAGTCACTCTCTACACTTCTGACCTAGACAGGACCCAGACAGAGAAAAGCTGTCTGTAACAGGACTACTTGTGCTGACTCACACCCCAGCTTCAAGGGCCAACTATCATTGGAAGCCCTGGAAGCCGTAAGGGTACTGAGGCTCCTGATTGTTGCAGTACTGAGTCCCCTCCAGGGACCAAAGGAGATTTCCTGTAAGATGAGCTCTGCCCTGTACTCTGACAAGCTATGTCAGACTTCCAGGAATTGTGCTTTGTGTAACTTGGTCTGAAGCAGCAGAGTTAAGAAATGCAATTAGCTGCTAAAAGCATGGATGGCAAGTCAGATCGCCCTATCCCTGGGAGACCATCAATCAAGGAACAAACAAAGGCATCCTTAAGCCCACAGTGTTTATGGCTCTGTGTCTTAATAGAGTCGGCTCATTCACCCCTATTATGGGTACAGCATAAATATTTAAGTCTAAAAAGAAGGGTCCAAATGGTGAGTAAGGATATCATTGCCCACGCTTACAGGACTCCACATGTATTTCTTTTGTTTTGGGAGTATCTGGTGATTGAAGGTAAGAGGAGCAAGGGGTGGGGAGGAGTGAGGTTTGATGTGACGAGAAGCACACTAGACTTAAAATGAGAACATTCTGGTGTAAATTCCAGCTGTGCCGATGATGCCAATTGGTAGCCACTTGATAAGATAGATGGTGCTGACTGTTAAAAAAAAAAAGCAAGACAAAAAACTCTAACTGTGCCTCTTCCATGCTGTGTAACCAGGGGCAATTTACTTGACCTCACTGAGCTTGCTTTCTCAATTGTAAAACAAAACAGAAATCTTTTTTAAAAATATATTTTATTGATTGTGCCATTACACTTGTCCCATTTTCCCCTCTTTATTCCCCTTTGCCCTGCACACCCCCTTCTACCCACATTCCCCCCCTTTAGTTCATGTCCATGGGTTGTACATATAAGTTCTTTGGCTTCTACATTTCCTATACTATTCTTAATCTCCCCCTGTGTATTTTCTACCTACCATTTATGCTACTTATTCTCTGTACCTTCCCCCTCCTCCAATTCCCCCACTGATAACCCTCCATGTGATCTCCATTTCTGTGACTCTGTTCCTGTTTTAGCTGTTTGCTTAGTTTGTTTTTGTTTTTGTTTTTTTTAGGTTCAGTTGTTAATAGGTGTGAGTTTGTTGTCTAAAACAGAAATCTTGATCTGGTTGTGAGAAAGCTACCTTCTTTGCAGGTGGATTCTGACCCCAGCAGAAACAATGTGTGTGTGCATGCATATGTATGTGTGTGTGTTATATCCTTTCCAGCAAGGTACAGAGGGTTGGAAGACACCACCACACACCTGTGGCTTTGAGTGCTTGAGGCAGACACAGTTGAAATGACCACTTGGGGTCATTACAATAGGGCATGAGCATCACTTGTCCCTGGCCAGTCCCAGACACTTGGGGTCAGGCTTTGTTACCAGAGGATAAGCAGTGAAGCCCACAACCCTCAGTCCACAGAAACAGGCCTGCTGACCAGCAGTTGTTCTTCCTGGCTTGACTGGGGCCAAAAATGTAATATCAGTGGTAATTGTGGGTATAGTGGTTAGAGTTCTGGCCCTGGAATCTACCTTTGAATCCTTGCTCTACCCTTACTAGATAAATTATTTAACTTCTTTGTGCCTTAGTTATTTCATATGTAAAATGGAAGGGATAATTATAAATCTCTCATAGTGTAGTTACAAGTTTTAAATGAAATAATATATGTAAAATGCATGAAAGAGTGCCCAGCATATCGAAGGCCCTCAAAAACATTAGCTACTATTATTGCTAACATTTATTGAGTTGGCTTATGGAGATAACTATGACCCAGACAGTATGTTAGGTGCGTAAACCATCCTATTTATCCTGTGATCTCTGTAATGTTAATATTTCATTAAAGAAGCCAAGATGTAGAGAGTGACTTTCCCAAAGGCATGCAGCTGATCTCTTTGGGAAACTTCTCAAACAAAAATATTTCTTTCCTCATCTGGGTTCCGTCATACCATGTGACATCTGCCAATGACACTGCATCATTCTGTAAGGACCTTCTTACCCCTTTGTCTTTCTCTAAGGGTTAGAGAACTACAGCCTTTGGGCCACACTTAATTCCTTAATTAAAGTTTACCTGTAATAGTCTGCCTATTTGTTTTTCCAATGTCTATGGCCACTTTCACACTGCAATGGCAGAGTGGAGTGATTGCAACAGAGACCATTTGGTTTGCAAAGCTAAAAACATTCACAAGCTGGCCCTTTATGGAAAAAGTTTGCTAGCCCCTGCATTAGACTGTGAGCTCCATGAAGTGGTACTCATGTCTTCTATATCTGTATACGATGGCTCCCTAAACATGGGGTGTGTGAAGGAATGAGTAAACGTGTGGCAGACTCGAATGGATGCCATTTCTGAAGAAATGATGTCCTTAGGAGCCCAGGTGTCAGGCTCTGAGCCGCACCCGGATCCTGGGAAGCCCCGCAGCTCTGTGATGTTGTTAACTGCAGAGTGGTCCCCACAGGCGACACTGAGGAGGAACCAGTAGCAGGTCTCCACATCGTTACCCCAGTATCACTTGCAGCCCTGGAATGAGAGGATCAGCATCTCCTGGGAAGGAAATCCCTTTTCAGTTCTCACTTGTGAAATGGAGATGTTTGGAGAGCCACACCCCACTCCTTTTTGTGTCCTGCCTCCTGCCCCAGGGCTTTGGTGCTCACTCTGTCCTTGGAACCTCCTGTGCACTACATCAGAATTGCCTTTCCATGCGAGGTGGCTGTCCCAAGTGAACACTTCAGTCTCCTGGTGGAAAATGGCAACTACAAAGAAAATAGCTGCCATTCACTGAGCTCCTGCTCTGTGCCAGGCACTGGGGCCTCATACTCTACATAATCAACACCAGTTCTTAGAACAGCCCAGAGAGGCAAAGTGGGCTTTATCATATCCATTTAAAGATGAGGAAACTGAGGCCCTTGCTCAAGGTCACATAACAATAAGTTATATTATTTCCTCTTTTGTCATCTCTCTCACCTGATTCCCTAGGGGCTCATAACCCAGCCACTGGAACAGTATTGGCACACCATTCTTTGAATCAAACATTTTAGCTGCATTCTCCTGACCCAGCCTGGTTCAGGAGAGATAAGGTTGCCATTTGTTAGAGATGCATTTGCTATTCATTTGAACAGTGTCAGGTTTTATGCAGGGCACTTGGGATACAGAGGTAGATAGCACAGCTTTACCTTTCAAGGACTTCGCAGTCTAATAGTGGAGAGGCAAACAGGAAACCAGCAACTAGCACAACAGGTAAGCCACTGAGTGAGGGGAATGAGGAGTGGGGCGGGACTCTGGGTGGGTGTGGCCATGAGTGGGCGTGGCCGAGTGGGCGGGGCTCTGTCCTCCACCCCGCCCCTTTCCAGTCAGCTATCCTTGATCTTTTCCATATAGTTAGTTTCTATATAAGAGTCCCCTTGAACAGCTCTTTTGTTAAGTTTGAAAACTTCCTCACTGAGGGATGAACAAAGCAGGAAGAACAAAGTGC
This sequence comes from Trachops cirrhosus, assembly GCA_028533065.1. NCBI lineage: Eukaryota > Metazoa > Chordata > Mammalia > Chiroptera > Phyllostomidae > Trachops > Trachops cirrhosus. Next base: position 34,223,989 of record CM052543.1, read on the forward strand.
TGATGCCATCATCATCTGAAATACAGGTTTTTAAAAAAAATCGCATTCCCTCGGAAGTTCACAGAGACCAGCTCTTAAATACATTCCTGGAGCATTTTTCCTCTTAGAGGACAATTAACCTTTGCAATTAGCTTCATCAACAGGAACTTAATATCAAATACTTGGTCGCTTAGCAACAAGGAAGCAGCCGCGGGCGGGATTGCTCTATCTTTGTTACTTAAGTCTCATGGGGAAGTAGGCTGAGGAAAAGCTGAGCTGTATTTCCAACCTCTGCAAAGCTCTTTGCCCAAGAGTGTTGACCACTCACCCGAGGTCCTGCTGTCAGTGACCTACGAAGCCCATGAGCCAATGAGGGAGAACTCAGTGTCTCAGCATTCACTGAAAAAAGAAAATGCTGGAGCCTCTCCTGCCTCATGTGCCTCAGAAGAGCCTCCAAGAACCGCCAGGCAAGGAGCGGTTGTTCTGCTTCATCCTTTAGGGCTACATGGCCTGAGAAAGCCAGGGCCTCCTGAACACCCACTGCTGGGTCACTTCCTATCTTTCTAACTTTCACAGGGTCTCTTGTCCACATTTTAAATGGAAACACTATGGCTCAGATTAAAGCACTTGCCCCAGTGTGCCCAGTGGTAAGTGGTGGAGCAGGTTTGGTCCCCAGTTTGTGCTCTTCCCTCACCCCCACACTGTCCTGCCAGGTTGTGCTCCCATTCTGGGCCTGAGCTTCAGTGTTGGACCCAAAGAGCCTCTCTGACCCATCCCAGCTTGGCAAGTCTCCCTCTCCTTCCCAAACGCACACCAACTCAGAAGCCCCTGTAGGCTTCTGAGGCATTTGTTTGGACCTCTCTGTTCTCTCATTCCACTCACTATATTTCCCAGGAAGAAGAATCCTAATTCTTTCTGAGTCTCAGATTCCAAACCAAAAAGCACTAAGTTTGAATTTAGATCCTGGCTTTAATATTTAACAGCTGAATCACCTTGGGGATGTAACCTCTCCTTATACCCTTCCTTTGGTCCAAAAAGTGGAGATAATAGTGACTACCTCCAAAGGATGCTGTGAGCACCAAGAGAGAAGCTTGCCTGGTAGTAGTTGTTCAAGAAACAAAACAAACAAACAAAACAACAACAACAAAACAGAACCACCACCAGACTGCTTAATACCGCTGCCCAGCTCACTTCCTACGGGGAGTTATAAGACATTTGTCTCAACCTCATTTCCCTTCACAAGGACGTCTCCCTGTAAAGTGACCCAAAGAAGTTTTAGATTGAATGACTGCTGGAGGCCTCTCAGTGTGTGTACTTAGAAACTCAAACAAACCCTTGAAGAAAATGTCTTCATTTTCCATTGAAATAACAGTAATGCGTGCCCTTGCTGAGCAGCTCAGTTGGCTGGAGCATCATCCCACACACTGGAAGGTTGGAAGTTCAATTTTCTGTCAGGGCGCATACCTAGGTTGTGGATTCAATCCCTGGTCGGGGTGCATACAGGAGGCAACAAATCAATGTTTCTATCTCACATCGATGTTTTTCTCTCTCTCTCAAATCAATTTTTAAAAAACATATCCTGGGGTGACGATTTAAAAAAAGAAAAGAACTAAAAGTCATTCAAGGCAGACAGATCTGATTTGAATTCTGACTCCATCACCTAACAGCTCTGTGACCTGGGCAAACACTCCACTCTCTCAGCTTCCACATCATCCTCAATTAACACATGGAGAAAAGTAATACTTCCTCAGTAGGGTTCTACTGAAAACTACCTCCAAAAACCAATATTTAAAAGCCCATCCCAGGGCCTGGCCTGAGACTCATGGAAGTAACTCAGGCAATATAGGTTATGTCTGAATCCATTTGACAAACACAGCCCTTATCTGTTTGTTCCTGCTGTGAAAGTCCTGTGAATTCTTATTGGCTTCTTTTTACCAAATTAGTCATATCTACACTGTTTCAGCACCAGTTTTAGGAAATAGCACACCTGCTTCTATTTTCAAACGAATTCATACCAAAAACAATTTACAATCCTGTTTTTCGTTGGTGTTGTGGAAGGACTACATACACATAAAATGGCAGTTTGAGTTTTAGAAATGCTCTTTGGAACTTCCAGGCTTCCTGCCATCGGCAAGGTCTTGCTTGATAATCAGCTTGCCCTATTTGAAACACTTCACTGGTCTGTCAGGATGTGCAGAAGTTTGCAAAACAAACCTCATCAAGTTAAGCAGGGAGTTACATTATGACCCAGCAATTCCACTCCTAGAGAATAACCAAGAGAATTGAAAAATACATTCACACAAAACTTGCACATGAATATTTATAGCAGCATTATTCATAAAGCCAAAAAGTAAAACAAAACAAAACAAAAAAAAGTCCATCAGTTGATGAATGGATAAACAAACTCTGGTATATCCATATTATTAGTTTCCTATGACTGCTGTTACAAATTACCAGAAACTTGGTGGCTTAGAACAAAACAGATTCATTCTGTTACACTTCTGGAGGCCAGAAATCCTTAATCTGTTTCATTGGGTAGAGTCAAAGCATCGGCAAGGCTATTTTCTTCCGGAGGGTCTGAAGGAAGAACCTATTTCCTCACCTTCTTCAGCTTCTAGTGCCCACCTGTATTCCTTGGCTTGTGGCCTCTTCCTCTATCTTCACAGTGCAACACTCCAGTCTCTGCTTTTATCATCACAATTGCCTGGATCATTCGGGATAATTTTCCCACCTCCATATCCTTACTCAATCACATCTATAAAGTCCCTTTTGCTATATAAGGTATCAGTCCAGGATCGTGGATATCTTTGGGAATCACTATTCAGCTTACTGTACAGTAGAATATTGTCCACCAAAAGAAATGATGTACTAATACATGCTACAGCTTTGACAACACTTGAAACTGGCTAAGTTAAAGAAGTGACACAAAATACCACATAATGTATGATTCCATTTACATGAAATGTGCAGCATAAGCACATCCATAATGACAGAAAGTGGATTAGTGATTGTCAGGACTGGAGGGAGGGATGGTGGGAAGTGCCTGCTTAATGACTATGTGGTTTTTGGGGGGGTGATTAAAAAGTTCTGAAATTAGATAGTGATTGGTGATAGAGCACAACTTCATGAATATACTAAAAACCACTGAATTGTCTACTTGAAAAGGATGAATTCATGATACATTAATTTTATCTCAATTAAAAATAAACAAATTAGAAGGAAACTCATCATGCATGGATATTACTTGTAAATGATAAAAATGGAAATGCTATTTTAAAATCAAATTGTGGTCTGAATCAAGTTGCTTTAAACAAAGTGCTTTCACAAAAGTGTTCAGCCCAGTTGTATGTTCCCCAGGAGGCAGTAGAGCGTGGGGGTTGAGGGTAGACTCTGAAATCAGTTCAAGCACTACCCTCCCTTTCCTGGCTGTGTTGCCTTTTCTGAGCCTTGGTTTTCTCACCGGCAAAGTGGGGGTAAAAAAAGTACTTGTCTCTCAGAGTTGTGAAAATTCAATAAAATAATCCATGTAAAGCTCAGCATGTAGTAAGTACTCAATACCTTCAAGCTATTGCTTATACTACCCTTATCCCCATTTGTAGAAAGAATGTGATGCTAATCGACCCAAAGGGGACCTGATAGGAAACCAGTACTTTAAACAGGGAGACAGAGAGTGAGCTGAACAGCCTTGTTTTTTAAGAAGATCTCTCTGGCTGTAGCATAGCAGAGAAAAACAACTGTGGTGAAAAAAGAGGCTGGAAGCGATGGTCCAGGCATTGAGTGACAGGGACCTGAACTTGGGCAGGGGTGGAGGAGAGTGGGAGCCTCCTCCCATCCCATTGAACACCTGGTTTATACACTGAACACCAGTATACATCTGTGGGTATAGATACACAGGCAAACCCACACTCCCTCTAAAGCACTTGTATTCTGCAACTACAGGAGGGGACTCACTGGAGAGTGTAAGGATTCATTTTATATGTCAGCTAAGCTGGGCTACAATCGCCCAGTGATTTAATCAAATGCTACTCTAGGTGTTGCTGTGAAGGTATTTTGTAGATGTGGTATTTTTTAAAGCCCTCAGGTGACTTTAATGTGTAGCCAGGGCAGAGTACCTCTGTTTGAGAGCTTTGCTATTGGAGGTCTGGTCCATGGGCTAGCAACATCAACATCACCTGGGAGCTTGTTAGAAACGCAGACTCAGGCCTTGCCCAGACCTACTGAATCTGAATCTGCTTATAAGATCCCCAAGGGATTCAGAGGCGCAGTGAACTCTGGGAAGGATTGTGGGAAATAAAGCCAACCTCCACCCAAGGAGAGCTTCTCTAGCCCACTTCTGGCTCCCACACCATGACTACAGTTCTGGAGCCTACTGAGCAGTGCCCAGAGCCAGGGGTCCCCATGACCAAGTGTTAAGTGTACTGTACCCCTCATTCAAGGCCCCACCACCACCCTCAGCCAGGCCTTAGGTCCACTAAGCCTCACAAATAATTATTCTTCAGAATAGAAGCACTCACCACATCTATTGCAGCATTCCTCATGGGTGTCCATGCACAGCCTGTGTTGGGTTGACCTTGGCTAACAGCAACTACCTTCACCGGGCACATACTAAATGACAAGTACATCACAAGCACCAATCGGCCTAATCATCCCATGAGCCCCAGTAAGATAAGTTGTATTCACCCCATTTTGCCAGTCCAGACCCTGAGGCTCAGAGAGGTGAAAGCTAAGAGCCCATGGTCACCCCACTGGGCAGAGCTGCAATAGGCACCCAGGGTGTCTGATTCCAAAACTCAGGACTCATTCACATCACCGTCTATATTATGCCTTGCTTCATAAATAAAACAGTGATGGAACTTCAAAAACCAGACTCTGAAATTCCAATGTTCTCAGGAAAAAAATGTAAATACATTGCCATTCCCTGAGAACCGAAACCAGAAGGGGAAAGATTTTACATAAGCAAAAGCGCCTTTGGGAATATGAACCAATGCATTAATGTAATGATTATTCCTCCCACCTGGGCTCTAACTATATTTTTATTAGGATGCTTCACATATTCTTTAGCTTCTTTAAAATGCTAAACTGACTCTAAGTCCCCAAATGTGCCAAAAATCTAGACAGTATGTTTATAGGAAGCAAAAGCCCCTCACAAAATAACTCCTGGAGGCCTGAATTAGTGGCTTGTATAATAAGGAGGTAAAAACCCACGTCTCTCCAAGGAATGCAACTGACATAAAATTCAAACCAAACTGAATTTATGAAGAGAACTCTCAGGCTTGAAGGCTCATCCTGTGACTTAGTAGTTATGATCATGTACTGTCCTAAAATCTGCGCCAGGCTTCTCCGTGGCTGAGGTTAAGATGGCCTGGGTCCCAGGCTCTGGAGAGTTAGCTGACTCCCCCTGGGGCCCAGGTCAGAGGTCAGCTAGTAATGAGGGTCAGGATTCATGGCCGGGATCTAAACTCAGTCGTGACCTAATCTCCAGCCAGGAATAGAACCTGCATATGAGATAAGGTTTAGTAAATAACTCTCTCCAAGCTCCCTGATTTGCAGGGTTGCAAGGTTTCTCGTTTTTGGTTCCTTGTTATTATGGCCATAATTTACTTTCAAATGCTTCAACATAGAGAGGAACTCAATTTTCAGAGTGTTCGCCCTAATAGAGAATCCACAGATCAGGGGTCATCAGCTAACATGCACACTCAAGAGGAAGTCCATGTGTCAGAACTCACTGTATTAGCATTTCTGTTATTTGTATTTCAAATGGCAGCTCAGATTGTGAAAATTAGTGTGTTGCGTATCAGGAATGGGTTTTATTGGTAAAAAAAAAATAGTGGCCTGTTGACTAGCAAGATAAATATCAGAAATTAGCTTGCTTTGGTGGAATGATTGACGTTCGGATATGTGAACTGGCTGAAAACACAGAAACAATACTTGCTTTCCCTGAACAGGACCTAAGAATCGAGGGAGGCCGTGCCCTCGACCCCTGAGGCATGGGTTCTGGGTCTGCCATTGTTCTTGGAGGCTTTCTTGTTGTCTGATGGTGACAAGAAGCATAGAATCCCACATCTGGAATGTGGTTATGTCTGTCTCATCCTGTCATGGCGGTGTGGTTGGATGTATGACAAGAGGGCAGAGATCTGGGATTTACTGAGTTCACAGATCAGGTATGGGAACTCCTATTGCCTGCTTGGCCAGGGAAGAAATGTCTGCCTGTGTGGTGGGGTTGGGTTTGAATCCCATTTTCATACAACCTGGGAATGAGACTGTGGGGAGCAGCTAGCTCTCGCCACCTCGGATTCCTTTGTCAGCTTCTTCAGGTTGTGTGTGACCCACTCCCCACTTCCTGAGACTCTCTACAGGAGGAAAAGCCTCAAGGTAACTTTGACCTTCATTAAATTCATCATCCTTGAATCTAGTTCATTTTTAACTTTTTTCCTTCAGATTCAGAGCCAGTTCAACCCAGAAAGGACTTTAGAATAGCTACCGGCAAGGGGTAATCTGAAGAGAAGTGATTCCTCTCTCATCAGCAAAGCAGTGTATTTCCAACCAATTCTTGTCAGGCAAATAAAGTGTTAATTCTACCTACTCAGAGTCCTAAACAACTTTTCAGATGCCCCCCGCTGAGAGAACCAACAGGCATGAAAGACAGGGTGGGCACAGAGTCTGTCCTACCGAGACCACGAGACCACGAGACCACGGCGAAGGCCAGTGTGACTGTCAGACATGCAGGCCGACCTACACTTGCTCCCTGATTTCCCACTTGGTGGCACTTCATCTCTAGAACACTGGGAAGGTGGTAGCTGAAGGGACCCTCAAAATTAGCCAGCTCAACCATTTCTCCATCACACAAGGATACTGTGACCCAGGCAGGTTTTGCAACTAATGCATGGTCACACAGTACAGCTAGCAAGAGAGCTCTGGCCACTCCCAAACTGCTCCCCAATTCAATTCAACAAACGCATGTCCAGGGCCTACTCTGGGAGTAAGCAAGTTCCCCGTGCTCCATGAGCTCACAGGACATAGATGCACATAAATCTGACAAAGGAAGAAAGCAGAATACACAGCACTGTGAGTCCTAGGAGGCTAAGCTTTTTTAGCCTTGGAAATAGCATGGCAGCTTCATGGAGGATGCAGCCTTTGAGCTGTGCCTTAAAAGATGAGTAGAGTTTTGAGAGGAGGGAAAACGGCTTGAGGGAGGGTCCAAATGACAGTATCTGGAAACAGCCAGGTCAGCTGTGGAGAGCAGGGCCAGCAGCCAGGTCAGCTTGCTGGGCCCCAGTCAGCTGTTTAGAGACCACAAGAGGGCTCCACAGATGGGGTCTTGCATGAAGTAAGCACTCCACCTCCACTTCTGTATCTGGATGGGTCCCTGAAGAGGGCTGATTGCCAGGCTCACTTCCTCTCCCAGAGTGCTTCTCCCCTGCCTCCTTCATCTCTCTAGCTTCCTGGAATCCCAAAGTCTCTGGGGCACCAGCTGGGTTCTCCTTGGAAAAGCCAATCTCTCAGCCTCCCTTTTTCCCCTCGATCCAAGAACAAACTAAATAACCTCACTGAACATGTGTACAGAGTCCCCCAGCCCACAAAGCACTTTTCCCTCATGCTGTCTCATTCACCCTTCACCATGACCCATTATGATCCACCCTTCGCCCAATGCCAGGGTGAAAAAACGAGGGTCCCAGGACCTTACCCTGGGCCCTCCTGCTGGTGCAGGGTGGGGCCCACTCCCCACACCCTTTTGCACACAGAGGTCCTCAGCACTGTCTCTGGAGCTGATTCCACAGCCCTGCTTTACCCTCACCAGCTCTGTGACTTGGGCAAATTATTCAACTTCCCTCTGTCTCAATTTCCTCATCTAGAAAACAATCGTAATAATAATGTCATTTATCTAGAAGGGTATTATGAGGATTAAATGCATTAGTATGTGTGCAAAGAACATAGAATAGCACTTAGTGCATCATAAGTACAACAGAAGTATTAGCTATTGTTAGCATTAATCCTGATCCAGGATCCCAGAAGAGTCTTCTTGTTAGGTTCCTGGGCATCCCTGGGTGCCCTCAGGGAGTGTTCAACCCCTCTGTGCCCATCCACAAGGCTGGCCCTCAGAACAAGATTCTCCCTCAGTTTGTCTCCTCTTTGCCCTTTCCTTGGATCCCTGCTATTTGCCCTTCCACCCCCAACAGTTCCTCCCCATGAGACCCCCTCCCCACACCCACACCAAATCAGACAAGCTACCCCAAGAGTCCATGTGAGGAACCTACCCTGTCTTTGTATTCAAAAGCTGTCCTTCACAATGATAATTTTTGAATGTTCAATATAGAGTTAGTTATCTCCTTTAAGAGCCCAATTTTGAATTTTTTTTAAAAAAGCTCTCCAGTGAAAATAAGCTTTGAGCCTGTTTCCCAGCAGCAGCAAGAAGATTATCAGCAGAGAACCATATTGCATACTTAATTGCAAAACCATCCCCAAGGCCAAAGTCTAGTCTGGGATAAGTGGCCGATTTGGGCCCTCATAACTACTGCTTCCAAGTTCTGCAGAAGACATCATGGTACAATAGAGGATCTTGGTGGGAGCTTTGTTCTCCAACACTCAAGAATGACAGAGGTGACCTATAACACTGCTGATTGCTTTGACTTGTGGCTTCTTACAACTATAGTCTTTGGACACCTAAGAATTACCTTAGGAAAATGGAAGAACCAGGAATGGAGCAGTTCCTGGAGCTCCTACATTGACCTGGCTACTGATGCCGTCCAGGTGCAGAGCGGGCTTTGCCTTAAAGGGAAATCAAAGAGGACTGTTGGGTTTGCCTGGACCACTTCCATCTATAGGCTAGTGAAGTGCTTGATGACGTGCAGGTGTGAAAGGAGCAGAGTGCCTAGTGCATTAGAGCGAATGTCTGATGAGTGAATTTCCCAGAGGTTGATAATCCACTCACTTCCAGCAGTGAAGTTAACATTCTGGGGCTCTCCAGGTTGCTTGTGGAGTGTGACTGGTTGAGGGTCTAAGCCACTTCAGTGCCCTTCCCTCAAGCAATAAAGGAAGGAAGTAGTTTTCTTCAGAAAACTTTATCTCAGGCCTTTCTGGTAGAGATAGTAGAAGATTCAACAGCTCAGCACCTCCTTCTCATGTACATCAGCGAATTGAAGCTTTTCAGAACCCCAGTGGAACATCCAGGCTAAGGAATAGAGGACGTTATCTTGCCAGAGCAGGTTTCCCAGGAGTGTTCAGGAACTTCCTAAGTACAATAGGAAATGGAAAGCCTAAAACAACCAGCTCTTAACCCACACCATCAGAAAAAGAATCAAGTTTTATAGAAACTTAACTAACCCACACATGTCACCTCAAAGCCATGTCTTTCCAAGCCACTTGCTTTAGTAGCTCCTAAAGGGGAAAAGATTGTTGTAATGTGGACCTCCCCCTTTGCCTGGACCACTATAGTCAGCCTCTTTTCCAGGTTACCTGTCTCTTGTCCTTCATCCAATCATCTTCCAGATTGTCATTAGAAATGTGTTTCTAAATCACAAATCTGGTCACGTTGGACTCCTTCTTAATACCCTCAGTGGCTCCCATTGTCTTCAAGGTGGAATAAAGGTTCTTCAACTCGGAATGCAAAGTACTTCAAAATCTGATCTCCATTTAGGCCTGAAATGCAACCGACACTCACCAATAAAGCTGTTAAAATATTGGAATACCTCTGTGCTCCTCCAATGACCCTTTGCCACTCACCACCCACCACCCTTGCCCACGTGGCTCCTGGCCAGAACCCTGGTGGGAAAGATGGAGCCTCCGATGGCATTTGGTACTGGCTCCCCAGATGGCATATGCTGGGCTCAGGCCCTCAACATGGACCACGGTTCCCTAGAGAAGCTCTTCCATGGGCACTTTTGGGAACTACAGCTTTGGCAGTATACCGTACTGAAAACCACGAACAGTATACCACACACTGGCTGTTAAATGCAATATTTTGAAGACTACCCCTGCCTCAGTCAACTTTACTAGATTTGTTGTTCACCATTCTCTTGTTCATTTATTTGTTGAGTGAATTAAAGAATGCCTGAATGAATAAAGGTGTGAATGATAGATGACCTAGCACCTGCTATCTCCCCAGCCTCATCAGGAAGGAAGGTCCATGAGAACATGTGGGTGTGCCGAGGGTACACAAATAGGATGCCACCCTCAGTGGCCACAAAGATGCCGTTTAGTGCCAGTGATGGCCACTCAGGCAGGATCTTCCTTCAGTGGGTTAAACCCTGGCCAAGTTCTCAGCCATCCAAGTTCAGACAGTGAACTTTCTCAGGTCAACCAAAATAATCAGTCTTTCAGGGAAAACTCACACAATTCAGGCTTAAAAGATATTGGTGCAAAGCGAGAATGCCAGCCAAACTATTTATGAAGATGACCAGAGTGCTGCTCTCCCTTGTCTAGGTGTTTCAGTTGATACCCTGTATGTTAGAAGAGACAGATCCTAATTCAAAATGACTTAAAACACAAAAGGAATGTATTGGCTCTCAAAGCTGAAAGCCCCAGGGATGAGTCTGGTTTCAAGTAAAGTTGGATTCAGGGCTCAAATTTTATCAATGGGACTCAATTTTTTATCTTTCTCTGGGTCTGTCTTCCTCCATGTTCAGCTGTACCTGGTGGCAAGATGGCTTTCTGATGACCAGGATCCTATCTTCTCAGCTTTAAGTCTAATTAGCAAGAGTGAAAGATTCTATTCTGGAAAACCCAGTAAAGCACCTTATTGCATCTTGTCAGCTCTTTTCAGGTCATGTAGCCATCCCTGAACTAATCCCTGTGGCCAGCAGAGGAATGTTATATTCTGATTGCCTGAGGCCTAGATAACCTAAGAAACTGGGGATCTTTCATCCCTAAATTAAGAGTTGGTGCACCATCCAAAGCCCAGGGCTGACAGTAGGTAAAAGAGAGGGAAAATATGTACAGGGACCACAATACCAGACAGCAAAACCAACTGATGGTCCCTCTACCAGGACACCCCCTAATAGCATCGAGTACACCAAAACATTCTTTAGAGGCTAGCTTGATGTGTCAGAATAAGGCAAGAGGAATACTAGGAAGTGGGGAGGATTATTTGCACCAAGATCCAGGAATTGGCCCTTTTCCCAAAACAGAAGACCTGTCTCTAGAGCAGAGCTGAGGATGGGATAACAACCCTCCTCTCCGATGGCCAGTTTCTGTGCTGGACCTCCTCCCTTCTGCTTGCTCCTTCTGTCTCTGTTCAGAAGAGATAGCATCTCTGATTCTATCCCAGAGCTACCAGTGAATCACTGCCCAGCCTCACCCATCCCACACAGGTTTTCTTGGCTTTGATCCATCCACATGGACTTGAATAAAATGCATCCCCATGGTTCCTTTGACTATTCTCAGTGCTGTCCTGCCTCAACTCTGTTCAGCAGCCTAATGAAAGGGAGTAAGGCAGAGACTTCTATGCTTGTTTTATAGGTAGTATGATGAAAAAAAAAAGGCAAACAAAGTGTCCAGGTTCCCACAGCTGGACAGAGACAAGGTCCCCATGATGAACCTCTGGCCCAGCACCTTTTATATAAGTGAAGCTACTTATTGATTGCTGTTAGGGGAAATAGTTCAGGCTCTCCTTAACCACTAAAGTGTACCTGAAGACTACCCCTTAGAGTGGAGGCAGAGAGACTTTTTTCTTAGCCAGTCCCAGGAAATTCCCTGCTACTTTCTCCAATCCTTGGTTCCTGAGCCATCCTCAGAGACATTGCCCTTGTTATTAACAGGTTGGTGGGACAGTTCTTCTTGGTTGTTGGGGAGTCGGGGGTGGGCTGTACACAGTCTGTCCCTAAAGACTGACACATCTCCTATCTAGATGTAGTCGCTGCTCAGATAAAACAAGATGGATGGTAAACAACGTTTGGATAGACAGGTGCCATTTGTTAATGTGCTCTAGATCAATGGCTTCCAAAATTAAAACGTTCTATATCTGTCAGATGTTCCCCACCAGGCCGTCTGGCAGGGTAGAGGTGCCAGCGACAGCTTGCTGTGAGGGTAGGGGTGGTAGAGGAGATGAGACAGTCAGCCTTGGGGGAGGGGGTGGCATTTCCACTGGAACCACAAGCAAGTTACCCCCAAACCACAGAGGCTCCCCAAGTAATTCAGAAGATGAGGAGCAGGAAGTCAAAACAGGAACATTTTGTAGCTGGAGAGTAGAGGAGCACATTCCCTGAGTTTCCCAGAAAGTTGAGCACTGTCCTGGGCTTGGCCTCCCTCCCTCACCTGGAGAAAACCAGTCCCCAGTGGTGAAAGCCCACTTGCTGTTTCTGGCAAACTTTGGGATCTGTGGGCATAGCAGGTGCTGTGGACACCCATCCCATTTCCCTCCGGCACACCTGAGTTCACCTGAGTTGTGAAGATAGCTCTCAACCCTCGCTCCCAGCACCCAGTCTCTCTTCTCTGTCTTGCTGGCCTCTCTCAATCACCAGGCACAGTGCCGTGCAGGGAAATGCCTGGGGCTGGGGGATGGCATTGGCTACATAAGTGCCCCAGCCTTCCCCAGGCCCCTTCCCCACCATCTTCCACTGACACAATTCTGCAGCAACAGCCAGCCACGTGGTTTTAAGAAGGTCCCCAGGGGACTGAGCCTTGCTGCCCATGTTGATGACTCATTCATTAGTATTCACTTTAATGGCTCTTCTTCTATATCTAACTTGCCCCACTTCCTCTTTGTGCTTTCTAAGATCACATTCCATCTAAATATCTATGTCCTTGTCCTCCAGGAATGTTCTTCTCTGTGCTTACTTGGCATCATCCTCTCTTCCTCTGAGACTCACATGGGATCACAGGGCACAAAAAGGCCCACACCTGGCTCTTGGCACCACCCTGATTGACTACAAACCTCAGAGCACTGCCACCCTCCCCTCCTGCCCTCACTCTCACATTGGCCCTGGGCTACCAGTATGCAGCCCAGCCACCAGCCTCATCTTCCTGGACCTGGTGGATCTATACAGGCACAAGCCAAGTAACACAGTAGAAAGAACAAGGAAGGTGCTTGGCTTCCAGCTTTGGCATTAGCTGTGTGGCATTGGGGAAGCCACATAGTCTGTCTGAACCTCAGCTTTCCCATCTCTATAATTAGAAAAGTATCCAGGCACATCTCATGAGATTGTGGCTATGATGAAATGGGAAATATATTATAGGTGAAACTCTTTGTATACTATATCTTTTTCCATGGCTGAAATTTAGCTAGTGCACACCAAAACAGCTCAACCTGTTGTTTATTGCTATTGTTTGTTCTGATTGGTTGGAGCCTGTGCTGTCCCTATCATTATTCAATACCACTTCTGACTAACACTATGATTGTACATCTTGTACCCCTTGAGTGGAACCAGCTGGCCTAGCTCCCTCAATAGGCAAATCCCAGCTTTTCTAGAAGGAGAGTCCTGGAGAGAACCTCTGAGCTCTCCTCTAATTTGACCATGCCAAGAAAAATTGTGTCGATATGTTCTAAGGCCTCCCCCAGACAGATCGATGTCACTTCAAACGCATAGACACACACACAGAGAACACGTTGTGCAAATATGCCAAAGGCTGGCTTTGAGGCCCAGCCCGTTGCTAAGGAGTCCAGTATTTCATCCAGCATAATTAAGCACATTTAAAGGGCTACATGCTCTCTCTTCTCCATCCATCCACAAAAAAGGCCCTCAGCAGTACTCAGTTAATTATTCAGAGGGCTGTGTGAGTGGGTGCTCTCTCACTGGAGGAGAAAGGCTGACCTGGGCTCAGCTGTATGCCATTCAAGCTCTGAGTAACATTGGGAGATTGAGGACAACATGGGGACAAGCCAGCAGGAGCTCCAGGTGGGCAGGAGGGGTATGCTAGCAAGACCAGATGTAGCCTAATTCAGGAAATGGAATAGGAAGATAGGCAAAAGCCTTAATTAACATCTGTTTGCATATTCATTGTCAACTGTGAGTTGTTTAAACTAAACTCAATCATACACAGAAATCCGTAGTGACTGTCAAAAAATGATAAGACTTTTCAGTTCTGCATTTTGCTTTGGAATACAAAAGATTGTCAGTCTGCCTTGTGTGATACTCATAATCAAAGGTAGACTCCAACTAAATTAAACTAACCAATATCTACACTTAAACACAACCCACTCTACCCCCCATTCCTACCCTATCCCCCCCACTCCCAGCCCCAGCCCCTGGCAATCATCAGCCCAGTTCTGAATCGGGATGTCAGTAAACATTCTTCCTGCCCAGTCATGACGATGGTGGCTTTGAGGTTGGCACCCAGGGCCCTGGATTAACTCACTCATGGGGAGAATACTGGGAATGGTGGGGATATGAGGTTTGTGTGCTGTCATCTGGTCAAAAGGCAAACTTTGACTTATTGGTGGTTTGGGGAGCAAAGGAGGGAGCTAAGACTGAGAGCACTGGTTTCAGGAGAAAAAATGCACATTTATTCAGTACTTCTTGTCGGCAACCCCTTAATTGTACCTGCAAATTCTGGAAAGTTCTGCAAATGCAACGTATTACAAGAGTGGGGATTTCATACAGAATCTGCCTCAGGTGGATGTTGATGGTCACTTCTCTCCCTCTTCTCTTTCCCACAGTCCCCTCAGTCTTTTTACCCTGTTGTTGAATCCCCAGGGTCCTGGATCAAAGGCCTTTAGTTCTATATTATTTTATATTAGGAAGAGGAAGGGGTGGGGTGGGGCGAGGCAGCTTTTCCTCACAAGTATAACTCTCCTGTGTTGCCATATTACAATATTACCACACTGTAGGGATGTCACGTCTTGTCTCTGTAAAGACAAGACCCTCACCCTAGCAGGTGGGCAGGGAGAAGAGAAAAGGAAGTAAGAATATCCTGTTCTACCACGAGCACCCTAGGCCCCTTCACCACGTGCTTCTCACAACTGCCACATCATGGTCCAACCCCTTCTGTCACCTGATGGAACCAAAACTCAGAAATGTTAGTGTACTCTAATACAGGGAATGAGTCTTAGAGCCAAGACCCAAGATTTGTCTCACCAAAGCTCATGCCCTCTCCTCTGAGCCACTGCCTGTGTCCTGGCCTGGCCAGAGTCCAGGACCCATTATTCTGTGTCTCATGGTACAATGGACTCTGGCTTAATTCTGACATGTTGAGCAAAGAATTTGGTCAACAAGTAGGGAGAGCATTTCTGGAGGAGCTCAGGCATAGGTTATGCTTGAAGTTAAACAAGGTTGTCTTGGGTCCCAGGCTGGAAGAGCAAATCAGCAAGGTTTCCAGTGTCTTGGGGACAAAGCCCATCTTCTGTGGAGGCTAAATAAGGATGTGAATCCAGCCATGTCAGCTGCATTTCAGGGTAAGGTTCTGTAGTTGGTTGAATTACCTGGGGGGCTCTAAATCCAATGATTGGTGTCCTCACAAAAGCAGAGAAGGGGCGATGAGACACACAGAGAAGGTGGTGTACTGACAGAGGCAGAGACTGGAGCAATGCACCTACGAGCTATGGCACACCAAGGACTACCAGAGAGAGATGTCTCCCTCAGGGCCCTGAAGAAACCAACCCTTTCGACCTCTGGATTTTGGACTTCTGGCCCCCACACTGTGAGATACTAAATTCTGTTGTTTTAAGCTTGCCAGTCTGTGGCTATTCATTACAGCAGCCCTAGCAAACCAACCCAGGCTCAGTTCCTGGAAAGACTTTGGGACAAACCAGGAAACACCAGCTACAGGTGTTTCCAGTGGCTCTAGGCAGAGGCTGGGTCAGAGATGAGGAGCCAGAGTATCTCCCCAGGAACTGCACACTGATGATAGAAGCTCAGAAACTCCTCTCTCTACTTGACAGAGTGGCTGAGGCTTCAAATGCCCTCCTGGTCCCAGTCAGAGTGTGTTCATGGTCTTGATGGTGAAGAGGTTTGATGCTGCTGCTGAGTAGAGCTTGGGGCAGGAAGGAGCAGGCCCTGGGTCCAAGGTCAAACAATTCCAAAGATTTCTATGATGCCCTGTGGTAGGGTGCGTGGTCTGACAGGTGTGTATGGGGGAGGGGAGATGAGCTCATCTGACCTTGTCTCCATAGATTGACTGTACATTTGAAAGAACAGGTGCAAGGCCAGTTAACTATCACCCTACTCCCTGCAAGTTGGGTTCAGTTTCTCTGACACAGAGTTTCATTTTCTCCTCTCCACGCTGCACCCAGTAATCACCCATGTGCACAAGGGAAGGACAGTCTGGTGCTGGCCCTGCAAGGGCCTGGCTGAGGGTTCCTAGGTCAGGGACCAGGACTGAATTTAGACAGAAGCCTGAAAAGCAGAGTAATGGATGCATCTCAGAGTCCCAGGGAAAACTAAGACCCAGCCACCTGGAAGACAAGCCACAGCACCAAGTCCAAGGTCTCAAGATGCAGAATCAAAATCAGGGTATAGAGCCAAGAATTTGGAATGGGGCAAAAATGGGGTTTGGAGGGAGAGCAGGCCACAACGACCATCCCCACTGCTGTCATCCTGAAAGACTGTTGCTCCCCCTGGAGGGACAGCAGGACCTCAGTGCATGACCAGGGTGAGAGGAAGCCAATTTATTAAAGGATTCAAGGTAAAGTGACACCAGCCAGGGAGCCCTATGCTCAGCTAGAAAGGTCAAGTCATCACACTGGACTTCAGTACAGAGGATCAAATTCTCCCCTTCCTCCAAAACCTCTAAAGAAGTCACTAAGGTCCAACTGAGAGTGAACCTGTCTTCAAGTTCAAGCCTGGGAAGGGGAGGAGCAGAGCAAAGGCTAACAGAATGGGTAGTGGTAAACACTCCAGAGCCTCCTTTGGGGTGCAAACCCAGTGGACTTGAGGCCCTGCCCAGCGCAGTGATGTTCAAAGGCACCCATTGCCTTTGGGGCACCAGAAGGATGCAGCAAAAGCATCAGATCTCAGAAAAAATTTTCCCAAAGAACTCGAACTTGGTTTGGCCACCTGGTTCTCCCTGCCCTGCTTGTCACCTCTGCAGAAACTCCTAACATAGTTCTGGGCCCTGAAGCCCACCACAGACAAAACCCCTGGGCAAAGCAAGGGGCCAAACCCCTCTAATGTGGGGTCATTGTCCTGAACAAGAAAAACCAAAGAATCAGACCTGGCTTCGCCCAGAGCATGAGGACAGAATGGTCACGTGTTGGGCTGGAGCCCAGCTGAGCACCAGAGATGACGGAGACTGAGAGTGGGCTGCTCGAGTGGATTCTGACTTTTCTGTGACCCCTTTGACAACAGCCTCATGAACCAGCCACAGGGGAAGCAACTGGATCATTTTCCCTCAGGAAGCTGGCTCGTTCTGTACCCTCATTTGAGTTTCCAATGCAGATTTAGGTAGAGCCACAAAAACATATACATTAGTAATAGAATCATATTATCTAGTGTGTAGAAAAGGTCCAATGCAAATTGGAAAGTGACATTTGAAACCCTTTGATAAGTGGTTGTGCAGAACTTAAGATTCCATTTGGAACCTTGATGTTGAAGAGGTGTCATGTGGGGTTTCCACAGAAGGCACCTGCTTCCCAGGCTGTGCCCACACATGGCTCTGAAACTTCTTTCGAAGTTACACCAACATTTGCTGTGACTTTTACCCTTCAAAATGGCTAATTCTCTGCCCCGCCCCCCTGCTGCCCACCACCTCCCTGCCCTACAGTGTATTATATCCAAGGCTGGTCAGGGTAGGCAGAAGCAGAAGCTCACACTGCAGCACTGGAGGAATGTGAGATGACACTTCCCTCCTGGATGGCAACTGGGCAGAAAGAAGCAATAGCCTTGAACTTGTTCCTATTTCCTAACCCAGCCTTTCACTTCTGAGAAGTGAGTCTAAAAATATAGCTGAGGGTTTTACATACGCCCCACCCCTCTCCAATTTAGCTAAAAGAATGTTCATTAAAACTTTATTTCAGGGGGAGGAGAAAATAAATAAAAAGCGGTAAAGTGAGATACCATATTTTGCTGTATGTAATGAGCTCCCATGTATAATGTGCACCCACATTTTTGTGTGTGTTATGCCTGGGATTATTATACCCATTATTATACCCATGGCATGCAATCATTATACCCATGTATAATGCACACCCTTATTTTTCCCTCAAAAATTTGAACAAAAAAGTGTGCATTATACATGGCAAAGTACAGTCAATAAAATGAAACTTCCACTACTTTTCTTTTTGGCATATTATCTCAAGAGTAATTGCCTATCCAATTTAGAACATTCCTGGCCTTTTGACAATGAAAGGAAAAGGCCTGGACTAGTCTGTATGTGAGAGACACACACAAAAAAGAAAGAAAGTTACCTAGTGTAAGAAAGGCATAGGAATTCTAAAGTGGTCCCTTGGCAACTCAGGAGAATGGAGTTTTGGGAAATGTGAGACAGTCAAGAAGGGAGAAGGTAGGAGAAGAGTTTGGGGAAAGAGCAGGGTCAAGCAAGATCTTGGAGCATGCAGAGAGAGGCAGTAAAAAGTTCTCAAGAAAGGAATAATGATGTCTAATATTCCTTTTTCTGTATGAAAATCCCATTTTACCCAACCCTTTAATTCAGGTCATTATACAATAGACTTATGTTAACTATCCTGTGGAAAGTGAAGGAGGAACGGTCCTTGTTACTCTCACATTTTCTAGACCCAGCATTCAGACATCTTAAAGCAGAATCACATGTAGAAACTGGATCCCTCCAGCAAAGAAAATGGCCATGTCTCCCAGGTACAGAATACGCCACGCTCCTGCTTTGATCCTCTTAGAAACTTTGAAGAGCCAGGGTTCCCGAGTTCCAGCCGTGGCTGTACTCATCTACGACAAAAACCCCACTCTGCTCTCTGCGCTCTCTCTGGCCTCGTGAATCTTGGCAGAAGGCTGCTCTCCTGTGGTGATGCCTCCCATATTAATTTAAGTCTTTTCAAGGCATACTTGCTAATTAAAATGTGAAACAGTTTTTATCCCTTTAATTAAGATACAAGATGGGAAGCATAATTTAATTCAGTCTATTGAAAATATCAGTATTATTAGCTCCATAACTTGCTTCCATTAAAGATGACTATGTTAAACAATTTTTTTTTTACTCCCACACTTGCCAGAGCTTTGACATATGTACTGCCTGTGTCTTGAAGCCATTATGGGAGTTTGGGGACTGTGGCCCCATTGAAAAGGAGCCACCAAGAACATCAGTTTTAGGACTCTGTCTCAGGTTGGGATCCCCCAGAAGCAGATCCTAAGAAAGATTTGAGTATAAGCTACTTGTACAAGAAGTCCTTTTAGGGGAATGAGGAGTGAGATCGGGACAGGAAGAGGGTCAGCTTGGGTGAACAGATGAACAGGTTACTGCTGCAGAGAACCGAGGTAGCCTCAGTGGGGACACCTGATAGTGAACAATAGACCTCAGGATGTCTCACCTGAGGGATGAGGAAGCTGGGGGATTTACCTTTCCAGCCTCCTCCCTCAGGCAGAGAGTTGCAGAGGCAGCTGTCAGTGGTGAGTGGTGAGTGGTGAGTGGTGAGTGGTGAGTGATGACAGTAGATGGGCAGAGCGTCTATCACACACCCACAGCCCTGGGCTGGCAATCATAGAAAGAGACAAGAAAGCATGCAGGGAGAGTATCGATCGCTGACTTATTTATTAGTAAGCTCTTTCCATGGTCCAAGAGACAAAATCTTGGACTGGCAACCAGAGTCCTCACATGGAAGCCTCTGGGAAAGCTAAGAGCAGAAGGAGAAGTGTCAAACCCTCTGACCCAAAGTCAGCGACGAAGGTGAAGAAACAGGAAAAGCACAGTCAAGAGCCTGGAAATGGGAATGAGATGGAGTTCTAGGGTCATTTTGGCTAGTTAAGCCCAAAGGGAATTTTCCCACCCCGCACTAGAGCCCTGACTAGTGTCTGTCCCTTGGAGAGGAGAGTTGTCAATTTGACCCTGTACTAACAGGGAGAACTGGTAGCTGGAAAATGGGGAGTGAACATATTGTCTAAAATAGAGGCTGAGAAGACACCAGTTAATCAGAAATGACATGGGATAGGGAGTTGACTGAAAGGAAAATTCTGAGGGTGAGACTGTGGACCCTGAGCTGGGTTGAAAACTAAGGATGATAGGAGTCAAAGAACTGGGGCACAGGAAGGGGCACCAGATACCTGGGTCAGGGAGCTCTAAGTAAGTCAGCAGGATAAGCACGAGCTTAGTTAGAGCTCAGACTCTAGGAGGGTGCTAGGCAAGGTGCACAGTAACAGACATCCTTTGTCAGAGGAAGCACGTGGGACTAAGAGGGCGTAGCATTGGGAACCAGACCTCCTGGGGCTCAAGTCACTTACTAGCTGAATTACCGTGGGCAAATGGGTTAGCGTCTCTGCATCCTTACATAGAATTCTGTGAGGGCTAAATAAGGTAATGTAGAAAAATCCACAGATACAGTCTGCCCCATTGTGCAAGCCCATAAATGTAATTTCTTGTCCTGCCTTTATCTTAGATTGTGATCTGTATAACACTCTGAGACCCACCTTCAGGGAGTTCAGGCATGGCAGTTTCTGACTATGTATGTAGGTGGGTGTGTACATAGGTGTTCACATGTGTGTGAATATGTACGAGGGGTAGGAAGTAGAGCCACGTTCTCTACTATACTTACTTTGAAAGTATCCAAAAAAAAAATCCCCAAAACTAGTTATGTGTACCTTCCTGCCTCTGACATTTCCCAGACAGGTAAGGACACTAAGGCAGAAGGGACCACAGGGTCATGCCTCCAGCCACACAGCTGGTGATGGTCAGAGCAGGCCACTGAATGCTCTTAACTGCCATCCATCCTCTCTACCACCTGGTCCAGCCCCTGCAGGCCCTTCCCAGCCAGGCCCATCATCAAGCCTAGGACATTGTCTTTAGTGTGGGATATGCAGGGGGTCTTTTAGGTTGCAGTGGGGAGCTGAGTGGGGCAGGGTACGGGGGAGGCAGGGAGTGAATATTTGAATCTGAGCAGAACCTGCTCCTAACTGAAGGAATTTTTCTTCCCACCCAACAATCCCTTCTGAGAAGTGACAGGAAACATATCCAATGTCAAGGGAAGAACACTGATTTATTCTGAGAAACACAGGTCTGAAACACCATCAAGGAGTTTTTCCTCCCCACACAGGGAGGCTGGAAATCAGGAGAGCTGGTGGCAGTGTGCCCCTTGTGGTTGAACCTGAGGAAGGGTGAGGGCTGAAGCATCCACCCAACAGCGCTCAGGCCTTCTTCCTGCCACCTCTGCTATGCCCGTCTTTGCTTTGGGCACCCGG
Organism: Trachops cirrhosus; assembly: GCA_028533065.1. Classification (NCBI taxonomy): domain Eukaryota; kingdom Metazoa; phylum Chordata; class Mammalia; order Chiroptera; family Phyllostomidae; genus Trachops; species Trachops cirrhosus. Next base: position 34,245,195 of record CM052543.1, read on the forward strand.
AAGATAAGAACATCTTAAAACTTGGAGAAGTGGGGCCATGGGGACTTGGTGTTAATGCCATCAGCACCCCGCCCCCTTTGCTGAACCCACAGCCTCTCACACAGAAGTCTCCAGCTCTTGCTGCCTGTGGCTCTTCCTGAGGCGAGTCAGTGAAAACCCCTAGAGAGAGAGAGAGCACATAGCAGAGCTGGCTCTCTCCTGCCACACTCCACACACTGTGGATTTTACAACGACGATGTGGGAAAAGCCGCCTATGCTGTCAGACCACAGGTCGAAAGGCTCACTCTTTCTCTAGTTCAGAAATCCTGCCAAGCTGAGCCTGGCCCTGAGCACAGAAGAGCTTCCCAGGGCAGTTCATAGAGGGCCCCTCTGGCCCCCTGACCCAGGAGGACACCTGTGCCTCAACAGCCCCACTGTTCCCTACACCTGGGCTCCTCTGTGCTGCTGCTGTCGGAACTTGACTCTAGTCACGTGACTCAGTTTGCCCTCCCTTAGTTTTTGCAGCCCCAATTATGCTACTGCACTCAGAGTAGGGAGAAGCCAGGGGACTAGAAGGCAAGGAGGTGAGTGATGGCAGAAGTGATGCCAGCAGGGGCAGCTAGGAAAACACAGAGCTAAACAAATGGGCCCTCGGAAACGAGGGCTTCTGTGAACCAGCCCTTACAACCTCCTCACTCACAGTTGTTGACTTCAAAGTGCATCACCAGGGCCCTGTGTAGTTCCCTGGAGATTCCTAAACTTGTATCTCCAGTCTGTCTTCTGTCTTGAAGTCCAGATCCATTTATCCAGATGTTTCTGGGTGTCTTCCACAACAGCAGACTCACACCTTCAAATCTGTCCTCTTCATCTCGTCCTCAAGTCTGATCTGCCCATCTCTATGAAAGGTGTCCTGCAAGTTGGAAATGTGTCATCTTTGACACCACCCATTTCATCCCTTGTACCCAGTCATTCATCCAGCCCAGCCAGTTTCAGGTCTCAGATATATCTCAGATCTGTGCACCTCTTGCCACCCTTGCCACATTCATTCCAGTTCAAACTTCCTCTCAGCATCTCACATCTGGATTATTTTCATACACACTCCCACTGGTCTTGTTGCACTGGTCTTGCCCAACATTTAGTCCATCTGCCTACAGCATCTTCTTTTTTGGTTCATCTGGCAAACTCTTTCTCCTCATAAGCCTTCCTCCTCTGTGAAGCCCTCGATGATTCCCCCATATCATATGAGGCACAACACCTTCCACTGTGGGCCCCCAGCCCTGGCACTCACACATCCATTTGAGCCCTGATCGTGTGGCACTGCCACTGACCACTGGCATACCTTTCTCCCCATACGGGTCCTTGAGAGCAGAGGCCACATTTCTCCATCTCTGGGTTCCCCATGTCTAACTCAGTTCTTGGCAAACAGTAAATGCTTCATAACTGTTTTGTTGGCCTAAAAAAATACTATAATAAAGAAGACAGGGGTCTTTCAAAATCCCTTTTCTCCCATATCTGAAGAATACAGAAACTGGATTTTATTTGGTATCTTTCTAATCACAGACCCAAAATACCTAAGCCAGACCGAATCCTTTAGCAACTGAATCCAACCAGCACAAGCATCTCGCTCTCTCAATAGCCAGGAAAACTTTTTTAAGGAAATTTCCTTGTCTCATATTCCATTTTGTTGGCAGTGGCAGTGCGCCCCTTGTGATTTTAATTCTTTAAAATTGGAGCTGTGTCTCCACTTCAGAGCCTCAGGACCTTATATCCCATGGACAGGTGAAACACAGTTATAGTGCTGTGTCCAATTCTTCTGGTCCCACCATCAGGGAGAATAGGTTTTTTCTCCTGCCCATGCCTCTGTACTCAGGAGGGGAAAGGTCTTCTACTCAACAGCCCAGAGCTACAAATTCATAAACATTCAGTGTTTGAAAATAATAATAGCACAGAAAAATGAATTTAAAAAAAGTCAACCAATGTTACCTGAGCCCCTAGGTATAATTTGGTATCCGTAGAAATCAAAGAATTCTCTCTTGGTGATGCTCAGAGACAAGGAACTCTCCAGGTCACCTATTCCTCCTGGGGGAGAATATATCTGCTTTGGGTCTGATAGGTCCTTTTCACATATGCTCTTCCTCATTCATTCAGTAAGGATCCATTGAGCACCTACTGTGTGCCAGCCACTGTGCTGGACTCTGGGCAATTCAGAGATGAATGCCAAAATCCTTCTCCACGGTTTGGACTTTTACTCACCTTTTTTTGCTACAATGGTTTTCTCCAACCTGACTCCTTCCTCACTGTCTGTTCCTGAGTATTGGCAGGAACAGCATGACTTCTTGTTCCCTTAGTCCTCTGTTATTCCTACAATTTCTCTGAAACCCAAACTTCTTCAGGGGGAAAAAATTTCCCTTTTCTGACTATTTTCTATTTCAACTTCCTTTAGTTGTATCACAAAATCTATTGCAACCTTCTGACTGTTGTCCTTGAGAGGACTTAGAGCTTTTAAATTTATTTGGGGTACTTCTTCCCTACCACATCGACACAGTCACTCATCAATCCTTCCTTCCTTTCCTCTACTCATTCATTCATCCATCCATTCATCCACCCATCATCCATTAATCCATCCATTTATTGAGCAGATACTATGTGCCAGACACCGAATAACTATAGGCCCAGCACTAAAAAATCTCCTGATCTAGTGGGGGGAGTGAAAAGTTTTACAAATGTTCATGAAGAGTAATAAAGGAATAGTGTGAGAATCCAAGAGAGGAGATGATTCATTCTAACAAGTATGGAAATATGACATCAAAAAGTTGACATTTGAAGTGTCGAAGTGTTGAGTGTTGAAGATGAAAAAAGCAGGAGATGCCAATCAGAGGAAATAGCCACTGCAATAACTTAGAGGCTTAAAACAATAGGGTACGAATAGAAAAAAACAAATGTCAAGAAGCTCAGTATGAAATAAAAAGCTTAAGATGATTGGTGTGAAGGAAGTAGATATGAGAGAAATATAAAATAAGGTTAAAGGTAGACTAGCCACATTTGGAGAATCCTAAATGTCAGACTAAGTTTTTTGTACTTCTTTCTGCTACCCATAGGAAGCCATTGGAGGTCAGCAGTTTGGAAAAATGATTCTGGCTGTGGAGGATCAATAGGTAGAAGGCTAGAGGCGAGGCTGGAAGGCCAATTAGGAGGTTGGCACAATGGAGCCTGGAGTAAAAGCATGGAAAGGGTGTAATGAGAGGAGGCGATGAAGAGGGAGGATGTCTCTTTAGATGTTGAAAGCAAGTCTGTCTCAAAGGAGCAAATAACTGCTTCTTTTGCTGTGGACAAACAGCATGGTGAGATGTGCACGAGGCCCATCTGTCTGCAAAACGCTCCAGCCCATCCGGCACTCAGTGGAAGCAAGCCCTCTTGCCAGCGTGAAATTGATGACTCGCCTAGGGAAAGGTACTGGTGTCTGTACCAAGAGCCTGCCTGTGATAGCGCCAGGTGCCAAGTCAGCGAGGCTGTCCCACTGGGCTAGAGCTAATGACAACATGTCAGTCAGAACAGGGGCCTCAGTCCTTCCTTTTGAGGTGACCTGGTTTCCATGTCTATAAGTGCTATTGGAAGACAGAGCCCAGGGTATGATAAAGCACATGCTTTTTCTCAATATTACACTCTTAGAATCCAACATCAATTTTTCATTATTAGACAATTTACTTATTAATTCCACTTTTTTTCTATTACTATCGAAAGGTTCTTATTACTATATATAAAGGATCACTCCAAAGTGACAAACAGCCACAGAGAAGAAAAAACCTGAATTCTTATCCTGAACAGAAAAAGTAATCAATACCTCTTCAAAATTACAATAAAAAGGAAATAAAACTGATCCCATACCTACTGAGCTTATGACAATAATTTTTTTATGAATTATCTCATTTCATCTTCTCAATGACTCTGTGAGGCGAGATTATGATTACCATTTAACAGGTGGGGAAACTGAGGCACAAAGAGTTTAGGCCACTTGCCCAATGTCACACAACTGCTGGTTTGTACATCAAGGCTTTAAATTCAAATCTGCCTCATTTAAAAGACCCTTCACATTGTGCCAGTTCAGAGTGGCCACGCTGCGGGGAGGAGAGCATGAACGGGGGTTGCAGCCTCAGAAGCACCCAAGCTTGGAGGAAGGCGACTTCAGTGAATCCTGGACCTCCTTACTAGCCCTGCGACCCTGGACAAATCATGTGGCTTTGCAAACATCAGTTTCACCCCTAAAAGGACATGGTGCGTTGGATTCTTCAGGCCCATGGTTCTTTGTTTCCAAGCCAAGCAAGAGAATGTGCTCACTGCCAAATGAATGAAATTCTACAGACAAGATTTCTACTTTATTTGATGTTAGGATGTCCCTGTGTGTGTGTCATAAATACAACACAGAAGGTGGGGTGCTGACTAGGTAGAAGGGGGCAAAGGAGGAAAAAATGGGACATTTGTAATAGCATAAACAATAAAACATCACAAATGAAAAAATAAAATAAAAAATAAAACAGACCCTTGATTGTGAATGTGTGACTGAGCCCATTGCTTCACTGGTGTGGTCTTCACAGTTTCCTCTGATTCCACTGACGTTTGATGAGGGAGTATTCTGTGTTACCTATGTTCCGTCGACAACCCAGTCAGGTGCAGAGGCAATAACTTGCTGGGCTGGTAGAGGTCTAAATTCAGTTGATCTGCATCTTCAGACTAAGTGAACTTGCTGACTTTTCCCAAAGTATCTTTTGGGGAACTCTAATTTCAGCTGTTGAAAGATGTTATAGGCCCTGACAGGTGTTGTTGAGTTGGTTGAGCATTGTCCTGCAAAGGGAAAGGTGGCCGCTTCAGTTCCCAGTCCGATCACATGCATAAGTTTCAGGTTTGGGTCCAGTACCTGTGAGAGGCAACAGATCGATGTTTCTCTCCCTCTCTGTCTCCCTCCCTTCCTCTCTCTGTAAAAATAAATAAATATATAATTTTTAAAAGTTATGTTTAAAAAAATGGTATAGGACAAAGAGTGTTCTGTGCCCACAAAAGTTTGAAAAACACTGTATTAAACAAGAGTAAACAGCTTCTATGTTGTAGGTTGCCCCCAGACTTTGATAAGCTGATGTCTTAGGAATCTTCAGGGAAGAGAAGAATAATCAGGGTTTCCCAAACTTTCTGGACTACAGAACCTTTTTCAAGAAATACCTAGCCACATGAATGTTCTAAGGGCTACACTTGGGGAGCCCCAGATAATGGGCTTAAAAAATCTTTATCAAGCAGGGGCTGAATTATAATGATAAATGTGTTGCACTGTGAAAGCTAGGAGACCACCACCCGACACAGTGTCAGTGTTCATTAAATGTAAACAGAAAGGGATCTGAACTGTGTTCATAATGAGCACTGTCTCTCGCTGGCAAATGACCCCATAGGTCACACTATCTCCTCTCAGCTGGAAAGGGAGCAGGTGGGGTCGGATGACCTCTGACACTCTGGGAGTACATTTTATGAAAAGGCATTCACTGCTTTTAGCCAAATTCCCCTTTTCTTCCCTTGTGACATTGTGGGAAGATGAATCAACTGGCAAGGATGGGTCCTCACCCCTCTTCTAAGTACATATGCTTGTCAGCAGGAGGTTTATTCAGAGTCTTTCAAGAATTTGTCCTTGTCCCGAATGACGGGTTGGTGCATTTTATAATGAATCTGCGTGCACCCGCATTGTCGGAGTTGGGCCAAAAGCCTCTTGCAGTATTTTTATGAGTTGATATTTTGAAAAGGTAAAGGCCGCTGCTTGTCTTCCCCAGTTGTAGAGTCAGGGAAGGAATAGGCCCATGATGAGGACCACATCTGTACACATGGCAAGTTTATTTTCCCATTTTCTCATATGAAAATGAAAATAACCTTAAAGTGCCAACTCGGTAGCACACACAATGATTACAGCAGGGGCTGCTTATCTTTTAAAAGTAATTTACTTGAAAAAGAAATATATCTATCTTTTCATTCTTTTCTCTTTGATTTCTACCCTTTCAATAACACCTAATTTTTTTTTGGTATTAAAAGAGTAAATTCTTCCTATAAAATTTGGAAAAACACAAAAAGTCATAAAGAAGACCCTGGCCAAGTAGCTCAGTGGGTCTGGCATCATCCCAATATGCCACGGTCGAGGGTTCAATCTCCAGTCGCGGCACAAACAAGAATCAACCAGTGAATGCATAAATAAGTGGAACAACAAACTGATGTTTCTCCCCCACTCCCTTCCTCTCTCTCTAAAATCAATTTAAAAAGTCATAAAGAAAAAAATTAAAATAGTAATCCCATTATCCATGGAAAACCACCAATGCTTATTTCTGTTTTATATGTATTCCACACACATTTTTCATTTTATGTATTTCTTTCCCCAGAAAGAAATATTTTTACTTATATGTCTACATATATATTCATAAATACAAGTATCACATAAATATATGGTATATATATATATCATTCAGGAAATAACACATACAAAGACTAGTTCTTACCAAATCGAGAATGGATTGTGTATAGTTTTCGAGCCTGCTTTTTTTACTTAGCACTGTATCATCAGCATTTTTTGAGGGATGGAGTTCCCCATTCTACATCACCTGAGCTGTTGACTCATAGATGAACCAATGAATTTACAGGTTGCTGTCAAACATGACAAGTGATGGCTACAGTATTCATAGCAGTGGTTCTTGAAAGCAACTAAATTTGTCATTGCTATCACTACCTAATGTGTTTATATCAGCTCCTGTAATTGTTTTCTAAAACCATAAATTTCTCAAGTTAATGATAAACAAATTGCTCTGCTTAATTAACGGGTATCACTGATGGGTATTATCTAATATGCATATGAATGAACCTTGTAACAGCTTCATAGGGGCTGGATTACAGATGTCAAGAATGTCAAGCCCTGGCCCCTGTGGCTCATTTGGTTAGTGTCATCCTGTAACCGAAAGGTCACGTGTTTGTTTCCCAGTCAGGGCACATGCCCAGGTTGTGGGTTCAGTCCCCAGTCGGGGTGAGCACGGGAGGAAACCAGTTGATGTTTCTCTCTCACATCGATGTTTCTCTCCCTCTCATTCTCCATCCCTTCTCCTCTCTCTAAAATCAATAAGCATGTTCTAGGGTTAGGATAAATAAAAGAAAGAAAGAGAATGTCAAGGTGGTGGCCCTGGAAGAGAAGTCAATCACCCATAGCACAGGTCTTGAATGTGTTCCAGAAAATCCTGGCTCCAGAATCTGCTGGAGCAAGAATGCCTCAAGGTATTTCCAGCCAAGATGGAGGCATAGGTAGACACACTGCCTCCTCACACAACCAAAAGAAGGACAACAACAAATTTAAAAACAAAAAACAACCAGAACTGACAGAAAATCGAACTGTATGGAAGCCTGACAATCAAGGAGTTAAAGAAGAAACATTCATCCAGACCAGTAGGAGAGGCGGAGACAGGCAGCCAGGATGGAAAGGACTCACAGCAAGGCAGTGGCTGGTGGAGTGGGCAAACCCACATTTGTGTGTGGATAAACTGGGAGGAACAACTGGGGAGTGACACAGACCACACAACCAAGGGTCCCGGTGTGGGAAAAGAAAGCCTCAAAACCTCTGATTGAAAAAACCTGTGAGTGTTGTGGCACGGGCAGAAACTCTCAGCCTCAGAGGAGAGTTCACTGGAGAGACCCACAGGGTCCTAGAAGGTACACAAATCCACCCACATGGGAATCAGCACCAGAAAGACCCAATTTGCTTGTGGGTAGTGGGGGAAGTAACTGAACACTGGCAGAGAGCAGAGTAAGCGACACTGTTCCCTCTCGGACCTCTCCCCCACCAACAGCGTCGCAACGCAGCAACATGGGTTGCCCCACCCGGGTGAACACCTACAGTTCCACCCCTTACTTCATAACAGGTGCGCCAATACAAAAAAAATGGCCCAACTGAAAGAACAGATCAAAGCTGCAGAAAAAATGCAACTAAGAAACAAAGAGATAGCCAGCCTATCAGATGCATAGTTCAAAACACTGGTAATCAGGAAGCGCACAGAATTGGTTGACTATGCTTGCAAAATAGAGGAAAAAGTGAAGGCTATTCAAAGTGAAATAAAGGAAAATGTACAGGGAACCAAGGGAAGGAAGCCAGGACTCAAATCAATGGTTTGGAGCAGAAAGAAGAAATGAATATTCAACCAGAACTGAATGAGAGGCTGAGGAACCTCCAGGACAACTTTTTAAATGTTCCCATATCCGAATCATAGGAGTGTCAGAAGGAGAAGAGGAAGAATAAGAAATTGAAAACTTATTTCAAAACATGATGGAGAATTTCCCCAATCTGGCCAAGGAAATAGACTTCCAGGAAGTCCAGGAAGCTCAGAGAATTCCAAAGAAGTTGGAGTCAGGGAAGCACACACCACCACACATCATAATTATGTTACCCAAGATTAAAGATAAAGAGAAAATCTTAAAAGCAGCAAGAAAAAAGGAGACAGTTACCAATAAAGGAGTTCCCATAAGACTATCAGTTGATTTCTCAAAAAACTTACAGGAGAGAAGGGCTGGGAGGAAATATTCAAAGTCATGATAAACAAGGACCTACATCCAAGATTACTCCACTCAGCAAAGCTATCATTTAGAATGAAAGGGGAGATAAAGTGCTTTCCAGATAAGGTCAAGTTAAAGGAGTTCATCATCACCAAGACATTATTACATGAAAGGTTAAAGAGACTTATCTAAGAAAAAGAAGATCAAAACTATGAATAGTAAAATGACAACAAACCCACAATTATTAACAGCCGAACCTAAAAAAAACAAAAACAAAAACAAAAATGAACTAAGCAAACAACTAGAACAGGAATAGAATCACAGAAATGGAGATCTCATGGAGGGTTATCAGCAGGGAAGTGGAAGGGGGAGAGAGGGGAAAAAGGTACAGGGAATAAGTAGCATAAATGGTAGGTAGAGAATAGACAGAGGGAGGTTAAGAATAATATAGGAAATATAGAAGCCAAGAAACTTACATGTATGACCCATGGACATGTACTAAAGGAGGGGAATGCTGGTGGGAGGGGGTGAGCAAAGTGGAGGGGAATAAAGGGGGGAGTGGGACAACTGTAATAGCATAATCAATAAAATATATTTTTTAAAAACGAGTGTCTCAAGGTTATTGGTGCCTGTGCTGGGTCTTCAGGGTGTTGTTCCCTTGTAACTGCTTGGCTATGCATCAAGAGGAGGCTAAGATGAGAGGGTTACTGGGTGTCCTCTCAGTTTATTAATGAAAGTCCCTCTCATTCAGCATAGATTTCCTGTGTATGTTACCCTACGTGGTCCTCCTCACATCCCTCTGCACTGCAGCTTGTTTGGCATGACGGTGATGAGAATGGACACTGGGGCCAGGCTCCCAGGGTTCAAATCCCAGCTCTGCTGACTATTAGATGGGGAAATATGGGTAAGTTACTGCTAAATAGCACAGTGCCTCAGTTTGGACATTTGTAAAATGGGGCTAATCATTGTGTCTACCTGACAAGCTTGTTGTGAGGACCAAATCAGTTAATACAAGTAAAGTGAACATCATAATGCCCAGACAGAAGAGTCCAATCTGCGGCCCTGGATGGCTATGAATGCGGCCCAACACAAAATCATAAATGTACTTAAAAATTATGAGATTTTTTGTGTGATCACATGTCATAATATATTTAATGTGCAGCCCAAGAAAACTCTTCTCCTTCCAGTGTGGCCCAGAGATGCCAAAAGGTTGGACACCCCTGCTCAGCAGCATTAACTATTATATTAGGTATTGTCAACACCGCACTTTATAGATGAGGCACCTAAGGTTCTGTGACCGACACCAGCATTAGGGTGAGGCAAGTGAGGCAGGCACTTAGGGTGCAAAACTTAAGATGCTCTCTCTGTGTTGCTGCCTCCCTCCAAGCCCTGCCAGTGACTTGCCCACTTCTGCTCAGCTTGAATCCATACCCAGATGACTCCAGGGTCCTTCTGCTCTCTTTAAGATACCCTTTTCTCTTTAGCTCTCCTTCCTGGCTTTGACAACCTTATTCTGGAAAATGACCCCCAAAGGACTGAGGGCTTCTCTGGGCCCACACTGGTTTGGTGGCTGGGTTCTCTCTGCAGAAACTGTGGCCACCCTCACCTCTGCCTTTCTTACAGACATGATGAGGACAGTAGTGTCTGCAGTAATGAGAACCCATTATTCTCAGTGAGGCCATTGCAAGATTCTTGATCTTTGGTCAACAAAGATGACAGAACAAGTTTTATCCTGAAATGAGAGCCAAGTTATCTCCCATGTCCTTGTCTTTAGTCCTTATCCACACTGCACTCTCCTGGTGCTCGTTTAATTGCTCAGCAGAGCAGCTCCTTGTGCCCTCTGGGAGCTATAGGCTGCCTTGGGGGATGATCCAGCTTCACTAAGGGTGAGGGGATGGGGCCAATGGGGGGATTCAGTGGAGTCAATGCCCTTCTGGAGCCTTGTCTTAGGTGGTCAATGTCAAGGGCTTCATGCTAAGAAGCAGCTTCTCTCCTTCAAATGCTACTATTTTCAAATTTTTTATCAGACAGGAATGGAATTGACTTTTATTATGTGCTTATCATATCTGCCTTTTTCCTAGATATTATTATCCCCATTCAACAACTGAATAAACTGAGGCTCAAAGAGGTTACTCTAGTCACATAGCAAGTAAGGGGCAAAAGGAGGATTTGGAGTGAGATATGCTGTACTCTGTGTACCTGGGCACATCCCTGGACCACAATACTCTGGGGTGTAAATGGGGACCTCATTTCAGCAGAAGTGTCTGCAGAATTCAGGCCTTAGACTTCTTGCCCCATTCTCCATGGAGGGAGGGCAGATACCAGGGGCTGGTAGCAGATACTAATGGTCATGGTCATGTTCTGGCTGATATTGCTAGAATTCAGTGGTAGTCTTAAAGGACTTAAAGCCAACGAGTCAAGGGGATGTTCAGGGTCAAAAATGGGAAGCAGGTCCTTAAATGGGGAGACTCCCAGTAATAAAGCTATTATGGCCAATCCCCAAGAAGTAACTTCCCTCCTGGAATCTCCCACAGGGACAGACTACGCTGTTTCCCAAAATTCCTTAGCTGAATGATCTCAAATCCTACTGGTATCTTTCCTGAGGATGAGGAAATAAATTTTAATGTGAGATAAGTTACTTCAAAATAAATAACCTGTGTTATGAAGTTTATATACATACAGATAGATAGATAATAGAATAGACAAACGTCTATTCATAACTTATTCATTGGTTCATTCATTCATATTTATTTTTTATTCTTGAATTTATTTATTCACTTGCATTTCCATTTATTCAATCACTCTCTCATTTATTCATTTACCCATTCATCATGTAACTAATGATTTATTCAACAAACTTTTCCTGAACACCTACTATGTGCCAAGTATCATACTGTGTGTTAGCAACATAGTTCCATAAGACAAAATCCTAATCATAAGGAACTCACAGTCTATTGGATTTGATAGTCATTTATATACATAATTGCATCAGGATGTTTTCGGTTCCACAGAGAGATACACAATGTATTTTATAAGTCCAGAATTGATTATTACTGCTTAGAAGTGAGGGGCAATCTTGACTGGAGAAGGAATACTTGAGTGAGAGCTCATCAAGCAGAGAAGGAGGTGGGTAAGGACAGGAGAGCACACTAAGTACAACCACGTGGAAATGGGCCCATGGCTCCCATAATTTCTAATTCACACTTATCTCAGACTTCTATCATGAATCCTGTGCTCTGGGGAGGATTTATGTGGGCAGAAGAACACAAAACATTCTTCACTTTATCTGCCCACTTCTACCTGTCACCAGAAGATGGAGGTGATGGTTTCCAATTTTTCAGGAAATGATCAGAGGTGAGGATGACACGGACCCCTGAGTATGGGAGATCCTGCAGGGGGCCACCCAGCCCATCTGAGCTGAGCCCAGTCCTCGTGGTTCCATCACACTCAAGTGTCTCTGGTCATGCTTAGCTGCCACAGGCACAAACCACTGGAATGTGCAGAGAGATTCACTCCAAATCCTGAAAAGGGTGCTTGTATGAGTGAAGACTGTTTACCACTTCAATGTGGAAATTTCCCAGCTCTCTCTCCAAGGGACTCATAAGCCTTATTCTCAATTTATGTAGTATCTTTCCTCCAAGTATCTTTATAAATTTTTAATCAAAATTGTATTTTGGAAACTCAAATCTACTTGATTTCTACCAGACTGTCACTTTGGAAAGGAATTTTATAAAACCCAAATGGGATTTTTAAACATCTATATTTCTTCTTCTTCAAGCGAGCTTTCTACCAAGTCTTCATATTTTCTTTCCTTAAAAGGACCTTTTATATACAATGTCACATCCAGAAAAGTGACATTCAGTCAGTGACATTCTATTTTAATTCACTTTGACAAAATAATGAACTCTACTTGTAGGAGCAATGGTGTCTCGTCTGACAAGGAGATGTCTCAGAAGTTTTGCTATTAATAAAAACAACTGTTTCATTTTTTTTCTTGATAAAATAGCAAGTTTGAGATTTTGAAGAAACTTTTTGGAAATGATGGAAAATGTCTATGAATCTGTAGGGAAGCCCCCACCGTAATCACTTGTCCTTCTGTTCATCAATCACGTTTGGATTTCCAGTTCAAGCCAACACCTACCGTTGTCCTCCATCCCGTGAACCACATCCAGTGCCTGGGGGCAGCCTCAACTTCCCACTAAAAATGGGCAACCAAGGCACTTCTGTCCTCTCCCCGTGACACACACACGAACACTGGCCCAGATAAGAATCACAAGGGGCTGCGGTTAGCAACCCCATAGCAAGGCTCCTGGTCACAAATCCAGTTCAAAACCCAAATATGGGCTTCCAGAGACAGAGAAAAGTAGACATCTTAATAGCTTCTTTGTTTGGGATTGTTTATGTTTAATATATCTCCTCAGTCATTTAAAAAAATAAAAACTGGAAGTGGGGAGAGGAGACTAACTTTCAAGGTGAGCCTAGGAATCCTGAGTTATCAGTGAAGGCCACTAGGATGTCCTGGAGAAAAAGGGTCGCAGACTTTGACCTTAACTGTCCAGTCCTTGGACTCCCTGCAAAAAAGGGGACAAAGGCTGCCTTAGCCCCTGGGGGGAGAGAGCAGGAAGCTCACTTCAACACAGGAGTTGAAGGCACGTGACCCTGCTCAGGACACTGGCTGTCACAGGAAGAGGTGTACTTTATTGTTATTTTTTATTTGAAAAATATGTTTGAAACAATAAAAAACAAATTATGTATAAACTCACTATGCCTTTTAAAATTATTAAAATAAGAAATGAAACTCTTTTTCTCTATCCTAACATGAATTCCCCTCTTTGCCATAATAACCATTGTCCATACTTCCTGACATTTTCTGTCTAAATATAGATATGTACATATATGTATATAAATATATTTTTATTTATTTACAAAATAAGACATGCCATATATATTGGTTCATATGGCTATTTTTCTCTAGCAATATAATTTTCTGTGCCAGTGTGTATAAAATTAGAAGTGCTTTCTTTCCTAATTATTAACATAGTCACTTGCCTTCTGCTCCTGGGAGTACGTTTTAAGTTCTCTGAGAAAGAGTTGAAAACCAGAAGAGGATCAAAAGTTGCAGTGGCTTGGTAGACAAGACTATGGAGACCAGAACCACAGTAATTATTACCCAGACTCCTGATTACCCCTCCCAACTCTCTTGGCTCCAGCTAACAATATTAATGCAGTGGGGGAATGTTACCATCTGGTAGTCCCTTTGGTTTTAAAGCCCAGTTAAAGACAGAATAGCAGGCTTTGTTTCTTACAGAGACAGGAAGAGGGAAAGAGAAACACTGATGTGCAAAACATCAATCAGTTGCCCCCTGCATGCACCCCAACAGGGGCACAAACCCACAACCCAGGTATGTGCCCTGACCGGGAATCGAACGTGAAGAATTGGTGTACAGGAAAACACTCCAACCAACTGAGCCACCTGGTCAGGGCAGGCATTTTTCAATAAGATCTGATAGACTGAGTAAAGCAGATTTCCCTCCCCAGTGTGGATGGGCCTTGTCCAATCAGTTAAAGTCCGAACTAGAGCAAAAAACCTGACTCTCCCCAAAGTAAGAGAGAATTTCTCCTGCCTGACTATTCAAGCAGGAACACTGGTCTTTTCTTACTTTCAGACTGGAATGGTAACATTAGCTCTTCTTAGGTCTCAAGCCTGCCTACTTTTAAACTAGAACTTATATCATGGCTCTCACGAGTCTCCATCTTGCCAACTTCAGACCTTGGGATTTCTCAATGTCCATAATTGTGTGAGCAATTCCTTATAATAAGCCCCCTCTCTCTCTACACACACACATACACAAGAGGTCTGTCCAGAAAGTATCCAGCCATGTAATATGAAAAATAGACCCATTTATTGAAGAAGATACAGGAAAGATTGTACACAGGACAATGATGCCTCAGTCCCCTTCAATCTAGGCACCTTGGGACCTCACACAGTTCTCCCAATTGCCATCAGCCACTCCATTGAATTTTCCTGAATCTTGTCAACGGTCTGAAATCTCTTCCCTTTCAAAGGTGATTTTAGTTTTGAGAAAAGCCAGAATTCACAGGGTGCCAAATTTGGGCTGTAAGGGGGCTGAGGCACCTGGGTAGTTTTATGTTTCACAAAAAAACTCTGCATGAGGCATGATGTATGCTGCTAACCATCAGTTGCCCATAGCTCTGGCCTTCTGAATCTTCTGAATAGTTTTCACAGAGGAATGTTCAAGCTTATAGCAAAATTTGATGCAGATTTCTTGCTCTACTTTCTCCATCATTTTGAATGTGACAGCCGCACAGTACACATGCTCACTGAATGGCATCTGCCGCCCCCAATAACTAGTACAATGAAGTCATCATTGTTCATGCATGTGCATTCTAGTCCATTCCCCTTGGCTGCCAGGTTACATTGAAGTCACACAAACCGTTCTCGTTATATTAACAATGGCTGAATTTTTTCCAGACAGACTTTGTATATCCTGTTTTTCCTGTTTTTTTGGAGAATTATGACTTCTGATTACTACAGTAAAGAAAGAATTCTCATCTAATGAGATGATTGGGGAAAACCAGACAAAAAGACTGACAGTGAGCATTAAATATATTTAACTGGAGAGCCAAAATAAAAACAAATGTGGAGGTAAAAGTGACCTCGTAGAAGATAAACAGTATGCACTCCACGAATTTAGAAATGAGAGAAGAGTGAGTTGTGAGGTATGGTAGGATAAAAACAAGCAAATGTGTTACTTCATTCCTAATAGGTGGGAGTCAGTAGTTACCATTTAAAATAACTGATCAGGGCAATTGAGTCTGGCAACTGAGGACTAGACTTCAGAGGCTTTAGGATGAACAAAACTATAGGATAAAGACTGGACTTGAGTTTAATTCACAGTTCTCCTGTCTGATTTTAAGCAATTGTAATTACCTGGACTGTGGAGATGTTGATACCTACGTGAAACAACTGCTCTTACTGGAAAGTCACCTAAAGGCAGACTAGTTAAAGACAGAATAGCAGGCTTTGTTTCTTACAGAGACAGGAAGAGGGAAATTATTACCCTCTAGTTATAATAAGTAATACCTAGTAATAAGGTGCCTGACTCCCCAGCTGTTTGTGATAAGGAGTCACGCCTCCTCCCGTTATAGGCCAGAGCACAGCACTGCCTGGTTTGACAGTGCTCTTTTCTAGGTAGAAGGTGGTTCTGAAAGGCACCACCTTCCCCTTTCGCTCCCTGCTCTGGAAGGTTTGGTCCACCAGCTGGGGCCACCCCAGGACTTTCTCCTGTTTCTTCTAGCTGGTTCCTGCTCTTGCTCTCACACAAACATTTAAAAAATTGTTTAGAGATGCTTCTCTAATCTCATTATTTTTGTGTCTTTATATGCTTTTACCTTTACAGTTTTAATTTTTACTTTTAGCTTTTAATCCTTAAATCCCATCTACTTGTACTTATTTTTACTTCTTACTTTACTCTTTTACCCTTTTATCTTAATCTTCCATCTCATTTACTTTTATGTTTTTAACCTTTTATTTTGTGGACTTATAGCCTTTTATATTTTCTTTTAAATCTCATCCATTTTATTTCACTGTTATTTTTAAGTTGCTAGCCTTTTGCCTTTATTATGATTTATATTCTTTTAAAAATGTGAATTGCTTTTTTATTGTTGTTTCAATCTCCTAACCTTTCATACTGTCTCTCATGATTGAAATAAATCTTATTCATTTTTCCCTTATCTTATACACAGGGTCGGGCACAAATAACCACTCTTTTTTATTACAAAATCATAAGCATGTAATTCTGTAACATAACAATATCACACTCAAGCACACCATATGACAGTTTAGGTGAAATGTTCAAATTGCTGTCCATCTTGTGCAAGAGAGGTGCATACCCTACCAAACACACTCAAGCAGGCGTTACTTCTGCCAGACCCTGTATGTTAGAATTTTCATTTCTTCTTACCATGGCCAGCCAGCAATAGCTGTAGCTGCAGGAGAAAAGTCCATCAATAAGGAGAGGAGACTGGGGCCCTTTTTCCTTGTAGTTGTCCTATACCCTGTTCCTTTCAGAGGCTATCCCTTCCTATTCAAGGGGCTCTGCTCCACCCCGCCACCCTAAAACTCCAGAAGACCCCTGTTAACCCTCCCCAGAATTCTAATTCTCTTTGTACAGCTGACATACTTGAGGGAGGTTACCATGTCGCTGCTACCATGTGATACTCTCCAACATCATGGGAGAGACTTCCTGTTTTTAAGTCCTTCATCTCCAAGTCATTAAGACCCTGCTGGGACTGGTTTCCATCTATGGGGCTATTCAACTCTGCTACCATTGCCTCATGGGAGTTGCTTTCTCTCTGACTTCCTACCAAACAGAAAGTTGATTACTTAAATACACTTCTACCCATGTTGTATCCTAGGAAATAAGGTGCTTACTCACCTAGTTTTCAGTTAAACAATAACCTTGAGGAAGAGAGAAACCTCACTGATGGCTCTTGATTGTATTCCAAGCTTCCACAGGTGTGACTGACTCAGGCCATAGCGACTAGCAATGGGACCAGAGTCCAGACATAATTATAGGAGGCATGTGTTTGGCGATTGAGGAAAGGGCTTTTTAATTTTTACAGCTTTACAATGTGAGGTCAGTTATTCAAACCTTGTGGATCCCAGGCCACTTTCTGACTGAGGCCTGATAAATAATCTCTCATGTTATACAGTTGATTAAAACAAAGTCCTCAAGCTAAATAAAACACCTGAAGAAGTTTTCCTGCACCCAGAACTTCTCAAGGAGGGTCTCAACAGTTGGATTTTGGACTTTGGTTCTGTTAATGAATACTCTGGGCATGATGGTTTAGGCACATAGTAATTTATGTATAAACATTTGTTGAAATAACACCTCAAAAAGTCATATCTGCCATCTTTAAGACCATTCATTGTATGCCCTATTATTTTTAGATATTTCATCTAAATGTATGTCATTGCCTTTTTGTTTTCCAATCAAAAGTTAAATTTAAGTTTCTCAAGCCAGTGTTTCATATTAGTTATTCTACTACTACTGACTGTTGTATTTTTCCTTAAAGGGAAAAATCTGAGAACAGTGCAAGGTCACTGGAGGTATTCGACATTTCTGTGGTCTGATCTGTGGACACAGGTTACATGGGCTCACTGTAGATGTTGTCTATGTCCATCCAGAATAGGGGTCTACAGGCTTTTTCTATGGAGGGGAAGGTAGTAAATATTAGGGTGTGTGGGCCATGCAGTCTGTGCAGCAACTCCTCAGCTCTGCCACTGCAGCAGGAAAGCAGCCACAGACAGCACCCAAACGCATGTGCACGGCTGGGTTCCGGGAAGCTTTTGTATTTGGACACTGAAATGTGAATGCCATATCATTTTTATGTGCCACAAAATATTATCCTTCTGATTTTTTTCTAAAAAAAACCCCAAACCCCAAACCAACCGTATGAAAAGGTACTAAGCTTCATGAACCATCATAGAAATAGACTCATAGATGCAGAGAACAAACTGATGGTGGCCAGATTGGTGGGGAGTGGGAGGCTGGGTGGAAAAGGTGAAGGGGTCAAGAAGTAAAAATTGGCGGTTACAAAACAGTCATGGGGGTGTAAAGTACAACATAGAGAATACAGTCAATAATATGATAACTGTGTGTGGTGCCAGGCGGGTACTAGATTTAGGGGGGATCACTTTGTAAAATTATATAAATGTCAAACAACCATGCTGTACACTTGCAACTAATATAATATTGAATGTCAACTGTAATTGAAAAAATAAAACAAAATAAATTTTATTAATCCTCAAGGAAATGCAAATTAGAGCCACAGGATATCACCACACCTCCACCAAAGGGCTAAAAAGCAAAATCGGAAAGTTCCAAATCAAGGCTGGTGAGAATGTGAAGCAAAGTGAACTCTTCTACACCATTGGTGCACCTGTAAATTGGTGCAATTATTTCGGTAAACTGTTTTTCAGTGTCTCATAAAGCTGAACATCTGCGTGCCTTATTACCCAGCTATTTTATTTCTAGTTATACACTAGAAATGCACTCGTGTGTCCACCAAACAATATGTGCTCTAATGATCATGGCAGCACCTTTTGGAGCAGTGAAAAAAACTGGATATTGCCCAAATGTGCATCAGCAGAGGACTGAATGAACAAACAAATGGAGACCTAATGGAATGCTGTACTACGCATTCCACAGAATGGACGTGTATGCACCAATATGTATGAAATTCAGAAGGCATAATGTGGAGTGAGAAAAGCCAGACTCCAGTGAGTCCCTATTTATTATTCCATTTATACAGAGTACAGTGAAAGACAAAACTAATTTGTATTGGGAGACATTAGGACAATGGTCACTTTTGGGTAGGTGTAGTAACTGGAAAGGACCAAAAAGAGGGCCTTCGGGGTACTGGTCATGATGTTCCTTGATCTTGGTGTTGATTACTTGTGTGTGTTTCATATGTAAAAACTCACTGAGTCCCACATTTATACTAGGCGCACCAGAAACATACATTATGCTTTACTATAAACTTCATGAAATCTAATTGTATCGGAGTTCTGGCCAAAATGGAGGTGTAGGTACAAACCCTTAGCTTACTCACACAACCAAAAGGAGAATAACAACCAATCTAAAAACAATGAATAACCAGAAGTGCCAGAAAATCAAACTGCATGGAACTCCAACAACCAAAGAATTAAAGAAACAGTCAACCAGACCAACAAGATTGGTAGGAAGGAGAGAGGCAGACGGGCAGATGGAGAGAACCTGGGCAAAGTGGTGGACTGTGAGGCCCAGGCTGGCTGAGACAACCCCTGGCAAAGTGGCAGACCGGGCAGGCAGGGCTGGTGGAATGGGAAACTGAGACTCAGAGCTGACTATGGACGACGGCGACTGCCACAGTGGGAGAAACTCCCAGTCTCACACGAGGGTTTGCTGGAAAGGGGGCTAGAGCCCAGCGAGCAAGCTGCATTGTTTCCTCTCTGACCCCTCCCCCACAGACAGCGCCACAATGCAGCAAAACGGTTTGCCCTGCCCTGGCGAATACCTAAGGTCTCACCCCCTTATAAATTAACAGGTGCACTGAGACAAAGAAATATGGCCCAAATGAAAGAACAGAGCAAAACTCCAGAAAAAGAACTACGCAATGAGGAGATAGCCAACATATCTGATGCAGAGTTCAAAACACTGGTAATCAGGATGCTCACAAAACTGATTAAGCTTGGTCGAAAAATGAAAGAACAAGTGAAGGCTACCCAAGGTGAAATAAAGCAAAATATTTAGGGAACTAACAGTGACAGGAAGGGAACCAGGACTCAAATCAATGATTTGGAACAAAAGGAAGAAATAAACATCCAACTGGAACAGAATGAAGAAACAAGAATTCAAAAAAATGAAGAGAGGCTTAAGAACCTCTGGGACAATTTGAAATGTTCCAATAACCAAATTATAGGGGTGCCAGAAGGAGAACAACAGCAAGAAATTGAAGACTTATTTGAACAAATAATGAGGAAAAACTTCCCCAATCTGGCAAAGGAAATAGACTTCTAGGAAGTCCAGGAAGCCCAGACAGTCCAAAAGAATTTGAACCCAAAGAGGAACACAACAAGTCACATCATCATTAAGTCACCCAAGATTAAAGATAAAGAGAGAATCTTAAAAGCAGCAAAAGAAAAGGAGACAGTTACCTACAAAGGAGTTCCCATAAGTCTATCAGCTGCCTTCTCAAAAGAAACCTTGCAGGCAAGAAGGGGCTGGAAAGAAGTATTCGAAGTCATGAAAGGCAAGGATCTACATCAAGATTACAGTGTCTAAGTGTATACAGTGTCTAAGGATCTACATCCAAGATCTATAGCAAAGCCAGCATTTAGAATGGAAGGGCAGATAAAGTACTTCACAGATAAGGTAAAGTTAAAGGAGTTCATCATCATCATCTAGCTCTTATTATATGAAATGTTAAAGGGACTTATCTAAGAAAAAGCAGGTAAAAAATACGAACAGTAAAATGACAACAAACTCACAACTATCAACAACTGAACCTAAAAAAAACAACAGTGAAAACAAATACTAAGCAAACAACTACAACAGAAACAGAATCAGAGAAATGGACATCACAAGGAGGGTTTTCAGTGGGGAGGGGGAGGAGAATGGGGGGAAGGTACAGGAAATAAGAAGCATATTGGTAGGCATAAAAATAGATGGGGAGAGGTTAAGAATAGTATAGGAAACAGAGAAGTCAAAGAACTTATATGTACAACCCATGGACATGAACTAAGGGGGGGAATGCTGGAGGGTGGGGGTGCAGGGCATAGTGGGGATAAAGGGGAAAAATTGGGAAAACTGTAATAGCATAATCAATAAAGTATACTTTAAAAAAGAAAAAAGTTCATGAAATCTTTATGCTATAGTGTTATAACAAAGACTGAGGACAGTAATTTCTTAGCACAGGTCCTGGCACATAGTAATTATTCAAATAAACCCCAGCTGTTTTTATTATGACTCCACAGTATAAATTATTCCATGATGAACATGGGCTACAGTTAACACTACCCACTTCATTTCACTGTGCAGACAAATGAAGCCCTGTCCAGCCCTGACTCTGCTGCAGTGACTCTGACATTTGTCAAAATTTGTGCAGCAGTGCTGAGCATCATCAGACGTGTGAACTGAACCCCACTGAACAGTAACATCTGTTAACGTGGAATTATTGCCCTCCACTTTGAACACTTTTCTAAAGCAGTTCTGTCCAGGGACAGAACTTGAAAGGGCAATGACTAAGGTTTCCTAGAATCATGTGCGAGATGGACTTCACATGCAGGTGTATTATCTAGGCGAGATTAAGAAATGGCTTCATTATTTGTTCAAAAAAAAAAAGAGAAATGGCTTCACGTGGGTCTTTTGCAGGAGCCAATGTGTTTGAATAGCATTTGAGATTCCAAAATGTCCATTTGCCATCTGTATGAAGCTTTTTATTGTCTCCCTATATTATAAGGGTCCTACAACAAATTCTCAGATGGATTCAGATGTAACTCATGTTGAGCTCCCTGTCCATTTGTCTGCCTATACTCCTCCTCCTTATTTCAGAAAGGCTCATAGTGGCTTCCACAAATACTGCTGTTGGAGCCATCTTTAGGGGTGACTGCCTGGCCCGTGATCACCCTCCTCTAAGAGCTTCCTCTCTGTTTTAGTGGTGGGTCTGGAAACCAAGTTGGCACTTCAGTGCCCCTCTCCCATGGTCCTGGGTGAAGAGACCTGGTGCAGGTGACTGTCCCAGGCTGGGCCAAGTGCAATCTTTCTCCTGAGAATTTGAACTTGGTACTTGAAGACCTCAGTTACCTCACACTAACTGGCTGAATGAGACCATGTCAACTCCCTTTTGCACCGAGAAGAACAGAAAGATTGTCTACAGAGTCAGATGGAAGGAAATGGAAGAATACGCAAAAGTAGAAATAGGGTGTTTGGGGAAGAGAAAGGAGAGAGTCTAGGAGAAGGGATGCCTTCGCTTCTATTATTTCTCTCAATCCCAGTTCTTGTCCCCAGTTCCTCCCCCATTTCCATGAGATAGCCCTGGAATATTATAATAACTCCCTCCAAATACTTTTTAGCTTAAGCGAGCTCAAGTAAGTTAACCACAGTCTCCAGCTAAAATAAATACATTGCAACAAGATAAAGTCACATTTAAAATGTGTTGACAAAATAGAAAATGAGAGCTGAATGCTAGTATGATGTCAGGAATGAGGAGGGGATACCAACGGCAGCCACAAGACCTCGTGCGTTTGCTGCCACCAGCCAGCAAATGCCAAAGAGCACGAGTCACGAGGCATCAGTCGCTCTCACCCCTGACTCTGCACTAGGGGCCCTGGAGAGCATCTGAAAAACACTCCCAGACTCCGCCCCAGAGACCCCGTCTGGATGGGCATCTTTATGTTGCAAAAGCTCTTCTGTGGTTCAACAGTGTGGCCAGGGTAGAGAGTCACTGAGTTATATTCATAATATATAGAAAGAAAAATGAATAATGAATCAAACAAAAACAGCTCCTTAAGAGACATACAGGAGTGTTGCTGAGGCCGCAGAGAGAAAGTCCCCCCATGACTCCTCAAGTGCAGGGCACGTGTGGTGCACTAAACGACGTCCTCAATGGTATCCTGAAATACTGAAGTGTCCCTGCAGGTGCCTTTCCGGATAATCCCAAAGCACCATCCAGGCAAGCACTTCCACAGGGCGAGGCAAAACGTTCCTGCTGACTGGCTTCACGTTGGAACGGCTGCGGGGTGTCCAGGCCTTTGGCATCTCTGGGCCACACTGGAAGAAGAAGAGTTGTCTTGGGCCTCACGTTAAATACACTGTGACACATAATCACACACACACACACAAAAATCTCATAATGTTTTAAGTAAATTTACGATTGTGTGTTGGCTGCATGCACAGCCATCCTGAGCCACACGCAGCTCTCGGGCCGCAGGTTTGGACACCCCGGTTTAGAGTATGTAGAACAGCTGTTTACACGAGGATTCCTGAAATTAAGGCAACTTTTTTTCCCATTGAGGAGAGGCTCTGCAGTTCTCATCAGATTATGAGTGGTGGCTTTGAGCTCCCCCAAAGTTTCAGAACCTCTGGAAGAGAAGAGTTCATGGGCTATCTTTTTGACAATTCTCTAACCATACAGGAGTCTCTCAAAGGCCCAGTTGGTCTTTCAGGTAGATACTTTTATGGGCACCTGGCGTGTGATACAGCTCGCCATGCTGCAGACTTGAGCATGGGGAAAATCTGCCTTGATATTCAGCTAGCAGGGTAAGGATCAGTGCCCCCTTCGGGAAGCTGAGGAGCCTGGCAAGGACATGTGCATGAATAGAAGGCAAAGAAGCAAGCAAAAGGAGTCGTCGGTGGGCCAAGATCCTCCTCAGGAAGCATTTGGGATACACTCCGGTGCAGACAAAAGGGCAATCAAGCGCCAAAAGTTCTCCTGAGCACAAACAGCAATAATTTCTGCTGAGAAAAAATTTAAATCAGGTGAACCAAATACCCATCTTGTCCATAAAACATCTCTATAAACAGCCAAGGAACATTTAACCTTGAGAAATATAGTTTCCTGGTGCCCTATCTAAGCTAAATTGTTTGCAAAATATATGACTATGGGACTGAATCAGTTAACTTGTTCCTTAGGGTTATGGACCATAATTTAGTTTAATGTTGGAAGCTGTCTACCCAGAATGATGACTTTGTTTTTAGAAGATTTTGATCTGTAGTTCTTCTTTATAACATTAATTAGATAGTAGGTAAGTTATCTAGTAAAGTCCGTTTTGGCTCATGAATCTAAACGATGGTGTCTTCAATTTTTTTTATAAAAAAGGGGGTGATATCCTGATATTTTAATCACCAAAGAGGAGTAGCAAGACTTTGAGATATTAATTAAACAGGAGGCAGGCCAGAATAAATATGTTTTATCTCTTTGGGAAATGCCATCTGACTCATCAACAGAATATTCTTACTGGGTAGTTCCTAAATCAGGGGTCTGCAGACCACAGCCCAAGGGCCAGATCCTGTCTTCAGCCTGCTTTTGATGTGACCTACAAGCTAAGAATGTTGTTGGTTTTGCTTTTTATTTTTACATTAACAACTTGTGAGCTAAGTCTTGAAGGCGGAGGCAGAGAAGGCAAAAAGAACGTTCGGGGCAAGAAGATAGCTGGCGTGGGGGGAAGCTGGAGACCTGAAGTTACTCTCCCAGCGGGAACCGACTGACTCACCTCTAGGGAAGAATTAAGGAATTCGGAGAGTGGAGGCCAGAAACGCTGAGGAACCTGGAGAAGCCTGGCTTTAGAGCTCACGCCTTTAGAACTTGACTGCTCGTCAGTTAGGAGGTGCCAGTGCTGCCCCCACAATATCTCTGGGCACCTGCGGGTGCAGTGTGAGCCATTTGGCTGCTCGGCGTGGCTCTGCTCGTGGACGACAGGAGTGAGCAGGTCTGAGCCTCCAAAGCCAATGTCTGGGTGAGAGGTTCGTGCTGCCTGGTCAGAAGTACCCGGCAAGGGAGGAGAGGAGGCAATTCAAGCCCCGGGGAACAAGGAGAAGCTAGCTCCTCCTCCATTGCCTCTTTTAGGGCAGCTCTTCACACAGTGGCAACCACACTCAGTAGAGCCCATTAGGTTCTGTTTGGGAGGAAACGGGACAGTTAGAGCACATCAGACACACTGTGGCTGACGCTGCGCACCGCAGTCAGATGGTGAGTGGACTGGGAACCGTCTTACCTGAGGACTCACATTTGCATTGAAGCAGGAGTTAGGGGAAGGCGGCCCAGGGAGGAGAAGTTTCTTCAATCTCCTGAATATCATGGAAGATGGATTAGGTTTTCTTATTCTGCACCAGAAAGGAAAACTGAAACCTCAGATGAAAACTACAGAACAGGAGATTTGGGCTCAACATAAAGATTATTTTGATTATAATAAATATTTATTGAGAACCTAATATGCACCCAAACTATTCTAGGTACATTATAGCAATGGGAGCTATTCAACTATTGAATGAGATGTCTTGGAAGGTAGTGAGCTCTGTGTCACAAGACGTGTTCAAGCAGAGGCAAGGTGACCTTTTAGAAGTAACGTGGAGGGAGGAATTGAAACCTGAAGCAAGAAACTAATCCACTGGCTTCTAGTTTCTCATTATCCCTGTGACTCTGTGACATTTCCTTCCTAAGGATTGAAGACACTTGCATCAGGTGCATTCAGAGTTCTGTGTGCTGTGTCCTGGGGAGGCAAAGGAGAAAGGGGGCATCGTCATCCTCACCCAATGGGTAGAAAACCCATGCAAAGAAATGTGAAATGACTTTATGAAGGCCACAGACAATAGGGTCAGAAGCAGGACTAGAGACCAGGGTTTCTGCCTCTGAGTCCTGCATTTGTTCCTCTCCATCACATGGCCTGACAGCCCCTGGCTTGCTGGCTGATGGTCCAGAAGGGGCCAGCGCCCCATGGACTTCCAGGCAGCGGACTAGCAGTCGTTGCAGTGCTGTGGATCGAGGGTCACAACCGGGGCGAACCTCATGGGCAGTGCAGGGCTTCTGCCCTGTGCTTGGGCTTTAATCCTCTGTGGTCACTATCTTAAAATTCTTCGTAATGTTATTTTTGAATTTGTGTTTGCTGAGTGAGGTCTGACAGGACAATGGAGCATTCACAGGGGCTTAGGGCTTTAAGTCACTCATGGTCCTGCCTCCTGCCACCTCTCTAAAATGATTCTCAGGGAGACTCTTAAACCTTATGGTTCAAAGGGTTGGATGTCACCCCACAAATTGAAACGTCACCGGTTTGATTCCTGGTCAGGGCACATGCCTGGGTTGCAGCCCAGTCCCCAGCTGGGGGCATACAAGAGGCAACCAATGTTTATCTCCCTCTCTTCCTCCCTCCTTTCCCCTCTCTAAAAATAAATAAAATCTTAAAAAAAAATCTCAGGATGGGAGGTGCTGTAGAGTTTCTCTCTCCCTGCCCCCACCCCAGGCAGGGCACAGGGAGGATTAGGGTCCAGCACACACCCTACACGCAGCATTTTGGGGTAGAGCTTAGTAGCACGCAATGATTCTAGTGGATGGCCAGCCAGAGGCCAAGGCTCCAGGGGATTTGAGTCTCTCACCTACCCCCAATTCAGGTACCATACCATTTCAGCAGGGGCTTTAAAAAGTCGGTGGGGGGACTCATCTGCTGTGCTTTGGGGTGGTGAGCTCATGGTTAAGGGAATATTCCTGGCTTGATTTCTTCAGACCCTCAGTGGCTGCAGGAAGCCTTAATCAGGAGAAGGGCCAGGAGGGGAAGCTGGCAGCTCTCAGGCCAGGAAGAGCTTGCATAGTGGGAGGAGGCCCCAGGACACCAGTGAGGATGCATACTCCCCTTCAAGTGTCCCCATGCCTAGAGCACTCCTCAGCCAGCTCCATGCCTGGGGAAATCCTCCATTCCTTTTTCAACCTCCTGGAGGCTGGCTTGGGTTTTTCTCTCTAGCCAGCTCAAGGCACCCTCTAGGGAAGAGCTACAAAATGGAAATTGTATAATTTCAGTGGTTCCATCCTAGAAATTATATGCTCTTATATTTGAATTGTACAATATAAAGATGAACAGTGAAATTGATGCTAATAATTGAAAACTACTT
The DNA here is from genome assembly GCA_028533065.1 of Trachops cirrhosus. NCBI lineage: Eukaryota > Metazoa > Chordata > Mammalia > Chiroptera > Phyllostomidae > Trachops > Trachops cirrhosus. Next base: position 34,271,891 of record CM052543.1, read on the forward strand.
TTTCTCAGAATGGCATTAAATAGCAGGTGAAAAACACTATGACAAGTGAGAGAAACAGCAGACAAAAAGCAAAAAGCTTTATCTACAACAGCACTTCTTTTCTGCATTTTAACCTTAGGGACCCACATTTTCATCTTGCAATGAACCTCACAAATTACGTAGTCAGTTCTGGTGACAAGTCGCTCCTCACAGAAGCCAACGCTTGCGCAAGCCTGGCAGCTGACCCTGAAAGCACTAGCTAGAACCCAGTTCCACATTAATGTCACTTTCTGTGTGTGCCCCGTGGTGACTCACAGCTCAAGACTGTGTATTTCTCACTTGTCTGAATGCAAAGTAAAACTGGCTATTTTTATAGAACAAAAACCCAAGGAAAATATGGAATTCAGCCCATCTCTATGCACTGCTGCACCTGAGACACTCAGCACACATAATAAATCTGTCTTCGGAAACTTGCTCCTTTGCAGTTTTGACACAGATAAATGACAAGTATTAAATCTTAAGGGAAAAGAACCAGCTGCTGTGGTTGTTGAATTACAAAGACATAAGCCTCCAGGCCTGCTGACTTGAAGCACCAGCCAGAGGCCTCCTGGAAAAGGGTAGAGGTGAGCTGGGAGAATGACAGAGGTGACCTCACAATGCCTGTCTTCACCAACACAAAGAAACCCAGGGTCACATCCAATGTCACTGGATCTGAATTTCGGAAGCCACTGGACTTTGACCAGTAGGAAGATCTTTTTGGGGACAGGTGCTATATTAAGCCAGTGGTTCAGAACTCAGATTGCCACCTAAAGGAATTTTTCTTTAACCAGAATGGGTACCTGGAGAAAGAGCAAAGACTAGCAACAGACTTATTGATTTGTTCCCTGTTCAGCCCAGCATTGCTGGTAGGAGCCGAGGGTGAGAATGGGAATAATTCTAGAATGCCACGCATAGCTAGCCACACATAGCTAGTAGATGACACATCCCACCACTGGGGTGTTTCTCTGCCCAGGGATGAAGCCTCCTTGGGCAAGGGGCCTTGGCGTCTTGGATTTTACATCCCTAGTGCCCCATACTGCGCCCAGCTTGCAGTGGGAGCTCAGGGCACTTTTGTAAAAAATTAAATTCAGTCCAACTCCTTCACTCTTTAGATGGGGAAACCATGGCCCAGAGAGTTTTGGTGATATTTCCAACATCACACAGCTGCCTAATGGCACAAAACCTTCTTACCCCAGTGTGAGCTGTTGCTGTTCTATCACAAAGAGAACATTGGTGTTTCAGTTTCTTTGAAGGTTATATATGCTCCATATAGATGGAAAACAATTTTCGACAATGAGCTTCTTCCCGAAATGTTAGCTGAATTGAGGTCTGGAAAAGGGGGGAGGCCAGGGTGCTGAGCCCGAGCAACATAGCGAAGGCTGACAGCTGGTCAGACAAGGAAGCCTTAACCCCTCAGCTCAGGGAGACCACTGTCGGTCCCACCCAACATCCTGAGGTGAGAGTTCCTTGCAGGAAGATAGCACCTGTCGGCAGCAGGAAGAGCCAGACATCGTTCTCAGAGGTCTCCACACTGACTCACTTCACCCTGCAAACCAGTGAGGGAGGCACTAGTGTGAATTCCGTTGGACTGAAACTGAGGGCAGTCTGTCAGTGAGAAGTGGAGTCTGTCTTCTTCCCGGACGTCTGAGCCTTCCCTCTCGGCTGGTTTGCCCTGCTGCCTGTCCGACCCCGAGAAAGGCAGAGAAAAGTCCTTAGGGAGAGGTAACTGCTGACCCTTCCCATGGAAGCAGAAGCCCAGCAGCTGCTGCTGGAAAGGCCACCTCTGGGAGCACCTGGCACCCCAGCTCTGCCCCAGACTTCTCCTTCCCGGGAGCCATCACCTGAACTCCTCAGACTTGGAGCTGGAGGCCTGCAACCTTGAACATCCCCATCCCTTCATCCCTCCCATGGAGAAGGGACAGTGTGCGGCACTCAGGGCCCAAGTTCCCTGGGGCTTACATCTCCCACTTACCGGCTACGAACTTGGACAAGTCACTGAACACCCTCAGCCCTCGGTCTCTTTCTCGAGCTCTGCATCATAGGGTAGCTGTGAGGGCCCAACAAATTCTCACCTGTGGGAGTGCCTTTTACATTGTTCGGTGTGAGCCCACAGCCAGCCCGCCCCAGTTTATCCACAGCGAGGCCCAACTGCCTGAGAGGGTTTGAGAGCACAGACTTTGGAGCCCGGCAGATATGGGCAAGTTAGTGAACATTTCTCAGTCTTCACATATGTAAAATGGGTATGATGGTTGCACCTACTACAGGGATGTTAGAAGGGGTATGCCAGGAAAAATTTTGTATGCCTTTAATTAAGCTAATACATAATACAATCACTGATAAAGGCCCTGGCACATGTATATAAGCTATTATTATTATTAATTTTAAGTAAATACAGTGATCAACCAGACAGTGTCTACAAAGTGCTTAGTTCTGTTTCTAGCACATGGTTTACTCGCAATAAAGTGTTAAGCTACTATGTAACATTATGTTACTATTGACTCAGACAACCCACTGTGAGCAGATCTAAACATCCTGTCTTTGACTCAAACCCAGCCTGACTCATGCAATAACAGGTAAGTAAAACGTTCAGGTGTTCTCCCATTGGAAGGCCAGGTCCCTGAAGATGGGATTGGTAGCCTAACAAACTGAGACAAAAACAAAAGCCGGTGCCCGTGTCCTCATCACCACTGCCTGACTGACCTAAGCTGTCTCTGGGGACCTTGCTATTCAAAGTGTGGTCTGTGACAGTCAGAAATGCAGAATCTCAGGTCCCACCCCAACCTCTGGAGTCAGAATCTGCGTGTTCACAGCCCCTGGTGATGCCTTCATCACCAGGTGAGGTGAGCAGCACTGCCTTAGGACTCATCCAGGTAACAGGGCTGGACTTGATCCCTAACTCCTCACGGCCCCAAAGCTGGGTATACAACCTGCGTAGACACCAGGGCCCTGCGCTCAGAAAGGCCCTGCGCTCAGTTTAATGATCTGCCATTGCTGTCTTGAAGTTCTCAATCATTCGAGCAAGGAGCCCCACATTTTCATTTTGCACTGAGTCCCACAAACCAGGTAGCCCGATGCCTGGTACCTGGGACTGGGCCTGGACTCTGCCAGGCTTTTACTGCAGTGGCTAGAGGTGGACCTTCGCATGGCTTCCTTGGGATTGTCTGTTCAACTTCTTCATGCCTGCTACATCTTGTTACATGGATGTCCCCATACCCGGGCTTCCCTGGCAGAACCCGGGCTCTGGGGAATGTGGAATTCTCGCAGGCAATATCGAATTCCTGCAAAGCGAGTTTGGAAAGCAGTGCTGAGACTTCACCTCCAGTAAGGCTGCCAAAAATCTTATTCCCTTTACTCTGCTGGTGGTGGGCTCTGGTGCCATCCTCCAAGACAAGTGACAGTGCAAAGCCTGTAAGTAGCAGGAAAGACTAGCTGACATTTTGTCATTTCCCAGAGGTATCAACCACCCCCTTACACACAGCTATTCTTAAACCTCCTCAAAGTCAGATTGCCCTTAGAATGTGAGTGGCACAGACATAACACTGTGGACAAATGCAGAAAATAGGCACATCCTGCCAGCGTCTTCCATCTCAGTGACCGGCCCCACTCTCCCTCCACGGGCACGGGCGAGAATCTGAAGAGTCTGCTTGGCACCTCCCTCCCCTGCGGCCCCTTTTTTGCCAAACCCTGTCAATTTTACCTCTTAGAGAACATTTCAGTCCTGCCTCCCACGTCTCTCTTTCGTCACTGTCCCCTCCTTCAAGCTGCCACCATCCCTCCTCTGGGGCCCAGAAGTGGCCTCTAAATTAGACTCTTCACATCTATGCCTGCCCCCTTCCCATCTGTTCTCCATTCGGCAAACAAAATGATCTTTAAAAAAATACAATTCTGATTATGTATTTCCTGTCCTCAAATTCCCTCAGCATCTTCTTACTGCGCTCCAGATGAGGAATAAAATTCTTTGTGTGGCCTCTGAGACCAGCCCCAAGGCCTCAGGCCTCATTTGCCAGCTCCAGCCAGGCTGGCCGCCCCCCACCCTGCCTCAGTGCCTTCCAGGCTGTCCTGCTGTTTCCCCCCTCTTTTGCCTACTTATCATCTGCTGTGAATAGTGGTTAAGTGTGCTGTACCTGCAAGCAGAAGGTCTGGCTTCACATCCCCAGCTCCAACACTTTTTTTTTTAACTATGTGGCTTTGAGCAATTTATAAAAGCCCTCCGCATCTCAGTCTCCTCATCTGCAAAAGGAGGTGATAATAGTACCTGCAGCTGCAGGAATAAATGAGACGGTGCCTGTACAGCACTTACTGCCAGGCACATTGTGGGCACTCAGAACTGTCACTCCTCATCGCAACACATCAAGTATCCCTCCTCAGGGAGGTCATCCCTGGAGTGGCCCCCACCTCCCCCCAACCCCTGTCAGGTCAGTGTTTTCGTAGTTCCTGTTCCTTCCTTCCTTTCACAGCACAGTGCGGATTCACCTGACTTCTGCTCCAGGCCATAAGCTTAGGGTAGAAACACTGCCTGTTTGCTCACCATTCTATGCCCAGAACCCAGCAAGTTTCTCAAAATAAATGTTACCTGTTTTGGTGGAGTTTGGAGGGTATGGGTACAGGGTATGCCGTGGCTTTCTGTCACCACAGATGGAGTCGGAGAGTTGGGAGACTAGAGAACATACACCTAGGCTGTCCTGGGGAGGCCTTGTAGTGGGTGACCATCTCTAGCAAGCCCTGAGGAGAGGCAGTGAATCAGCCCCAGTGTCCCCTAGAATGCTGTGAAGCTCCACTCGGTGCCTCCAGGGCCTGAGGACTTCCGAGCATGGCCCTCAGCATCACTGCAGGGGCCCCGCTGCAGAGCACAGCCCTTCCCACGCTCGTTAACGTCCCAGCCTTAGTGTGGGGCACCCGACACATCTAGCCTGGCTACAGGGGTGTGCCATGTCGATTCCCACTTCTCTGTGACAGAGCACAAACAGGTGTTTGCACTGCAATAATGCATCACTTTGAGTCTTAGACACCTCTGTCGCCTCACTGTCAGACACGGGTGTGGCACAGAGCAGGCTCCTTATAGAAATAGCTGAGCGCTTTCTCTCGGAGCCCAGGACAGGCTGGATCTTAAGCATTCTCATTATACCATTTTGCAGATGAGGAACTGAGGCTTTGGAATCCCAGGTCTCATGGCTCCTATGTGGTGGACACAGGGTTTGAATCCAAGCAGCCTGACCCCACACCCTTGACTTAACATCTGGCTAATTGGATGCTTCCTGGACTTATTTTTAGATAGGACTAGTGAGGGGTGGACAGGCTGGCACAGGTCTGTGCCATCTCCCGGGGCCCGGGTGTCTAGGAGGGGGCTCTAGAACCTAACTATGTAGCATATCAATACTGTGTTAAGGATTTTAGCTCGTCTGCCCCTGCTGGTGAAAATGTTTCACCAGGGTCTAAACCGGTTTTTTGGCTACCCTGTCTATGAAGAAGTAGAGGAGCGAAGCTCAGAGAGTCAGGAAAACCGGGGTATACACTTTGTGGGGGTCTCTTCCCTTCTCTGGGCTTCCTCTTCATGGTCATAAGACACAGGTAGATGAGATGGCCTTTTGGGTCTCCTCTTACAGTCTCCACTTCCACAGAGGAGAAGCCTATTTAAGCTGAAGCTTAGGTAATTGAGCAGCTGACACATGGTCAGCCCTCAGAGTAATTAAAGGGGACCTCAGGCATCTGGGCTTGCCAATCATTATCTATGTCCATCCCCATCATTTCCTAACACTTGATGAGGCATGTGTGCTGTCATAAGGTGTCTGATTAATGAAAAAGGTTTCAGGGCTCAGTCCCAAACGGGGAGCATGGAACCCCTGAGAGGGAGAGTCCAGAATGTCACTGAAGGGAACAGAGAGAAAGCATAATATAAAGGAAACAAGACAGATATCACTTGAATATAGATGAACATTCTAGACAAAATGCCGGCAAAATGAATTCAGCAGTATATTAAAAGAATAATTTACCACAACCAAGTGGGGTTTGCCCAAAGAATGTGAATCTGTTCTAAAATGAGTAAATCTGTTTATGGAACATCGATGGGTCAAATAAGAGAAACCATATGACTATCTCAATAGGAGTGGAAAAATCATTTACGAAGACTCAACATTGATTCCTAAGGGAGACATTCTCTGAAGTGCTAGGAATAGATGCACAAGCGGACATTTGTGGGGGGCTATGGAGGGAGGGCACTCCACATCGGAGCCCCCTCCTTGGTTTGGGAAGTTCCCCACAGTCTGAGTTTTGACGGGAGGCAGAGTGACTTCCTGCTACAGAGATGGGGAAAACAGATGTTCACTGTTCTGGGCACGGGTCCCACCCTTGCAACAGCCATGAGGCACTTGGCCTCAGCTCAGATGGTGGCGCAAAGATAGGCACAGATATTTTTTCTTTTTCAATTTTAGCTTTTTTGAGAGCAGAGAATTTTTTGTGTGGTTCCCGTAATCGCACCAACATCGGTTTGCAGGGCCAGCAGCAGCAATAGCACAGGTCGCTGCCCCCGGGTTCCAGGGGCCACCGTGCTGGCGTGTCTAGCTGTGGTACCTCACATCCCCACCTGGCAGCAGCCCCTCCTCCCTGTTCTACGTCAAGATCTGAGGTTGGCACAAGACACCCGGGCTCCCTTTGTTCCTGGCCTCTGGTGATTCTTTGAGCTACCCAGGATCTTCTTGATAAATTCCTTTTCTGCTTTAATCATCCAGAATCAGTTTCTGTTATTGGCAGCTAAGAAATCTCAGTGATACGGAAGGCTACAACCTTAACATAAAAAACAATGTGTCTGTTTTTTCCAAACCTGTGGCCCCCCAAAAAATAACCATAAAACTTATATTCCAAAACAAAGAACAAAACAAGGATTATAGCTAAGACTATGATTACTTTTTTGTCTATACAGCCATGCCTTTTTTAAAAAAAGGTTTGTTAAAATACAATTTGCATACACTAAAATTTACCCTTTTAAAGTGCATACTTTGATGGGTTGTAGCAAATATGTGTAGCATGGGATTCAATACACATATAAACTATTTCTGTTACCCCCAAAAGTTCCCTCAAGCTCCCTTAAATTTAACTCCCTCTCCCAACCCAGCCCTGGAAACCAGTGATCTGATTTCTTTCTCCATAGTTTGGCCTCCTCTGGAGTGTCATGTAATGAAAGCACACAGTAGCCTTTGGTGTCTTTCTTCTTTCACTCAGCATAGGGCTTTCGAGATTCACCCATATTGGTGCATGAGCACCATTCCATTGCATAAATGTACCAGAATTTGTTTATCCATTCAATGACATTGGGGTTGTTTTCAGTTTCAGACTGTTATGAATAAAGCTTCTATAAACACTTTTGTAAAGGTTTTTATATAAACATGTTTGTTTTTATTGGGTAAATATCTAAGAGTAGGACGCTGGGTCATGTTAAGTGTTTAACTCTGTAAGACACTGCCAAACTACTTTCCCAAGGGCTGTCCTGTTTTGCATTCCCACCAATGCCCTACGAGACTTCTTGCAGTTTGTCCTCATTCTCAGCAGCACTTGGTATTATCAGTCTTTTCACTTTAGCTGTCTAGTAAATGTACAGTGGTATCTTGGTTTGATTTACTTTTTATTTCTTTAATGACTGATGATGTTGAGCATATTTCCATGTGTCTATTCACCACCAATATATCTTTTTTGGTGAGGCATCTGTTCAAACTGTTCATCTATTTTTTTTATTTAGTTGTTTATCTTCTCGTTATTGAGATTTCTTTACATATTTTGAATATAAGTTCTTTAGCAGATTTTTGTTTTGCAAATATTTTCTCACTGTGGTTTGTCTTTTCATTTTCTTAAGAGTATCTGAAGGAAGGAAGAAAGGAAGGAGAAGGGATTAGTCAAAGAACATGTACGACTGACCCATGGACATGGACAATGGAGAGGGGATGGACTGTGGGAGAGAGGGTGGCTTAATGGAGGGGGGAAAAGAGGAAAAATTGGGACAACTAAGCAATAGAATAAGCAATAAAAAATAAAGTAGAAAAGATAAAATAAAAAAGAGTGACTTTCAAAGAGTGTCTTTAAAGGAGCAAAAGTTTGATTGGGATAAAGTTTAATTTTTAATTTTTTTCCTTTATGATTCATGCTTTATGTGTCCTATCCAGAAAATTAATGCCTAATCCAAGAACACAAAGCATTTTTCCCTTATGCTTGCTTCTAAAAATTTTATAGTTTTGACTTTTACATTTGGCTCTATGATTCATTTCAGTTAAATTTTGTATACAGGGTAAGAAAGGGTTCATTTTTTGCATATAAACATAAAAATTTTCCAAAATAGTAGTTTAATATAGCAAAATTCTGTAAGTTCTGGTTGGCATAATAAAATACAAACATAAGAGATAAAATTATTGGAAAGGAGGAGAAAAACCATCATTATTTACAGTCAGTATGATTTCATACCCCCAAACCTCGAGAGAACCCACTGAAAACACATAGAATTAATAAGGAGAATTCAATAACATGATTCATTACAGAATAAATATGCAAAAAACAATAATTCTCTATGTAACAGCAGTAATCATTTAAAGGATATAATAGAAAAATAAAGAATACTGTGCACAATAGTACAAAAGACATAAATGCCTATAATGAATCTTTTTTTGTGTGGTATGTTTATTTTTTTATTTTTTCAATTACAGTTTACTTTCAATATTATTTTATATTGGTTTCAGGTGTACAGCATAGTGGTTAGACAATCATATATTTTACAAAGTGGTACCCCCATTATTTCCACTACCCACCTGGCACCACACATAGTTATTGCAACATTATTGACTATATTCCCTGTGCTGTCCTTCACACCCCTGTGACTACTCTGTAACTACCAGTCTGTACTTCTTAATCCCTTTCGCTCCTTCATCTATTCCCCCAACCCCTCTCTCCTCTGGCAGCCACCAGTCTGCTGTCTATGTCTATGAGTTTCTTTCAATTTTGTGTGTTTATTTTGTTCTTGAGATTCCATATATAAGTGAAATCTCTGTCTGACTTATTTTACTGAGCATAACACCCTCTAGGTGTATCCATGCTGTCACAAATGGTAGAATTTCATTCTTTTTATGGCTAAATAATATTCCATTCCACATAGAACAGTTTTTTTATCCAGTCATCTATTGATGGGTACTTGGTTTGCTTGGTTGGCTATTGTAAATAATGCTGCAATGAGCATAGGGGTACACGGATTCTTTCAAATCTGTATATTGGGTTTCTTTGCATAAATACCCAGAAGTGGAATCACTGGGTTATCAGGCAGTTTTGTTTTTAATTTTCTGAAGAAACTCCATACTGTTTTCCACAGTGGCTGCACCAATCTGCATTCCCACCAACAGTGCATGAGGGTTCTCTTTCTCCATGTCCTTGCCAACATTTGCCATTTGTGGATTTATTGATGATGACCATTCTGACAGGTGTGAGGTGATATCTCATTGTGGTTTTAATTTGTATTTATCTGATGATTAGACCTGCAACTAATCTTAACAAAGAAAGTGCAGGGCCTATGTAATGAAAATCAGAAAGCTTTACTGAGGACATGAAAAAAAGATAACTATAAACATGCCAATTTCTTAGAGGGAAAAACTCAACAGCCTAAAGACATTAATTTTCCACCCTAACTGCAGTGACTCAGTTGGCTGGGCATTGTCCCACAAACTGAAAGACCACTGGTTTGATTTTTGGTCAGGGCTCGGGCCTGGGCTGTGGGTTCGGTCCCTGGTGGGGGTGTGTACCAAAGGCAACCAATCAATGTTTCTCTCTCACATTGATGTTTCTCTCCCTCTCTGTCTCCTTCCCTTCCTCTCTCTCTAAAATAAATAAATAGCCCTGGCTGGTGTGGCTCAGTGGATTGAGTGCCAGCCTATGAACCAAAATGTCGCTGTTCCAATTCCCAGTCAGGGCACATGCCTGGGTTGTGGGCAAGTCCCTGGTGGGGGCACGTGAGAGGCAACCAATCAATGTTTGTCTCACACATCAGTGTCTCTCTCCCTCTCTCCCAACATCTCCAAATGTTTCTCCCTCCCTCCCCTTCTCTCTGAAAATAAATAAATAAAATCTTAAAAATAAATAAATAAAGTTTTAAAGACATTAATTTTTCTAAATGAATGTATAATATTGGAGGGTTTTTTGAATATGACAGATAATTCTAAAACTTATCTGGAAGAGTGAACAGGAAAGAGTAACTGATTCTTTAGAAGACATTATAATTCTGATGTGTAAGGACCCAAAATCAAATAAATAGATGGATCAATATGCAAGAATAGGATAAATTAGTCTGAAGCAGAACCTGATATATATTAAAACTTGGTGTATAATAACTGAAGCACCATTAATTAGTTGGGATCAAGATATACTGCAGAGTAGCAGGAATGGAAAAAAGAAAACCAATCAAGAGGCTACGAGACTAGTCCAAGAGAAATGTGATGGCAGACGAGCTCCCTGGGCTCCTAAGCCAGGGCAGCAACACAGCCGCCAGGCCAGCAGGGACACCCTCTGGGGAGCCGGGGTGGTCGGCTGGTGCACAGGTGTGCAGAGGGAGTCCGGCACATCCCGGGTGCTCTACTGACAAAGCTTAACATCATGCCAGCTGGCAAAGGAAAAAGATTGCAAAGGGCTCTTATTACTTTCCATAGTTCAGGCAACAAACTGAGTTTGGAACTGACAGGTAACATGTTGATAACCAACACAGGATGTAAGTGCCAAACCACACTTTTCAAACACAGTTAGGGTCTTGGCTCTGGACACATTTACTAACATCCCAATGGCCAAAGCAAGTCACCTAACCAAGTCCAATATCAATGGCGGGGAGTGGGATGTAATATACTCAGAGGAGGGAGGGCAGTGAATGTTCGCTGAACAATAATCTAAACATCACAGAGGCAGTACTGGTAGGACATCCTAAAGGATGGAAAGGGAAGAAAAAGAAAAGCGATGACTCTTAGAGTTTGGACATGAACAGCTGAGTGGATGTTGATGCTATTTGCTAATATAGGAAGGACCAGAAGATAACCAGGTTGCTGGGTAAAAGCAAGAGTTTGAACTTCTTAAATGTTGGCATCTAAGAGATGTCAAATAGGCAGCTAGATGTGAGTCCAGGGCTCAAGAGAAAGGTCACATCTAGAGAACTAAGCCTGATAACCATCCACTTACAGGAAGCATTTTATGCTGTGGGTCTGCTTGAGGACCCCTGGGGAGAGAGTGCAGCTGGAGCAGAGAAACTGTCCAAGGCTGGAGCCCTGGACACTCCCATATTTAGGTAACTCGTAGGGAGAAAGATTCAGCAGGGGGGGCTGACTGCAAAGGAGCTGCTGGTATTGTGGAAGGAAACCAGGAAAGTGTGGTGTCACAGGACCAAGAGGGAGCGGTGTTTGGAGTAGGAAGCAGTGCCAAAAGAAGCAAAAGGTTACTGGAATTTGAATAAGCTGAGAACAGAGAGGAAGGCTGTTTGTGACCTTGGCAAGAGCTATTTAGGGGGCCAACTCTGAGAAGTACTGTGCCAGTGCTGGAGATAAAAAGATGAATAAGATACATTTGTTGCCCTTTTGGAAAACACTGCCTGGCAGGGAAAGCAGACGTGCAAATAAATCACGGCAATACAGTATGATAAATCTTGTAATAGAATAACATTTTCCTAATGTGTTCCACTGAACACTACTATTAGAGGGAGATGTTAATCAGTGCTCTAACACCAAGGTGCTCCCAACCCAAACACACCTGGGAAACGCTGCGCACTGAACCCAATCTTGTATGCACAGCTCTACACTCAGGTCCTAGGAAACCAATGCATTACACCTCAGGTTCCTGTCTGCACACCCAGGTCTTGTCTGGCATCCCCCCCAAATTACAGAAAAAACAAAGCCACAGCGGGAGGGAAATAATGCTGAAGAGCAGCCTCTGGCAGTGTGGCTGGAGAGCAGAGTTGCTCCCAGCAGTGGTGCAGAGGCAGGATTTCCCTGGGATGGGCCCTGGATCCTGTGGCAGAGCAGCAGGAGGACAGGCAGGACTGTCTCAGGGCCCCCGGTGGTCCCGTACCACAGGACACAGCTCGTTGAAACCTCCCAGCCGAGTCCGTGGATCTGCATTCCTGGGGCAACCGCTCACACACTGCAGCAGAATTGAGAGGTCTGGCTTTCAATTAATTTGGCAATTTCCCCAGAGGTAGGAAAAATTAAATCACCAGCTGGCTCCCCAGCAGTTTCAGGTTTTCTTCATTTTTTCCCCAGACAGCTAAGGCCTGAGAGGCAGCAGAGACCCCATTAATACTTTGTTGCACAAAATGCATGCTGATGAACAAAAATCAAGTCATTAGCGGGATTCCCAGGTGTTTTATGAAGCCTCCTACCTCAGGCAGGTAGGGAGTGGCAAGGAGCATGAGGTGATGAGGCTGTCACTCACACCCACTGAGGGGGAACAAGAGGAAGCCCTGATCTGGCAGAGCAGCCACATGACCCAAAGGAGCCCACCAGGAGGTTGGAAGATGCAGGCTGTGATGTTCAGAGGACAAGGCAAAGCCGGCATGGTGGGAACAGGGGCCAGTCCCTGGTGGGTGGGCTGCAACAGCAGTCCAGACAGCAGAAGGCACTTCAGCAATAAGGCTCTGAGTGGTGGCTCAGCCACAGCACAGCTCCGTCGGACGTCTAGGGGTAAAGCAAGGGGCAGCCAACCCTGGAGAGGAGGGTTGGGCAGGGGGAGTTGAGAGTGAAAGACCAGAGCTTAGCACAGGGAAACTGAGGCAGAAGTCTAGACCTATGGGCTGAGATAATATGGTGAGGGTAGGAATGTGGGAGTAGAGTTGTTGGTTTTTTTTCTTAGCAAGTCGACCCTGAGAAAATGGTCAGTAACTCCTTCCTTGTCCTGATCAGGGTTGGAGAACTTGGGTCTGCCCTTAGGGCTTCAATTGTTCTAGCTGGGGGAGGCAAGGCCCGCCAGCAAGTGGAGCCGGAGCACCTCCAACACAAGGAGACCACGAGGAGAAATAACCCACCTTCTCCTCATCCTTCTCCTCCACACTTTCAACCACCCCTCCTGAACATGGATCTTTGGTTTAAAGCGTTGTGTGAGTCACCTTTCTAAAGGGCCATGGGGAAAGGAACTGTTCTATTTGGAGCTGTTTTTGTTGCAACAAATCAAATGTCACTCCAACTGGCTCAGGAACAGAGATGGATTTATTGCAGTGACACAAAGAGAACTGAGACTAGACGGACACGACAGAGGCACAGCCAGGCCCCTTGGGGTCTAGACCTGTGAATATTTTGGTCTCTCTCAGGCCACATGGTCTTTCTAATTCTGTTTCTACTTAAGCAGCTTCCTCTGCTTATGCATACTGTACTTGGCCCGCTGTGGCAGTTATTAGTCCTGACTCTAGATGACTTTATTTTTTTAGTCTAAAGAAACTACCATCAACTGGCTACAGTCCCTGTGCAATTTCATCCAAATTCTTTAGAATGGAATCACTGGCTGGTAAAAGGCAAGTCAATGGGCCAATAGGTCATTAACCAGAAAACACATCAGCTATTCACTGACTATTGCAGTGCCAAGGAGGGTGGAGTCATGTCATACTTTCACTGTCCCTTCCAGGACATGTGAGCTGGGCAGATATTGAAGCCCAGATAGTATGGGATTGTGCAGATGATCCCAGACTATCAGGGATGCAGCCTTGTTGAAAGAACACATGGCAAAGCAGGTGTGGTCCCCCGAGGATGTCCACATCCTAATCCTGGGAACCTGTTACAGTGTCTACCGTATATGGCAAAATGGACTTGCAGGTGTGAATAAGGATCTTGAAATGGGGCAATTATGCTGGGTCATCAAGGTGGGCCCATAAGGGTTCTTAGAAGAGGGAGGTGGGGTGGCCAAAGACAGCGTGGGAGATGAGACAACAGAAACAGGAGACTGGAGAGACATGAGGAACAGGTCACAAACTAGGGAATGCAAGCAGCCTCTAGAAGCTAAAGAATAATGCGGGAAAATGGACTCTCTACTGAAACCTCCAGAAGGAACACAGCCCCAACTACAGTTTGATTTTAGACTTCTGAACTCTCGAACTCCAAGAGAATAAATTTGTGTGGTTTTAAGCCACCAAGTTTGTGTTATTTTTTTTTACAGCAGCTGTAGGAAACTAATATAGCCAGGAACCCCGGACGCCATCATCCCATCTCTACGTGCACTCTGGCCTCTCCTAGAGAAACAGAGCTGTAGCTCGTTATCATTTGGGAAGCAACTGGAATTTGAGTAACTGCCACTCCACTGTGTACACCTTGAATGTACTCTTTCCCAAACTGAAGGTTTCATTGATCTGGTTCATCAATATCTAATAATATTCCTATTGGTCATACTAATGGAGGATCCTTGAGGGGTTTCATGCCAATACCCCTTGGTGGGTGTGTCTTCCCTCTGGTCCAACACCAAGTGCCCTGGTCCAGTCAGCTGTAGCCAGGGTGGCAAGATAGCTGCCAAGCAGCACAAATCTGCGTACACAAAACGTTCTTAGGGAGAGAATAGGTCTGAGCTATTTGTGGCAGTCACCTGAGGACACCTCCTACAGCCCATAGGGTTAAACATAGAGAAGTATAGGAAACAATTTTGAGGTTTTAAGAGAAGAAAGGTCCTTTCCAACCTATTTTACCAACTTTAATGCTGCAGCTTGAATTGTCAGAAGCTTTAGAGCTAAAGACATGAGAATCCTTTCTTTGGGGCCCTTTGATCTCAGGCGCCTGGTCCCCTAGTGCCCACACTGAAGGCAGTCCTTCTTCCTCCACAGGTCAGAGGGGACTGCCCCTCCCCACCCCGCACCTCCTGCCTTGCCCTTGACCCCACAGGTTGGTTTGAAGGACAGCACAGGCTCACTGCCTGCCCAGGAGAAGTGTTTTTAGGGAAAAGAAAAAAGTGTGTGTTGAAGCCAAGTTCAGGTACTAGGAGTAAAAAGAGATGCGTTGCTTGAGCTTCTGGAAATCAGGATGGCTTAAGAAGTCACTAAGACATTTAAATTATTGCCTTTGGGACTGGAAGAAACCCAAACAATTAGAGGTGTAAAGCACAGGATTCATGCTTGATAGGTGTTGATGCCTCCCTAAAACCAGGTCTCTGGGCCCACTGGAGCCTGACCTAATTTTAAATTGCTGAAAAATGCATGTAATAAGCTCCTTTTGACAACTCCTTGACAATTCAGTTTGGGTCAGCTTTTTCTATAGGATTTATTTTATTTATTACTATTATTTTTCGTTATTGATGTTTTCCTCTTATAATATACTTCCTCTAATTAAACAATTGGGCATCTCAGATCAGACTATCTAGAAATAAACTGGTGCTTTTCTGTAGTATTTGTTAAAAGGCAAGGATCTTTTTAACTCATTATTTACCTTTTTATGCACTTTCAATGACTCAACACTTCCATCATCTTTTTTAACCTGAATCTTCAATTAGCTTCCCCAGTTCCCCAGTATTAAATTAAAAACTTTAAATTGTTTTAAATTTTATTGAAAGTATCATGTGTATCTTTTATGATTCCTTTAATAAAGATTAAAAAATGAATTATATATATTTTTAAATATACATTTACATAGTAGATATATTTACCCAAGAAGGCAAAATTAATCTGCCATATCATACCTTTTATTGTCAGGGGAAAAAAAAGTAATAATCTGGTTTGTAGCATAGCATGTGCAGTCCCTCACAGAAGGTCCCTTGGAGCAGGGTAATGACAGAGTCAACCTTACCTAGAGAGTGAGAGATCAGTTCCCTGGGCCATGGCCTCCCTCCTGCAAGGTCCGGCCTCCTCATCATGCCCCAGGTCCACTGTGACACTCTCAGTAGGGTGTGGGGAGAGCAGCTGAAAGTCTGCAGAGAACTGGGCAGAAAGCGGACCTCAGCACGTGGGATTGTGGGGGAAACAGAGCCAGGCTCTCGGGGCGCCTCTATCTCCCCCGCATCTCTGTGGAGATCACCTTTCTGCCATCATGTGGGCACAGCCCCAGGCTTGCACTCCTGCCAACAGCATCCTGAAGGCAAGGGTTTATCATCCTAAGATAAACCCTTAGGCTGTCATGAGACCCAGAAGCTGTGTGTCCTGTGGCCAACAGAGGAAGAATAAGCAGGTGTGGTTTCAGAAAGCCCAGCATCCCTGCCTCACACCCAGGGCCTGCCTCTAGCTTTACTCTGTGAAGTCAGCATGTCCGGACAGGGGATGGTGTGCTGAGTCGGGGTGCCAGCAGCTCACCAGGCTGCCCACCTCTTCATTAGGCCTGTCCACAGACACAGGACCTGGGGACTGGGAACCATTCCCAGGCCACCTTGGGCCACCACCACCTCCCAGAGGATTTGCAGGGCCTCAGATCACCTGGTTTAAGGAGCTGTCAGGAAGCTCTACGAAGGGCTTAGCTGATAACAAGGAGTAAATTGTTCATCATAGTTCGTATTGTGCCTACTTGCCCTCCTTCCCAAGTGTATTTGCTTCACAAAAAAAATGGAGCTCTAAGGGGGAAAGGTGAGCAATGAAAGTGGGGTCACAGGGCAGAGGGCCCTGCCTGGTTCCTCTCACATGAGAAGGCATCTGGTCCTGCCCACAAGGCTCCCGCGGGCCTCTGGAGCCTGAGAAAGGGGGTTTGATGCCTGACTGGAGAAAATATTGCCCTTAGGCCGCTGTAGCTGGGGGCTCAGGGACCTTCGTGCTGAAAGGTGGGGCGTCAGGGCCCTGTGGTACTTCCACAGTCGCAGATCTCCACGCGCTATTTTCAAACACTTTAAGCTCCTCGTGCAATTGCATGTGTTTGTCAGTAACCCCCCCCCACCGAAAAACTAAACGAAGCTACAAGCTTTAATTTACATCAACTCAATACTTACACCAACTATGCTATCACTTATGGATCAGAAGATCTGATGGGCAGTTATATCTTGTTTTAAGGAATAAAACTGTAAAAGTAAATTTATTATCAGCAAGTGAAGAGTACATGGTAGATAGATTTTCCAAAACAGGAAGTTCAAGGGAGAAAACAACACAAAGGTATCCATGGTGATGGGAAGGCTGGGAGCACTGAAATAAGAACACCAGGGGCAGGGGCAGGAGCTCAGGAAAGGTGGTTGGTTGAATTGGATGCAGCTGTTCCAGCGAAAAGCCATACATTTCACTGTAGTAGACATAGTGTGCGTATACAAGGAGCATGAGGTGGTGGGGTTGTCACTCACACCCACTGAGGGGGAACAAGAGGAAGCCCTGATCTGGCAGAGCATGAGCCAAAGGAGCCCACCAGGAGGCCCTTTCCTTGCTGGGTCTGTTTTCACACCTGCACCATGAAGGGCTTAGGCTTGTCTGATTCCCCTTCCTGGGCCAGGGCTCTGGACCTGGCCTGGAGGAAGGCGTATGCGGAATATGCCACCTCAGGGGCCACTTCAAGGCTGTGTGGCCCTGAGCAAGCTGCTCTACCTCTCTAAGCAAACTGCTCTACCTTTCTGAGCCTCCAGTTTCCATTAATACTGGTGCCTACCTCTCAGTACTTTATTAAGTCTCCAGGATTATTCCAGCTGCTGATTTTACTGCCGCTTCTAACCCGCTTTGAATGTTGACCCCTGGCTTGGATTTAGGGTTGTGGCACAGACAGTCAGCTGAACCCCAAGACTCATGACCGCCTCCATCCCATGGTTCTCTGCCTCCTCTCAGGGTTGGTCCTGCTTGGCTCTCATCTCGGCATCTCTTCACTGTTTCCTTTCCAACCTGACCGTTACTGAAGCCCGACACGAGTCCTGGCAGAAGGAATCAGTAAACACTGAACAGATGTGTCTCAGCTGCGGCATAAAAGGCAGTGCTAATCCGCCCCACCCCACCCTTCGGAAGAAACATGCCTTGCCATCCAAGCCAGGCCAAAGGTGGTTTCCTGAAATTAGAAGTTTTCCGAACACCAGGTAAAGGATTTCAACTGTCCTACAGTGAAACACAGCTTACGACAGAATACTACAATCCTTGGAGGATGGGTGGAAGGGAAAGCTGCCCCTTCTCTGTTAAAAATGGAAACTTTAGAGGACTACAGAGGGAAAAAAAGAAAAGAAATCTTCAAGTGAAAAATAGTAATTCCTATATTAGAAGCTTCTGCTAAGGTAAATCTCTTGCCGTCAACGGACAACCTCGATGCATGTGGGGTTTGGCTCTGGTTGAGAGTGAGAAGATGGTAAAGTGAAAAATGACTCAGAAGTTGTGACCGATGAGTCCTGCGAAGGGGGACAGGCCTTTGAAGAGGTCGTGGCTCACAAGGACCTGCGTCCAGGGGAGGCTGTTTCAGAGGGAGGGAGGCAGCATCCAACACGGCCCCAGTGATCCCCACCTCCTGGTATTCACACCCTGATGTAATCCCTCCCCTGGAGTGTGGGTTGCTAATGAATAGTGGTGGGATATCATTTCTGATACTAGTTCTGAAAGCACTCTGGCTTCCATCTTGCTCAGCCTCTGTTGTTCTCTCGCTTGCTTGCTCTGAGGGAAGCAGGCTGCCATGTTGTGAGAGACCCACATGCAAGGACTGAGGGCGGTCTCCTGCCAACAGCCAGCTGATAGCCCCCAGTCCACCAGCCCTTGGGGAATTGAATCCTGCCAACATCCATAGGAGTGGGTTTGGAAGTGGATTCCTGCCCCCCAGATAAAATTGCAGCCCTGGCTGGCCCAGAGTTGAGTCATGTGCTTTACACGCTTTATGTCAAATTCATTCTGTAAGGTAAATGTTAGTACCTCCATTGTGTAGATGAGGAAACCAAGACAGGTTAAAACGTGCCAAATGGCGTGTGACAAGTGAGTAGAAGAATGGGGGTCTGAACCCAGGAATGACTAATGCCAAAGCCCACATTCCGACTATTTCAGAAATACACCGTGTTTATTTTCCACATCTCCAGTGGAACTTAGAAATAAAAGGGGATAGTTGTCTAATTAGCCAATCAATAAGCACTAGCAGACAGCAAGAACTGGGACCAGAGCGCCGTGCTGATCAATGCCACACCTTCCCTGGGCAGGAGACAGACACAACAGCATCAGAAGCTGATCCAGACCTGTGACATAGCCTTGGGGCAGAATTCTCCACTTGCACAGTGATCCAGGTTCTTTATTTCCTTTTAAAAGTTCAAGACAATAGCTGAATCTGATGCCAATATGGGCCAAGTACTACTTCTAAGAAATTTACAAGTTCTAACTTACTCAAACAACACTATGAGGAAGTCACTGTTATAGTCATGCAACTTACAGATGGGGAAACTGGGGCACAGAAAAGTTAAATAACTTGCTCCAACTCATTCAGTTGTAAGAGCATAGCCAGGATTTAAACCCAGACTGGCCCCTGATTTTCATGCAAGGCCCCCAGCAGGCACCTCTCTGGGCCCTGGGCTGCCATGTGGCCTGGGCTCCAGGCAATGTCCACTTCCTTTACTGATTGGGCATAGCTGCCCTGGGTTTCAGCCCCCAAACTTCTGGATCCAGCTCTCACCTGCGACTTCCACTATTCAATCCCTGACTCCCAGTTCCCTGCGTTGACTCCATCTGTCCTGACTCCTGTGCTGCCCACGCCTGCACCATGGCCCAGGCCTGCTCCTGGCCTGGCTCCCAACTCACCCTCCATCCACCATCCTGAGGCTCTGCCCATCACTATGCTGCCCCAAAAACATGACCAGCCCCTGGGACAAGCCAGGGTCAATTTTGTTAGAGTTATAAACAGTCCCAATTCTGGGGATATTATGTGAAGAGAGACTATTTCCAAGCAAGGAAAACAGCAAGACAGCGGCAAGAAGAGCATTACTGTGTGGATAAAAAGATGACATATGAAAATGAACCCAACAGAGCCAAGAAGTTAGATTAAGGTTACAGACCGATCTGGTAGGGAAGATAATGGAAG
Source organism: Trachops cirrhosus (assembly GCA_028533065.1). Classification (NCBI taxonomy): domain Eukaryota; kingdom Metazoa; phylum Chordata; class Mammalia; order Chiroptera; family Phyllostomidae; genus Trachops; species Trachops cirrhosus. The sequence continues at coordinate 34,291,801 of CM052543.1, forward strand.
CTGTTATAGATCTCTAGGGCACGATGAAAAAGCAAATCTGCCCATGTTTATGCAGATAACAGAGGCTATTAAAGAGGCTATAACATTGATCATAAGGGGTCTGAATAGCCCTGCAGTGGACTGGAGTAAGAATTGCGGGGTGGCAGGGAGGAGGGGCCGTAGCACCGGCAGAGATCCAAGGCCCTTCTCCAGGACACTGTGCTGGGCAATCGGGAAGACCACGGGCTATTTGGGCAGCCATCCAAAAAGCTGAATGCAATGAGGGATGAAGAGATGGGGCTACAGAGCTAAAAGCAGCATTTCAAACAAGTCTCATCTCACTTTAGTCTTCCCATCTGTGGTGACTTTAAAAATATAGTTCCCAAATTGTCTGTCGCATCTGGGAAACAGGGTCTGTGGACAGACACCTGCCCACCAGTGAGAATTCAGAATGGCATTTCTGGTGGGGCCTTGTGGTTTAGAGATCGGTCAGTAGGGAAGACAGACTTATAGAATCCCAGTATAACAGAGCTGGGAGGCCCTTAAAGATGATGTGAGCGGCCACAGAGGGTGGGTGACATACTCAAGGTCACACAGCTGGTAAGGAAGGGTCCAGAACTCCAGAGTCCTGAGTCCCTGCTGAGGGCTACAGCTTTCCCTGGGGTGAGTGAAACGAAAGTCTTTGAAAGTGTCTCCTCGAAGGAAGTGTAGAATGAGAGGCATGTTGGTTGCCATAGAGAAAACAAGGGGGAAATGGATGAAGATGGATAAGTTCAGATCTGACTCCTCTTAGGAAAAAAAATGCTAATAATTATTATCCCTCATTAGTTTAAAGAAAGTAAGAAAACTACAGGGGTTGCCACATTAGGCTTACAGTTGTGAGTTCGCAAAACACAGAGTTCATTCTTGTATTATTGTTTATTATTATATTAATTACTTGTATTACAACTGTAAACTATGTTGCCCACCAGTATACAAAGGCAAAACTAGACAGAAGCAGTTGATTTCCACAGAAGTCAACCACCCAGGCGAACGTGCCCCACCCATCATTGATCACACTTCGGAGATCTTTGAAAGCTAACAGCAAACACGGTACCTGTTCCAGGTAACTGTCTCAGAGCCTCCTCACTTCCCCTGAGCCCACTATGCCTGCTCTTGCCTCCCCAGTCCCCAGATTTCTGAGTCTATGCCCCAGTTTTGACATTTCTTCTGGCCTCATCAGATTAGTCACTTAATCCGCCTCCCCTTGTATCTCAGCTTTCTGCGTAGCTCTGAGCTCCGTCTCATTTAACATCTCCCACTGTCCTACTGAGAGACTCCATTCTCTAGGTGCAGGCCCAGGAGGCCCATATGCTAGGCTAGCCCCTAGTCCCCTCAAGTAGAAAGAATTTGGACACATTATCTCAAAACCTAAGTTTTCACCTAGGGGTGAGGGATGAGGTTATGACAACTCTCCACATCTTTCCTTGAGACTTTAGAGCTGTGAGACAAAAAGAGAAGAACCGCAGAGCTGGCTGAAAGGCCAGGGCAGCTGGCAGTAAACATGTGGCGGCGGGGCCACGATGGTGGGAAGGGAAGGAAAGGGCTCCCAGGAGAAGATTCCCCAACGCTCCCCATCTTCTCCTATAGCTGTACCTTGACTGGGCTCCCAGGCCCCGTGGTTTGCAGAGAAGAAGCAACTGACCTGTCTTGGTCAGGACATTTTGGTTGCAAGTGACAAATCCAGCTCAAACTAGCCACACACAGCAAAAGGGGGTTTATTGGATGTTATTACCTCCCAAGTCCAGAGTGACACTGACAGGCTTAGCCCAAGCCAGGGCTCAAACGGAGTCAGCGAGTCTCTGCCTCTCCCTCCTTCTCTCAGCCTGGCTGCCACCGGGGTGATGATTTGCTTCTACAAACAGACGTTCTCCATGACTCAAGTCCCTGTCCTCAGAGCTGACTCTCCAAAGGGAACAGCAGGCTGTCAGAGAAGGTGACTGGCCCTGAGGACTGTATGCCCAGCCCGGGACTGACTGCATTGGCAGGAGGTGGGACTGGGGTGAAAGAGGCACCATGGCTAATAGCGCCAATGGAGCCACAGCGGGTCAGGGAGGGCTGGTTCACCAAAGGAAAGGATGTTAGGGGGGAAAATGTGCTCTCTGTAGGATTTTCATGTCCCATTGTCTGGGGAGCAGGATGGATTACTCACCACCTGCAGCTGGTGGCCCCTCGTCGGATTACACAGATCCTCAGCCACACTGCACTAAAAGGTTCAGCCGCCCCACCTGCTTGGCCTGTGCGAAGATATACCCAAGAGTTGTCTTATTCCCCGCTCAGCTATTTGAAGATAATACACTTGAATATTTGTCCTAATTCCCAGAAGGTCTGAGGAGGTTGGCTAAAAAATGTTTTTCATGATGATGACCTAAACCTGCAGCCGCTTTGAACAGGTACCCATGTCTCAGTGTGAAATCTCAGTTTGTCACCCAGCATACCCCATCAAGACTACAATAAACCGCTCTTCAAGAGCGTGGGTAGAAATGCGTTCTCGGGAACAGTAATAGCTCAGATTTCACTGTCTCATTACTTCCTCTGCTCATACAAAACTGCAGCGCTGAGGTTCCCAGGTGATGCCTCGGGTGGCATTCTCCATCCCCCATTTCCCACCGGGTCTCGTGGTCTCTGATCGCCCAGCTCCTCCTTCACAGAGCACCTCCACTGAGGCCCTGAGGCTTGCTGCATGCGGCCACACTGCTGGGTCCCAGGCAGAGGTGGGCAGCAGGCCCCACTCCCTGACCCTGATTCACATGCTCATGTGGAGATCAGGAGTGTGTATCCCCCACGTCCACTCTGTGATAACAGCTCCTTCAGCCTCTGCCTGCGATCTTTCCCTCCAATGGGACTGGGACACCCGTCCAGGGGCTGGAGATGGGCCAGATAGCAAATCAACTCCCACAACTAGAGCTTCGCCATTCATTCATTCATTTCATAATATAAGCTGTATATATAAATTTTTTCATATAAACTATATATATATTTCCTATAAACTATATATACATTTTTTCAACAGTGCCTGGTATATCAGGCACTGTTTAAATTCCAGGACATGACAATGAAAAAAAGCAGACAAACACCCTTGCCCTCTTACAGTTTAAAATTTACTTTGAAATATAGATAAAAAATAAATAGAAGCAGCCCTGTGTGGTATGGCTCTGTGGATTGAGTGCCAGCCTGTGAACCAAAAGGTCACCATGGGTTCAATCCCTGGTTGGGGGTGTGTGAGAGGCAACTGATCAATGTTTCTCTTGCACATCACTGTTTCTCTCTCTCTCTCTTTCTCCCTCCCTTCTCCTCTTTCTAAAAACAAATTCATTAAATACAGTGGTCAGGGAAGGACTCTATGGACAGATGACATTTGAGCAGAAACCTACAAGGAATGAGCATGTGAAGCACACAGGTTGGTGGGGAAGGGCATCCCAGGCAGAGGGCACTGCAAATGCAAAGACCCTGAGGGCACACCATGCCCAGCATTTGGATGAACAGTAAAGCAACCAGTGTGGCTGGAGCCTGGTGAGCAGTGGAGAGTGCAGGAGCCGAGAGGCAGTAGAAGGTGGATGACCCAGAGCCTTGTAGGTCGCTGTGAGAGCCAGATCCCCCTAGACATGTCTGAAATTACCTTTGAGCTTCATCTGGATTCACAGAGGAAAACGTAGGGTATGGGGGGGCATGGAGCTCCCCATAAGACTTCACAGTCAAACTAGGCTTTGAAGGATGACCAGGCATTCATTGGGTGGGGGAAAGAAGAAGAGAGCATCCCAGATGGAGAGAGAAGAAATTCACAGGTGAAGAGTGACGAAAAAATAAAACACGTTTCGGAGATGGCTGGCCTTCCATCTGGCTGGAGTTTAGCACAGGAGGGAGTCAGAGCAGAACACAGGGCTCAGTAGTAGCAGGGGCCAGATGGGAAGGGCCTGGCAGAAAGCGGCACCTCCTGCTTTGTTAGGAGCACACCCGCTTCCTGGAGAAGCTCATTAGCCCCTCATGAGCTGAAGTCACTTTGTTGACTTACCTCAGAGTAAGCAAGCACTGTTCTAGGAGGCAAATGGCCCATCTCCCTGGTCTCCTCCCCAGCCCACCTCCACTCCCATTATCCAGGCGGCTGCCTCAGGCCACATCAGACATGCAGATGTGCTTGTGGCTTTCAGAAAGCTTTTCCCTAATAAGCAAGCTTTTTTACTTAATCTGGGAAATGAGGGGCTATTAAATTAATTTCTGAGCTGTTATTGCCAGAAAGCTAAGGACAGTGGAGTCACAGGCAGAGGGAGAGTGGGGGAGGCAGACAAGACAGCAAAGAGGTGGCCGAGTTTGCGAGTTCCTGACCTGGGTCTGCCCACCAGATTCATTCCAGCACGTGGGCTTCCTTCTGCCGCACAGCCACTGTGCTGAAGACACTCAGTAATTAAAATAAGAAATGAGAGTCCCCGACAGCTTATTGTGCCTGGGGCCCTAACAATAATGGAAAGGTGGCCCACCTCTGCCATGGGGTGAACCCAAAAGTAATTACCAGGATACTTTGCGGATTATTGAATAAGTCCCTGTAACTGGCACATTGATTTATATAAGACCCAGAGATTTTGAGAGATTTGAAAGAATATTAAGAATCAATTGATATTTTAATTTATTTCGGGGTCCTGGAGACTCCAGCTCTGCAGAAAACCGCCGGGAGGAAACAGTGACCTTGCTACGCAGCTGGCAGGCGGGCGGGCGGGCGGCACTTGGGCAGGAGCCTGTTTGGTAGCAGCTGCAGGGAGGGACTTCTCTGCTGTGGAATGTTCTCTTTCTTCCTGACATCAGGCAGCCAAGGGTTGGGGGGCTCCGGGGTGAGTGTGCTCTGGGCCCGTGGGAGGAGGCTCTCAGCTGGGAGATGTGGGGCTTCCTCCTCCCAGGAGAGAGTCCTCATGGCCTGGAGAGGGGAGCCCACAGACTGTCTTTCCTTTTCAAGGACACACTGCTGGAATCTGGGGACTTCTTCATGGAGCCACTGGATGAATGACATCTTTGGGGGGGATCCAGCATGTTTTCCCTCGGGCCATACTCTCCCCACTCCCTCCCTCAGGAGGCACGAGGTTTGGCCCAGCTCTCTCAGAGCACCTGAGCACCTGTCTCCGACCATAACCATCCACACCCCTGACTCCACTGTCAGACTGGAAGCTCCCTTTGGGCAAGGGCATGTTTGATCCCTGTCTGTGCCCCCAGAACCAGGTACCATGCCTGGCCCAGAATAAGCAGATGTAAAAACAATGGATTGAGTCAATGAATGGTCAAATGAACTAACACCAAAAAAATAAGTATTTGTTCATGAAAATGTTTTTTAAAGGTCACATGATATGTTTGGGTCAGTCAAGTTTCAACAACAGAGAACACATCCACATTGGGGCCTGAGAGTTTAGAAGGTCAAGGCAGCCTAAGGAACTGGCCAAGGCAAGCAGCGCCCTGGGGCTGGTAACGGTGAGGGGAGACAGAGCTGTTGTCACCCCAGGCCTGGTGGAGCTAAGGGAGGGGCAGCGACCCAACCTGGAGAGGGCCACCTGACAGGAGCTGTGGCCTTCGCAAGGGAGGCAGCCAGCCCCTCCCTACCTGTAGAGACCTTACTTTCTTCCCTTCCTCAAATCCCCTCCTTCATTCTCCACTGCCCAAAGCCCATTGGAAGCCAGAGGGCAGGGGACCCCCTTTATTCATGGCAGACAGGAGTGGAGAGAGACCCAAAGGGATGAGCTATTAAATAACTCTGCCCATGCCATTCTGAGTTACCCGCCCCATGACAAGAGCAAAGGTGGGCTGTCGGGCCCCACTGATGACCTCACCCAGTGGTGGGAAACAGGGCGACTTCGTCCCCTGGGAGATATTGCGCACTGTGTGCACTTAGTTTGCCTTTTTCAATTTGAGGTGGGAAGGAGGAGGGATGTTACCGGCTCCTGCAGGGTAGAGGACAGAGATGCTGCAAAACATATGAAAATGTACAAGGCAGCCCCCACAACAAAGAATTATCGAGCCCACAATGTTGGTAGTGCTGAGGTTGAGAACCCCCGGCCTAATAAAATGTTGCAGGTGAACCCCGGCTCAGGGCAGGCACTGTGCTGCCCTTGTGTGGGCTGGAGACTGTTGTCCTCACTCTTCTGGAAAAGGTGGCATCATTAGGTCTGACCCACAGCCAGTGTCTTGCCTTCCTGTGTACCTTAGAGATGGAGCCATATTCAGGCAGAAGCCCCTCCGCTCTCCGTCTCTCCTCGCTGAGAGCGGCGTCTCCAGCGTGGCTGGGGTGAGGGAAGGGCAGGCCGCATGGCACTGTCCGAGCCACAGGCCTCCACAAGAAGGCTTTGCCTTCTCCCAGAGGCCAAACCACCTTCTCAATCCCCTCGTTTTCAGTTTTATATTCACACCCTGAAAACATTTGGTAAAAGTGAATCAAGTCTTGCCATCTGTCTCTTACACTTTTATTATATTTATAACAAAAAGAAGAATCAGGAGGAAATTGAATTCAGACCGCAAATAAGGTGCTGCTTGCCTGGCAGCTGGGACCCTCCGAGCAAGGCCGCTCCCCGGGGAAGGGCCAGGCTCCGGGCGTGCAGAAGTGGAGAGCACACAGAACCTGTTCCCGTCATGCCCTCATGCTCTGCCCACCGCAGCCCTGGAAAGCAGGGCTTATCGTCCCCATTGGTAGATGAGGAAACTGAGGCTCATCAGGAGGAAATTAGTTGTCCAAGACTGTGCCCCCAACAAGTAGCAAAGCAAGATCTTTAGTCCTACACTGGGCCTGTCGACCCCAAGTGTGGTCAGCAGTGCTTCCTATTTCATCCTGACCTCAAATTGGTCCTAACTCATTCCCACTGGGGCCAGGTACCACGTTAAAAGTTGTTGAATATGATACTGTATGTCAACTATACTTTTAAAAAAACTATTGGAGTTTAAGTAACTGTGGTCCTCAAAAAGTCTTATTTTTCTTTCTGTCACATCTTAGAGAGTTGGTCTCTCACCGGACCCTCTGGGGTCAGAACTGGGGAGAGAAAAAGTTTCATTCATACACTTGCGCTCAAATGCTTACTGAGAGCCAACGTGCCAGGTGCTGCGTGTGCGATGGCCAGAGAACCCCATACCGAGCAGAGCAGGCGATCTTGAAAAAGAACCCTTGGAACCAGATCAGAGAAGACCGTAGCAATGGAAGACTGCATTTACTGAGCTCTCAGTATGAGCCAGCTGCTGTTTAAGTATTTTACACTGTACTTTATTCCTACTCACTACCGTTAGAGCTCCCATGTTACAGGTAAGAAAACGTAAGCAGTAAAGGAAATTGCTCAAGGATACCGAGTTTGATATTTTGGGCTCTGTTCTGACACATGTTACATGGATGAACCTTGAGGACATTATATTAAGAAAATAAGCCAGTCGCAAAAAGGACGAATATTACATGATTTCACTCATATGAGGTACCTGTAGTGCCATATATTAAAATTTGCAGAGACTGAAAGTAGAATGATGGTTGCCAGGTGACAGGGAAGGGCAGAATAGGGTATTATGGTGAAGTGGGTACAGAATTTCAGTCTGGGAAGGTGAAAAACTCCTGGAGACGGATAGAAGTGATGGGTGCACAACCACATGAATGTACTTACTGCCACCGAACTGAAAAATGGTTAACATTGTAAAGTTTATATTATATATATTTTGCCAGAATAAAAAAGTATAAAAATATAACTTGTAAGTTGACCATTAAAATTCACAAATTGGTAGGAAACAAAGGTTGGGCACTGGAACCCAGGAATGTGGGTGGTGGGTGGAAGGGCAGGGTGGGGGAACCGGGGGCTCGGCACAAATGTCCTGTTCCCACGCCGCCTCCTCACTAAATGCTCTCAGACCACCAGACGGCAGCCGGCCCCGTGAGCCCTCCCCACTGCTTCTGAACACCCCTAGCCTGTCTAGTCAGTAAGTAAAATTAGCATCTCATTCAACAACAGTAACAGTGGATACTGGGAATTAAACAGCTGTAATGCCAGCTCCCATATCTCCCAGAGTCTTGATGCCGTGTTCAGTATTTTCTGTCTCATTGAATCTTAACAATTGTGTGTTTTTGTTAATCCTCCCCAAGGATATGTTTTATTTATTTTAGAGAAAGAGGAAGGGGGAGAGACAGAGAGAGGGGGAAGAGACAGAGAGAAGAGAGAGAAACACCGATAGGAGAAACATCGGTTGCCTCCCATATGCACCCTGATCAGAAAACAAACCCAAAACCCAAGTATATGTCCTGACCAGGAATCCCAACCCACAGCCTTTTGGTGTATGGAGCAACATTCCAACCAGCTGAGCCATCTGGCCAGGACAACAACTGTGCATTTTATATGTAAAGAACCTGAACCTTTTAGAGATTAAATAACTTATCCACCTCACCGAACTAGCAAGAGGAAGAGCTGGGATTTGAACCCATGGCTGTCTGATGCCAAAATCAAGTATATTATCCTGTACTGCCCCTAATATCTTGAGGTCTAGTGAGCACGATGAGCATAACCCTGCCTGTTACATAAATAATCTCAAGTATGATGGCAAAGAAAATGCCACTATAATGACCTGGACAATTTAAAGTCACTTGAAGATTGGAAAACATGCTTGGTAACCTAAACCCTTTGAGGATTTCCATGGAAGAAACATGTAAATGAATTTAGGAGCATCCACAGGGTGCTTGGCCAGCAGCTGTAAATAGCACTCCTACTAATTTCCATGTAATGGCTCCTGGTGTAAAGGGTAGTGAACAATTGTAATACTAGGCAGGTTAATCTGCTCCATTATTTATACTTTGTAAACTGTTGAGCAGTGAGGCATTAATGGTTTTGCCAAAGCGGAGCAGAGCAGAACCTGCAAAGGCCTCCCTGCCTTATTTGTTACTCGGGAAAAGGCAGTTGTTTCATTTGTGACTCTGGGCACAGTGCAGAGGAAACAAGCACCCACAGGGAATGAGTGGCCTCAGGCCAGTCCTGTCATTTCATGCTAATGGCTTATAGGAAGGTTCAGAGGGGTGGTGGTGATTAAAGCCATCTATCACCAGCAGGCCTCCACTAGTCTTGGAGTCTTGGGTTTGAAGGTGAGTTCCCCTGTGTAACTACAGTGTAAGTTACTATGTAAGTTACGAGAAGTTTCCAGAGCCCAAGTCTGTCCCCACCCACCTGCCCCACAAACCTTTTGTCAAAGCAATTTATTCAGGACACTAAAAATATGATTTGGTAAGCATTCTTTTACTGTGTTCTGAAGGGAAAAAAATGAACTGTCAAAATTTAGGGGCTGAACATAGTCCTTAAGATGCTTGACGATCAGGCTGCTTTTCTTTCTTTCCCTATCTGTTTCATCTCTAACAATACATACTTCATGGTATATACTGGAAAGATCATGGATGTTACGGCAGGACAGAATGGGTACACATCTCATCTCCCCACCCCACCCAAGCTCTGAGATCCTAGCAAGACACTGCATCTCTCTGAGCCTTCATTTTGGGGACATTGCTGTTTTGACTGTCGTTGAGTAACCCTGAAAACCCATGAAGGGTGAATTTGCTAATGGGTCAGACAAACTGTATGTTAGATGGTTCTAAGGGAATGGGTCACCCACCACCCAGCACCCACAGCTCCACACAGCTCTGATGGTCTTGCCTGAACTCAAGTATAGATTTTAAATACCATTTTTATTGTAAAATATAACATTTATTTTAAAAAAAACACAAAACAAAAATGTACAGCAAAGAAAAAGAAAAAATGTGGAGGGCAGCATTTGTCACAAAGAAACACCTGTGAAATCAATTTCCAGGTGAAGATTTAGGTCAGGGGTCAGCAAACTTTTTCTATAAAAAGCCAGATAGTAAATACTATACTTAGCTGACATGGTCCCTTTAGCAAATACTCAGCTCTGCCAGAGTACCACAAAGCAGCCATGGATAATACTAAATAGGCGGGCCTGATTTGTTCCAATAAAACTTTATTTACAAAAACAAGCACCAGACTAATGTGCTGGCCTCTGATTTAGATGATTATTAACACTCCAGAAGCCATACCATGGCTTTCTTCTCAACAATTATCCTGATTTTTATGGCAATTACTTCCATGCTTTATCATTTTGCTACATAAATATACACCCCTAAACACTAACATGTTGCCTGGTTTTACACTTAATATAAATAGAATCATACAGTATTTATTCTTTTGAGTCAAACTTTCCCAACCAACATTATGGGCACATAGCTCTAGATCATTCATCTGGACTAGCTGTGCACATCTCGGCTGCTCCGTCTGGGGCCTGGGTGAATGAGGCAGCTATGAATGTTCTTCTGCAAACATCCTAGCACACAGGTGCTTGGAATGCTGTTGGGTACAAACAGGGACGGACTGTTGGGTCATGGAGTATGTATACGAGCAACTTTAGAATGTAATGACAACTCTTTCCCATAGAGGTTGTGTGACTTTACACTTCCACCAGCAATGGATGTTAAGAGTTCCACTTGTTCCACATCTATTCCAGCACTTGTTACTACCAGACTAAAAATTTATCCATTCTCATTGAGTGTAGTGATATCTCATGGTTTTCATTTACGGTCCATGACTGATAATGGGGCCCAACATCTTTTCATTTGTTTGTTAACAATTTAGATATCTTTGACTGTGAAGTGCCTATTCGAATCTTCTGCCTTTTTGTATTGGGTTGTTTGACTTTTTCTTGTCGGTTTGTAGAAGTTCTTTGTATATTCTTAGTATCAGCTTTTTGTCTGATATGTGTATAGCAAATATTTTTTCCCACTCTTGGCTGAATTTTCACTGTTTTAATGGTGTTATTTGATGAACAAACATGTTCTCAATATAGTAAACTGCATTAATATTTTTATTTATAGTTAACACTTATTTAATATTCTGTCTAATGAATCTTTCCATACACCAAAGTTATGAAGATCTTTACTTTTGCTGTTGCATTTATTCTAGATCTAGCTCATTAAACTTAGGCAATGTTATTAATAATACATGTTATTATCATCATATCACTTTTAATATTAGCAGAATCTCTATCAACGCTGTCTTTTTCATTCCTAACTTTGGATACACACCTTCTCTCTTTTCTTCCTGATACACTCAGTAGAAGTATATCAAAGATATTAGTCTTTTCAAGGAACCAAATTTGGGGTTTGTTGAATCTCTCCATTGTGTTTTCTTTGTTTCATTCATTTCTGCATGTATTTATTATTCATTTACTTCTATTTTCTTTGCTATTAATGTGTCATTCTTTTTCTAACTTCTTGACAAAGAAACTTGTTTGATACTTTCCAGTATCACAGTATAAAGATACTTTCTTCTTTACATCCCTACACACAAAAATTTTGACACTTTTATTATTTAGTTCAACACTTTTCTCTAATGTTCCTTGTGACTTCTTCTTTGACCCACAAGCTATTTTGAAATGTATTTCTAAATTTCTAAAAAAATGGAAAATTTTTAGTATGCCTTTGTTATTGATTTCAGGTTTAATTGCATTTTAGTCAGAGAACGTATTTGGTATGATTTAAGTTCTCTGAAGTTTGTTGAGACATGTTTTGTTACCCAGCATCAGGCCAATTAGAACAAATGTTCTAGTTTTAACTTATTGGGTGGAAACTTATTTTTCTGAAGTTAGACAAGTTGATACTAAAGTTTATGGAAAAACACGCACACAAAATAACTAGGAAAAATACTGAAAAGCAAGGACTCTGAGATGGAACTTGCCTTCCCAGGTATTAAAACATACTATAAACCCTCTCTAACTGAAACAGAGTGGCACTGGTATAGACCATTCTGCGTGGCGTGGGCCCAACCCACGGCTGCAGCTGCCCACGTGTGAACACTCGCGGTGAGCCGAGTGGGGGCTGGGTCTCTCTGCCGGAGACAGGCAGCGGCACAGAGGGGAGACTGGTTTCTCTCGCCTCCCTTTCTTCCCGGTGCCCACCTGGGGAGACCTTCCCCAGCCTGACACCAGGTGTAGTCCTGGACACACGGGCACAGTGGCGCGTGCCTGTAGTCCCAGCTACTTGGGAGGCTGAGGCAGGAGAATCGCTTGAGCCCAGGAATTCTGGGCTGCAGTGCGCTATGCGGATCGGGTGTCCGCACTAAGTTCGGCATTAATATGGTGACTTACCGGGAGGTGGGGGGGCAGGCCCCCAGGTTGCCTAAGGAGGGGTGAACCCGCCCAGGTTGGAAACGGAGCAAGTCAAAACTCCAATTTTAAAAAAAGTAAATGTATTTGCCAGTAGAGAAAAAACTGTTTCTGAAAGTTGTGAATGTGTTCATAAATTTGTCAATCTAAAGCATGCTCTAAGTGGGATGGGGGTGTGACATGTTAAAAAAATATTAAGAATCTTCCTTGTTTATGCTGGAGCCATGACCCTTTATTGTAAAACTGAAATATAGGTATAATGTCTCCTGGGGAGAGCTAGCCCTTCTCCACGGAAGACTAAGTACCACTTTTTAACTCAGTACCTGTAAACACTGATTGTTTCCTTGGGGAAGAACTGGCTATTCTCCCGGAGGGAATGGTTAGTCAATCGAGTCACAAAAGGCCCTTGGCACATAACCATTCTTGTCTAAAACATATTTTTTCAGAGCACCCCCCCATCTTTCCCACTTTCCTTGAAAACTCGGAACCTAGGAACCACCAGGTCCTGAGAACAACTTGCTTCTTAAACTCATTGCAGCTTTCAGAAACAGCAGGGGGCCTGTCTTTCCTAGCAAACAAATTACTAAAGTATATCCTGATTGCCAAGCCCTTAACAAGGCACCCCCATTTACAGAAGTTAATCCTCGAGGACTAGGTTCTCAAATAATTTGACAAACAGATGTCACTCATTACCTCCCTTTGGAAAATTCAAATACGTTCATATTTCTATTGATACTTACTCTGATGTCCTACATGCATCTGCTTTAACAAGAGAATCTGCTAAAAATATACAAGCCCATTGGCTTGAGGCCTTTAGTCATTTAGGATGGCCTCAGTAAATTAAAACTGATAATGGCTCAGGATATCTTGCCCATTCTACTCAGGCTTTTCTTCAGCGTTGAAATATCCAACATAAAACAGGAATACCTTACAATCCAGCAGGTCAGACAATTGTAGAACGGGCTCATCATACTTTTAAAAATCTTTTTAAAAAACAAAAAAGGGGGAGTCATGAGTCTTCCCCCCCAAAATTTGATTATGTTAGCCATGTTAGCCATGTTTACCTATAATTTTCTAAATTGTGATGAATCACTCTGTACTCCAATTAAGAAACATTTTCAGAAGAAGGAGCCAAAGTCATCTTATCCTCAGGTTTTATATAGAGATTTGCTGGGAGATGGCTCTTGGCAAGGCCCTGTAGATCTCTTAACTTGGGGAAGAGGGTATGCTGTGTTTCCATCCCTACAGGTCCTGTCGGCTTCCAGCCAAAAGAGTAAAGCCTTATCATGAGCGGGACAGACACCAAGCTCTGCTACCTGGAGCCGAGAACCAATCGACTGACAGACCACATGGCCCAGCTGACCCTGAACAACCAGAAGGAAAACGGACACCCACACGGTCACTTACGGGCCTGGGTCTGCCAACGGAGGAGGATGGGGCCTGCCCCAGTGACAGAGGCCGAGGCTCAAGCACCTTCTGCAGAGGGCAACAACCCCTTGGTGCCCCGTAATGTTCAATGGTTGAACCCTAAAAACTGATTCAATGGACTGAATTTACAAGTTTGGGTCCTAGCAGCCCATTGATGCCCCTTTCTCTTAATCCTTATTTGTGCTTTATGATATATAGAGGTTGCTTTCTTAAGATTGCATTCAGGAACAGCAAATAGTAGGTTTCACAGGTTTAACAGCTACAATAGCATTTACAAATGAAAAGACTGGGAGATCAGATGTTGGGAACCGCCCTGCCTAGCTTCAGGAGCTGTAAACCCCCCATGGCTAAGGCTGAGTGAGAGACCTTGGGGCCATAAGCCACTGAGGAGACAAAGCTCATCCTCCTGGCAGGAGCACCACCTCTGCCTACTTTACTTCACCCTGCCTGGCCCCCAATGCTTGGTCGGTTAGCCAATGACAGGTAAGATCCCTCATGGGAGGGGCGACCTAAGAAAGGCACGATCATGTGGGGATGCCCTCAGAGAAGGACTTGGGGGGGCTATAGAAAAAGGGGGTGATAGACCCCAGCCCCTCAGCTTTGACATAGCCTGAGTCCTCATTCTGTCTGCAAGAAGTCTCCTAATCTCTTGACTGCCTTTCCCTGCTGGACCTAAGCCTGAAACAATGCCAGAGGTGGGTGCAGCCCTGTGCTAGAAAGGGTAGGTTCCCCAGGGCAATCAGGCCTAAGAAAGAAAGCATAAAATCCTATGAAACCTGCTTTGCTAGTACCCTCAATTTAAATGATAAGGGTTCAAATCTGAAATGAGTTTGTTTCCCCAGAATTTTGTGGCACTTTAGCTATCTGACCCTGATTCAAAATAGGCCCTCAGAGTTCTTTGAATGTTATCTATTTGATCATTACTGCCTGACAGTGATCGATGGGCTTAATCTGAGAATGTGGGTTGCTTACTGATTATAAAAGCAAAGTGGGGAGATGTAGGAGACCATTCTGCATGGCATGGGCCCAACTCCCAGTGGCAAACATTTACTGCAAAGTAACTTCCTAAAATCCATGCTAAACCTTCCAAGGATGAGTGTAACCAGTTCAACCACTTTTGCCTTTCCATTTGCAAATATCCTTCTTCTGTGATGTGATTAGCAGCATTGGCTCCTTTGTTTTCTGTAAACCACCTAAAGCAAACCTGTGAATAGTAAATGAGGACCATCAAGTAATGTTCAGAGAGATAGAAAGAAAGGCCTGTCATGGCAGAGGCCGCGGCTTTTGCTCCCCTTGAGAGAAAAGCCATGCTGTCCCTTTTCCTCCACCAGACTCAGTAGTCCGTGTGAATGTCTCATTTCATCCATAATGATGCCGACACTGCAGGCCGGTGTCTGCATCACAATGACTCGTGAACAGACAGAAAGACTGTTGAAATGGAACAGAAATTCAAGAAATATATCTAAGCACACATGGGAATCACGTGTGTAGTATAGGGAATATCTCAGATCACTGGGGCAAAAATTACTTTCATAAATGGTGTGGGAAAATGAGAGCTACTTGTAAAAATTATATCCTTTTCTCATACCAAATACAAGAGTAAAGTTGAAATAAATCAGCTATCTAAATACACAAAATTAAACTACATAAATACTAGAAGAAAATATGGGTAAATGCTTCTATTACCTGGGTGTAGGTTACAGAGTCTTTATAGTTATTGTATTGTATTTTTTATAGTTTTTAGATACCTACCAAGATTTTCAGCCTTCTCTATTGTTCTCTTGAACATTGTAACCACAGTTATTTTAGATTTGCCTCATAACTTCAATATCTGAATCCTCTGGGGAATTATTCCTGTTATTAGCTGTTACTGCGATTGCATTTCAGCTGCCAAGGAAAAAGAATAAAGAACTCTGTATTCTCTTTGCTTATAGATGCTTTCTTGTTGGCTTAAATGAGATGCCTGTAGGGGCCAGGTAGGTAACACAAATCAATAAATTTAGCCAGGTAAAAAGTAATAGGGAAGGGTGGGGACTATGGCTAACTAGGAAAACATTTCCCTCCCAAAGGTCTTCAAGTTCAAAAACTGTAAATACTTCCAAGTTAAACAAAACACATCCGTGAACTAAATTTGCTTTCCCAGGGCTATAGACTTGTGGTCCTTAAACTAGAGACTGATGTGTTCTTTCCTCTAAGAAATTTTTGGGCAGAGAGACAATAAATGCTGATGGACAGAGACTTGACTTTGGGTGGTAAACACAATACAGTGTAGAGGTGAAGTGTTATAGAATCATGTACCTTAAACCTGTATAATTTTGTTAACCAGTGTCACCCCAATACATTCAAAGAAAAGGAAAAAAGAAATTTGGGGGTAGCTACATTTATTTCCTCCTACTGAGGGATAGATCTTAGAGAACTGTTATGAAGTCTTGACAGTAACATTAGCTAACATCTATATAATCCATATTACATGGTAAGAATTCCTCTAAAGACTTTACACAAGTTCATTTAATCCTTACAACGGTATTACTGTGTCTATGGGGAAACTGAAGCACAGAGAGAGTAAAAGACCTCACCAGGGTCACTCAGCCAGTTAGTAGCAGAGCTGGGGTTCAGACCCCACAGCCTGGCTCTAGAGCCCATGGTCTTTACCACTACACGACCCTGCCTCTCAAGATACAGAGGAAGAAAAGAACTCCTATTCTGGAAGCTGAAATTCATGACCGGGTTCCACTTGCTTCGGTGGCCATGAAATCCATACAGGAGCTGAGAGAAATGTGCTGTCGTATGAGCACCCTGAGGTGCTCCACTCCCGAAACCCTGCCTCGCTGTCACCCTGTCTGTTACACACCAGGATGCATCTGACTGTCAATCCAATTAGTGAATGTAAAATTGCTGCCTTCATAAACCATACTTTGACGTTTAATATGCCAAACATGATCATTTTATGAGCAAACCAAGTTATCCATAATACATTTTTATGTTCTGCAGCTATCAAGGTGGCTTCAGATTTACAGAGTGCTAAAGAAACTATATCATAAATTTCAATTTTGCCTAAAATTGCCTTTTTTAAATGAACCAGGAAAAAATTATATTCCTGTCAATGTCTCCCCTCTAGTAGATTCAGACTTCCTGAAAAGTTGAAGTTGCTAAAAAAAATTAAGAGTCCTTCTGCAGCTCTGAGAGTCATACACACCACAGGCTGTCTTCAGTTCTGCTCTCTTCTGAGGGGGGCGAGGGAGCTTTCGGAGTTGTCCATATACCCATGGGATTGGGGAAGACAGATCCACTCTCAAATTTTAAATAGTTTAGATGCTCTGTAGTGTGTAGTCTCGGAGCTCTACAAAGAGGTTGCTAGAAAATAGACCTTGCTGGTGTTGAGACGAGAGGGTGTGGGGTCTCCCAGTGGCCACACTGAGGGTCTGAGGAAGGAGTTGGTGGGCCCGTGGGCTGCAGATGGCTGAAAACCTGTGCGCTGCAAAGCTCACCCACTCCCTCCTCAGGACTGGATGGTAGCAGACGTCTCAGGTGCTGGGAGCCATCCCTGTCCTCTTTGAAACACACACTGAGTGAGAGGGTGGCAGGACACGTCATCAGGAACCTCTGAAGGCTCAGTGAATCTCTGAGGGAGGGACACTGATGAGGCCGGACAGGAGGGAGAGCACACACCTTGCTTTCAAAGGGCAGGAAAACAAAGAGCACACTGGATTCAAGACTGGTCATTGGCTCCAGTTGTTACACCCCAAACCCCATGAATGGGTCTGGGGTGGCCAAGGATAGAGAGGCAGAACAATGACAAAAATCAATAAGATCAGTGAAACAGAATAGAAAGCTACGAATTGACCCCAGTATATATGAGACTTTAGCTTACAATAGAGGCAGTTTTTCAAATGACCAAGGAAGCCATGATTATTCAATAAATTATTTGATACAAAACCCTAACCATTAGGCCAAAAGGAAGTCAGGTCTCCACCTTATACCATACAGAAAAATAAGCATCGTATAAATTAAAGATTAAAATTTGAATGTTTATTATAAAAAAAATAAAAGAAAATATTTAGAAAAAGGTGAGAGCACATGAGCAAATTTATAAAACTCTATTGTCCAAAACCTACGTAAGTAAACAAAAAGAAGTAAATAGCAAATAGACCTCTGACATTGAAACTACAGTAGGATTTGAATCTCACATCGCAAATTTCAAGAAATAACCTAAAACTGAATTAGAAGGTATTTGACTATAGGAATTGTCAGAGAGAGAATGCAAAACAGAGTCATGGAGACTAAAGAAAAACCAACACTCTTTAAAATCATACTAACGTCCACATTTCCACACCCAGCTTGGAGCAGTGGGAAGCAGGGCTAACAGCGGCCACAGACAACAGGCAGTGCCCCGCCTACAGCCCCCTCTCCCCAGCACACGGAACTTCCTATGCATCGTGTGAGCCCGAAACCAGAGAATTCACCCCGAAGGATAACTATCTGTACTATGCTCGGCAACTTTTCTGTAAATCTAAAGTTATTCCAAAATAGAAAGTTTAGAAGAAAATCAAGTTAATAAAAGAGAAAGATATAGAAAAGCTACATGACATAATTAACAATATCAACCTAAGAACAGAAATTACTCTTTATTCTCCTGTGGCCATGAAATGCAAACATTCTCTATATATTAGAAAAGAAAAAAACTCAAAATTTCTTAAAAGTAAAAACATCAAACCATATTATTTATAATTCAAAATTAAATCAGAAACAAACTGAAGTCTCTGACCATTTTTAAATTTTAAAACTTTCTCCCATACCCTAAACAAGTCTTTATTTAGGAAGAAATTAAAACCACAATCACAGAAAGAAGAGATTACTGCTAGTAGCATTTTTCTGTAACCATTTTCCTTCCGCCCTTATTTCAAACGTCACCCTGATTTAGTTCCTGTAGCCCCTCTTCTCCAGGCAGCCATCTGCTTCGGGTGAGGTGAGCTCTACTCCCACCCACAGGAGGTGAATCTTGATGGACTTACGTTAAATCGGTGATGAGCTCAGGGTGGACACATAAAACAATCCTAGCAAATAAACTTTGAAGGAGAAACAGAATAGAAAGCTACAAATTGACCCCAGTATATATGAGACTTTAGCTTACAATAGAGGCAGTTTTTCAAATGACCAAGGAAGCCATGATTATTCAATAAATTATTTGATACAAAACCCTAACCATTAGGCCAAAAGGAAGTCAGGTCTCCACCTTATACCATACAGAAAAATAAGCATCGTATAAATTAAAGATTAAAATCTGATGAGTGATTTCCGGGAAAGGCTTACTTCAATGCTAATAAGAAGCAGCCCCTTTTCTGCAACTGGAAATCATTATAGGCAGGTGAAGCCCAAAGCTACATCTTGCCACCCTGCAGGAAATGGCCTGAGGACAAGCCCAGTACACCACCGATGGCAGAACAGGAGAGGCGGGAACATGGGTGCCTGAAGGTACGGGAACTGCTAAATAAACCAGCCCTGAAACTCCTACCTCAGACTTCTTGTTATGGAAAGCAATAACTCAAGGCATGTGAGTCTGGGCTTTCTGTTATTTGCTGCTGAAAGAACCCTACCTGATATATACAATATCTGAGAAATAATAAAAATGAAAATATTACATATTAAAATCCATAGGATATAGCCGAAACATTATTTAGAGAAAGTCCTTTTTTAAAAAATCCATCTGTTTCATTACCAACACACATCTTCTGCCTCAAATAGTTTGAGCATTGAAATGAAGAAGTTAGAAAAAAACCAATAAGGCAGGAGAGAATAATTAATTAAAAAAGAAATTCAGTGTGTTCTGAATCGCCAGCCAAACGCGGCATCCAGGCCTGCAACCGCCTGACACCAGGGCCTTCCCCACTTCTCGGCTTCTCCGCCATCGCTCAAGTTCAACCTCCGATTTGGTCCTTCCTCGCCCACTCCCAAGGCAGGGAGGACAAATGGCAACTCACCTGCTGTCCAGGGCCTTCTGGGAAGGTGAGCATTTACGAGGATGCTGCTACACTGTGCTCATCAAACCAGTCTGGCCCCGGAAGATAAGGAGCTGATTGTGGTGGTAAGGTTCCTAATATATGAGAAGGTGAGATTCCCACTCAAATGTTGGAGGGAAGGAGCCTCAAACGGTACCAAAGGGAGTCTTTGGAATGAACCAAGAGGCCTCAGGCCAGAACAAACACATCCCGTAACTTCTGTCGTGAGGATGCTCCTTAGTCCCGTCATGAGGAACCAGTAGATATTTTCACCAGAATGCTCTCTAGTCATTTATAATGAACCATGTATATTTGTGCTCAGGTCAAGGTAGAATGAACTATCTTTAAGTCTCATTCTGGAGCAAGAGTTCAGAAATTCTCCAGAAATCCTGTTGTCTTTCTCTCCCGATCTTACATTAAAAGGCCATGCAGTGTTCAGACATGGAAGACCTCACCTGACTACAACAAACAACATCCTCCTCTCAGAACAGACAAAAACGAATCACCATCCCCCAAAACAACAACAATGACAGCAGATACCCAGCACGGAGCGTTTGCCGTATGGCAGAAACTGTGCTAAACACCACATGCATCACTTCACTTAATCCTGATGAGTGAAGGAAGAAACGGGATTCAAACCCAGGCCTGTTGGACTCCACAACCTGCATATTTAACCACAACACTAACCACACCAGGCCTTTCCCTTTTTCTACCTAGTAGTGCTGAATGTAACACTTTCACGTGGTTTCCACGTTTCATCCTCCCAACAACCCAGTGACACAGGAATGAGCACTGCCGACTTACAGGTGAGGTTCGAAGAAGTGAGTCATATTCTCAGATCAGCACTGAGTAAATGGCAGAGCCAAAATCCTTCTTTCTCTAAAGCAGGCTTTTCCACGCAGCCTTTTCTCACTCTGGGCTTTGCTCCCCTGACTGCCAGAGGAACTGGGAGGACGGAATTGCCCCTGGGCTCCACAAGGAACTTTCCTCTCCGTTCCTCTTTCCCACCCCTGGAAAACAAAGCGATTCTGTGCTCTTGGAGTTTATTACCACCTTCATTATCTTTGGGTGCTTTTTAGAAATCTTGTTGATTTTTCTTCTTCATTTTCTTGTCAAGGGGTGTACACAGACTATAATTATGCCACTCAAGGTGACAGCCACTTTGGAAATTCTCCACATATCAGTACACAATTTAAGGAATTATTAGCAACCTCCAAGGAAAGCATCAATTTCAGTCAAAGTAGTTGTTTGGATAGGGGAACTTCCCAGACATGAGATCAGCTCCTTTCCAGAAGCTCCCCCGTCCCTTTTGTGAAAGGTGACTAGGGCAAAGTGGTAAATGCCTTCTTTTACCAAATATTGGAAAGCATACTCTTGTCCCAGGCTTTTTTCTCAACTGAAACAGTACTAGCCAGAACTGAGGGATAAAGAAATCAGCCCTGCCCATTACAACAGAAAGAGAGGCATACCATGTAAGTTGTCAGTCAAAGAAAGTTAAACCCTCAGCATAATGGTGGACATCTCTACAATGCACGTGTGGATGAAAAAGGGGAGGTTCTGTGGAAAGTCACTTCACAGAGTGGTCTGATCTTAAATTCCTAATTGGGCAGGTCATGGTGGGAAGCCATGCTCCCAGAATACAACTTCTTTAGTAAACGATTTTAAGCCAGACCTGACCACTGTTCTTGTGCATTTAGGTTAATAAACCTTTGAAACACCAGAAGCACTACCCCACACTGAGAGTATCAACACTCAAAAGAGCACACAATCTTGTTAACTATCCTGTAATCTGGTCCCACCTCCATGTAATCTTCCTTAGTTCCCGCCTTAATTTCTTTTTTTATTATTTTATTTTATTTTTTCCCACATTTTATTATTCAAGTACATTATTCAAGTACATTATTCATGATCAAGTACAGTCATCTCCATTTTCATCCCACCACTCCCCCGCACCCCAGCCATCCCCACTTCCCACCCTTGATCCTACCCCCAAATTAATTTCAAATGCATAAAAGAAGTTGCAATCTGTTATTCTGTGGGAGCATTTGAGACCTTGCTCCCTGACATATATTATCAGCTTGAGTCAAATGAACTCATAAATATTCTCTGCAGGTTTGGATATTTCTTATGTCAGCACGTGCTATCAGCATCTCTTACAAGTAGTTTTGAAATTCCCTAACACAGGACTACTAGGTTCCCCTCACTTCCCCTGAGTCTCAGGAGACCTTCCCTATCAAAAGCTCAGCTCCTGCCTTGCTGACCATGAGGCAGTTCTCACAGGGGAACTTGGATTTAATTTGTGTGTAACGGAAAGCCCGTGGTTTTCAGGGGCAAAAGATCTAGGGCGCGGTGGCCATCCAGGTTGTGGTGGTTGGTAGGAAACAGAAAGGTTTTATTTTAAATCTGAGACTAGGGTCTTCTTTTGCATCATAAATTAAGCCCAGGTGACAGCTTGCAAAACTCTGGTGGGTTCTGCTTCTGTCTGCGTAGGTTGCTTCAGCCCAAGCCTCTCTCTAAAAATGATTACACAATGTAAACAAAATATTTTGAAAATCTGTTGGAAGGCATAGGAAATCTGCTAAGATTATTAAAAAAATCTTACAGCATGGTAAGGATAAAATGGAGAAATGAGAATTTAGACTAGCATTTGGGATTTCTCTAGAGGTAGGGGACGATTCCAAAGGCAGTGACTGAGAGGCTGAGGAACTGAGTCAAGTTTTCTGAAACCACGCAGCTTGATGACAAAAAAAAGGGGTGGGGGAGTTCATGGTTTTTCAAGAGGGAAGTAGTTTTCAGTTCCAGAATGTTAATTTAATTCTTTCTGATAGTTTCTAAATAGTTGCCAAATATTTTTCTGCCTTGATGTTTAATCTTTAAAATTATTAATATAATTATTCAAAAATCTGTGTGGGAAAACACTAATGTCAGGATCTTTTTGAGTATGTCTTTTTGTTTGTTTTTTTCTCTCACATTATTAGGCAAATTTTGTCTTCTTGAAACCGGAGAGGACCAGCATCCGTGCTGCCTGTCACACACCAAACCCAATAAGCAAAGACAAGGATTGAATCTTTATGAACGCTTTATTCAGATGGCCGGAGATCTGAGAAGACAGCGGGTTCATACCCAAACAGACATCTTAAATTTCATTCCAAATGGCCCTTTTTATAAGGAGAACAAAGTGTAGGCAAAGGGTTTGGAATTCAGGGAAAAGTTAATTGGTTTAAAAAAATCTGCAGCGTTCTCGCCCTGGGTGTGGTCTTTAGCAGTGCCCTGGGCGGTGGTCCTCTGGCCTGGAGTTCAATGGCTCAGACCCCATCTTGAATCGTTTGCAGTCCCCCTGAGGCACAAAGGTGAAATGCTTATGGTCTCCTGGAGCCAGGGTGGGTCATACCTTTAGTTCCTGGAACAAAAGCTTTTACTTGCATTGATTACGAAGCTTATTAGCTATTACTTAAACTAAAATTTTCCCCTTCCTGAGTCCCCTATCATCCTTGCATGCCTGATTATTTTTATTGCATGCTGTACATTGTGTGTGACAAACTGTGGAGATAATTTATGGCTCTGGTATCTTACTCCAGAGAGGATTTACTTTTGCTTCTGGCAGATCACCTTTAATTATAATCAGATATTAGGTGATTGGAAGTTGAGCTTCAGACTTGTGAGGGCTCATTTATTTCTGGCTGACACTTTCTTCCAGAGGGGCAGGATCCTGGTAAACCCCATAGGCTCTTGGTTGGCACCTTCAAATATAAGGTTGGCTTTCTTTTGTTACCTATGGGAAGAATCCATTGCCTAATCCAAAATCATGAAACACAGGGATAAATACCCCTTACATTAAAGTCTTTGATCTATTTTAAATTAGTTTTTGTATATAATGTGATCTTAGATTCACTCTCTTGATCAAAATAGCTCATTGTCCCAGAATCATTTGATGAAAAGACAATTCTTTCCCCCATTGAATTGTTTTGTCACCTTATCAAAAGTCTATTCATCAAAAATGTCATGAGTGTTTATTTCTGGGCTCTCAATTCTATTTCATTGATCTATACGTCTATCCTTATGCCAATGCCAAACTGTCTGTATCTTTGTAGTAAGTTTTGAAATCAGGAAGTGTGAGTCCTCCAACTTTTTTCTTTTTCAAGATTGTTTTGGCTATTAATGGCTCCTTGAATTTCTGTATGATTATAAGATCAGCTTTTCAGTTTCTGCAAAGAAGACATAGGATTATAGGAATTGTCTTGAATCTGTACACCAATTTTGGAATAGTGCCATCTTAACACTATTAAGTCTTCTGATACACAAGGTTTAGAGAAGTTACTTACCCACAGCCAGGTAGTAACTTCTAATAACAGAAGTGCATGAGTTCTCCCCACTAACTTCTGTCCTGGTTGAGTGCTAAGAAGATTAACCTGTCCCAGCACCATCCCCCAGAGCCAAACAAAGACACTGCCATCTGAGCAGTTGTTCATGGTGCCATTTGAAAAGTGAAGCTAAACTTCTGCATACACGTAACAAGGTACAAAAAAATCTATTTGTTGAAAGAGCCCTCAAAAAGGATCCTTCCATGAACAACTTGGGATAGAAGACAGGACCTCTTAGAGGCATCTCTAGTCATCTTCAGAGGTAGCAGCAAACCTGCTTTCTAAGGAGGGTGGGCCTTTAACTACAGTCTTGCTCTACAGAATATGTTATGAAAGTTTGGGCCAGAGCTGAATTGCTTGAAATAATGGGAAAAACTGCACCTGGCCCAGCACTTTTTTGTCTGCTTCTCCTCAATGCTGCACTCAGCATCTTCTCTTACCAAATGTTGAGCAAATATTTAAGAATATTTCATCGAAGAGGCATCAAATTATCAATCTGCGTGGGGTGCCCACGTGTCTCAGTCCAGCCCTGCCTCCCCTTAGGACATGGCAGAGCCAAGGGCTCTATAGCCAGTCTCAGTAATTAGCAAGAGTTAAGCTTTTACTGTGTCCACAAACAGTATGGATTGTGGTGTTTCTGCTTAGCTGATCAGAAAATTGTAACACTTTGGCTTTAGTGTTTTCAGCAGATTTTAGCTAAGCATTCATTAATTATGCAAAACAGGCTTCAAGGGAATGATTCTATTGAGTTAATTAATATCAAGTGCTGCTAGCCAATTAGCAGCCTTTTCTCTTATTGTGGGGAGATTGTGGGACATGCCAGACAGAGCTGACTCCCCTCTCACCTTTCCTCAGTCCTACTCCATCTTCCTTCCATGACAGAAGTCAGAAGCACCCTTAACAAGGAAGGCCACAAGTCAGGACGTCCTCTCCAACCCTGAACCTAGCATCCTGGTCATCCTGGACCATTTCAGTGTTCATTTGGACATTGCACCTCAAAGTGTGGTCTGTGGACCAGTGTCACTGAGGATGCTTATTGAAATGAAGAATCTCAGGTGCATCCCCAGATTTCACGAGTCAGAATCTGTATGTTAACAATATACCCTAGTGACCCACATAGACTTAAAATTTTAGAATCACTGATGTAGAAGACCCTCCCAAGACCCTGCCCCTCATAATTCCTGGCCCTTTTTAATCCAGAAGCTTTCTGGTTGTTAACTTCAGCCACCATAGACACCCATGAACAAATCTAGAACCTTGCCTTACCTCCATCTATGTAATCTTACCATCCTGTCCTGTTTTCTGACCATTTTCAAATAGCAACATGCAAATCACTCATTCCCAGTGCATGTCTAATAGAGATCTCCTCTCCACTGGCTACCCTATATACCCAATCTGTCTGTCACTCTGTAGCTTCTTTCTTTCCCATGATAAATAGCACTTCAATCATTCTCTCTCCATTGTGCTCACCTCTCCTGCCCCATGTAGATCCTGTTACAAATGCTAAGGCTTCTTTGCTACCAGAAAATCTTTTATGTGTCTCTGGCAGCTTTCTCCCCTATTCTGGCCACTATTCCAAACTGTGACCCCTCTTTTCAAGCTCCTTGTCCCATCATCCTCCTCTTATCCCACAAAGAAATCCTAGCCATCCAGACAACTCCCTTTCTTATCCCCTTCAAACTTACCTGCATCTGTTCTCCCTCTGCTCCTTCTTCAGTGAAAGAAATGTCTCTCCTTCCATCTAAAGTTAGACTTTCAACCTAGGCCTCAGGCCCTTCATAGGTAGGAAAGGGCCCTTAAGGAACTTGGTCCCTTCAATCACTATTCCCTATAACTTGAACCTTACCCTCTCTATTAGTTCCTTCCCACAAATTATAATGTGCATGAGTCTCTCCCTTCTTTGAAAGACATGCCTGTCATAGCCCCATAGTCTTCCCAAGGTACCCTCTCTCTTTTAGCCCTTAATTAAGGTCAAGCCTTCTCAACAATCAGCTCTGAAAAATTCCCAAAATGCCACCTGTGACTGACTGTTGGATCAAATGTGCCTTACATTGTTTGATTCTCTGTGGCATTTGTACAGTTGACATGTCCTCCTTCCTAAAGCTTTCTCTTCCATTCCATTAAGTGACACCACCACCCCCTCCTCCTGACCCTATGACTACTCTAGCATTATTCAGTCCTGTTGTCCCCTTATCCCTGAAATGTCTATGTTCACCATGCTATTTCCTTAGTTTTCTGCTTTACATACTTCTTCCCTAAGTGACTTCATTCAAACCTTGATGTCAACTTCCAACATAAAGATAAACCCAAATCTAATTCTCCAACCCAGAACTCACCACAGAATTTTAGAATTCTGTATTCAGTTTTTTACTGAAGGACATTTCCATGAAGAAGACCCACAGACACCAAAAGCCTGTGTCCCACACACACACTCCAAGTCCTTTCCAAGCCTTTCCTAACTCACAGGATTAGACCACCATCCATCCTGAACCAAAGACAGAAACTTGGAGTCAAGTCTGTCCTTTTTCTCTTTTACTCTCTCCTTGCCGGCTGCCTCTCCTTACCACTTTCCCCATCTAATCTCTCATCGTCTTAGATCTGTCAACCTCTTTCTGCCCCCATTGTTATTGTCTTAATTCGGACCCTTTGTCACATCTCCTCTCATCACGAAAATATCCATTTAAGCCTCTCCACCTCCTGTCAACCCTTTCCCAATCCATCTTCCACATTATTGCCAGAGAGAGCTTTGAATAATGTAAATCTGATGATGACTCTAAGTCCTACTGTTCAGCATTCTTCAGTGGCTCCCCAAAGTCTTCAAAATAAAGTTCAAACTCTGCCTCCATAACTCCTAACTACCTCTCTCTCTCTCTCTCTTTTTTTTTTTTATGAAGTGGTTGCTCCCTTTAAGGAACTTGCCACCTTCATTTTTTTAAAGATTTTATTTATTTATTTTTAGACAGAGGTGAGGGAGAAAAAGAGAGAGAGAAACATCAATGTGTAGTTGCCTCTCATGCGCCCCACACTGGGGACCTGGCCTGCAACCCAGGCACGTGCCCTGACTGGGAATCAAACTGGTGACCCTTTGGTTCACAGGCTGGCACTCAATCCACTGAGCCACACCTGCCAGGGCCTGATATATTTCTTGCTCCACATCCCCACCACTTCCTACACGCTCCCACCATAGCCCATGTACTGAATTTATCAGGTTCTTCAAATGTAGCATGCTATTTCCTGTCCCCCCAAATTAGAAATGCCATATCCATTCCACCTGAAATGTCTTTCACACATTTCTTCTGGTTAACTGCTACTCATCCTATAAAACACAGTTCTAGTTTTATCTCTTCTCAGAAGATTTTTGACCATCCTTCCAACAATATGATACCCTTCCCAAGCGTGTTTCACAATATTGTAAATAACTATTAGCATTTTCCCATGTGTCTATGCTAAGTACCTTACCTGCTTAACCTCATTTAATCCTCATGAACACTCTATGAAGAATTATTATTATCTTACTTTACAGTGAAAAAACTAAGAGTCATAGAGGATAATTAACTTGACTGAGGTCATATTATGACTGAAGGTTTCACACCAAGGTCTGTGTGACTCCAAAACCCAAACACCGTGCTATACACCACACCATGTTCACTTTTACCAAAACATGGATCTATCGTGGTGTCCCTTAGCCTCTGGTCACATGATTGTCTTTATCTGCCCCTCTTAGCAAATGCAATGAAGTCTTTGAAGTCAGAGCCTGTACCCTTCTGATTTGGGTACTCCTACTGCAGACCATAGGGCCCCACATGTAAGATGTGCAATGAGCATGAATATATTAGCCAGCTTGGGCTGCCATTACAAAATACCATATCTGTGTGGCTTAAACCACAGAAGTTTGTTCTCATAAGCTGGAAAGTCCAAGATTAAGGTTCTGGCAGGGTCCACCTTCTGCTGAGAGTTCTCTTCCTGGCTTGCAAATGGCTACCTTCTCACTGTGTCCTCACACTATAGAGAGAAAGAGAGAAATCTTGGATGCCTCTTCCTCTTTTATAAGGACATCAGTTTCTATTGCTGTGCTTGTGTTCAAGTAGCCCTTATTTCACTTAATTGTGGCCCCACGATTCAAGAGTAGTGGTGCTGGCAATTCTGACAAACCAAAGAGAATGTGTAAAGTGCTTCCTTTAGGTGAAACAGTGAGTACAGTACGATAAGATATTTTTGAGAGACAGATCACATACACATAACTTTTATTATAATATATTGTTATAAATGTTTTCTTTTTATTGTTAGCTATTGTTGTTAATCTCTTGCTGTGCCTAGTCTCTAAATTAAACTTTATCATAGGTATATATATGTAGGAACAAAATAGTGTATATTAGGTTTGGTACTTTCCATGGTCTCAGGCACCCACAGGCAGTTAACTGCATCCTGCAGTTAAGCGGGGACTACTATAGCAGGAAGAATGTTGTAGATTTGCTAGCTCTGCTAGAGACACTGCCTCCCAAACTCAGTTAGACTCACACACACCTGCAAAACTATTTCCTGCCATTAGAACACAGGGTCCACCATGTTCTGCCAGGTTGTCATTTCCCAATGTACCCAGAATATTCCTGGGAAGCCAGAAACATGCTGTGTTCCATGCAGGGTTGGAGAGACTGGCAAGTTCCCAAATCTGTATTTGGCTTTTTCCTGAGACTCCAAAGCACTTCTACTTGTGCCCACAACTCACCAAACTGTCTTACAGAATTGGTTAGCCTCACCTTCCTAACCTTAGAGACTCAGACAACATCCAAGGGATCAAACAGTGAACAAAAGTCACGTTCTGTTGTCTTTGTCTCCGTTCTCCCTTGTAGCCCCTGACTGCAGCCAACTTCTCCTGTCTTCCTCAACTATAAAGCAAGTCTCTGCCCTGGCCAATGTGGCTCAGTTGGTTGGAATGGAATCCCATAAACCAAAAGGTCAAGGGTTCAGTACCTGGTTAGGGCGCATACCTAGGTTGTGGGTTCTGTCCCAGTCCGAGCAAAATGATAGGCAGTCAGTCAATGTTTCTATCTCACATCGATGTTTCTTTCCCTCTTTCTCTCTCTTCCTTCCTCTTTCTCTAAAGTTAATAAGCATTAAAAAAAAGCAAGTCTCTTTACACATTGATGGAGACAAGCAGATCTCATGAGAAGATGGCAGTTGACCATATGCTGAGCCCTTGATCCCTCATCAAAGTGCTGTATTATAGAGAACATAAATTAGAAACACATGGAACACCCTACAAATTCATCTTCCCACTTGAACACTGGGAGCACATGGACAGAATTTAGTGAATCTTTGCTATGCAGATGCACTGTGCTAAGTGCTGTGCACACGCTATCCCATTCGAACTTCACATTAAATCCTGAGCAGGGGTAAACGCTGTGCTGTGTGATTGGACTGGGAGGATGATGCCTGTAGCCTTCACATTTATTTCCCTTACTCAATAGACTCTTTAAAGCCAAAGAGGGAGTGTATATCGACATCCGAACCAAGCATTGAGAGGCAAACACTTCCCCCGCCCCTTGGACTCTGAAACCAAGGAAGGTGTAAACATAGGAGGAAGAAAAACCCCAATAATTGTGATACCTAGCATTTATAGCACACTTTACTGTAAGTAGATGCTACATAAGATGAGGAAACTAGGGCCCAGAGTGGTTAAACAACTTGCCCAAGGCCAAACAGCTAGTTAGTGATGAAGCCAAAATTCAAATGCAGGCAGTCAAGCCCCAGCACACACAGACTCGAGGCCACAAAACAATGCTGCCTCCTCCAAGAAGGTGAGGCTCAAGGAAACCCAGTCATTTCTGGTCAGCCAGACATCCTTTGCAAGTTAAATACTCCTTCTTGAGGGCTGAGACCAACTTCTGGGTTTTGTTCTAACAAGTAGAGCCCCGCAGAGCACCACTCGCCCTCTCTGCGTGGAGATGGGGGCTGCCACCTGCCGAGCTGAGGCCTTGCCGGGCAGCATGACACATCCCAGAGCAGCTGCTGGCAATAAATACCATGAAAAAACAAATTGAAATCTAACTGCCCTGACACTGGGAGGGAGTAGGAGGAGTCGCAGCATTGTTATGGGAAATCTGTCCTGTTGAATTTTTCATATTTCTGCTGTCAAAGTAAATTGACCAAACCCTCCCTGGGAATGAATTGAAGGCGCCCAAAGCAAAGCAAAGACTCAGTGTTCTTGTCAGAGCCCATTAAGGTGGCCAGTTCAGATAGCAGATGGTGCTATTAATGAGTAATTTCCATGGTTAATTTGAAGATTTGTATCTCTCTCTCCCTCTCTCATGTACATGTGTGTGCGCATTCACACACAAACAAACCTCAAAACATGAGGGATTTGGTTGGCCTCCAGGTCCAGCCTGAGACAGTTGGAGCAGCATGTCCCACAGGGTGTTCTGTCAATACTCGTGTCAAGGAAGGTTAATAGGCTTGGGGCTCATGGAGGGTCCTGTGCTCTGATCATTTGGAGAATGCGGGAGTAAGCAGTTATCTGTTTCCCACAGGGCTCCTCAGGACCTCGAGCACATTCGCCTATGCTCAGAGCCTCCAAGAGCAGGGCAGAGTCTGCAGAATTGACCAAATCCCTCTGCCCACCGGTGTTACAGGGAGCACACTATGGGAACTGCTTTCTTCCACATAAGCCCTGACCTTCCTTTCTCCTTTAAGCTCCAGATGCTGAGGCCCCTACCTGAAGGGGCAGAATCTGACGAGGGCAGGACAGTAGTGATCTCAGCCTCACCAACAGGGGGCCTCAAGAAGATCATGACAACAAAGGAGAAACGCCTTGACTTCCAGGTGCCTGCTGAGCATAACCTGCTCTAGCTTCAGACCTTCTTCCTCACCATAGGTGGCTCACTCCTTACAGCTGGACTTCTGTCGAGTTTCTTTGCCCAGCACTTGAACTTGAACCCCATTCTGAACCTTACTCCATTTGGTGGGACCCTGACCCTTGCCTCTTTCTTGGCACTCCCTCCCCAGGGGCTGTGTTCTGCAACCAGATACTCTGTTTCTTCCTGAGAGCCTCCTGCAGCTGGAATGTTTACTGAGACCACCACAGCGCCTCTGCCCACATGGCTTCACCAATTATCTACCACCCGAGGGACTCTGACCTCACCCACCAGCCAGCCCCTGGCATGAATGTGTATTGTCTATACCCAAGGATGACAAACTTCTTGGCTTTTGGACAATAGGGGACCCACTACTCCCACTGGCACCAGACCCACAGCTAGGCCATGTGCCAGTCTCCAGCCCACCTAGTGCCAGCTCCCTTTACTCCCCACTGGTCTCTATGGGTGAGGTCCTGGTGTGCTCAGAGGCCAGGCCCTTCCCAGGTTGCGAATGGGAGCTTGGCATTTCTTAGACAATGTCCTCACCACACCACAGGTCAGCAAGACACGCAACTGAGGTTTGAGGCTCAAGAACAAGGCCTAAGTGGTGAGAAGTCCTGGGGCTGCCCTTGCACGTGGCACCGGCTGAGCGGCGTGGAGCACATTCTGATGATTGAGATTTTCTGGGAAGAACAGGACAGTTATATTAGATCAATGATTTCAGGCATTTGGATTTTATGGACCAGCACAATTTCAAAACTACCCTTTGAGAGACTTTATAATGTTGGCAACCAGATAAGGAAAATAAATATAACAATAATCTGTAATCACCATCATTTCACAGAGGAAGCTAAATGTTATTACCAAAAAAAAAAAAAAAAAAGGTAGGAAAGACAATCTCAGCATTTGAGAAATTAGTCCTCTGGAAAATTTCTGCACTTCCTCTGTTTTACCAGAGACCAGCAGGAAACAATCCTGGATCAGCCCAGCCTGAGGGTCTGGAATTTTGGAGCCACTGCCCAAGAGGGTCCCCAGGACCTCTGCTCACGCTCGCTGCCTGGCATCCAGACACAGTTGACAGCTCAGATTGCTCAGCGGCACTTCTTTTTATGAAAACAAACGGGTCTTTCTGCAACTCTCACACCTTGGTCTTGGTTCTGCCTTTGACCCAGAACATGCTTACTGTCTCTTTTCTTAAGGTTTCCCTTTACACATCTGAAGCCTGTACCAGAGGTCTCTTCAGGCTCCACGCCCCTGGCCCCTTCTCCAGGTCAGGGTGGGATTCTGAGGAAAGAGAGAAAGGGGGAGGTCTGAGCACTGGTCTCCCTTCCTCCCAGGCCTACCTTCAACGACACAGGGCAGGAAGATGCCCAGACAGAAGGAAAGAGACCAGAGAACCAAGGGAGGTGGGGCCCCTGAGCACAGGGAACTTGGAGCCTGGCATGAGAAAGCCTTGGCGGGCTGCGGAGACATCATGGAATGGGCTTCTCCCAGCAGGGGGCATGAGAAGTTCCAAGGCTGAGCAGTTCCAGGGCTGGTCCTTTGGGTGGTCATCACAGCACAAAAGGAGACAAGCTTGTAAGCCCCTTCCCCTCCTCTGGAGAGCGCTGTCCCAGGACGCAACTGTGTGTGGGCCACATGCTAGGAGCTCCAGATAGATACTCAGAGCAGAGCTGCTCCGTGAGTCCAGGCAGCTCGGAGCCTCGAGGAAGACCTCAGCCTCCACAGCAACCTGGGGAAAGAGCCGAGGATCTTCGGGAGGCCCCAAAGCATTTGTGGGCCCCAGTTCCATGTACTGAATGTTGAGCTTAAAATTTGTCAGTGGCTTCTCATTGTTACTAAAATTTTTTTAAAAACATGAAAAGTATTTCTTAACCTAGGCTTCCAGGCAGCTTCCAGGCACTGTGTGAGGCTCATCGTGGATGCTCTACCCAAGGCGCCAAGTCCCAGCCACACTGACTGTCTTTCAGGTCTTTCATTGGAAAGAAAGGTCTTTCTTTTCATTGTACCTGCCCTCAGAAGTGGGCTGGTCCCTTCCTCTGGACCACTCTCCCCACAAGCCGCCTGTTTACCGCCTCAACTTCTCCTCAACCTTCAGATCTCAGCTAAAAGTTCTCTTCTTAAGGGGGCTTTCCTTGTTCCCCTGGCCTGGAGCTGCACTAACATGGTAGGTAGCCACTAGCAACAGGTGGCTGCTAAGCACTCGAAATGTGGCTGGTCCACACCGAGAGGTGCCACACATGTAAAATACACACTGGGTTTTTGAAAACTTAGTGTGAACATAAGAATGCAAAACATCTCATTGATATTTGTAATATTGATTAAATGTTGAAAGGCTAATAATATTTTAGACACACATAAAACATTATACTAAGATTAACTTCACTTCTCTTTTCTTTTTAAGCTTTGCTAATGTGGCTACCAGAAAATTTAAAATTATGTGTATGGCTTGTATTTAAGCCTCACAGCATATTTCTGTTGGCTGGTGCTGGTCCAGAGCATATCACCCTGGCATATGCTTGGGTGGAACCTTACAGTCCATCTTCCTGACCTTTATTGCACTTCACAGTGATGCATTCCCTGGAATGTAAACTCCATGAGGGCAGGGTCCACGCTTGTTTTGTTTCCCACTGTGTCCTCAGCTGCTAACACAGTCCTTGGCACACACACAGTAGGGGCACAGCAGATATGTATTGTCTGTATTGGTGAAATCTCTAATATGTGCCAGACACTTCACGTGCAGCGCTTCCAAACCCACGTGTGAACATGCCTATGCATGTGTGCCCGTGTATGTGTAGGGACAATGAAATCTTTTCTTTTTTTTTTTTTTTTTTTTTTTTTTTTTTTTTTTT
>CM052543.1:34325956-34380824 GCA_028533065.1 Trachops cirrhosus
TTGCAGCAGCTATTCGCGGTCGTTTATGGTTCCATATAAATTTTTGAAGTGTTTGTTCTATATCTGTGAAATATGCCATTGGTATCTTAATAGGTATGGCATTGAATGTGTAGATTGCTTTGGGTAGTATGGACATTTTGGTTGAAATCTTTTCTATTGAAGTCTTGTATAGAACCTCATCCTATAAAACAGAGAACAGCAGAACAGTTCTGAACAGAGTTGCGTAGCAGCCTCTGCTTGATGTCCCTCATTGTTTCACAGAAGCCCCTGGTTAAACCCGAGAGCCCCCAATAGATAGTATGAAGACCACAGTATTGCCGTATCCACCCCCCTCAACAGCTCAGTGCGGAATTGTGGCTGCGAGTGGTAATGGGTTTAGCAGCCAGTGCACGGTGGAGCCTATTAAACAGCAAACCCCAACTGAGCCCTCCCAGTGCACTGAAGACACCCAGTGGGTAGAGCCGGTGGGGGGTGGGGGGCGGAGGGTGGGCACTCCACGTGTCTACCTTCGGAGCAGCAAGCTGGGGACTTTGTGAGTTCAGGCAACTCTAGTCACTCTTCTAAGAGATAAATGGAGATGAATACATCTACTTCGTAAGGGATCCTGGGGGACTAAAAATGTATTGAAAAAATGTATTATAGCACTAATATAGCACCTGACACATAGTAGGTACTCAATAAGTCGTTGTTGTTACTCTTGTCATCATTATTAAAAATAAGCAAAGGCAAGCCTTTGCAACAACAGTCTAAAGAGTAGCACACTTCAATCACTTGCTAAATGTGTTTCCTTGCTGTAGCCATTACTGATCTATACCCGTGACTGATACTTCATATGGGTAAACACATGCACACACATGGAGGTATGCACTAAATATACGTGCCACTAAACCCTACCATCTGTTTTTGTAAAACATGCAGGACAGGAACTGAGCTGAATGTATTTCTATAAGTGGTCCCACACAGAGACAAGCGATTCTCCAATGGAAAGCCGCTGTGTCACCTCCCAAAAAGAATTCCATACCACTGTCTCTACAAGCTGAACAAGAGGCAAATGGACATTTTTTCCTAATTAACAAAAAAAATTTGTCTCACTTATTATTAGTAACCAATCCTAATCCCAGTTCCTGAGATGCTACCTGTCATGTTTCGTTTGAGAGGCATCATCACATCTCCCTGGTGCCAAGGACACTCCAGGTCTCTGAGTCCCAAACACAATGGCAGCCCACGTTTGTCACGCAACAGCAAGGCAGCAGGCCAGAGGGACCGACTGCCCAAAGACTTGGTAACCACCCAGCACATGTCAAAGCATAGGCCAGTGGAGCTGAAAGCCATAGCTTTTCCACTAAGAACTAGGGGAGGGAGAGTACGAAGCGAGATCTGCCAATCACTGGCTCATACCTCCTGGGCCCCAGCTGCAAGATCTGAGCCCGGAAACCAGGTGCAGTCTTGTTCCTCCCACCTTCCGTCCACAGAACTAATTCAGAAGCCGCATTCTGTGGCACTTCCACACGGGTCCATGAACCCAAAACTGGGGCTACGGAAGGCTCCATGGTATAGACAGCGCAGCGAAGGCCACCCAGAATCCCAGGCTTCCTGGGTCTGCTTCCCTCCCTCATGGCCGAAACCCCTGAGAGCACACACTGGCTGAGGGCCCGAGGCCTTTCCCTCCCCTTCCTCACTCCTTTCCACCCAGCATCGCACCTCACTCGGAAAGAGCTATTTAAAGATTCACAAAGTGTGGTGACCACAGGGGTCCGAAAACTCTTTCCATAAGTGGCCAGTAAGTATTTCTGGCTTTGTGAGACCCACCAACTCCATTGTAACTACTCATTTTTGCAACTGTATACAGAAAAGGACAAAAACATATGATTTCACTGAAATGTAAAATATAAAACAAAAAAAGTAATGAACAAAGAAAGCAAAACAAAAAGAAACCCATAGACACAGACAACAAACAGAATGGTGGTTAGCAGAGGGGAAGGAGGGGATGGGAAAGGGAGTCAAACACATGGTAACAGGTAGCAACTGAACTTTACGTGGTGGGCACACAGTGGAGTACACGCATATCAAATTCTAGTGTTGTACTCCTGAGAGGGATATAGTGTTACTAACCAATGTTACCTCAATTTAAAGAATAAATTTAAAATGCAAACCTCTCCTGTTGTAGTGCAAAAGAAGTCACAGATAATAAGTAAATGATGGATGTGGCTGTCTACCAACAAAACTTATTTTACAAAAGCAGGTGGCAGGTAGAATTTGGCCCAAAGGCTATAGACAGCCAACCCCGGCTTTACAATAAGAAAAGTGAAAACAAATGCAGGTGTCAACTGGAACTATTTTTTTTTTAATGAACTAGGTTGGGTGGGATGGGATGGGATAGACTAGAATAGAACATGCAGAGTTAATTGCATAAAGAAATATGTACAGTTTTGTGAATATTTTGTTACAAATGTTTTATCCAAACACATACAGGTATGTGACTGTGTTCTAAATAATGATAATGTATTTCTTAGTCTGAGTCAGAATCAGAAAAATTTGAAACTCACTAGTATAGTGGTTAGAATCCTCAGCAGGAAGCCAGGGGCTCTGGATTAAAACCTCTCTTCTGCCGTCAGTCTAGACTTAGATCTTTCAGAAGTCACTTCCCCTCAACTGGGCCTCAGTTTCTTCATCTGCCGATTGAGAAATTTGGAAGTGAGGCCCGAGTTAACTTCTGATCCTGAGATTCTGTGGAGCATAGTTACCACGTCGTGCAGGTAACCAGGGACACCTGCAAACCAGCTGATCCGGCTCAGAGACTTCCAAGCAGTTCAGTTTCATCCCCAGGGTCTCTGCCCCTCCCAGGCCTATCTCTTTTTAGCTAAGAAATATTTACTTCATTTCATAGCTTGAGGCCACATTTAACAAATCAGCCCCGGTATGTGGATGAGACCAAAGCCTACAGAGGAGGGATTTGCCCAAAGACATTCATAAATGGCTGAAACAAACTCAAACATTGGTTTGTTTTCTATATCTAAAGCCCCTGCCTTTTTATCCATGCCATGGTCCTCTTTGGAGAGATCAGTTTGCTGCAGCCTCAAACTCCAAGCTATAGTTCATCCTTTGCACCTACGTGGGAAACTGCCTATCAATTCCTAAACACTTAAAAATGAAGCAGTACCAGGAACCAGTGCAGGTTTACCAAGAACAGGTAATGTCAATGCAGGTCCTTTCCTTTTTTCATGGGTTATTGGATCTACAGACCAGAGAAATTAAGTAGAAAGCATATATCTGAGCTTCCAGAAGGTCTGACAAGGTGTCTTGTAGGGCCCTGTAGAGTGGCTAGTGAGATAAAGGCTGGAGAATGAGTGAGTGAAGCAGGTTCATAGTTGGCAGATCAACTATAACCAAGAAGCATCATTTAATGGAGCAGAGTTTCAGGGATGGGGACTCAGATGCTTATGAATGAGCACAGAGAGGGGTGATGTTACTGGACTAAAGGTGTCCATTCACCTGCCCAGTCAAACATAAACAGGAGTTCGCAGCAAAGAAAGTAGAGGTTGATTAGTTTAGGAAATGCTGCCAAGCCCAGAGTCACAGGTGAGCTAGTGCTAAAAGACCTGGCTCCCCCATGGCTTCCAGGGGATGGGTTACATGGGGGGAAATTATTAATCGTGGGGCTAAAGGAGATGGGTCATGGGCTCTACTGATTGGTTGGGGGCAGGATAAGGAGTTGCTGATCATTATATCAGGTCCTAATGTCAGCTATGGCACTTTTTGTCTGTTTTCATGAGGGTGTAGTCCCTAGGGTGGTCTGCTTTCATGGGTCTGGGGCTGAAACACAACTGAAGTCAAGACGTTCCCTTTAGTTTGACCAGAACTCCCTTCGTGTGGTCAAAGGACCGGAGGCTTTGTTCCTAAGACAGTTTCACACTGATCAGAATTTGATGACCTAAGGGCTTACTGATTAAGAATGGGAGTGGACAGACAGAAAGGAGAAAGGGTCATGTTAAAGAAAAGAGTTTCTGCACCGTCAAAGTGAGGGCTCTGGCAAATGAAAACTGTTACAATCAGTGTAACACGAGCAGCTTATGTAGTAAAAAACAGCAAGGGCCTCAGCATCAGACAAACCAGGGCTCAAATCCCAGTTTGACCACTCATTAGCTGCTTGACCTTGGGAAAGGTGCTTGATTTGCCTGAGGCCCTCCCTTTCCTTATCTTCCTGTTACGAGAATTACAGGAGATAATGTATGTAAAGCCCTTAGCACAGTGCCTGGCGTGTAATAGGTTAGTTTATCTTCTTCTCAATCATTTCCTCATTCATTTTTTCAACAAGCCTTTATCAAGGCACTGAGGCACTGGTGGAGGATGTTGGAGTTGCAAATATGCATGACAAATAGCTCCTGGTCTGAGAATGCAAATTAGTAGGAGTGAAATAAATGTTTAAAAAGAAATTCTAATGCAGCATGATAAGTACAACAATAGAATCATGTACAAT
The DNA here is from genome assembly GCA_028533065.1 of Trachops cirrhosus. Classification (NCBI taxonomy): domain Eukaryota; kingdom Metazoa; phylum Chordata; class Mammalia; order Chiroptera; family Phyllostomidae; genus Trachops; species Trachops cirrhosus. The sequence continues at coordinate 34,330,434 of CM052543.1, forward strand.
ACACAGAGGAGAAAGTGATTAGCTCTGAAACAGAAGCAGCCAAAGTACACTTTGCAGAGAAGGTGATGTCTACCATGTTTTCGGAACATAAATAAGAGCTTTCCTGGCACTCAAGGAGGGAGAAAATAAAACAGTATGCTAGGCCTTGATGGAGTATAAAGAGCAAATGGATTGGGGAGGACTCAGAGCTCAGCTTTTCCCTACTCTTCCCACTCAGACCCTAAGCTGCTCTGATGATCAGCAGGTGAACAGAAAAAGAAGTGTCAAAATGAGCCAGAAGCCCACAGGGGACTACAGCTGGTCACAGAGAAGGGAAGAACAAGGAAAACCTCCTCGCTTGCTGAAAGGAACAGCCCTACATCCAGTCCGTCATTCAGGATCAGCATTACTCCAGGCCCCTGGCTCAGGAAATTTGGAACTGACATTTGTGAAAAGATAAGGAATCTGCCAGAACCCAGATATTCACACATTCCACTAATGGTCAGGTACATCCCAAAGTGTGACTAACGTGTTACACTAATTTCCATGAAGACCAAGGTTGGTCTCACTCATCACCAAATGCTCGGTGCCTAGGACGTCTGGTGTGCAGTAGGAGCTCAGTAAATATTTACTGAGTGAACAAATGTACGGATTCACAGGAAGTCTGCCGAGAAGTCTTATAATATTCCAGAGTTCTCTCTCCTCAGCTTGTCATGATTAATAATTTAATGAAAACATAAAGGGATTTCTGGGGAAAATATATAAAATAAGAACGGAGCTGAAAAGAATTTTGAATATATTGGTGAATCAACTCAGGATTCAAAATATCTGAAGAAGGCAGAGCAATAATGTGTATAATGATAAGAGATTTGAACAGACTTGCCACACCAGTTGAGAGATGTGATTTAGCAGTGGTGCACTTGGAATAGAATCATGGGACTTAATTGACCATACACGCAGTTGGAATTTGAGGTACGAGAAAGCTGCCAGGACAGTAAGTGTGCTCTGAAGTACAGAATCCAAAGTGGGGGAGGTGACTGTGCCAGAACAAGGTGTGCTGCTCAGACCACCTCTCCAGCAATTGGCCTAGTACCTGAAATATGCTCAAAGGAGGGAAATCAAGGACAGGGTGGAGATTATACATGAGAAACAATTGAAGGAGCTGGACGTGTTCAGCTCAAGGAAGTCTCAGAGGGTATATTGGTTTCTCGAGCTGCCATAACAAAGTACCACACACCAGGGGGCTTAAAACTACTGCAATCTATTCCCTCACAGTGCTGGAGGCCAGGGTCCAGAAACAAGGTGTTCATAGGGCCATGCTTCCTCGGAAGTCCCTGAGGAAGGAGGCTTCCTTGCCTCTTCCAGCTTCTCGTAGCCTGAGGGGTTCCTTGGCTCCTGGCTGCCTCATTCCCATCTCTGCCTCCATCCTCACATGGTGTTCTCCCTGTGTGTGTGTGTGTGTGTGTGTGTGTGTGTGTGTGTGTGTGTGTGTGTGTCTTCTCTTAAGGACAGGGTCATCTCTGATTAAGGGCCCCTCCTGCTCCAGGATGACCTCATTTTAATTTTAAATACATGTACAATGACCCTATTTCCAAATAAGGTACTACGGTTTGGGACTTCAACATATATTCAAAAAGCTCTCTTGTAGTGAATTTGATCTGTGTGGCTCAAATGGAAGAGCAAAGAATAGGGAGTGGAAGTTACAGGGATGCAAATTATAGCTACTTATAAAGTACTTTCTAAAAGTTAAAGCTGCTCCCCTGTGACTGAGGAAGAGGCAAGACACCCATTAGGTGGCATTGGGTGAGTTCTGTCCAAGGAAGGGGATTGAGCTGCATGGCCTCATGTCCCTCTCAATAGACTTGATTCCATGTGACATTGCCCCCTGGGACCCTGGCATGAGAGAACCATTTGTAACCAAGCTCTGATTTAAGTGGCTGTTTCCAAGAGGCAATGTAAGTAGATGAGCTCCACGATAATGCAGGCGGCTTATGAGAAATGGAGCATGAATTGCAGGCCCCCAAAATGAATATAAATTCAGCAGCTATTTTAATTTTTAATTGGGAAAAAAAGCCTATCCCAGCCAGAAAGAATAGGGGAAGAATGTACTTCACACAACACTGTAGAAAGCATTTGTTAGCGCTGCCAAGATGAATGGTGAAACCTTGTCTCCTCTGCCACCCTTGCAATAGGGATGGGAAAGATTTCTACAGGGACTGCCACTGCTGGCCGCCTCCACGGATAATGAAGGTCATGGTTTGTGAGCACAGACTATTCCGCTCCAGACACAGCATCATCAGCATGCAGGCATGGAAACCCAGCAGCCAGCCTATGCACTGATTAGATTTTGGAACTTAGTAATAATATACCCCCTCTCTAAGTCCCTCTCAATTTGGGGGACATTTTTGCACACACAGGGAGCAGCTGGAAGACAGAAAGTGGTCATGGGGAGAGAAGTGATATTTATTAGGTACCTACTTTGTGCCAGGCACTGGTCTCATCGAATTGTGCAGGCTTTGAACTCTGTGGGTGTGTCAGTGGACGTGTGTGTACGTGCTTGCACATTTGAGATCTACATGGAGAACAGGAAGGAAAGGGAAAAGGTGCAATGTGTTTAGAAGATGGGAAGATTATGGATCAAAAGATGTGTAAAGGATCCAGGACCAGCCTAATGGGGACAATGAATTGGCCAGCTTGTTAGGGGTATCCAGCCAGCGCAGGATTCGCAGGTTTAGTTTCGAGCAGTCATAGGGGTGCCTGGAATCAAGGCTTGAGACAGAAGAACGCTAAAGGATCTGAGAGGATGGAAGGTCTTCCAACCCAGATAGACCCCTGAGGGACATGCAGGTATCTGTTCAGGATCCTGATGCATCCAGAGCCCTAACCCCTGTCATTTTTGTTCACTTTACCTGTATTTATTTGCTGGATTACCTTTGGGACCTAAATAAAATTATCCCCTTTAAAGTTCTAGATCTGTGGTTCTCAGAGTTTAAATGCAAATGGATCATTGGGAGATTGTTTATAAAGTGGATTCCCAAATTTCACCCCCGCAGAGAGCCAGTCAGTAGGTTTAACCTGTATTTTTAACAAGCACTTCAGGTAAACAGAGGGCCATGCTTTGAGGAATGCTGCTTCAGACCATTTATGGCTCTGTCAGAAGAAAAAGAGAATGGGTCCATACCTGCCTAAAAGAGAAAAGAAGGGAGAGTGCCCCCAATGGCCACCTGTGCTACTGTCCCAATACGGGAGCCTCAGGGCTTCACAGGCCTCTCCTCCCAGAAGTTTAGAGACTCTTGGTTGTGCCTCAAAACTCACCACTGCTCTCCTCCTTAGGGTAAGGGAAATTTCAGCTTTGTCAGCTATTAATACCTTAACATGAAGTAGACCATCCTCAGCCAAATCCTTTCCCAGAAAAACACACGGAGAAACTAACTTCTGTGGAATGTTCCCGTGGACGCTGGCACTGCATTCACACTCAACGCTGAAGATCAGCAAATGGGTGATTGCTCACGCTGACCCTCTGAGATGGTATTTTCTGCATTTGACATATGGTGAAATTAAGCTCAGAGAGATTAGGTATATTGTTCAAGGTCACTCAGCTGATGGGAGCAGACCTTAGATGTAATCCAAAGTCTCTCTGCCCCTAAAACCCCTCCTGTCCCACCTGACCCCTTTCCAACCATAAACTCTAACGAGAGGGGGGAAGAAGGGGAAACCCACTGAGATGAGCAGACCTGCGGGGGCTGCTGCAGAAGGAGAGAGAAGGTGACCACGACAGGACACTGGCATGGAGGTAGAGGGTCCAAAGACAACTTGTACTTTTCTTCCATTACCCTTGATCTTCCTCTCAAAGTGAAGTGTCTGTCAGTCTAAATGAGCACTGGCCTCTATCAGGAAAAGGCTAAGGACAGGAAACACCTCTTTCTCTGGGAGGCTGGTACTACAAGAAAGAGAGTAAGACCTGGGAGGTGAGCTGCTGGTCCCACCTGGGACTGATGACAAGAATTGGGCGTGGACTGTTGAAAGAGCGTAGTGGGAACAAGTCACTCCATGGGCCAGCTCCCAGGACAGGCTGGAAACAGGACTCAGCCTCACCTGGAAGCATCCATCTGGCAGCACCAATGGCTGCACGTCATCTCTACTGAATGTCCTACCATTCCCCTAACCTCCACCTAGATTAAATGAAGCCCACCTGCCTGTCTCCAAACTCAGTGTCTACTTTGAATTTACTAACATCATCAGAGCACCAACATTCCTGGAGGTTCAACAGCTGGACCATCTCTATGGATTCCCTCTCCCCCACAGCCAGTCACTTTCCCAATCCTACTGATGGCTTCTGTATAGCATCTCCCCGCCTTTGCATTCTCACTGCCATGTCCCTAGGCCAGGGCCCAACCCACATATCCCTCAATTATAGCCACTCCACAGCTGGCTGTTCAAAGTCTTTTACAATCTAGCCCCAACCTAACTCATACACTAACTGCCCACTCTTCCGTTGTTCACTCAAAGGAGCTACCCCCTCCCCCCAAAATGGCCTACTGTGTGCCAGCCTCCATTCCTTTGCTCAAGACGTTTCTCCCATCTGGGTCTCCTTTTTCCCTGTGTATGCACTCACCCCCACCCCCACCCATTTCTTCAACAAGCAATAATGAGTGTTACTATGTGCCAGCAACATTCTAGGTGCTGGGAATCCAGTGATGATCAGGACGAAGTCCTCTGCTCTTGGAGCTTGCTTCTGGTAGGGAAACTGTAAACTCAAGCACATTAAAGGGGTAAAGAATGGTACCAGGTGTGTTTGTTTTAGACCTAGTAGTAAGGAAAGGACTCTCCAGGAAGATGACCTTGGATCAAGACATGAATGAAATGACAGTTAATCATGGGAAAATTGAAGTAAAAGGTCTTCTCCTTCTTGGAAAATCAACATAAGCTCTTTAGAAATCACTCGCATCCCTGAATTGTAGGACTTGCTGCCTGAGACATTCACGCACCCCTGACCATGTCCTGCCCTAAATTGCTTTTAACTTTTTTGTGCCTAACCAATGGTAAGCCCTTTGAGGGCAGGAGCTGGACACCACTTCATAAAAGACACAGGTTAATGGGGCATTACTGAGCACGAGGATTCCCCAACTAAGGCAAAATAAAGGGGAAATCATTCCATTGTGCTTCTGAAAGTTTAGTCAGTGAGAAAAATATTTCTTCCTTGTGGTTTGAGGAACTGCTTTACCAGTGTCACTTATTCTGTTGTGGAGGTGTTTCTAACTGGAAACCGGGAAGGCAGCTAAGGCCACTCTGTCTGATTTTATTCCATTAGCAAATGATAAATTCTTTGTGACTGAGGCAGAAAATGCCACTGGCAGCTCTAAGATAGAAGGACATCTATTGTCAAGCTATCTTGAAATCACTGAGCTGAAGTCACACAGAAAATGCTACCCTGAGGTTGCTTCTGACTTTAAGATAATGATTCCAGGATAAATCAGTAAGAAATGTTTTCGTGATGAGTAGCAGTTAAGGATCAATGGAAAGGACACTGCGTTGCCTCTAGAGTTTATTGACTTGAATGTTGCTTTGTAAATACTTTTAAAGTGTACATTGTTAATATTTCTAAGTGTGTAGTATGTTTTTACTTTAAGGCATTTAGCTGCTTTAATAAAGAATTATATTTTTGCCAGTTAGACGACACACTGACTGAGCTCGTCCAATTGCTGTGGGTACCCTGTGAGGTGGGTACAGTAGTGACCACACAGATACAGTCCCTGTGCCCAAGGAACTACAGTCTAGCAGAGAAGAGAGAAGCTAAATAAATTAATATGAGTAATTCAGTGATTCCAAGCAAGCAAAACTCTGCCTAGAGAAACATGGGGGCCACTGGAGCACATGGGGAAGGGGTGATCAGAGCAAATTCTCTGAGGAAGTGACATTTCATGTAAGACAGTAGCTGGCTGTGAAGAAAGGTAGCACAGAAGAATGTTTCAGCCACAGGAAACAGCATGTACCCAAGATCGCTGGTGTGGGAGGAGTATGATGCTTGGAAGAACATCGAGGTCAGCGGTGCTGGGGCAAATCCTAGGACTGGATGCAAAACCAGAGTAGGGCTCTGTAGGATTCTGACCTTACCCTATGAGGTGCAGAAGGCCATTTCACATTTAGATATTGGAGAAGCATACTAATATCTGCAAAAACAAACAAACAAAAAACTCAGAACCATGTAAGCCCCTTTATCAAGGAAGAAAAATTTGAGATGAGAAATGAATCACATTTTAGGAAAGGAATCAACTTTAATTAAAGGGAACTGGAGAAAAATCACTTGGACTTGAAAGTACTTTTGTTTATCTAGGCATTAGGCTGTAAATTGCTTTTCTTGGCTGATAAGAGAAGCAGGAAGATAAAGATTATTTACAACCCAGGTAGTTAAAGAATCTATTTGCTTACAAATCAGATTGAGACAAGGTCCCCAGTAAAACCAAACTAGATCATGCTCTAAGAGACGAATTTCTCAGCCACCATTCTATAGAGAGATAAAAACTGTCTTTCCATCAAGTTGTCTTGACACGCCTGTTTTTACCCATCTGAAATGCAAACCCTTAATGTTTATACATGAAGATCAAGAATTGGGAAACACGCATTAGATAGTCACAGGGAGTCCTAAACAGAACTGGAGGTTGTAGTAGTTGGGAATTTGGAATTATTATAGTAACTTCAGATATAATGAAACATAAAATTAATTCCATTTTTTTTCCTAAACCCCATTGTTGACCAACAATATAAAATCTCAGTGTACTATTTCGGGAGTTTGAAACAGTAGCTGTCAGTCTTTTTTTAAAGCTGTTAAAATAAAACGAGAGCTTTGCTTACACTTTGTTCCCTCCAGTTACCCTGTCTGTGCCTGTCTTCGCCGCTCCTTCCCGAACACCAGCTTCCACTCTTTTGCTTGTGTCCTTGCCCCTGCCTTCCCTTCTCACTTGCAGCTCGAGAGCCTGCTATTTCATGCCAAATGACTAAGAAGACACTGCTACTTATTGGTAAGAAACTCATTGCAAACTCAGGCCTTCCAAGTGATGAATAAGCTTGGAAGTTGCAACGTCAAATCAAATTTGCCACTATTTGCTGATTTTCTTCATTATGCAGGGAACAATAATGAAGAAAGGAACAGACTGAGACCACACAGTCAAATGACATGCTCCATAAATCAGAGGCACTCATTGACCCACGCTTAATAAAACATGTGTTTTATGCTGCCCCTAGTGGCAGAGGTGAGAGGGCCAATGAGCTGCCTTCACTGCCCTTCAGTTCCCAAAGATCAAAGACAACCACTGGGGTGGTTATAGATGTGTTATAGATGCTATAGGTTATAGATGTGTTTGCAGCTAGAGTAAGACTGCCTGGTTCACATGTGAATTGCACCTGTTCATCTTGGCCTCAATTAATGCCAAGCCAAATGGTAACACAGGATTTGAGAATGGGACTATTCTGTGTATATGTCCTTTGGTCAATCTTGTAGTATTATTAATACCAATGCCCAGATCATTTAAGATAAAACACTTGCACCTCTTCAAAGTTTCTCTCTGAGAAATGGGAAGGTGGCAGGACCCGCCTTCACTTATCAGAAGACAGAGGTCAGATGAAGAACAATACTCCTCATGTTGCAGGCGAGAGGATGAAGCCAAAATGAGTGACTTCTGGGTCACTTCTTAGTACAGTCTTTTCAAGCATTGTCCCCAAAGCTATGTGTGTTAACCACAGATCAAAATGGCACCTTAGAAATCTTCTGCTGCTTGATGTGGGTGGACAGACACATCAGATCATTCAATCAAGAACTTCCAAGTTTAATGATCCATGAGTCTTCATGGACCCTTCCTACTGGTTCAGAATATGTCCCATAGATACAGACCCCAGGACTCCAACAGTTGGATGATGCCGCCTTTGTCATTCCAAACCACCGCTGTGCAGGGCAGCTGCTCCTCTCCAGGCTTTCCTAATTAGCAGCATGGCACTCATTAACAGCTGCTGCATGTTTAAATGTTCTCCCCCACATGGAGCGGAGCCTATAAAACCTCCCAAAATACATCCTCCTGTGAAAGCAGAGCAGAGAGAACGCCATGGCAGCAGATGTGTGCTGACAATGGGCCTGATGACTCGCTCTGCCAGGATTTAAGGCTCTCCCCCAGAGCCAGTCAGGACAGCACAGAGCACCCCAGTGAGAGCACCACACCACACAGATTCTTGGTGCTTAGCTGAGCACCTGGCACACAGTAGGCACTCAATTAATGTTAGCTACCAGTAGGGCTTATATTCTGCTAATGTGCACCAAGACAGCATAATAGTGTCAAAATGTGGAAAACTTCCACATGGATGGTAAATCACATGTTCACCAACCACAGTCCACTTACTGTACACAACTACCATCACGACTACCATCACCATCATCACCACCATCATCACTACCACTACCCCTATCACCATCAACACCACCATCATCACCACCAACACCACCACCACCACTGTCACCACCATCACCACCACTGTCACCACTGTCACCACCATCACCATCATCACCACCACCACCACCACATGGTGGTGTGATAGCCTTCCCTCAGGACCCCTGGAACCTCCTCATAGTCCATTATCCATTCTGATTGGTCAGTGCAGTAGTTACCAGTCATTAAATTCAATATCATATCTGGTTATCATCATCCTCACTGTCATCATTATTACCTATGGACCCACATTCTCACAATTTATACCCAGAACCGCAGCCTTGCCTCCCACAGGTTCTCTCTGATTGCTCCTTTTCATTCTCTACAGTAGATTCCTATCCTCTGCCCATCTTTTCAATGATGATATTTCACGGCTCAACACAATCCCAGAGTCAACTCATTCACAGCCATGACTTCACTTACATTGCATGAAGCTTTCTCATTCCCCATTGCTGGGGGTTTGCCATGTACGCAGGATCTCAGTTTCCCATAATTCCTTTTCCTGCATAGTTTGGGTAGCAAGGGACACAAGAGACATTTTACATGAGACTTGGAAAGTGCAAGTGAAGCAGAGATCATTTTTGTTTTACTCTCAGAAAGCCACTGCAGGGTGACAGGTGCTGGTGCCACTTACTGCTGGCCCTCCTCATCTGTGTGGGCAGCTCCTCCAGCTCCTACTGGATCTCTCCCTTCAGCGTCTCACTCTGCTGGGCCAGGTGCATATTAGCTCTCTGATGAAGGTAACCAGCTTCTCCTGCAATGAGAGGGAAAGGAGGTGAGAGGTCAGTGAAGGTTCTGGGGCTGTCTCGTGAGTTCTGGCTCATCCTTGCAGATTCCCTTTTGTCTTGCACTCCCAGTGTCACGTCTGTCTTCCCTTCCTGACTGCCTGCTCTGCAGACACAAAGTAACAGCTGTATGTGACTGTCGCCCTGACTCCTATACTGCATAATGTCAACTCTCCACATGAAATCTATATCTATGTCTATATGTTTACCTATCAATGATAGATAGATAGATAAGTAGATAAGTAGATAGATAGATAGATAGATAGATATGGAAAAATAGATCTCCTAATGGTTCTGCTTCTCTGATTGTGCTCCAGTTAATACAAACATCCACCAGTCACCTAAATCATAAATGAAGCATCATCCCCATATCGATCTCTCCATCATTCCCAACATCTAAGCATCTACCCAGAGAGCCATTCCACCTTCCGGCCTGTTTTGTTCTCCAGGTACAAGGATCTTTTTGCTTTGTTTTGTTTTATGTTGAGATTTGACAATGGCACTCTTTGTTTTATAAACAGCAACTAGAATGTTATGGACAAGGAAATACAGAGCAAAAGCAGAAGAAAATACATGATTGACTCGACAACCTAAGTTCAGGCCAGCTTTCCCTTTCATCCCCTTGTGACTGTGCGAACATTAAGCCACCAGACATGATTCTTGGGTAGGGCACCTCCATAGAAAGGATGCCCACATGTGCAGATCAGAGCATTCCACTACAGAGCATCTGTGGAAACCGGTGACAAACACCGCACTGACTGGGGGCTTGGCAGCAGCTTGAATATTAAGACCACTTGTTACAGAAATGTGTCAGTATTTATTTATCATAAAGGTGACAGGAGCTGCTAAGCAAATTCATAATGCAAAAAAACAACAGAAATGTTAGCCTACTTCAGAGCAAGGAGCTTAAGTACCAGCCTTTACGTTCACAAAATAAATATGCTCATTACAGGTCTTCCTACCTCTTTAATAATGTCCTGGCGTGGATCCCTAACACATCCTTCCTATTCCCTTTCAGCATTTGTCCTGTGGGTGCCTGATTGTAATGGAAATGCATTTCCTTACAAGTGGTATGTTTCTCTAGCCTATCATTCATCATCCACTCGCAAAACATTTATTAAGTGCTTGCTGTTTGCCAGGTGCTGGGTATATGACAGCTTATTAGTACAGGATTTGTATTCGTGGAGTTTTCATTCTAATAGGAGATCATCTATCAAGAAGTAATCAACTAAACTTCATTTAGTGATAGATGCCCATATGTATACACATACATGTATACACACACACATACATATATTTGGATAAGGGAGAGTGAGTGTGAATGGGTAGTCAAAGAGGGCCTCTTGGAGGAGGTGACAACTAAGCAGAGACACGAACAATGGGAAGGAACTGGCCATGTGACCATTTGAGAAAGAGCTTCTCAGCCAGAGGGAACCGCAGGGTTAAAGGCGCTGAGGTGGGAAATGTCTTGTCATGGATGCATTCTGTGACAAAAAATAGTAATAATAAGAACTGAACGTCTCTTCCTTCAGTTTCTGGAAGAGTCGAAGCTCTTTTCTGCTTTTGCACATTCTGTTCCTGTGCTGGATCACCCTGTCCCTTACTCTTATCTGAATGTCTCTCCATTTATCAGGTTTCAGTCCAAACATCCCTTCTTCAGAGAAGTGTTCCCTAACTGTCCAATGTAAGGTAGGGCCTCCTTGGGATTTTCTCTGATAACTCCTGCTCTTACCATCACAAAGTATAACTGTGTGTGTTGTATTAGGCAGGTTCCTCCAGAGAAACAGAACCAATAGAAGAGATATAGATACAGATACAGGTGCAGGTGCAGGTACAGGTACAGACACAAGTACAGGTACAAATACAGGTACAGATATAGGTACAGGTACAGGTATAGTTACAGGAACAGGTACAGGTACAAGAACAGGCATAGATATAAATACAAGTAAAGATGGATGGAGTTGGAAAGCATTATGCTAAGCGAAATAAGCCAGGCAGTGAAAGACAAATACCATATGATCTCACCTTTAACAGGAACCTAAACAACAAAACAAAGAAGCAAGTGAAATATAACAAAAGACACTGAAATAGAGTTGTTAGTGACCAGAGGGGAGAGGGGAGGGAATTTCAGGGGAGAAGGGAAGGGTTTACAGGAACAAATATAGAGGACACATGGACAAAACTAGGGGTGTTGGAAAGGGGAGGGAGGAGGGGAGGAATGGGTGGGTGGGCTGGAAAGGGAATAAAGGATAGAAACTGTACTGAATAAACTAAAATAAAAAAAAAAAAGATACAGGTAAAGGTACAGATATAGGTCCAGGTGCAGATATGGGCACAGATACCAGTACACACTCTGCAGGCTGCACTCTGGAGAACAGGAAAGCTATGATATAATTCTGTCCAAGTCCAAAGGCCTAAGAAGTGTGGGGTCCGTTTTGTGAGTCCTGGTCCAAGTGGGAAGACCCGAGAACCAAGAGTGCCAATGTCCAGGGACAGGGGAAGATGGATGTCCCAGCTTAGGCGAAGAGCAAATTCACCCTTCCTCTGCCTTTTTATTCTACTCAGGCCCTCAGCAGATTGGGTGATGCCCACCCTCGTCGGTGAGATTGATCTTCTTTACTCAGTCTACTGATTCAAATGCTAATCTCTTCCAGAAAGACAGAGACACCCAGAAATAGCCTTTTACCAGCTATCTGGGCAACACTTAGTGTGGTCAAATCGGTACAAAAAAACTGCACATGCATTTGGTTATTTAACACAGAGAAAGCATTTTAAATAATTGCTGAATGAACAAACCAATGAATGGAGCATAAAAGAGTCATCCACAGAGCATTCAAACCAGACAGGTTAAGCATTGGGAAAAGGGCGGGGTGGAATACAAAGTAAAGAAAGTTATTGAGACAAATTAGGATTTAAAGAAGAAGGAAAGGAGGTGGAAGGGAAGACTCTTAAGAGAAGCCAAGCAGAGGGCCTAGGCTAGAGGAAACAAGGCAGAGAGCAAGCCCAGCAGGACAGTGGGCAGCAGGGGTGGAGAAAGCCTCACAGCAAAACAACAGCTGGACTGCAGGCCAAGTGCCAGCGAAGGTTTCAGCACCATCCAGAGAAGCAGTGTCATGTGACCCTGAGATGCAAGGCCTAAGGGACGTGCTACCTACCCCAAAATCCTCCTCTGCCCAAACACTTCCAGCAATGGACAGGGTGCTTACTCCCAGCGCCAGTTACCCATGAACCCCCACAGAGTGAGTCTTTTCTTCTCAAAGCATTCAGAGCCCCTTAGTCATTCTTCATGGGGCAGTAGCTAAACCACCCACCCTCTGGGTACCCACATGCATGACAGCTTCCATGCAGGGTGTTGCCTGCAACAGCACCCACTGCACCACATGTGGCTGAAGCCATAAGCAATGGGACAACAGTGACATTTGGTGTCGTGATGGCATGACCTTCTCAAGGCCTTTGTAACTGACAAGCTCACCGGCTGAGAAAAGGCCTGAGATGACTTTGATCCCCTGACTGGTTTGACAGGAGAGGTTACAGCAAATGTTGTTGTATTTTACTGTGCGGCAAATTAATGCAATGTGAGAGGAGAGGAAAATAGAACCAGGGCAAGGGCATGAGCCTTTCTGGAGGGCCCAACAGATGGGGCCGTGCATAACGAGATAACACAGGTTCCAATCTCAGGGCCAGCTGCTGAGGCGTGACTTTTTCCTTAGCGGAAAAACAAGAAATTCTCCTTGAAATGAGAAATGCAAGGCAGACAAATGTGCCCAAGGAGAGCTTGAGAATTGAATGCCCCCACAGGGCTCTTTGGGCAGCCAGTGAGTTCGACTGAAAATGCCACTGCAGGTGGAGGCAGATTCCTTTTTACCTGCTTAGACTGGATGAAAAACAGACCCTGAGCATTCTGTGTGCACCTTCTGTAGACATGGGGGCGTCTGCATCTCTGATTGATGTCGTATTGGACAGCTTTCTCCTCGGAGTTATTATTTCCCCAATATTCTTATGCCAGAAAAATAACTAAAGAGCTCTTGTACCCTCCTTCCCTGGGACATTGTTTTTAACGTATCCATAAAAGTGTATCTTTAAAAGGAGTTGCTCAGTTTTCGACATGTGGATAATTGATTTGTTACAACTCACAAAAGAGCATTTGTCATTTCAAAACAACCAGGACCAATGTTCTTCTTCCTCCCAAGATGAGCGTGGAGGCACTTGACTTATTGCTGCCATTAAATTGAAGTGTTCAGCTGATTATTTGGTATTTGAGAATTCCTTATAAATCACCACCTTATTTTAGTGATTACAATTTTAAGAAAAGACATTTGATTCATAGGCGACATCAGGGAAGAGGAAGGAGGAAGAAGGAGGGGCCAGGAGGGGCAGGCGAGACAAGAGGCTCGATGAAAATACAATTGGAACCATCTGTTTGATACATCACCCTCTTCCCCACAAATTGCAGCCCTGGAATGCGCCTACGCCTGGGAGATTTTCATTACCTGAGCTTTGGCAGATAAATATAAGAAGAGTGGGGGTGCAGGGGTGCAGGGCTCTTTGCAGATCGGGATGTATCATTCTATGCAGGAGTCTGGTTTCTCCCCAGCTGGGGGCAGATGAAAGTGGAGCTTCGAAGTGAAATTTACCCTGTGATGCCTGAGCAAGCCATGAGATCAGAGTCCATATTCACAGAGGAAACGGGCAAGTGGAGGGCTGGCTCCACCTGGACACAGCAGGATTCTGAGATGCAACAGAGCGGAAAACGACTTCTCAGGCCCCAGTGAGTCCATAAACCACCCGAATGTATTGGCAGTTGAAGGGAGACAGACCAGTGCAGCAGGTTCTTAGGAAGGGCTGAGGAATGATCACAAGTGCTGCCCACTTTGCATAAACTTACAGCCTAACAGGGAAGACCCAAGTGACATGCTGACTGTCCCCATCAGGTTAAAGAGCATTTAAATGTGTCATGGATAGCTATGCATAAATGGCAGACAACTGGTTCACAGTGCCTCTCCCAGCTAGAAGTCAGCATCTGAAATTTTTTTCCTCAGGGAACCAAGACCTCTCCACTCTATCAGTGACAGGTCAGGCTTGAGTTTCAAATGCCCTCGGAGAAGAGAGGACCCTGCCTAGTCCTTCTGTATTTTTAAAATTAGAGCATGTACAGACACCCTGGAGTCCGGGATAGTGAGAGCATTCAAAACTAGTCCTATGGGGAACATATCAAGAAAATAGGGCATTCAGCCTGGGAAAGAGAAGGGATACAAGAGATTGCGCATATCTGAAAGGTTGTCATGGAAAGGGGGAAGCAGACTTATTTTGCAATCACTCCAGAGAGAAGAGGAAGGACTGCTGGTGGAAAGCTGCAGAAAGGCAGATTTGAATTCAACATAATCTAGCAATTAGAGCTCTGTGGGTGTAGAGAAATGGCAGACAGTGAGCTCCCTGCCATGGGAGGTGTTAATAGATAGTCTGGGTGGTCATGTTAGAGGAAATTCTGCATTTGATAAAAAGTAAATCTAGATGCAATTTAAAGTCCCTTGTCATTGTAAGATTATATGATTCTGTGACTTGAATTCAGGTTCTTTCCAGAAAGTATGTTGTATTAAAAACAAAGGAAATCTTATGAAAAGTGATGGATATGTCAATGGATATATTATGTGCCCCTAACAGGAGAAATGGACTTAGAAATATGTAGTGACTGTGGGTGTCCATCCCAGCAATGAATTTACAGGGTTTGTCCAGAAGGTACAGAAGGTATCCAGCCATTTAATATGAAAGAGATATTTATTGAAGAAGATCCAAGATACAAGAAACATTGTACATAGGACAATGATGCCTCAGTCCCCTTCAAAGTAGGTGTCTTGGGACCTCACACAGTTCTCCCAATTACCATCAGCTGCCCCATCATATTTTCCTGAAATTCAGCGATGATCTGATATGTCTGATTTTAGTTTTGAGAAAAGCCAGAAGTCACAGGGTGCCAAATCTGGGCTGTAGGGGGCGCTGAGGCACCTGGGTGATTTGATGTTTTGCAAAAAACTCTACACAAGATGTGATCCACAAGAGGGCATGTCGTCGTGATGAAGCCACCAATCATCAGTGGCCCATAGCTGCAGCCTTCTGAATCATCCGAATAGTTTCTGTGGAGGAATGGTCAAGCTTAATGCAAAATTTGATGCAGATTCACTGCTCTACTCTCTCAGTCATTTTGAATGTGATGGCCACACAATAGACATGCTCACTCAATGGCATCTACCACCCCCACTAATACAGTCAAGTCATCACTGTTCATGCATGTGCATTTCAGTCCACTCTCCTTGGCTACCAGGTTACATCAATGTCACACAAACTATTCTTATTATATTATCAGTCGTTGGACTTTTTCCAGACAGACCTTGTAGTATCCTAAATTAGAGTGGCAATAATGCAGAAGGATTAAGAACAAATACACTGGTATCAGTAAGTGATAATAGGTCCTGGTTCTATCACTTACTAGCTGTGTGGCCTTAGAAAAGTTACTAAAACTTTCTGAGCTTCATTTTTCTCATTGGGCAAGTGAGGATCCTAATAATGCCATTCTCATGCACATATTGTGAAGATTCAATCATACAGTTCATACAAAGAATTTCACAGTGCCTGGCACATAGCAAGCATGCAATCATTATAAGCTATTAAGAGTAATATAGCATTTTCTTAATTTTAAATGTGTAATTTTCTTTATTTTAATGTTTCTGAAATCAGAACATGTCTTATAATAAATATTCACATGTATTATTTTTCTCCCCCTACAATACACACACTATTATTTCTAAATGCACGGCACACTTTGTAAATGACAGCATCTTAGAATTAAGGTCTGCATCCTCTTCTACACAGCCTTTAATAGTTATCAACCTGAACTCCTTTGGGGAGAATAAGAAATGAAATCTGCTAAACCAAGCATGCAGCTACACTTGTTTCTTCCATACCCCATGCAGACCTTGGCAAACAATATAGGCTACCGGTTACTCCATTCCTTTTTTATGCCTGGTTGTGGTTCCATATTAAGTGACTGCACATACATCATCTCATTTAATGCTCATGTCAACCATGTGAGGGCAGCATTATTATCCCCATCTGGACACTGGGGCTCAGCATGTCTAAGAAGCTGGCACAGAAGCATGTAGCTAGAAAATAGTGCACACAGTTTATAAACCAAGTCTATTTGACTTCATTGCCTAGGCTATTTCCCAGGATGCTATTAGAAAGGTGGGAATTAGAGCTCTTCTAACTTCCAGCTTATTAACTCCCAGGCTGAGGCCTCATAAGTGGCTTTCAACAAACAGTGGTTCTCTGGGGGCCGCGGAGAGGTGTGTGGGGAACAGGACAGGTGCAGGCTCCAGTGTCCCATCAACCTTTTATATACCCCCGAAGGGGCCCATGTGTGAGCACAGGCACACATCCACACACATGTGTGTGTTCACATACCATGCACACATGCACAGACACGTACACACAGGGCAGCCATCTGCAGGAAAGGCTGGCGGGGAGGGTGGGCCTCATTGGAGTAAGGAGGGTGGTTGTTTCCCAACAGCCTGCCAGGACAGCAGCCACTACCTTAGCACAGTTCCATTCTAGACTGCAGTTCTAGACTGTAGACCTCATGTGCCGAGAACCAGGATTCTTTCTGTCCTGAGAGGACAAGGACTCAGGAAACCTGACGTCAAAACCAGTTGTCGGTATATTAATTTGCAGTGAGAGCTCTGAGTGACAAGTGGCCTGCACATGTGGGCCTGACCGGGCTCTGTGTCCCTGGAGACAGCTTCTTACAAAGCAAATTGCCAGCCAGTGGCTTAGTGAGCATGAAGTCAGGGCAGGGCAACAGGGAAGGCCTGATGCCTTGACCCCAGGAGGGGTGGCCTGCAAGAGCACCAGACTCCGAGGCAGCCCTCACCCTGCTCCCTCCCCCTGAACAAGCCCTGCCCCCTTTGCCCCTGTGGCTCCTACATGGGGGTTCCTGAGGCTGACCAGCCCTGCTTCTCCTGACAGTCCCCACCTTTCCCAGAGGTGACAGCCTCAATGGTGATGGCCTCTCTGAGCTCTGACTGATCACCACTCAACCCCTAACATGCTAATCACTGCCCAGGCCCCACATCCAGTGTGCACTGCCCCCCTCACTCCACCTCGTCTGGAGTGCCTGCAGTCAGAGGAAGAAGTGTTCGGCCTATTTCCCACTGCTGCTACACTGCTGAGCGAGCCCAAATGCAAGTTCCCCTCACCTTGTCTCACCAGAGTGGATCTCAGTAATTGTAGCTCCACCATCCTGAGCCTGCAAGGAGGTTCTCTTGCCCCAGACCTGACAAGGCAAACGTAGAGGATGAGCCTTGAGGAAGGACACCTCTAAGCCCAGGGCACAGACTCCGCATCGCTTGTCCCAGAGGCTCCTCTCTCAACCCTCAGCCCGTAGTCAGCCATGTTCTTGCCCAGTATCCCAACCTGTCTCCAACCCTGAGCCCAACCCTGAGGGACACCCACCACATTTCTGCAGCCACTCCCCCACAACGATCACACTCCCTGGGGCTCCCCAGAGCTTCTGGGTGCTGCCTGAGATCCCTGAGAACAGGAAGTTCATCTGGATAATAACAATAAAGATTGATAATAGCATCTATTATACACATAAGAAATATGTACCATATGCCAGATACTCTGCTAAAATGTTTACATGTGCTAGAATCTCATTTAATCCAACAAACAACCCCAAGAGATGGGTGGTGTTCATATTTCATGGATGAGGAAACCAAGAAGCCAAGAGTAGAATCCTCGGTATCACCCAGCTAATAGGTGGCAGGGCCAGGCCTTGATCTCAGACCTGGCGCCAGAGCTCATGCTTATAAGCACTACTCTATCTTGCCACCCATCATCAGTGACATTTGTCTAGTGGTGCTGTCAAGTGACCTATGGTGGAAGGAATAGTAAGAGGTCTTATCTCTTCCATAATTTATTCAGAAGGGCTAGGAAGCAGACAAACATAGTTTATGGGATAAGAATAATGGGAGGTGCTGTGTAGATGGGGTAATGAGTTTAACTCCGTCAGCACCCCATACTTTAATATGGATTACTAAATTCTCTCTCTCCATATATTTATTTATGTATTTATTTACTTATTTTTATTTATTTGTGCAAAAGCAGTTTCAATCTCATTTCAGTCAATTGTCACCCCCCCTAAGGCCTTGCAACATGAAAATTTCCTCCATCAATATCCAGGGCTAGGACCACTCCCAGGTTAACCTGCCCACCCAGTTGTCCTCCTGGTACCAACATCTGTCATCCCTAGGACTATCTTCTGTGGCCAGGAGAGCTTCCACCAGACTGTGCCTCATGCCCTGGCTAGTGGCCCTATTCCAGGTCCCCCTAGCTCCCAGCCCATGAGTTGTGGGAGCCTTCTGCACCTGCCCTACCCTTTGTAGAGCTATCCCCATTCCATATGCAGAAGCTCCTTCTTTCTCTTGGTTCATTGGCATTACATCAAAAAAGAAGAAAATTACAATGAGAAAAAAAATAGAGCTATGGTTTTAAGATTTCCTGGCATAATTCAAAGGAATATTATACTAATTTTGGGGAAAAAATCTTCATCCAAGGGGCATCATAAAATTTCTCTACAATATTTAAACCTCTGTTATGATTTAAACCAGTGAATTTGTAAATATGATAATAATAATAATACCATTTAAAAAACAAAATGAAATGTATTTAAGCAAATGCCTGGAAAGCTATTCAGAATGTCTTTGCATGGGTCCTTCTTCTCATCCAGTATCAACAGAAACTGGTAATCATGGCTTTCTGAATAACTAGCATGAAAAGGAAATAGGCCTGAAAACCTTTCCTAGGACTATGGTGTACACAGAAGGGAAATGGGAGGGACCACAATAAGATGAGGAGAAGATGGCATGTACTGTCATCTAATAATGACATAGTGACATATATATATATATATGTATGTGTATATATATATATATATATAAGTTTACTTACTATTAGAGAAAGGGACGGAGAAAGAAAGAGAAACATCAATGTGTGGCTCTACCTCTTGTGTGCCCCCTACTGGGGAAGACCAGCTTCAGGCAGTTCCTAGTCTAATGGGGAGTGACACACTGGTACCCCAGCAACTACCACGTGATGAAAGCACAGGGGCCTTTGGCATACACAAGCAACAACTCTAGAGATCAACTGCCAACTCTTTGACTCAGTTGGGAAAGTCAGTGAACCCCTCTGTGTCTCCCTTTCCTCATTTAGATAGTGAGGAACGTAATAATGAGCTAAAGTATGTAACTGTCCCAGAATAGTGCCTGCTACGTGCTGTATGTTCCAGCCCTTATTGTTGTTGTTGTTATAATAGAGAGGACACAGTCTATTCCACACCCCCTCACCCACCACCAACAACAGCAAGGTTTGGGGAAGGCTTGCTGAGCTGTGCTACCAAGGTTGGGGGAGTTGGCCAAGTGGAGAAGCTGGAAGAGGAAGTAGCATGGGTGAAGAAGAGGCTTATTAAAGTGTATGCTGTGTGTGAGGAACTCTATCACAAGCATGATGAATACTGAGATTTGGAGAGAGGGGTAGTAGCAGATAAGGCAGAGAGGTACAAAGGGGAATCTTTCTTTATCATGCTAAAGAGCTTGAGTGGTTTTGTTTGTGTGTTGGAAGGTGTTAAAGAGTTTTAAACCAAGGAGCAACATAATCAGATTGGCAGCCTAGAAGAGAACTTTGCATGGGAGAGACTAGAAGAAGGGTCAGCTGATAGAAGGGTGACCAATTTCCCTCCTAAGAAATGATGAGGACTCAAAGTGGCATGGATCAAGAGATGAAATCAAAAGACATTTAGGAGTTCCAGCCCAAGGTGGTGAACTAAATATGTACATTTTTTATCTCTGCTCCCTCCTAAAACCCTACTAAAGCAACAGTAAATTATTTTTTTAAAGTATAAAACCCAAAGACAAAAGAGAATGAAGAATCAATAGCAGGAGCTCCAGCTGCACAATCAGTTACCGTGCGGTACTTATAAGAATCAATAGCAATAAATTTTTGGAAACTGAAAGCAAACAACTAGTTGGTAATTGACAAGAAAACCCAAGGAAACTGGATTCTAGCCAGACAATGAGCAAAACCAAGAACTGCCTGATCTACACCTATAGGCCCGGACCCAGGCAGCATGGGCACCTCTGCAACCTCTGCAAGCGAGGGGGAGCAGGGCTCAGGTGGGAGGACTGAGTGCACGTCTATTTAAGGAGCACTTAGAGAGTCAGCTCCGAGCTAAATTTAAAATTTTCTAGTAGTCTCATTTTTAAAAAGTAAAAAGAAATGTCGCTAATTTAACCCAATATATCCAAAACATTATCATTATAAAACATTTTTAATGAGGTCTTTGACATTCTTATTTTTCAAAAAACAATGTGTAGTTTTTATACTCACATCAATTTGGACACTAAGTTTTCATCAGAAATACTTGATTTATGTTTGGATTTCATAAAATCTACAGTTAAATGGACAACAGGGTGGGGACTGACTGGGAGCAGGGGTTGGGCGGGGCAGAGGAGAGCAACAGGGGAACACTGGGACAACTGTAATAGAACAACAATGAAAACAAAGATTTATGTACATCAAAAGAGAATAAAACTTTTAAAAAATCTACAGTTAAAAAGTTCATTCAAATTGTTATGAAATTTGTAAAAGTTTTTCTAGTATCAAATAGAATATACATTTTTAAAATAAATCAATTAAAATTAAAAATTTAGTTCCTTATTTACACTAGCCACATTTTAAGCACTAAGAGCTTTTTGAGGCTGGATGCTACTATATTGAATAGCACAGGTTGTAGGATCTCTGGACTAAGGAACAAGTCCAGTAGAAACCAGAAACACCACACTAAAAACAGAGTATTTGTCTATATAGTGGATGTTGAGACTCCAACCTTCTTCTTCATATGGACTCCAGTGATTGCTGTTAAGCCAGGCTTAGATGCTCCAACTAGGAGATGGGAAGATTATTCTCCAGGAAATCTGACCAGTCCAAGAGGAAGGCACAAACCTGTGATAGCAAGGGATCCAACTGAACAATCTAGCAAAAGCACCTTATGTTGAGGCCCAGGGTTGGTGAGGCCCAACCATGAACAGGCAGACAGGGATCTCCAAACAAGTAAGGAATGCCTCTTCCCAGACACAGACTAAAACAAATGGGAAAAGCAATTCAAAAGAAAGAGACTATGCAGGAAAAAGAAAACATCCAGATATTCACTGATAATTACCTTAGAGAGGTAGGTGAAGATTTTGAATCCACTGAACTAGAACAGGAAGTTATTAAAAAGTAATATTCAGAAAACAAGCAATAACACACAAAAAAAGAGCTCTTTGAAATTAACAGAAACCTGTGAGCAGAAAAGAAAGATTCAGTACAAGGGCTGTAAGATAAAATTGAGTAAATCTCCCAGAAAATACAGCAAAAAGGTAAGGAGATGGAAAATGAAAGAGAGAAGATTTTAAAATTAGAGGGTTTGCTCAGAAGATCCAGTAGGTAAAAAATAGGAATTCTAGTATAAAGGAGAGAAAATGGGGGGGAGGGAAACATTTAAGAAAAAGTTCTTTTCAAGAAAATACCCCAGAGATCAAGGACATGAGTTTCAATAATGAAAGGGCCCATTGATTACCCAGAACAATGAATAAAAATAGTCCCTATAAAGCACAGAAGAGAAATTTCAGAACCCTTGGGCCAAATAAAATACCCTCAAAACTTGAAAAGAAAAGGGAAAAAATTATTAAAAAATGAATCAAAATATGATTGACATGAGACTTCTCCCCAGCAGCTCTAAAATATAAAAAAAAGAAAAGGAAAGAAAGAAAAGAAAAGAAAGAAAGAAAGAAAGAAAGAAAGAAAGAAAGAAAGAAAGAAAGAAAGAAAGAAAGAAAGAAAGGAAGAAAGAAAGGAAGAAAGAAAGAAAGCAATGCCATCAAAATACTGAGGGAAAACAATGTTCAACTCAGAATTCTCTACTAATTCAAAAATACCAAATAAATGTGATAATTTAATAAAAACATTGAAAGATTTGCCAAGTGAAGAAAAAATTACCTCCTATGAACCCTTTCTCAGAAAGTTACTGGAGGGTATGACACACCAAAATGAAGAAGTAAATGAAGGCGATGACACAAGATCGAGGAAACAGGGGGCATGATACAAGTGCAGCAGGCATTGAGGTCAGGAGGGCAGCTCAAAGTTGGTCAGGAGCTTCATAAGCAATTTGTTCAAGAAAACATTGACAACCTACCTTATGTGTTTAAATATACTGCCAGAAAATTTAGACATCTGGAAAAATGCTTAGAGGATGAATTAGTGGTGAATACAAAGAGCACAATGGGAAAATATTAATAGAAGGTAATTATAAATTCCACAAGGAACAAAGAGTTGTGCAAAAAAGGACAAGTGATCACTAAGCTGAAAATAAATTTAGTCATAGTCATATAAATACAAATCTTGATCAAACTGAAATTATCACATGAATAGGAAGGGAGAATGAGGGAGTTGCAGAAATGTGTGGTGTGTGTACCTGAGGAGACAAGAGTGAAAAGCTAGGTGTCCAGCCACTATAGATGAAGTCAACAGATGAGACTAAAAGTGAACTACCAAGAAGTAATGGTATGAACATATAATTCAGAGCTGGAAGGAGAGGGGACTCCATGGGGTGGAATGACCTGGGGCAGGAACTTCATTATTTTTGTAAAGAGCTTGTAGAATTATATGATTGTTTAAACTATGGTCACTTTTGGCTTTGTTAAAAAATTAAAAATTTAAACGGAACTATTGAGGATTGACAGAATTTTCTCATTGTGGAGAGCAAAAAAGAAAGAGTATCAGTCAGCTTGGACTGCCATAACAAACTATCATAGGCTGGGTGGCAGAACCAATAGGAATTTATTTTCCCAGTTCTGGAGACTGGAGGTCTCCAAAACCAAGGTCCAGCAGGGTCAGTTCCTGGTGAGAGTTCTCTTCCTGGATTGCAGACAGCCAATTTGCTGCTGTTTCCTCACATGTCCTCTTCTTACAAAGCCACAGTCCTAACAGATTGCTACTCTTATAATCTCATTTAATTTAAAGATCCTGTCTCCAAATGTTGTGGCATTGAAGGCTAGGGCTTCATCATTTGAATTGGACAGGGCAGGGGTTGGGGGAAGGAACACAATTCAGTCCATAGCAAGGAATCAGGACTGATTGTGCATTTCTAGTTTGAACAACGGAATGAATGGGGATGTCACAACATACATACAGAGCCTAGGCAGGAGGGCAGGGAGCCAGTCAATCAGCAATGACTAATTCCAGTTTAGGCTAAGTCTGCAGTATCAGTGGGACAGCTTAGAGGAGCCATCCAGTTGATGATTGTACTTAAGAGTTCAGAAGTCAAGGTCTAGGTCAGAGCTAAAGATGGTCATTACAGTTAAAGCCACAGGGAATGGAGTGGGGTGAAAAGAAAGGCAAACACAGACCCCTAACAACCACCAAGGCTTAAGGGTCAATGGGTTTCGTGAAGAGGAGACCCCACGGAAGTTGAGGAAGTGATCAATAGTCTAATGCTCCAGAGAGACCCATGGATATAAGGATTGGAAATTGTCCACTTGGTCTGATGGTGAGGAGGAACTTACCCAGACCAAGTTGGTGGAGTGGGGAGGACAGATGGCACACTACCCTAAGTTGAGGAGCAAATGGGAAACAAGTGGATATGGCATGAGTGGACGGTAGAGTACTCTTTCCAGATGTTTGGCAGTGAAGGAAAAGAGAGAGATACAACGATTATGTACAATGATTATGTGTTTAGAAGGAAAAAAACACAACAGAGAGAAGAAACGGAAGAGACAAGTAATAACTGAAAGCTGTGAGGCTATGGTAGGTATGAAAGGGGATAGGATACAAAGCCGTGGTGATGGGCTAAGTCTTAGGAAAAGCATGCTTCCATAGACATGGAAGAGAGTCAGAGCAAATTGGGGGGGAAGTAGGAGGAAAGGATAAGGTATAGAGGCTGGATCACCCCCATAATTTAATCTCTTTTGAGTTATGCTCCCAGGAGTTGCTGCATGAGAACACTTGGTCACCACACTCTGGTTTGTTTTGGCCCCTGCCCTATCCATCCTTCCCTCATCTTGCTCCTCTGAGTGCCAGCCTCTTGTCCTTTTCCTTTTCCTTGCCCTACTTGCCCATCATTGACATGGTCTTTGCTGGGCCTCCACTGCCACTAATGACCAGCCTCACTGCACAAAGGCAACTGAGGGAAACTGGGATGAAGGTGTTGAGGTCCAAGAATCCAATACACAGCTAATGAGCCCACCAGCGGGTAGAGGGGGAAACAGCTGAAGGCATAGCTGGATCATAGTTGTCCTTCAGAGAGATGCCTCTCTGGCAGGTAGAGATGACACTGTCACCTTCCTTAACATCTGCTTGACAGATTGAGGACATGGAAGAGTGCAAAGAAGGTCAGCCCACCAACATTTGAGTTCTTTGTCAGGTCCCTGACCCTTGCAAATGAAAATCAAAAATTCTCGGACCCATAACCATACACAGTGGCTGTACTTTTAGTATTCTTTGACTGAGAAAACGAAATTCCAAAGCCTCCTCTGAATCTACTACTGCCTTTAAGTATTTTATTTTTTACAAATGCATTTACATATTTGCAACATAAGTGAATACATAATTTCAAGACATATCTGTCTGTAAGCAATGCTTGGTAAGTGTATGCATCTGTGGAACTCTTTGCAGTAAATCTACTTTTCCCCAGTCATCAGGGTCCAATTTCCACCGATAGGAAAAGACCAATCCAGACTTTGCCAGAGTTTGGAGTGGGAGGAACACTCTGCTGTGGCAGAGAGCTAACTCCATGAGGTCAAACCAGATATCAGCAGGATCATGGAAAGGAAACTCCTGCATGAAGATTGCCACCCATGCCTGCAGGCGCCAAAGAATATCTTAATAAGCACATGATTCCCCATGTCTAAATGAATTTGTCAAGATCACTGGAGTGAATAAATGTTTCAATTAGGAACTGTGTCAGTTATTGTTTGTATCAAAGCTCTCTCTTCAGTCTTAAGAAAATTGTCCTCATCCCTCCATCTCCACCCACTCAATTTTGCAATCCATTATGTGCCAGCCTAGGTCTGTATACATCATATATACAATCTCATTTAATCTTGACACCCTCATAGAGTAGATATTATCACCCTCATTTTGTAGATGGGAAAACTGAGGATCAGAGAGGTCAATTGTGCTGCCCAAGTTCTTATTGCCAATAAATGATGGAGTTAGGATTCAAACTCAGATTCTTGTGGTATAAATTCTCTTTTCACTACTGTGCATAGTCTTTTTATCCTCTGAAATTAGAGATTTTGTTGAGAGATAAAGTAGAGGTAAGGGGTGGGTGGTAGTCATTCTTTAAGCTGGTTCCAGGCAGAAGGAACTCCTCTTAATGGCATTTCTATAATTAGAATGCATTTTTTTCTGATAGTTATAATTCAGGCAATTGCAGCAACATTCAGCTGAAACCTGGCATGCAAGATGTTCATTTCTCCTAAAGTTCACTTTTAATTGGTCCCAGTTCTTTCCAAGTCTGAAAGAAGGGCACAATGTGTACTTCTGATGTTTCCAATGTTGAAGTCTGACAGTACTCAATCCCTGGAGCTCATTCTGAATTCCCTGGTAAGAGACAGGGAGGACTGAGTGCAGGAGGCAGACAAAGAGGAAAGTAGCAGGGTGAGGGGAAGCTTGTCAGACAAGAGGACTGGCCCCAAAGGGACTCTAGAATCCAGAGTCCATTCTGTGAACCATATGGGGTAGGAAAACAGCCTGCAGAGGAGCTTGCACTCCCTCACTCCCCACAGATCTCCAGGGACCCATGGGCTGCAACCATGATTCCCCACTTCATCAGTCTGAACAGTCCTTGAGGCTTCCACCATAATTACAGTGGATACCCTCAAGGGAAGTTGGATTGTGTCTGGTCACATAAGGCTCTTCAAGAATTCTCAAGTCTCTGGACTTAAGAAATAGTGCAAATCCCAGAGTTTTATAGCTTGCATTAAATGAAGAGAGAAAACCAGGGAACCAGAATAGCATGGTGGGGAGAACAGAGGATGAAGTAGGACCAGAAGATGTAGATTTAAGTCTACTGCTTGCTATCTAAGTAAATCCCTTGACCCTCAATTTCCTGAGCCAAAAAGAAATTGAGTTAATAATTGCATCTAATGAAGATTAGACGTGGCAGTATATCTAGCCTTGTTCAAACTACTGTTTCTTACTATAGCAGACTGGATGTTCTGACAAACCCTCTGACTGCAAAATAAAGTATGAGAATAAATGAGTTGTGAAGAAAGTAAAAAATTCTCAGAGGCCAAAAATTAAGTAAAGATGTTGGGAACCTGACAGAACACTAAAACCAACTTTCTCGTGGGGGCATTTGGCAAACCCAGGTGACCTTGAGTTTCAGTATTCATGGCCCAGAAGCTTATAGGAAACAAGAGACAAACTCTATGGCCCACCCAAAATGGAAAGTCTATACAGGAGAACCACCACCCCCCGCATAAAGCCAGGAACTCAAAGCACTGTGTCCTCAACAGGTGAAGTAGAAATAAAAGTAAGACTCAAACTAAGAGTAGGGCAAACTACTCTTAAGTCTCATAAACATGACCAAATGGATTTAAAAAAAAACAAAAAAAGTATAATAATGGAAATCATAATGGATGTAACATGTTTAGACATACCTAATGAGAGATTTCATCAACTCTAAAGCAAGTCTAAAAAAAATTACCCAAAATGCAGCATAGAAGTAAAAAAAAAAATTGAATATATGAAAGAGAGGTTAAGAGATATGGAGGCTAAAGTGAGAAGGTCTAACAAACCTAACCAGTTTCAAGAGGAGAGAGAGACAGAGAAAAGCATTATTTGAAGAACTGATGGCTGAGACGTTTTCAAGACTTAAAAGACATTAATCTTTAGATTTAGCAAATTTCAAGCAGAATAATTAACACAAAGTTCACTTCTAAATACAGTGAATCTGCAAAACACCAAAGGCAAAGAAAGGACCTTTAAAATAACTAGGGGGGAAAAACAAACAAAAAACAATCAAACTGACAGGTGACTTCTCAGTGAAAGCCAAAAGACAGTGGAATGATATCTTCAGGTGCTGAGAAAAATAAATTGCACACCCAGCAAAAAATCCATTAAGAATGGGGGTGGGGAGGGTGAAACTTCCAGACAAAAATTGAGACGGTCGTCAGCACAAGACCCTCACTGTGCCATTTATCTACCTATCGTCTCTCAGCTCCAAATTTGTTCTTCTGCTCCCCAAAAGTGAAGATGGACTCTTTAAATACTTTTTCTTTGCCAGCTGGCATCACATTAAGTTTTGTCAATAAAGTACACTAGAAAGCTATTGCAGAGGGGTTTTCCTTTGAGGTTCTTGACCTCTCAGCCCAGCTTCTCAAGCACCTGGTTCTTCCACAGCAGGGCGACCAGCAGTACCTAGCAGCCAGCAGCTCCCCAGGTGGTGTCATAGCAGAGTGCCTCTGACAAGACAACTCCTGATGAACAGCGTTCCCTGGCAAACTGGATGGAGGACAGATTTCCACAAGTTCCGCCATTCTCTGCCGCTGAGTGAGCCACGGCCACACTCTCTCCAACAAGGTCTGCATCTCAGTGTGCTTAGTCTTAGGCTTTCTAGAAGTGCTGGCTGTTCCCTATACCTGCTATCCCTATATTCCTTAAAGTTCTCTTTGCTACTTATTACCTAATCCCTTATTTCTCCAATCCTCATTATAATTAATAATTCTTTATTATAAAATTTCCCTGCTCAAGTGACTGTGTGGCTTCTCTCTTCTGATTGGAACTTGCCCAATATATTCATTAAAAGACATATTTAATTCAGAAGAATTGCAATCACAAATAGAAGGTCTAAGATGCAATAAGGAATGATAACCAAAGAAATCAGTAAATATGGACAAATTTTAAAAATACACATCCATTTCTTTCTTTCATCTTCCTAAATCTGGTGCCTTTAAAGCAAATCTCCAAGAAATTGTCCCATTGGTCTTCCCCTTCTAGGCAAGACAGAATGGTGGCACAATGAAAGTATGAGCTTTGGAATCAGACAGACCTCTTTAAGCCTGTTTCCTCACCTGAAAACTGAGATAACAATGACTAAGTCACCCATGTACCATGAGACTTAACTCAGGTAATCTATTTGTAATTGCCTAGAACATGTAGTACCTTCTTTCTTTTGAGAAACCATTTCAAAAAAATGATTTTCCCCTGGAGAGCATAGACTTTTCTTTTCTCCATGCTCTTGAAAGGAATTCTCCAATGTCCTTGTCCTAATGGGTTTATTTCATTAGCTGATGTCTGCACAGAGCTCAGAAAAAGTCAAGTGTTGAGCCAGCTCTTTCTACCATCTGGTTCTCTTCCCTCCCTAATGGATTTCTAAATCTTAAATCCAAGCCCTGGATATTTGGCCCTCATGCTATAATCAGATCTGGGAGAGACCAGCTGTCCTGAGCCAAGAGTGAAGTGGAAAGGCAAGGTAAATGCTTGCACATTCTTTAAGGATATTTGCTATGCTGTGAGTTTTAAGTCAGTCCATCTTTGCTGGCACTAGCTGAGCCAAGTCATTATGTAACATACAGGGACGGTGGAGAGGGGAGGGAAGTTTGACATCAAGACTTCCCCAAATCCACAGAATAGTCTGAGTATCAACAAAATGTGCTCACCCACTATATAATGAGTTTGAGTCTGGCTGGTTTGAATGGATGCCAACTAGACCCTGTACTACTCAGTCTTTTAGCTACTTGGTCATCATTCTGTTAGTGATATAAATGGCATTCTGTGGGCAAAGCCTAGCATGAAGACCAGGATGAAACAAATGTAAAACTACACATGGCCTGTCTCCCTTGGGAGCTCATCCAAAAAAGAGCAAGTGAACTGACAGTTTCGCAATCTCAGAAGTTGTGTAGTGCCTCCTCCTCCCCAAACCAGGACTTTCAACATCTGGTGGAATGTTTCCAGGGATGGGGAGGTCACATTCTCCAGGGAAGGGTCTCCCATGAGAGAAGAACTGAGCATTAGAAAGTTCTTCTGGGCCTGCAGCTGAAAATTTCCTTCCCTAAATAAAAGAGTATAACATACAATGCCAACCTCCAAAGCAAACAGCAGGGTCAGTCTCTGAACTACAGATATTATATTCAAAAATAAATATGTGGGATGACTGGAGTATCTCATGACTGGCAAGCAGAGGACAGTATTCAGTGAGTGCTTCATGGCAGAAGTGACTACTTCTCTATTCACTTGAGTTGGGACCCCCCACTGATGTCTTCTGAATTAAAAAGTCTCTGCCCAGAGAATAACTGGAGTGGCGTCAGAGGAAGTCTGGTGGAGAGTGAGGACTTTCACCACCTCCCAGTAACAATGAGGCCACCCCTAGGGTATCAAAAGAGGCTAGGTGAGGAATTTGCACTTCTACTTTCACCTGGCTGTAATAGGGAAGCAACCCTCCTCCCCCGCCAGAGCTTTGTCAGAGAAAACCAATTAAAAGAAAAGGTTTGAGCAAGATCCATAGTCTCATGATATTATGCATACAAATACACCCAGATTTCAAGTGAACATCTCTTATCATAACAAGAACCAGGAAAATCTCAACCTGTATGAAAAATAGAATCAAAAGATGCCAACCTCAAGATGAAAGAAATGTTAGAATTATCTGACAAAAATCTTAAAGTAGTCAAGCTTTAAATTTTTTAAAATGCTTCAATGAGCAATTACAAACATACCTGAAACAGCTGAAAAAAATGAGAAAGCCTCAGGAAAGATATAGAAGACATAAAAGAGAAACAAGTGGAAGTTTTAGAACTAAAAAAATACAAAAAGGAAGATAGAAAGCTCAGTGGATGACTTCAATAGCAGAATGGAGGAGACAAAGGAAAAAATCAGTGAACTGGAAGATAGAACAATAAAAGTTACTCAACCTGAAAAACAGAGAGAAAATAGACTAAAAAAAAGGAACAAAGTCTTGGCTGCCTATGAGACCATGACAAAACATCTAATATGCCTTCTGTTGGAGTCCCAGAGAAAGAAGAAAAAGAGGGCAGATATCAAATAGAATTCAAAGAAATAATAGCTGAAAACTTCCTCAATTTGGCAAAATACATAAGCCTACAGATTCAAAAAGCTAAAGGAACCCCAGACAAGATAAACCCAAGGAATTTGTTTAAATGCTTTGTCTATATTGAAAAAAAATTAGCACCCATTCATGATTTTAGAAAACTTCTTGGAAAATAGAAAGAGGGGAACTTTTCCCACTTAATAAAGAGCATCTACAAAAAGATCTACAGTAACATTATAATGATGGAAAACTGAATGCTTTCCCCCTAAGACTGGGAACAAGTCAAGGATGTTTACTCTCACCAATTTTATTTAACATAAGAGCATGAAAGGCAGTGCTAGAAGATCTTGCCAATGCAATAAAGCAAGAAAAGAAAAGGCATACAGGAAAGAAGGAAGGAAGGAAGGAAGGAAGGAAGGAAGGAAGGAAGGAAGGAAGGAAGGAAGGAAGGAAGGGAGGGAGGGAGGGAGGGAGGGAGGGAGGGAGGGAGGGAGGGAGGGAGGGAGGGAGGAAGGAAGGAAGGAAGGAAAGGAACAAGAGAGAGAGAGAGAGAGAGAAAGGGAGAGAGGAAGAGGGAGGGAGAGGGAAAGGAAGGGAGGAAGAAAACTGCCCTTATTTGTAGATGACATGATTGTCTATGTAGAAAATCCCAAGGCATCTACAATATAACTCCTAGCACTAGTAAGTGAGTTTAGCAAGGTTATAGAATACAAGATGACCATTAAAAAATCATTGTATTTCTATGTACTAGACTGAAGTCTCATATGTTATACAGAAATTAACTCAAAATGAATCATGCACATGAATGTAAAACAAAACTACAAAACTTTTGGGAAAAAACATAGGGGAAAATCTTGGGGATCTAGGTCTAAACAATGAGTTCTTAAGCTTAAAACCCAAAGTACAGGCCACAAGAGTAAAACTTGGTAAGTTGGACTTCATCAAACTAAAAAAAAAAAAAAAAACCACCTTTTGCCCTGTGAAAATTCCTGATTAAAAAAAATAAATAAGCCACAGACCAGGAGAAAACATTTGCAAACCCCTTATTCAACGAAGGACTGTATTCAGAGCATATAGAGAACTGTCAAAACTCAACAGTATAAAAACAAACAACCCAATTAGACAATGGGCAAAAGCAATGAAGAGATATGTCACCAAAGAGAGTATACAGATGGCAAATAAGTGTACAAAAACATGTTCAATCAACATCACTGCTCACTACAGAAACGCAAATTAAAACCACCAAAATATATTACTGCACACTTATCAGAGTGGCTAAAGTAAACAATCATGGCAATACCAAATGTTGGTGAGTATGCAGAGGAACTGAATCGTGAATGGAAAGGTAAAACAATACAGCCACTCTGGTAGTTTCTTCCTTTTAAAAATATTTTTAACAGAGAGAAAGAAGGAGCTGCTACCCTTTGTGACAGTATAGATGAAACTGGAGAGCATTATGCTAAGTGAAATGAGCCAGGTCGTGAGGGACAAATATCATATGATCTCACCTTTAACTGGAACATAATCAACAAAAGAAAAAAGCAAACAAAATGTAACCAGAAATATTGAAATTAAGAACAATCTAACAGTAGCCAGAGGGGAGCGGGGAGGGGACAGTGGAGAGAAGGGTTTTCAGGAACTACTATAAAGGACACATGGACAAAACCAAGGGAGAGGGTGGAAGTGAGGGAGGGAGGTGGGTTTGGCTGGGGTGGGGGAGTGGTGGGGAGAAAATGCAGACAACTGTAACTGAACAACAATAAAGTAATTCATAAAAAATTAAAAAGTTATAAAACATTTTTAAATCATTTTTTATTTTCAATTACAATTATAATATGGTAGTTTCTTTAAAAAGTCAACATTCAATCTCCATAAAAGTTTCCCTCCTCTATTCTTATTCCAAAGAAATTACATACATTCACACAAAAACCTATACATGGATGTTTGTAGTAGTTTTATTTACAACAGTCAAAAACTGAAAACTTGGATGTTCTTTAATGCATGAATGCTTAAGCAATCTGTGGTACATGTGTACTGTAGAATACTACACAGTGATAAAAAGGAATAAACTATTGATACATACAATGACTTGGATGGATCTCCATAGAATTATGCTGAGTAAAAATAAAAACCAATCACAAAAGGTTACATGCTGTGTGATCTCACTTACATAACATCCTTAAAATGACAAAATTATGTAAGTGAGTGATGGCCATGAGTAAAGAGAAGGTGGGGAAGGAGCGAGGCAACTGTGGTTGTATACGGACGGCATGAGGGACCCTTGCAGTCACGGTCGCCATCTTCAGAAGTCTGAGGGCTGTCGTGGAAAGAAGGAGATATGTTCTGTGTTATTCCCTGAGTAATGGCTGTGATAGCCTGAAAGAAAATACAGAAAAACATATTTTTTTCTAAAGTTTCACAGCAGTGGAATAGGTTGTCTAGGGCTATAACAAGCTCTCAAAGCTAATGGAGGTGTTAGGGCTGATGGTCCTTTGAATGGAATGTTGGGGGCTACAGTCTTAGATAACTTAAAGACTTTCAGAAGAAGTGTTGAACCAGAGGAGGTAACTATGGGTCCTTAGAGCACTAACTCTGACTGCAAGAAGCCAGGCTAGAGGTCAGGCCTGGTAGGCAGGCAGGATTCATGATCATGACAACCTTTAGTGTCCATGCTCAGAAAACTCTGGGACCAAGCCCCTGTTTTCCTCAGACCCAGACACGATGTTGAAAACTCCTAAAGGAAGAGGAAACCTCACCTGATGAGAGCCCAAGGAGCTCTCCTCCAACCACACAGCTACTTGGGGAGCAATAAAGTATCCCGAGTAAAAGGCTCCTGTCATCCAAGTGTCATCAGTGCAAAGCTCTCTGGAGATCCTCCATGCAGCATCAACAGACCAGCTAAAGCAGCCAAGGTGACCCAAGCCTAGCCTGAACCACGCAGGCCTGAGCAGAGATGACCTTATAAACACACCTACAAGACACATGTGCTGCCCTGCCTGGCCCGGCCTTCCAGCTGGTGTTTGTTTAAACCTGAAGTCAGCAAAGATTTTCTATAAAGGGCCCAATAGCAAATAGTTTAGACTTTGTGAGCCAAACAGTCTCTGTTGTTGCAAATACAGAGTTTGTAGCATAAAAGCAGCCATTGAAGCAAGTAAATGAACATGACTATGTTCCAATAAACCTTTATGTACAAAAACAGGTGGTGGGCTCATGAGTCACAGTTTGTCAACCCTGATATAAATTCATGACTATCTCAGGCTAACAGGCTGGATTCTCCCTGATTCTGAGTTAATTTCATCAAAGAGCTTTTCCCCTCTGTGCCTGGCCAATTCTTCCAGGACTTTTGACCATCTTGGGGCTGGTCAGGCCCAGAGAACCCATCCTTGGATATCTCCAACCTCCTCATCCCTGCCATTCCACTCCCTGCCTCTTGCTGTATTCTTTAAGACACCACATACCTTGTGGTTGTCCAAAATTTCCCTCCATGCTTTTACTCATGCTGTCCCTTCTGCCTGGACTGCCCTTCCCCCTTCCCTTCACCAGCTGTTTCTTCAACCTTTAAGAAGCAGCTCAG
The DNA here is from genome assembly GCA_028533065.1 of Trachops cirrhosus. Lineage (NCBI taxonomy): Eukaryota > Metazoa > Chordata > Mammalia > Chiroptera > Phyllostomidae > Trachops > Trachops cirrhosus. The sequence continues at coordinate 34,364,385 of CM052543.1, forward strand.
CCATATCAACCATACGATCTTCTAGAAGGCCTTCTCTGTACCACCCCCGATCCCTCTGCACCTCAGGCTGAGCCAGAGCCCCTCCTTTCCACTTTCATAATACCCCATAATCTCCCCACTGTTTGAAAATTATTCATTTATTGGTCTTATTCTCTAATTAGATTGTGGGTTTGGGGAGAGAAAGATTAGTTTCTTACTCATTTATGTGTCCCTAGTACCCAACTATGGCTCAGAGTAGGTATCCAGTAATGGCTGAGAGAACTATCAGCTGGACAAATGAATTACCAGGCATAGCCTTTTGCAGGGAGTCTCCGTGCTCTGCATACACATTTCCTCATCTCCTCACATGTTGTCCTGAAGCTTCCTACAATCATTTCCCCATGTCTGACTCTCATTTCCATCACCACCCTTTCTGCATGGCTAATGTTTTCACACTCAGTTCTCTCCTTAGAGGATGAAGCCTACCTTCTGCTTCTCCTTCTTCTCTGGATTCCAGGAGAACCTCACAACACTGCCACTGTAGCAACTCCTCAGAGGTGAGCATTTCAATAGTAGGCAGGATCAGGGGCTAGAGGTGTTTTATACCTTGGAATAAATAGGAACTTTTCAAATCTGAGAGCATCATCACCATTAGAAGATGCCCTGTTATCTAATAACCAGTGGAGAGTGTGGGAGCAAAAAGGTTGGCAATGTAAGAAGAAAGAAAACTGCCCTGGTCGGGTTACTCAGTCATGGTGTTTTTCTGATACGTTAAGGTTGTGGGTTCAATCTCCAGTCAGGGCACATACAAGAAGCAACCAAGGAATGCATTAATGAGTGCAAAAAATCGATGCTTCTCTCTCTCATTCTGTGTCCCTCCCTTCCTCTCTCTCTCCCTAAAAAATAAATTAAAAGAAGAAGAAAAAGAAAGAAAGAAAACACAAGGCCAGATCCCAGCCAGAGAAGCAGTTTTTAGGGGATAGCGGGGAAAGAAAAAAAATGGTGAGTTTTAGCCGGCAGGAAAGCAGAAGACTCTGCCTTTGCCAGCTCTTCGTAGCTGTTCACACTCAAGCCGAACATCTGTACATTCACCTATGACCAGTCCTTAAAGTTTCCCGAACCCAGATGGGGAGAAGGTTGGGAGTCTCAGGTCTTTTAGCAGGCATTGCCCAGGAGAGCTCTGGCCCTCCAGACCTCCTTGTTCTCATAGACTCATCAACGCCCCCGAGACCCTATCATGCTGACCCAGGCTATAGACTGGGCTTCTCTCTCCATTTCCCTCCCAGCATGTCAGTTCTCTACCGAGACTGCCTGTGCCCTGAGCCCAGCCTCCAAGGCTATAGTATGAATCCTGACCTAGCACTTGCCATCATTTCTCTGGGGTCTAGGGTCCTCCTCCTGTACCCTCTGACTGGAGAGTGTACCATTACCACCCACCTGAATATAGTTATACCAGCACACAGGAGGGGCTCATTACATGTCCATTCTGATCTTCTCTGATTCTCATGTCTTCCATGAGCAGCATCTGAGGCCAAGTGCTTGGGGCCCCTCAGTTCCCAAAGAAGCAGCTTCTATTCCTCTCCCATGAGCTGTCTCCTCTAGAAGAATGTTCTCCCTCTCCCTTCCTGGTGCTTCGAGTTTCCTGGACTCTGCAGCATCAGTTTTGGCAGGGTTTCACCAATTAATCTTTCATCTACATTGATCCTCTGAAAAATGACTTCCTCGTTACCCATCTTGCAGAGTTTCCACTTGGCAGTCTGAATGGCAAAGCACGTGTCAAACTCCAACACTCTCTGCTGCAGGGAGAGAACCAGGGCTTTCGAATCCAAAAGACCTGAGGGAGAGGCCCAGCTCCGCCACACTCCAGCTGCATGACCTCAGGTGAGTCACTTGGTCTCTCTGAACCTTAGTTTCCCCATTTGTAAAACAGGTTAAAAGAACCCCTGTTGAGGAAGGTCATGGAGAAGATATGACCACTGGTTTGATCTGCAAGCTGGACCTGGGCACATGGAGGTTCTCCACCCCCTTCCCGGTGCTTAGAATGCACTCTCGACTTGCCTTCTCCATGCAGAAGCTGCCCAAGGATACAGCTTTGAGATAGTAACATGATGATGAAAGCATCTGGACTGGGTACATGACTAAACCAAGTTAAGGCCCCCTGGGAATGTGATTTAACCCAGTTAGGGTCTCTAGATAAACTTTTAAGATTTGACAGGTGGTGCTGAAAACTACTCATCTTGAGGCAATCCAAGATGAGCCTTGTAAGTAAATTCCCTTGTTTATTAAATGTGCCACCTACCAATCTGAAATGCTCTGCCTCTTTCTTTGTGATCATTGAGAAGACAGAACGACGCAGTTCATCTGAGATTTCACAACTGCTTATTTTCATTATGATTGTTTTTCACTGGTTCCCAGGCAGACTGAGGCTGACCTTCAGCTTCTAGACCTCATGTAATGGAGGCTCAAAGTGAACACCAAGAAATGGGATCTTAATTCAGTTGCAGAAATAAAGACATGGGGTGGTGTGACCAAAACTCATTGATGACCCGGGCTCAAAATGGCCTGATTCCTGGGAGTGGTTGCTTGGTACCATCTCAGAAGTTCAAGATGCAGCTTTCCCCAGGGTTGGGGAGCAGTACACAGAAGCCACGTAGAACCCTGGCTTCTTTTTCCCAAGCACAAAAGAAAAGAGGTTGAAACCCCACAGCACATAAGTCATTGTGGGCCCAGCCCCTCTTTTCTCCTCCCTCTTCCCCTCATGTCATAGTGGTCAGGATGGACATGGCTTTGATGTCAGGTAGATAGTGTCAAGTCCTACCTCCAGCCCCTGCTCATCTCTCTGGGCTTCAGACTCTTCTTAAAAAGTGGAGGTGATGATACCCACTTATCAGGTTTCTGGGAAGATCAAATGTTTATGAAAGTGTTTTGTAAACCATAAAGTGCTACGTGTTATTTACTGCATTCCTTCCTTTTTGGATCCCTTCGGTCAGGCCCAGTTTCTTCTGTTCTCTACCTCCCACCTCCACCTTCAAGGCAGGAGTGGATCAGATCAGATACACTGAAACCGAAAATAAATTATAACAATGTGTTTCTCTCCCAAATGGTATGAGTTCAAAGTTTTCTCTGTGCGAAGAGGAGAGACAGAGCCCTTCTGTTACAGGATTTCAGGCAAAATAAGCAGGTGAATGAATTCTTTGTAAGTTACTGGGCTCCTTGCCTCTGGGTCTTACTAGAGCCACATCCTTGGGGAAAATTGTTGCAGGGTGCTTGGAAGTTGAATCAGAAAATAAAGCAGAATCCAGGCAGACCCTTCCATTCTCCTTTCCCCACTGTCCTTTATCCTTCGCCTGGTCTCAGATTCCCAGAGCTGAAGACCGGAACTGATCCTCCCCATGAAACTCCCTCTTTGCAGTTCTACCCCTTGTTGTCCTGAGGGATCTCTCCCACCAACGTGGAGGCTAAAGACAGCTCACCCATAGGACCTAGAAACAACCCAATCATAGAGAGTTAAGAATTTTTAATGTCCATCTGAATGACTCTTTGTCATTTGGGCAAGGAGCAGCCGTGGTTTAAAGCCCAGATTGCCCACATTCAAACCCTTAGCTCAACTTATTAGCTTGAGCTCCTTGCCTTTCCTGTGGGCCCCAGTGTTCTCATCTCAAAGGTGAACATAAGAATAATATATTCTTTAAAAGATTAAGTTAGTTAATGTAATCTAAGTCCTTAAAATAGCGCCTGGTATGAAGTAAGTGCCATATGTGTTTGCAGCAGCTGTTGTTGTTAGTGTTGCTATTGTTGCTTTACGCCTGTTGTGTTACTGCTGTTCAGGTGGTAGACTGAAGCGCAGACTGCACTTAAAGTGCGGGGCACCCCCCGCATCTGTGCTTCGCTGAGCCCCCCAGGCAGTCCTGGTGCGCACTGAAGCTGTAACCCACTGGGCTAGTGGGGTGAACAGTGCCCAGAGAAAAAAATGTGCATACTGTCAACTAGATTCTTTTAAATGTGCCAGCTCACTTATCAGAGAAATAAACATTAAAATTACATTGAGATATCATCTCTCACCATCCAATTGGCAAAAATGCAAAAGTTTGACCACAAATTCCATTGGTCTATCTGCAGGGCCACAGGCATCCTTGTACATCACTGGTAGGAATGCCAAAGGTTACATTTGGCAATATCTAGCAAAATTAAAATTTATTTACCATAAGCCCATATCTAGGAGTCTACTCTAAAGGAACACTGGCAAAATATGAAGGAAGAAAAATGAGTGAATGAAACTATTCATTGTAGCAGTACCTATGAAAGCCAAAGACTAGAAACCACTCAGACACAGAAGGGCCTGGGTGAATATACTTTGGTGCATCTGTATGAAAGACTGCTGGGCACCTAGGAAAAGGAAGGAAGATCTCTATCTACTAATTCCAGGTTAAGTGGAAAACAAAAGATGGAATAAAGTGCATATAGTATTATTTTATCATTTGTCTAAAAAAAGAGTATGTGTGTGTATACACATACACACAAATGAGCCTTGAACAGCACAGGTTTGAACTTCATAGGTCCACTTACATGTAGGGTTTTTCCAACAAACACACAGTAAGCCCTCGTATCTCCAGGTTTCGCATCCATGGTTGGGAATCCGTGGATGTGGAGGGACTACTAGATGCATTGTTCTACACCATTTTTATATAAGGGATTTGAGCATCCATGAATTTTGATATCCACAGGGGGTCCTAGAACCATGGATACCAAGAGACAACTGTAGTTAAGTTTCTGGGGAGTCAAAAGTTATATGCAGATTTTCAACTACATCCCTAACCCTGCATTGCTCAAAGGTCAACTGTGTGTATGTGTACATATATGTTCTCATATATGTATGTGTATGTGTATGTGTATATGTAAAGAGTCCAAATATGTATTCTTTTTTAAAAAAATACACAATGCGCCCCGGCCGGTGTAGCTCAGTGGATTGAGCACAGGCCTGCAAACCAAAGGGTTGCTGGTTCAATTCCCAGTCAGGGCACATGCCCAGGTTGTGGGCCTGGTCCTCAGTAGGGGATGTGAGAGACACAACCACACATTGATGTTTCTCTCCCTTTCTCCTTTCCTTCCCTTCTCTATAAAAATAAAAAAAAATACACAATGAGCCCTGGCTAGTGTGGTTCAGTGGACTGAGCACCAGCCTGTGAACTGAAAGGTCACTATTTCAATTCCCAGTCAGAGCTAATGCCTGGGTTGCGGGACAGGTCCCCAGATGGGGGCGTGTGAGAGGCAACCATGTATCTCTCACACATTGATGTTTCTCTTCCTCTCTTTCTCCCTCCCTTCCCCTCTCTCTAAAAAAGTAAATAAATAAAATCTTTTAAAAAATAAAATAAAATAAAATAAAATAAAATAAAATAAAATAAAATAAAAATACACAATGCGAGGATATGTTGGGCTCTTTCTGCCTTATCTTGCCTTTTCGCAGTCCATGTGTTAGCTCCATATGGCCATGGCTGCAGCGACCAGCTGCAACCGGTCACAGCCCTTGCACCACAGGTCTCTTAGATTTCCCTCTGAGATGTGCTGGCCACTGCTGGCAATCTCTTTGGTTCATGTGCATATCTGAAAGTTCCAGGAAGTTAACACTCCTGGGACAGCCCTTAACCAACAGGGGACAAGAGCACAGGAGCCATAGATCAATACTCCCATCTTCCATTTGTTGAGCAGGTAGTGCTGACGCACAGGGTTCCTCGGATGGTCCTCTGCGGCCTCAGCTCCAGTTGCCCGCTGTAGTTATCAGCTCAATAGCACGTTTTAAATTGATCTTCCTTCCTCCTGTTTCCCTCTTCCTCTAGCTCTCATTACTGTCCCCCAGGGTCATCTCCAAAACTTAATTACTTGTGCACACTCATTGTCTCATAGTCTGCTTTGTGGGAAAATCCCAAACTAAGGCAAAGGATAAACCAATGTTTTGAAAGTTAATGACCATAGCCCTGGCTGGTGTAGCTCAGTGGATTGATTGCCAGCCTGTGAACCAAAAGGTTGCTGGTTCAATTCCCAGTCAGGGAACCTGCCTGGGTTGTGGGCCAGGTCCCTGGTTGGGGGTGTGTAAGAGGGAACTGATAAATGTTTCTCTCACACATTAATATTTCTCTCCCATTCTTTCTCCCTTTCTTCCCTTCTCTCTAAAAATAAAGAAATAAAATCTTTTTTTTTAAAGTTAATGATTACTTATAGGAATGGGAGAGAATAAAGTAGAGAGAATAGAAATAGACACTAGACTGTATGAATATAGCTTACATTTTAAACTTTACTTTTGATACATGTAAATATTTTATATAACTATAAAACAAAATTAAATTTCATAAAAGAATCCCTAAAATTAAAAGCTAATGAAACAAACCTAAATGTGTATAATATAGAGGCATAATCATGGAGAGAACTACTCCAAGTGACCTTAAAACACAATTTAATGTACTTTCCTAGTGCAATCATCCCTAAAAACTAAAGGAATGGGAAAAGAACCTTAAACTGTTCTCAGTTGTCAGAGGTAGGGTTGTTTTTGCTCCTCTCAGACTGTTGTATGTGTAGTACAGGATAAAGCAATAGGAATTATATTGCTGTCATTGAGAACCATTTTCAACATGAGTGAGAAGAGATACAGATATAAGATTGATGAGATTTTTTTTCTAATCTGTAATGTCACACTTGAGTTAGAATTATAAGTAAAAACAACTCAGTGTATATTTAATGTTTAAAATAAGTATATATTTTCCAGCTTTATCCCTTTGTAAGGCCTGGAAGCAATGATTAACATAATTAGAAGTAATAATTAGAAACAGTATTAATGAAAACTCCAGCAAACAAATTGTGGCCAATTAAAAACATTTCCCACTTTAAAAAAAATCAAGGCTCCTTGGAGAAATGGCTGATTCCAGGTTGGGGTAAAAAAATGTACAAGATGAGCCTGGAGTGTTTTATAACACAAGGAAGGAAAGAAGTTATCAAAGACCACTAGGCGTGTGTCAGAAAGTCTTGGGAAGCCACTTGAATAAGTTCCTCCTGGTTGGTCAATGATTGGGTGATATGAGCATCAATAAGGATAAACACCACAATGGACTGAAATGCATCAAATATAACTGCAAATTGGTAAGTCAAGGGGAAGATTCTAGTATTTTCCTATCTTTTCAATATGACTATATGTCAGGATAATTAAACAGTTCATGAAGAGAAATTTCTCTCTATAGAACTATTCTAATTTAATAAATAAAGAAGAAATGATAGGAGTAGAATATCACCACCTTTTTAAAAAAATAGTTTTGATTTTTATTGTTGTTCAGGTACAGTTTTCTGCCTTTTCTCCCCACCCATCCCCACCACCCCAGCCTTCCCCACCTCCCTCCCCTGTTTCCACGCCCCTTGTTATTGTCCATGTGTCCTTTATAGTTACCATTTTGCAACCCTTGATGAAGGAATGGATCCAGTCCCTGATTTTCAATAGCTCCAGCATCACAAAGCAAGAGACAATTAGGTATTAGGTACCTCCTGATATACCACCTATAAATATTCTTGTCAAATATCAAACCTGAATTACCAAACCTCTAGTTCTGTCTATCAAGAAGACAGAGGAACATGTTAGACACCAGACAGGCAACAGCAAAATTCAAATTGGAAAATTATAGGGCAAAAGGCTCAGCTTCTTCAACAAGTACTTTAAAAAAGAAAAGTGCCCTGACTGGCATAGTGTGGCTCAGTGGGCTGGGTATCATTCTGCGAAGTGAAAGATCAGTGGCTGGATTCCTGGCCAGGGCATGTGCCTGGGTTGCGGGCCCAGTTCCCAGTAGGGGGTGTGTGAGAGGCAGCCTACTGATGTTTCTCTCTCACATTGATCTTTCTCTCCCTCTCCTTCTACCTTCCTTCCCCTCTCTCTAAATAAACAAATAAATAATAAAATTTTTTTTAAAAAATGCAAGGGACTCTACACATAGAAAGAGACTTAAGAGACATATCAAGCAATCGCAATATATGGACCTTATTTAGACAGGCCTCTGCTTCGACCATGCCCCAAGCTCCAACCGGGATCAGGACTTTCCCAGCCTGGGTGTCAGTGGAGGTCTGTTGGAGGGGTATCCTGAAACAAGAGCCCTGGCCAGTGTTCATGTTCCCTGGACATTTAATCTGCATCTCTCCCCTCTAGCACACTCTCTGGCCCTCCTCCCACTGTTCACGGCATCGGTGCTGAACTGTGTCTTGTTCCTTGACCTTTATTTCACCCTGTTCTTCACTCCCCTGCTTACCAACTGCATTGTTCATGGTCCTGTTTCTGACCTCATTCATCCCTCCCAAGGCGATGCTCAACACCACCCTTCCACTGAGTCCTGGGCTGTCCCTCCCTCCCCCACCCAGGCTCTCCCTCTAACCAAGCTGCCATACACCACCTTGAGTACATGGCACTCCACCGCCCATCTCAGTCTCCAAACTCCACGTTTCACTACTCAGCTCCCTGGGCCCATCAGCGCCACCCAGACTGTGCACACACTCTCCTGACCACGTCCATCTACTCTCTGCCCGGCCACCTTCAGGGACTCGGAGAAGGTCCGAGTGAGGAGTGGTCTGCTTTTACTGATGGGTATTAAACATGAGCTTCCAAGGGATCCTCATTCCAAGGAATCTGACAGATAAAAGCTCCATATTGGGCCTGCCAGGGTAGGCTGACGGAGGCGAGGCCTGGCCTGTCAGAAGTCAGGACTGAGTTGGACAACAAGTTTCCACTCACACACTCACAGAGTGCTGGACAGAGTGCTGACAACTCCCCTGAGTCACCTTGCAATCAAGTCAGCTCTCTCGGTGGCATCAGAGCAGCAGCTTTGGCCTCTAACCTTTTGCAGAACTCAGGACAGAGGCTTCAGGGATGGGGTGGCAACCCCACTTAAGGGCCTTAAGATCAAGTCATCCAGCTCCAGAACAAGAAGTGCATCCTAAGGCTTAAAAAGGCCTCTTAGAACTACTAACCAAAGGCAAAGGGACAACCAGCCTGTGGCTGAATATAATTAATTGTGACAACTAGATACCTTCTAGTGTGCATTCTCTTTCTCCCTTTTAAAGAGTGAAAGACAAAAAGTAGCTGAATAATTAATATCAGGAAATATGATAAGACAGTCAAAAGGAAAGGGAGTAAGAGTGAAAGCATTCTTCTACGAGAAAAACACAAATGTCAACAAAGCAACAGAAAAAGCAAGTCAGCTCTGGAAGCCAGCTGTGGTTGTTACTTTGCTGTTGCCCTGGGTTCATACCCTTCCCACTGCAATTATACTCTCTGCAAAGTGTCTGTCTTCTGAACGGTATATAATCCTGACAAAGCTGAGAAGGAAGCATTTCCTTCCCCATTTTACCAGTAAAGTACTGAAGTTTGAGGAGATCACATGGTTTACTTACAGCCACCCGGGAGAATGTGAAGGATTCAATATGTGAACACAAGTCTGTCTGGCTCCAAAGTCTGTGCTCTTTACCCAACTAATTGTTGCCTCCAGTCCAAGTCAGAATATCTCAGTGTCTCTCCCCACAGGAGCCCTTCACAGTTTCAAAATCAACCTTCAACCCCCACCTCTTCCCTACTCCAGACAACGCTCTGCAGCCCAACACTCCCCGTACCTCTATCAGTCAGTGTGACGTGGTTTCACATCTTTGCATCTTTCCTCCCTGAATGTTCCAATTTGCCCAAATCCCCTCAGACAGGTGAGGCCCACAAAAGCACACAGGTTTTCATATGCGGACTGATGAGATGACCACAGCCAAGGCTGAGGGGATGCCCCCCGCTTTGATCTGGAATCCACAAAGACAGCAGCGCATAGCTGGTTCAGGAGTGCTCACTCAGCCAAAGGTCCCTGCAGTGTCATACCCTGGCCTCTGCTAAGTCAGAGTCCTCTTCTACACTTAAACAATGTGCTGTTTTGAACCTCAATTCAGGATTCTCCCATTACTGATCTCAGTTCCATTCAACAAACGCCCACCGAGCTAGGCACAGCGCTCACTGCTGGGCAGCCGAGTTAACAGGGCACTATCGAGCTCCACGCTGCTCTTCTCCAGCCTCAGCTCAGCTCCGAGCTCCCCTCTGGGCACCCCCCAGGGGGAGTCACCCCTCAGGAGGGCCTGAAACACACAGCACCCTTCTCCCATCAGCTGCCCAGACCTTCCTCAAGAGCAGAGCCACACCTTGAAAACTGCCAGGGCCCTGGAGTGGTTCTGAGTTGACCATAGCTATGCCAAGCAGGGTATTTTTGTCTGGGAGCGAACAGCTGCCAAGAACATTTCAAGAGATGATTTACTGCTTCTCTGAGGGTTGTTTACACCAGAGCTCTCTGTTCCTGTCACAGCCTGTGCCTCCCATGAAAAACCTGTCACAATTTGTGATCTGAGGGGAGCCTGTTTGCCTGAAGGAAGAAACCAGGTGTATTTTTTCCTCACACAGGAAGTCACACAATGTTTTCTCACTTGTCCAGGTCACGTTCCCCTGGCCTGGAAATGGGCACAGAAGCACGGGGTGGGGTGGGGGTGGGGGTGGGGGATGAGCTGACCCAAGCATAGACCCTGCGCTGGTCAGAGGTTATCTGTAGTCAGAGGTGCTATTTCATGTGGTCTTCATCCTCTGTAAGCTAACAGTGCCTGAACTGAGTATATTAAACCCCATAAGGCCAGGAAACCATGATATAATTCTAGCCCTTTCCAATTTTTTTTAAACTTGAGTTTTAGCTAAAATGACTTGAGACGTGGTATGGTGTGAACGGTGGTCACTGTGACAAGACCTCTAAGCTGGGACACAGGACACCTGAGTCTGGGTTCAAACTCTACCACTTACTCTGTGGCCTTGGGCAAGTTATTCATACTCTCGGGGCCTCAGTTTCCTCACCTGCCACAGGGAGAGAGTTAACGTACAGGCTCTTTGAAGGCACTTCAGATTGTGATGGTCGTGAGTTATGGGTTATGAGCGTGGCTGTGGAGCCAGCGTGCCGGGGTCCATACTCTAACTCTGCATTGACCAGCTACATGACCTTAGGCAAGTTATCTTAGTTCTTTATACCTCAGTTTCCTCTTCTGTAAAATGGGGATAATGCTAGTACTTATCTCAGAAGACTCTTAATGGGATTAAATCCGTACACAAAGTGCTGAGAATGGGGCCTGGCACACAGTAAAGTCTCAACAATTGGTGAAACACCACCACCAGTTATTATCCTGTTGTTGTTTTTATTATAATGACCAGAGCTTAGCATTAACTATCAATATTAAAATAAACTGCTTTTGAGAAGTCAATGAAATGCAGGTTTTATGCCTTGACTTGTTCCTCTCACAGAGGTTACCTGCAGTTTGAGATCCCTCACAACAAGGGTGGGGAAGGCACCATGGCCCCCCTGAGGCCCCAGAAAGGACAGGGAACCTCGATTCCAAGCAGAGTTTTTTGGCGCCAATAGTTCTCGTGATCTCCTGAAATGTTTCATAGGCAGGACCCCGGGCAGTTCTCTCTGAGGCAGCACAGACCTGGCTCCCAGGCTCCTCTCAGTAATCAAGCAGGGGCCAGGAAAGAGGCCAGGAGGTTGAGGCACTTACAGGGATTCCTCCCAGGGTACCCCATCGGTGCCAGAGGCACAGCTTGGAGAGTGCAGCCCCTCCTTGCTTCTGCTACCCCAGGCTCTGTGCCTGAACATGAGTCGTCTCAGTGAAAGGCCTCTCTTCCCTAGAAAAAGCCCATGAAGAACTTTGTTCAAAGAGTGAAGAGCTGTAATGCCAGTGCTTTGCTGACCAACTGGACTCTGACCTCGAAGGGAAGAGATGGAAATTCCTGATAGCCTCTTCCTGAGGCTTAGCACTGACCTTGGGGAGGTTTCAGGACTAGGCCTAGATGGCTTCCAGGCACAACTTCTTTGCTCTTGTTAATTTACCTTGTACCTAAAATAACTTGAGGGGTGGGGCATAAAAGGCAATGCGGGTTTCCCCACTGAGGTCTCTTACAGAGCAGTAAGACAAGTTGGAACTTGGTGACTGAAAAGGCTGGTGCAGGAGTGTATGGCTTAGGTGTACAGCAAAGGGCTTCCTGGGACTGAAGCCCGGAACCAAATGGCCTTGCCACCCCAGTCAACTGCAGGCGGCCGCAGGCTCCCACGCAGAGGCCTGCCCCCCAGAAAACGCACTGCCTCATTCACCCTCCCTGCAGTCAGCTCCCCGCAGGAGGAACGGGCTGAGAGGCACATGCCATGTCCTTGTCCCAAACCCACCTGTCACGGAAGAAGCCAGGGGGTTGTGCTCACTTGTCCTCCACGTGGAAGGAAACATCAAAAGCAAGGAATAAGGGACTCCCCCTGCACTTCCCGCCTACTTTGCCAATCCTCACTCAGCCATCCACACTCAGCTCTGGACCTCCCTTTGTGACCCTGGTCCACGTCAGTGGCTTCTGCTCCACTGAAGTATATGATCTTCAAGGGCCAAAATGGCCTTCATCTACATGGTAGCTCAGAGTATAGCTGTGTGACTTTGTACAAGTTACTTTACCTTTGTCAGCTTCAGTGTCCTTTTCTGTAAATGGTGTAGTACTGATGCCTACCTCTTTGGGTATTGCAATATTATTTGAAATAATTCTTGGAACACTGCCAGAGCTATAGTTAGTGATGACGACAATAATGATGATGATGATGACGACGACGACGACGATGATCTGTGTTGTCAGTATCTGGCAAAGGCCTATTTATGGAAGGGGATGAAGTGGAGAGAAAGAGAGTACCCACCCTGTCTCCCCAGCTTGAGCAGCCTGGCTCCCACAGGTGCTCTGGCACAGCCCACCCTCATCTGCCTGGGCCTCCTGTATCCGGAGACCAGACAGCCATGGCACATAAAGATGAGATCTCAAGGGTATTGCCCCTGGCCAGAATATGTAACTCCAACAAATGAAACAAGAGATAAGGCCTTCGAGATCCCTGTCACCTCTGAATGATGAGGTTGGCCAAGACAGAGACCCAGAGTCTCTTGTCCCTCAAGTCCCAAAGCCTGCATCCCACTGATGAGCCCAGGGTCTCAGAGTGGGGATAGCTTAAAATGGATCTCCCCGCTGAGCTGGAGGGATGGGGCCTTGGGGAGCTTCCTGTAGGAACAGCTGTACTGACCACCACGTCTTCCCGACAGAGTCTGGGAAGTTGATTTCAACAGCAGGAAAGCCAGTAACCTACACACCAAAGTTAAAACCCACGCTGGCCCAGCCCCACCCTCAATGTAGCCTAGGCCCCAGGTTTCTCAAGTGGGCCCAGCACCATACTCCCGACTGCTGGGCCTGCGGGACGGGCTCACACATCTGGGCCCCACAAGCCCAGAATCATCAGGCGATTAAAATCACCTTTTATCGTGGCCCTGAGGGTTATAAAAAAGTAAGCCTGACATATGGGTCATTCCTGAGACTCTTGCTCCATTGGTTTTAAGGGCCCCTTGGCGATAAAGAATTTCGAAGCTGCTAACTTCACAGTATATTAAAGTAGAATATATTCCTCTGAATGGTCCTCAGGTGAGAACCAGTGTTCAACAAATGCCTCTTGGCTTCCTTTTGAAGAACTCAAGACTGACCTCTGCTGGTCTCTAAGATCAAAAGAAGCCCAGCCTTTCCTATATTCATCAGTGAGAATCTTCCCTGCCTAAATCTGGCTCTTTCTCTCTCTCTCTCTCTCTCTCCCCCCCACCCTCTCTCTCTGTCTCTCTCTTTTAGTCTTTCCATCTCTGTCTTTCTATATGTCTCCACATATATGCATCTTTCTCTCTGCTCATCTCTTTCTTCTCCCATGAGTTACCCAATCCCCTGGAAATATGGGCATAATAGCATATTAGAGTGAGAGTCTTCTTACCTTAATTCCAATCAAGGCACCAATTCGTCAGAGAACAAACAGGGAGATAAGATACCAAAATGAGTGTAAAATAGAACTCACCCAAATATGCAGATTTACCAAGGAAATAGTCCCCAGCTCTTGTTTCTAACCTTCCCAGTTTCCTCTCCATTATGGGCCCACCCGCACTCCCTACATTGTATTAAAGCTGATCTGCTTGGGCTATGCACCTCTGGGCCCCAGCAGGCCAGAGGTTTTCAGGGCCCCCTGCCTTGGTGTATGCTGCTCTTTTTTCCTGGAATACTTTCCCCCATTTTGCCCCTCATAGTCTTGTTCATCCTTCCAGGCCAAACTAAAACATCTCTCCTTCCTAGAGCCAGCCGTGGCCACCCAGGGATGAATTGTACCCTCCTCTGTGCTCCCACTGGGTATCAAGAGTGTGTGTGCCACCCATCTCCCTCACCAGCCTCTAAGTTCCTTGGGACATGGGTTGCAGCTGCATCATGCCTGGCAAAAGGCATGCACATTGGTCATTGCTTGGTGAGTGAGTTAATGAGTGGATCCTATCGGCAGCAATGCCTGAGAAAGTTTTCTCTGTTCTGAATATCAAAGAAAACTCAGAATGAAGTCAGTCCCTTGGAGGTGAGAGTGGAGTTGGAAGGAAAACTCCAAAGCCAGTGCTCAGAGCAATTGTAGCTCAGAGCCACCTCCCTGCCTTGACCTTCTGCACAGACATCAAAGACCCTCCCTGGCCCATGTCTGGGTACCTGTCACCAGGTTGATGCTGCACAATCTGCCTTACAGCCAGGACTGAAGAGTTTGTCACAGGTTGTGTGTGTACGATCCATGCCTTCAGGGCCAGTGTCTACACTACACAACCTGCATCTAAATAACCTGAACTGCATCCTATGATTCTGTAACTCCTGTCAGCAAAGCCCATGTCACTACAATGCAATATTTGTGCAATCCATGTCTCCTCGCTCCTTCCCTCTACAATAGGTCTGTATACCCCACGTCTGTCAGTCTTCCCTGGTTTGTGGTTCCATCCGGGCAGCCCACACCCACACGACAGGCCTGTGCTGTCACAACGGGTTTCTGCACATAAGATGTCTGGGAAAGGAGTGAATTATCACACAGGAGCTGCTTTGCTTGTGAGCGTTTTGAAAGGAACATCTTCCTGCTCAACCCAGACACCAAGACAGTGACTGCAAAAGCCATCTGGACTCTTTCCTCCGGAAACGGTTCCTTTATCTCGGGACTTTGTAAAGACAGAAAAAGAGCAAATGAGAAGCTGAAACCTTACTGAGAAAAAGCATTTTTAAAATTTTCTATTAAAATTTTCAAAGTAATCAGACTCACTATATGTTACTTGTAAAATAAATTTTAAAAGGAGGCATATCATAAAAACAGACACGTTTACCAACGGAACAGAATCGGGAGCCCAGAAATAAACCCGTGAGCACACAGTCAACAAGTCTTTGACAAGGGAGCTAAGAATACTCAGTGGACAAAAGACAGTCTCTTCTCTAAATGGTTCTGAAAAATTGGGTATTCACATGTAAAAGAGTGAAACTAGATCCCTATCTTACACAACTCTCAAAAATTGACTCAGAGCAGATGAAAGATTTACATATAAGACTTGAAACCATACAACTCATAGAAGAAAACATAGGAAAAAAGGCTCCTTGACATGGGTCTTGGTCATGACTTTTCGGATATGGTACCTAAAGCACAAGCAGCAAAATCAAAAATGAACAAATGGGACTCCATCAAACTAAAAAGCTTCTGCACAACAAAAGGAACAATCAATGCAAGGAAAAGATAACCTACAAAATGCAGAAAAACATTTGTAAATTATATATGATAAGGGGCTAATATCCAAAATATATAAAGAGCTCAGACAACTCAATAGCCAAAACCAAATAATCTAATTGTAAAATGGGCAAAGGACCTGAACAGACATTTTTTCAAAGAAAACATTCAAATAACCAACAAGTACATGAAAAGATGCTTAACATCACTAATCATCAGGGGAATGTGAATCAAAACCACACCGAGATGTCCCCTCACGCCCGCCAGAGCGGCCATCCTCAGACAGAGGCGACAAGTGTTACGAGGACGTGGAGAAAAGGGAATCGTGCAGCGTCAGTGGGAACGCCAATTGGAGTGGCCGCTGTGGAAAACAGTCTGCGTTTCCCTCAAAACCCTAAAGGGAGAACTGAGAAAATTAAAAGTAGTATCTAAGAGTTTTTTGCCCTCAAAACCAACTTTCACCCCCTGGAGTTTTCACTCTCACTGCAAATCACGGGTCTAGACAAAAGTTAATTGCTTACCCTGATCTCTGTATACTCAAAGAAGGAGAGTTGATAGCTCGTTGAAGTGTCTCTCGAGGTTTTCACTAAAAATATGTTGGTTTTGGCTTTAACTTTAACTTTGAATGAAAAATTTTTTATATATTTTATTGATTATGCTATTACAGTTGTCCCATTATGCCCCCTTCATTCCCCTCCACCCTGCACACCCTCTCCCACCCACATTCCCTCTTTTAGTTCATGTCCACGTATCGGAAGTTCTTTGGCTTCTACATTTCCCCTACTATTCTTGCCCTCCCCCTGTCTATTTTCTA
>CM052543.1:34381324-34414186 GCA_028533065.1 Trachops cirrhosus
TATTGGTTCCCTATGCATTTTTCTTCATTTCACTTATTGTAGCCTTTGTTTTTTCATCTAGTTTGCGACCAAAATCAACCAATTCTCTGAGCATCCTGATCACCAGTGCTTTGAACTGTGCATCTGATAGGTTGGCTATCTCTTGGTTGCTTAAAAGGATGGGTTCTGGGGCTTTCAATTCTTCTTCTGTTTGAGCCATCTTTTTGCTGTTTTATTTTTTGGTCTTGGCAAGCACCAGTCTGAATGAACATGTCTAATTTTAACTCCTTGGGTGTCCGACTTCCATACAGTTCAATTTTCTGTCAGTTCTGGTTGTTATTTTGTTTCTATATTGTTGTTGCCCCTATCTTGGTTGTGTGAGGAGGCACAGTGTGTCTACCTATGTCTTCATCTTGGCCGGAAGCCCTTAATGAAAAAATTTTAACGGTCCATTTTCATCGTATTTTTTCCATGACTGTTTACCCCGTTATATACTCTTCCACCTCCACCCACCCTCTCCCCCTCCCCACAATCACTGCACTGTTGTCTGTGTCCATGAGTTCTTTCTCTTTTTTGCTTGATCCTGCCACCCCTTGCCCCACCACTGTCAGCCTGCTCTCTGTCTGTGAGTCTGTCTCTATTTGGCTTGTTAGTTCAGATTGTTCATTAGATTCCACATATGAGTGAAATTGTATGGTATTTGTTAATCTTTAATTAAAAATTTGATAAGATAATATGTAGAATTACATACAATTGTAAAAATAATACAGAGAAATTTTTTGTAGACTTTGTCCAGTTTGCTCCAGGGGTGACAAAACTTTTTGTTTTGCAAAACTATATGATATGACAACCAGTATGTTGACATTGATATAACCCATCCATCTTATTCTGATTTCCCCAGTGTTATTTGTACTCATTTGTGTGTGTGTGTATTAAGTTACATGCAATTGTATCCCCTGTTTAGGATCGTACATCCACCACCAGATTCAAGACATTTAAGACTTCCAGCAACACAAAGGTCCCTCATGTGCCCTTTTATAATCACACTCACCTCCCTGCTATACCTCTTCCTTTCCCTTCATCCTGACCCCTGGAAACCACTAATCTGCCCTCCATTTCTATAATGTTCTCATTTCAGGAGTGTTGTGTGAATGGAATCATACAGTACGTAATCTTTTGGGATTGGCTATTTCTGTTCAGCAAAATTTCTTGCAGATTCATTCAAGTTATTTTACATGTCAACAGCCTGCTACTTTTACTGCTGAGTAGTAGTCCCTGGTATGTATGAGCCACAGTTTGTCTAACCATTCACCTACTGAAGGACATCTGGGCCTATTCCAGCTTTTGGCTATTGCAAATAAAGGTATAAATACTTGTGTACTGGCTTTTGTGTGAAGGTGAGTCTTTGTTTCTCTGGGATAAACACCCGAGAGTGAAATTGCTGGGCTTCATGGTAGATGCATTTTATTTTTAAGAACCATAAAACTGTCTTCAAGAATTGTTGACCACTATTTTGGCATTATATATATATATATATATATATATATATATATATATATATATTTATACATTTTCTAATTGGATAGTTTGATTTTTTTACTGTTGAGTTTTGAGAGTTCTTTATATACTCTAGCTACCAGCGATTTGTCAAATGTGTGGTTTGCAAATATTTTTCCCAGTCCATAGCTTTTTTTTTAATCCTCTTTACAAGGGCTTTCACAGAGAAAAAGTATATAATTTTGATGAGGTCCAATTTACCCATTTTCAAATTATGCTTTGATGTTGGGTCTAAGAATTCTTTGCCTACCCCAGAACCCAAAGAGTTAATCCTATGTTTTTTTCTAAAAGTTTTACAGGTTTTATATTCTAGATTTGAAGTAATTTTTTCCACTTTGAGTTAATTTTTGTATAAAGTGTAAGACTCAAGTCGGGTTTCTTTTTTTTCTTTTTCTTTTTTCTTGCCTATGGATGTCCAATGGCTCCAACAGAATTTGTTGAAAAGGCTATTTAACTTCCATTGTAATCTAAGCTAAACTGAAGATATTTGAGATTTATAATAATCCTCACCCTGCAGCCACACACACACACACACATTGGAGTAAACAGCACAGTTTGTAAACAGTCAACACAAGCATATGTGTTTACAGTTAGCTACTAGCCATCTAAAATGGTGATATTAAATAAACCTCTCTTCAAAAAGGATTTGCCAGATATATCCCAATTAAAGATCTGATATCCATAATGTATAAAGAAGTCTTAAAAATTGAGGAAACAGGAGCCAAACAACATAGAAAAATAAGCAAAATTCATGAACAGAAAATTTAGCCAAAAAATAATAAAAATAGTCCTTAAACTTATGAGAAGTTGTATAACTCATAAAAAAGATAAATGTCCCCCTGGCTGGTGTGGCTCAGTGGCTTGAGTGCTGGTTTGTGAACCAATGGGTCACCAGTCTGATTCCCAGTCAGGGCACATGTCTGGGTTGTGGGCCAGGTCCCCAGAAGGGGGTGTGTGAGAGGTAACCATACATTGGTGTTTCTCTCCCTCCCTTCCCCTCTCTCTAAAAATAAAATCTTTAAAAAATAAATAAATAAAAATCATTAAAACTTTAAGAAAGATTAATGCAAGTTTAAACCACACTCGAATATCATTTATTAACTATCAAATTAGCAAAAAATGTAAGTCTTGGCACCAGATTGTGTTGGGAAAGCCTGGCAGAGAAATAGGCACTCTCATACATTGCTGATAAGGATGCAAAATAGTACAGCCTTGTGGAGGGAATTGGTGGAATTTAACACAACTATATATGCATTTACATTTAGTTCCAGAAATCCACTTCTAGGAACCTATGCTGAAAATACACCTGCAGCCATACAAGGTTATATGTGCACAAGTTTATTTGTAATTGCAAAATAGTGAAACAATGTAAATGTTCATACATAGAAGATGTGTTGAATAAACTAAATTCTATCCACAGAATGGAGCACTATTCAGTGCTAAAAGAAATTGGGATGATCTCTATGAAGCTACATAGAAAGATTCCCAGGACATAGTTTGTAAGTGAAAAAAGAGACTATAAAAAGCTATATATAGTATTATACCTTTTGTGTGGGAAGAAGAAACAAGAAAATTATGTCAATTATGTATATAATTATGTAATATATATAAATCTTATGTGTGTGCATGGGTGTGTATTCCCTTGCTGAGTCGCAAAGGGAAATTGAAAAAAGAGAGAAACCAGGAACTAAGGTGAATGGTTCCCGATAGGTGTGGGTGGGAACCAAGTGGGTAAGGGAGGGGTGCTTCAGGGATAGTAACTTTTGACAGAGTCTGAAGTATGGGATCATGTTAATGTTTTAAATACATTTTCTAAAAAAGATTAAATCTTTTTAATGTGTATATGAGTTTCAAAACTCTGAAATAAACAGAAAAAAATGAGCCTAATCATAATTAAAAGAGTAATACACCATGCTGGTGGAGGAGGAAAAGGAAGAGAGCAACCCCAAGTAATTCTTGAGCATAGAACTTTGACTAATGTACCTTTGATCTAAAGACAAGAACTGTAAGTAAATAATTCTGCACATAGACTCCTTGCTTTCAGTGGTATGGGTTAGCCATTTGAAATGGCTTTCTGTGAAAAATAGGATTGAGTAAATAGTAAATAAATTGAAATGCTGAGAGCCAGGTTTCTCACTGGGAGTGACAGCTGCTACAAATACAGAATGGGAGAAGCTTAGGATGAACCCTGGTTCGAAAGATTGGAATCAGATATATGGGATAGATTGGTGTGTGTGTGTGTGTGTTGTCTATATCTATAAGCTTAAAGGGCGTAGAAGCAATGATATGCCAGTAACAATGAACACACCTACTACCAAGATCTTCTAAACACTCTTCCCTATAATAATGAGGATTACTTGGAGAAATGGCTGATTCCAAGTATGAGGCAAGAAAGACCTAGAATATGTTGTCATAAAAAGTAAAGAAGTACTCAAAAAATTATAGGAACAAATCAAAAAACATAGGAGCCAACTCGATGAAGCTCCCATTAGCCAAATCTGGGTCTATGTCTGCATCAAAATAAATAGTAATAGTAGTGATTTATAACCCATAGAGTAAGATAACATCTATGAGTTTATACTCATATTAAATAAATAAATAAATAGGAGGTAAAGGAAAGAACTTTCTTTTAGAATTATGGCAACCAATTAATTTAGAATGAATGATGGAGTTAGGAAAATTATTTTGACACTAAAACCAATGGGTGATAGTTTGATAAGAAACAGGATATTTACATAGTTTGAAAGTACCCACAAATTACTTTATTACAAAGGGGAAGTGAGAACTTGCAGTGGAGAGAGAAACCTGGAGGATACCACCTTAACCATGGAATCAAGGTTACAATCCTTTAACAAAGCAATCTGGCATCCTTTCCGATACAATGTTCTGAAAAGGACACAGCATCCTTTTTGTGGAAGGCAAACTAAAATTGCAGGCTCTGACTCCTGTCAATGAGGAAACATTACACACACCCAGACAGAGGGATAATTTATAAAATAACTGACCTGCACTCTGCAAAAAATGTCAAGGCTATAAATAGAAGCTGAGGAAATACTCCAAATTAAAGAAGATTGGAGAAACGTTACGCCTAAATGCAGTGTGTGAACGTGGATCAGATCCTGGACCAGGGGGAAAATAGCTATAACGACAATTGGTAAAATTAGAATTTGAACTATGGATGACAGCATTTTGTCAGTGTTAATTTTCCCAATTTTGATAATTGTGCTATAATACAAATTACAAAGTATCCTTGTTCTTATAAAATATACACTGACATATTTAGGGATAAATGGATTTAATGCCTACTTACTCTAAAATGATTCAGTTGTTTAGCCCTGGCTGGTGTGGCTTAGTGGATTGAGTACCAGCCTGTGAATCAAAGAGTCTCTTATTTGATTCTCAGGGCACATGCCTGGGTTGCAGGCCAGGTCCCCAGTAGGGGGCACGTGAGAGGCAACCACAAAATGTTGTTTCTCTCCCCCTTTCTTGCTCCCTTCCCCTCTAAGAATAAATAAATAAGGAGAATTTCTGGACAAGATGGAGGCATAGGTAGATACACTTTGCCTCCTCACACAACCAAAAAGAAGGACAACAACAAATTTAAAAACAAAAAACAACCAGAACTGCCAGAAAATTGAACTGTAAGGAGGTCCAACAGCCAAGGAGTTAAAGAAGAAACATTCATTCACACTGGTGGGGTGTGCAGGGGCAGGCAGCTGGGGCAGAGAGGACACGTGGCAAGGTGGTGGCTGGAGGACCAGGCAGTCCCATATTTGCATGCAAATAAACCAGGAGGAACAACTGGGGAGCAAGACAGATCATGCAACCCAGGGTTCCAGCACAGGGAAATAAAGCCTCAAAACCTCTGACTGTAAAAACCTATGGGGGTTGCAGCAGCAAGAGAAACTCCCAGCCTTACAAGAGAGTTTATTGGAGAGACCCACAGGGTCCTACAATGTATACAAATCCACCCACTCAGGAATCAGCACCAGAAGGGCCCAATTTGCTTGTGGGTAGCAAGGGAAGTGACTGAAGGCCTACGGAGAGCTGAGCATTGTTCCCTCCCAGACCCCTCCCCCACATAAAGTGCCACAATGTAGCAAAGAGGGTTGCCCCATCCTGGCAAATACCTAAGGCTCTGTTCCTTACAATGTAACAGGTGTGCCAATACAAAGAAATACGACCCAAATGAAAGAACAGACCAAAGCTCCCAAAATAGAACTAAGTGACAAGAAGATAGCAAACATATTAGATGCAGAGTTCAAAACACTGGTAATCAGGATGCTCACAGAATTGGTTGAGTATGATCACAAAGTAAAGGAAAAAGTAAAGGCTATGCAAAGTGAAATAAAGAAAAATATACAGGGAACCAACAGTGAAGGGAAGGAAATGAGGACTCAGATCAATGATTTAGAGAAAGGAAGAAATAAGTATTCAACCAGAACAGAATGAAGAAACAAGAATTCAAAAAAATGAGGAGAGGCCTAGGAACCTCCGGGACAACTTTCAACATTCCTACATCCAAATCATAGGTGTACCAGAAGAAGAGGAACAGCAAGAAATGGAAAACTGATTTGAAAACATAATGAAGGAGAACTTCCTCATTCTGGCAAAGGAAATAGACTTCCAGGAAGTCCAGGAAGGTCAGAGAGTCCCAAAGAAGTTGGACCCAAGGAAGCACACACCAAGGCACATCATAACTACATTACCCAAGATTAAAAATAAGGATAGAATCTTAAAAGCAGCAAGAGAAAAGAAGACAGTTACCTACAAAGGAGTTCCCATCAGACTATCAGCTGATTTCTCAAAGACACCTTACAGGCAAATAGGAGCTGGAAAGAAGTATTCAGAATCATGAAAGACAAGGACCTACATACAAGATTACTCTATCCAGCAAAGTTCTCATTTAGAATGGAAGGGCAGATAAAGTGCGTCCCAGATAAGGTCAAGTTAATGGAGTTCATCATCACCAAGCCATTATTATATGAAATGTTAAAGGGACTTATCTAAGAAAAAGAAGATGAGCAAAATTAGGAACAGTAAAATGACAATAAACTCACAACTATCAACAACCAAACCTAAAAAAAAAAAAAAAAACTAAGCAAACAAGTAGAACAGGAATAGAATCACAGAAATGAAGATCACTTGGAGGGTTATCAGCAAGCAGGGAGTGAGGGGCGAATGGGGGAAAAGGTACAGGGAATAAGAAGGATAAACGGTAGGTACAAATAGACAGGGGGAGGTAAAGAATAGTACTGGAAATGGAGAAGCCAAAGAAGTTAATATGTATGATTTGTGGACATGAACTAAGGGGGGAGAATGCTGCTGGGGTGGGTGCAGGGTAGAGGGGAATAAAGGGGAGGGGAAAATGGGACAACTGTAATAGCACAATCAATAAAATACACTTTAAAAAGTAGAAATAGCCCTGGCTGGTGTGGTTCAGTGGATTGAGCGCAGGCCTGTGAACCAAAGGGCTGCTAGCTCAATTGCCAGTCTAGGGCACGTGCCTGGGTTGTGGACCAGGTCCCTGGTAGGGGGCACGTGAGCGGCAGCCACACATTCTCTCCCTCCCTTCCCCTTTCTAAAATAAATAAATAAAATCTTTAAAAATAAGTAAATAAAAAAATAAAAATAAAAAATCTTTTAAAAAAATAAAATAAAATGTCAGATGTTTATATTTCGAAAGAGAATGGTTGATTGTGAAAATGGGCAAAATGCTAACTCTTGTTGACTCTGGATGAAGGGTATTTTGTACCATTACCATTTTCTGTGCATTTAAACTTATATCAAAATTAAAAGTTACGAAAGAATCTTTTTTCACCAGTGGAATATTTTCTTAAATGACATCCCACCTGGAAGCTTGGTGTGTCCAACATAAAAAATCAGACTTATTCTGAATAAAATGGAAACGGTGGATCCAGAGCTGTCCACACTCAGACCCCATCTGCTCCCCATAGTGACAGGTCAAGGGCAAGACCACAGAGGCTGGGCTGTTCACTGCCAAACCCTGTCCACAGGAGCACTGAACGTGCCTAAGGCGGCACTTCTGGCTTCATCCCTGTCTGGATTCCTTTTCTAGCCATCTCTGCTCTCCAATTTCTTATGACCTATGCTCTCTGTGCTTATTTGGCCTTTTCTTAATTTATGCAAATATGCCAATGGTCGAGAATTCTCAGTCTCTCTGTCTACTATTGCCTGCTGTCCATGATGCTCAGACATGTTCCGCCCCAACCACACAGAGCTCACAGCTGCTCTTCAATTCCCAGTTCTGCTTCCAGCTGCAGCGGCCGTACCTGTACCAAGCAGAAACTTCCTGCGGAAGTGAGTGTGCTGTGCAGACCCCCTCGAGCTCTCTGGCCCCTATAAAACACCTCTGACTGCTGGAGTGGCTGTCTTTGGCATTAGGCAAGGAAAAATTGCTTGTGCTCCTTCCCTCTGGCTGCTGTCACAAATTACCACTAAAGCAGAGCTTAAAACAACACAAATTTATTCTTCTGCGGTTCTGGTAGTCAGAAATCCAAAATCAGTTTCACGGGATAAAGTCAAGGTGTTGGCACGGCTGGTTCCCTCTGGACACTGAGAGGAGAATCCATTTCCTTGCTTTTTCAGCGGCTAGTTTCTGCCTGACTTCCTTGGCTCGAGGCCCCTTCCTCCATTTTCAAAGGGAATCACTCCAATCTCTGTCCGTCATTGCCTCGCTGTCTGCTCCTCTGTCTAATCTCGCTCTGCCTCCCTCCTATAAGGACACTTGTGACTGCATTTAGACCCATCACAAGAGCCTTAACTTAATAACATCTGCCAAGTCCCTTTTGCCACGTAAAGTCACATTCACAAGTTCAAAGGATTAGAAGTTGGGTATCTTTCAAGGCCATTTTTCAGCCTATCACAAATACCTAGATGAATTAGTACTGTCCAATAGCCTTTCCCTATTATAAATACCCCCAATCTTTAGGCTTATTTGCTGTCTTTTACTTAATTGTTCCCCTAAGTGATTCAAGTTCAAAACTGTCCATTTATTACAACAGACACTGCTTTCCTTCTGCTGTTCTGCTCCATTGTGCCCCCTCCCTGTAGGTGAAGTACAGCTTGTGTCTGCAAGCCCTTTATCAACTGAACTGATGAACTGCCTTGGGCATAGCCCTAGCGCAGGATGGAAGCTCCTGTAGGAAACAGAAAAGGAGTTGAGCTAGAAGATCCTCTGCTAATTTTCCAAACCATGGCCGGGGCGGGTGGAGGTCTCCCCAGGGCCTTTCTCCAACCACCACCACACATAAATCAAAAAGGAGCTGAGCCACAGTGCTCCTGGAGAATGAGGGGACAAAGGAACGCTGGCCCAGGTTTGGGCTGGTTCTAAAATATACGGGCATGAAAGCCTTTGGGGTGATGGATTTCCTTTTAATGCTGTCACATCTGCAGTCCTGGAGGTTTAACCTCTGATTTTCGGCTGTAAAACCAACATTATTTCCGCAAACTTGACACCAGATGCTGCCAGGGAGATATAGCTGAAGTGATAAAGATCTATTTAACAGATTTAGTGAAGCAAATACAAACTAATTAACAATTTTGGAATTGGAATTAAACACTAATTCTTTTAAACCATAAAAACTGAGATGAATAAAAGGAAAAAATGTTCTCCCTCTGAATAACTCACAGGAGCCATCTGTTTGTCATTGAGAAAATAGCCCAATCAATAGATTTTGAACAAATTCTGAGATATTTTTACCTGGACTTGAATGCATTATGGACAGCCATTCCAGAAAGGAGGCACATTACTTCAGGCTAACATGTCAATCTGGGCTTCCCTGAAGCTCCAGAAAACAAGTTATTTGTATACTGACTCAGAACTAAGGAGACAAAGAAATAAAATATCTTTATAAATTATGCTTCCATCCACTAGGAAGGAAAGATGGCCTGAGGTCCCCTCTCACGTTGCTGTGCAGTAGCCACTGGTAGGACACGGCTCTTGCGCTGTGTCCTCAATGCCATCTCCCGTGAGGGTGGATGGACCTCAGCTGCTACCATTTCAGACTTTCCCAATTAAATGAAGTCTAAGCTGTGAAATAGTGAAATTGAATTTGTCCTCCCATCTCGCCACCTGGACACTCTTGGCCTCGAATGTAGTCGAATTCTAGAACACAGGCTCTAGAATTCATTCCACCTTAATCAGGCGTGGATGATGTGGAAGAATTCTGTTTGCTCTGGCCCCAAATTCAGTTGATTTGGCATCAAATCATTCAGACAATTAATCCCACTCTGTGCAGCTCCTGAAAAGACCTCTGATCTGTTATAAGCTACTTGAGGAGGGAGAGAATTTGGTCTCCCTTGTGCCTAGACCAAAGATCTGAACATATGTGCATATACAAGGGACCCCCAAAAACCTGGAATTATCTTCAGAAGGGCAGGCCCCGTGTAGCACAGGCTTCCCCACTAGGTGAGTGTTCTAGGAACCCATCTGTATCAGTGTACCAGCTTGTATTTTTGTAAGAGTCTGAGTTTGGCTTTAACGAACTTTTTTTTGCAGACTCTTTCAACGTGTTTGCCCATTTCATGATGAGTGATTTACAAGAGTACCTGCCCACACTGTGTTGAGAGTTCAGTAGTTTTTGACCAAAAATGGCATGACCCCTGTGCCCCATCCTCCCTATTGAACGACATTTTTTTATTTCCCTAGATGAAAAAAGTCCTCAAAGGGAAACATTTTGCTGATTTGAAAGAAGTGAAACAATAAAAAACAATGCAAGCACTAAAAGACATTGAAACCAACAAGTTCGAACACTGTTTTGAGCAGGGGGGAAATGTCTCCATAGGTGTATGGCATCAGCTGGAGGGTACTTTGAAGGTGACTAAAGTTTAAACATGTAAGAATGCACAATTTTTTACAAATAAATTCTGGGTTTTGTGTACCCCCTTGTACATATATGTTCAATGAATAATAATGATGATATTGATGATATTACAACTTTTTGAGTGCCTATTGTGTGCCAGACACTGCTATCTCACTTAGTCCTCTCAATAGCATTATAAAATAGATATTATTAAGATCTTTAGTTTACAGATAAGAAAACTAAGTCCTAGAAAGGTCAAGCAATTTGTCAAAGGCCATGCAGCTCCTAAGTGGTGAGACAAAGTTAAAACTCAGGCCTATCTGATTCCAGAACTGACCTCTAACCAAACACAGGCCTCCTGTGTGTGTACATGGTCATACATTCACCACAACACAGGCCTCCTGTGTGTGTGTACATGGTCATTCATTCAGCACAACACAGGCCTCCCGTGTGTGTGTACATGGTCATTCATTCACCACAACACAGGCCTCCTGTGTGTGTGTACATGGTCATACATTCACCACAACACAGGCCTCCTGTGTGTGTGTACATGGTCATTCATTCAGCACAACACAGGCCTCCTGTGTGTGTGTACATGGTCATTCATTCACCACAACACAGGCCTCCTGTGTGTGTGTACACGGGCATCCCACTTCTCAGATGTATTCTATAATACTTCTGAGATTACTTTATAGGCATATAACCTGTATAACTTAATTGAGAGTATTGAGTTTTAGGAAAATAAGGGTGGGAAGATCAAATTAGTAATGCATCATCAGTTCAAATGAGGTTAGTGGCAGCACTTGGGGAGGAGTTTGAAACGTTCCTTCAGATTTGGTACTTGGACTCCTGGGCAGGTGGGGCTCTGAGCAAGTGGCAACAGGAAGCAGGAGACAGTTCACTCTGGGCTATGATAACCACTGATAGCCTGGCCACAGGCTGGGCAGGGTGAGCTACAGGTCAATCAAGCCTACCGATAACACTTTGGGGACAGGCCCTATGGATCAGGTGTTACGCAGCCTCAGTTTCCCCCATGTGAATAAATATTTGGAGGCCAAAAACATGTTTCAGTAATGACTCAGAATGCTTTACTGGGTTTGGGGGTTCCCACTGCCTGTCACAGGGCAGTCCATACTTTTTTTATCTGCCCAGCTGGCAAAAGGCAACCAAACCCATTGGTTCCTGTAGTTGTTAAACATGTCCTTGGGCAGAATCCTTCCTTCCTTTGAAAATCCTTCACAACGAGACCTATGCCGTTCTCTCGGGCTCTCTCAATGGCTATTACCTAAATCTCCTGATGATAAATACATACGTTCAAACATAGAAACAGCATGAACATGTTTCACACTACGGTTTCCAATCTGTCTTTCTGGACAATGAGTGACCAGATTCCTCTGCATAAACCCCCAATTCCTACGCCCTGCACTGGGCAGGATGACAAGGGGTCACTGCCAGAGACATATGGCTGCACAACGCCAAACCCAGAATGACAGTCAAGGATCAGAACCCAGATGAGTACTTGAGCTGCCTTGGTTTCCCCAGTAAGTCTGAGAACAGACCAGCTCTAAGGGAACATAGATCAGAACAGGCAGAAAATGACCGGCCCCCTCAGACAGTTTGAGCTCCTCATCCTGACACCAGTTCCCAGCCCAGGGACACAGTCACACCCCGGGCTTTCCATGCCATTGTCTCTCAAGCCAGGGCCCAGGGATATTTCCTCTGGGTTCCTGAGTTTTTGACATTGTTTTTTAATTTTGTGTTTTTATTTTAAGGAAACTCTAA
Source organism: Trachops cirrhosus (assembly GCA_028533065.1). Classification (NCBI taxonomy): domain Eukaryota; kingdom Metazoa; phylum Chordata; class Mammalia; order Chiroptera; family Phyllostomidae; genus Trachops; species Trachops cirrhosus. The sequence goes on from CM052543.1 coordinate 34,393,468, forward strand.
AAGTAATTAATATAAATATCTGTGGATCAACTGGCTGACCACTCAAACCACAAACTTTCTACAGCCATGTGTAGATTTGTGTCTATGCAGGGCCGAACCAGACGCTTTCACTGCTCCCAGCCCGTGAAACATGAGTGACAACACAAGCTGTGTGGTCATTGTCAAGTGGAATAAACAACCTCACCGCACCTAGGAAAACAAGGGGCATGGTATTTATAATAGAAGCTATGTAGAGTAGTAGAATTTTGTTAGCTTTGTGGAATTATTTATATTTCATAAATGTATCAAAGTGTATCAGAATGTCATTTATATTTAAATGTATACATTTGTTTTGGTTTTAAGGAGATAACAGGTTAATATCTGCACACACATAAATTAAGATAATAAAATAATTTGTCATCATTTTTCCTTTAAAAGGGTATATATATAAAATTATATATATACCCTTTCTATATATATAAAAGGATATATATATATATAATTTAGGCTTAAAATGCTATTATTTTCTGAACATTACACCATCAATTTCTCTAATACAGAGGAGTTTGCCCCCTACTGGCCAGTGGGTGTGACAAATATTTTTAGTTGGTCAAACTAACTTTAGTTTTGTTTTGGCCTCCTTATTCATAATCCTTTCCCCTGAAGAATGCTAAAAGGACCAGTAACTTGAGTGAAAAAATGAAAGTAAAAACCTGTCTATCTGACCATATTAACTGTTCTAAACAGGAACAGGAGGGTCTGGAAGGTCCTCAAGGAACATCCTCAGGAGCTAGCATTTGGTCAGAGGGACAAAGCAGAAACCCAGCACCAGACGTGAGGAGCAAGAATCAGATCCATCCAGGCAGCAGGCCAGCCCTAGTGCTCACCCCCAGAATTTCTTTATTTCCTCCCACCTCCACCGCTGAAGACAGGACTAGCTCCAGAGCCTGGAGGAGGCCAGCTGCGGAGGACAGAGACTGAAGTTGAAATCCATTTGCCCCTGCTGAGAAGTGCTCAGGGCTGGGAGGCAAGAGTCAGACTAGCGAACTCACAAATCAATTGCTGGCCACAGAGAAAACAAATTACTTTAGACATAATTAACTGTAGACAATGAAACACCAAGGCCATCCCAATAAAATATCCCATTATGTCTGACTTGAGTTGCACTAAAGAAGAAAAGCAAGGTTCCATGAGAAGAAATTGTTGACACATTAAGGTTTTGCCCTTAAGTCCCAGCCATGACCCCTTAACTGTGGTTGGCCTGCTTGTAGACAGTGCTGGGATTGGGGGAGGGGTGCTACAAGAGAGGGAGTGACAGTCAAGGTCATCACCAGCAGCTCTAGGACACTGCGCAGGGCTGCTCCTGCTTACCCTGAGGCAAATACAACGTCTAAGGAAATGATATGATTGAAAGAAACGGACAAGCTGTAAGATACAGAAGCAGTTGGTTTATATATTAAATGCATACGAATATTTTTTAATCCCACAAAGGAATATGCTTTCCACCCTTTTTCATGAAATACACAACTCCTTTTTTGGCCTACCTTGCATTAGTATTACTAAAGAACATGGGTATAGAAAAATGGTACTTCTCTACCATAAGGAGAACAATAGCACGAAGGCAATGCAAAAGGTAACAGACAGCTTAAAGTCGGGAGGCGACCGGGAATGGTGGGGACTGTGCTGGACTGGAGAGCACTCGTTATGTCTGGATAGCAGACCCTCCTCAGGCCTGCCGGGGCTCCCGTGCGCTTTGCTAAGGCAGGTGCCAGTTCTGCTCAGCAGTAATCCCAGGGGCCCACAAAGGCCATGGAGGATGGCTGCTGCAGGGCCATCCATCCTTCAGCTGTGGGCCAAACACTGACCAGTTCCATCATTTGCTGCTGGGTCTTTTTTCTATAATACTTTTGTCAGTTAACAACCTGTAACAGATAATAGAGGTAAATTTCCGGTGCAGAACACCATTACGTGTCCCGCCGCATGTAATGAGGCCGTTCCCACATCTTAGCAAATAGCCCACACTACCACAGCCCCGCTGGTGTGGGTACAACAGATTATATTCGATGCAAACCCAACATAATGGCAACTATTAATCCCTTCTGATATTAATAGGCAGCATTAATCTTATATAATAGAATCTGTTCACTCTATCAGGCACTTCATTTCACGGCTCTTCTTCGGTTTCTTTCAATGTTCACTCACTACACTGACCACTCTCCTGGATACCTTCCAATTGACATCACTCCTAAGGCAGATCTAGAAGCCCAGCAATGGACACTACAGCGCAGAAAAGGTAGCCCCAGGCAGGGTTCTATGGCTTCCCTCTCCTCTCACCTAGAACCACCCCAAAGGGTAATGAATACAGAACACATCCGTTTTAGTCTAGCACACTCTTCCACATCCTTCAGATCTCAGCTTAGGTGCCACTTCCATTAGGAAGCCTTCCCTGATTGTTTCTTTCACCTCAACAACAAGAACTGGATCAGGTGCCCTCAGTCTAGATCCCCGGCTCTGTTGGTTTGCACATATCTACCATTACCCTCTATGGGCTCCTTCCAAGCAGGGTCCAGTATCTCCCAGACAAAAGCATAGAAAGCATTCAACAAATGAACAAATGGTTGAATGGGTTATTAGATGGATGAATGAGTGGATGGATGGGTGGACGGATGGATGGACCGATGAATACTGTCAGCCTTCTAAGAGGTTCTGCATAAGAGGTTCATTCTCCAATGATACCTTAATAGAGATCTTACCACAAGATGGCGCTCATAATTTTTCTAATTTATGGCTTCCATGGAAAATTTTCAAATTTCAAATTTTAAGCTGTCTTACACACATTATGTATTTTTCACAGTTAATGTAACTGGCTTGCCATACTGTCCATGCTGCATGTCCCACCACATTTCACCTAATTACAAACGTGTTCTTTGCCCTGGGACATCAAGAGCCAACCCTGTGGGATTTGCTTTGGCTCTGGGCGGGCTGCTTTGTGGCTTCTCCGGTTGCTACAGAGTAGGAGGAACAATGGCAGTCCCTAGGTAGCACAGGAAATGAGGGCATCATTCTTCCGACACTCCATCCCCAACCACATAGAGTCAGCAGAACAGCGAAACCTTGGCTTGAAATAGCCATTAACCTTTGGAACCATGAATTTTGCCTTAATAAAATAACATCTTCCAGTGTACAGTGCTTGGTGCCATACAAAGCAATTTCCCATCACAATAATAGTTTCTGAGCTCCTAAAAACTATGTCAGGCACTTTAGATTTATGGTCCCCTTTTAACCCTCATACCAGCCCTGTGAGTTAGGTCTTAATACTTCCCATTCCACAGATAATGAAACGGGGTTTCAGAGAAGGGATATAATTTGCCAAAATCATACGGATGGTAAGTGCTAGAGCTATAGGTGGAATCCAGGTTTGTCTCTACTCTCCATTAATTTGTCTTCTATTATTCCTTGTGGTAGAACCCATTTCAATATCAAAGACAGGGTATTAAGCAGTAAGGGGGAAGGGAACTGCCAGGTATAAGACCCTGCTGTGTGCCTGTCACCTTCCTGTGGTTGTGTGCACACACCCACACCTCACAGAAGCTCTACAAGGAGAGTCACATTTAGTATGTTCATGTTCCCACAACACGCCAGGCACACCATCGAGTGCCTCTCATACATCATTTCATCTCATCTCTATCTACTTCTGTGAGGGAGATATTACTATCCCCATTTTACAGGTGAGGAAATTACAGCTCAAAGAGATTAAATGGCTTCTTCTATGTCACAGAGGACTCCAGTGCCAGAGCTAACATGCAAACACAGTTCCATCTGACTTCAAAGTGCCCCATCACCAGGTGAGGTTGGAAAAGGCCGCCTGAGGAGCAGTAACTTGGGAATTCTGGGCAGGATTCCTGGAGCTGCCTCCTTATCTGCTCTCATCAAACTACCCTCATTTCTCAAACATTCCTCTGGGCCTGTGCATTTTTCTATTCCAGGGGTGGCAGTGGGGGGATGCCCTTCCCTACAAGGTCTGTCTGAAAAGCTCCTACTCAGCTTTCAAGACCCAGCCCAAAGAACATACATGAAGGACTCATGGACATGGACAACAGTGAGGGGACTGATTATGAAAGTGTGGGGCAGGCTGGGTGGAGGGAAGTAGGGGGTGAAAAGTGGGACAACTATAATAGCATAAGCAATAAAATATTTAAAAATCTTTTAATAAAACTGTTTTGCTTAAAAAAAGAAAAGGTCATTTCTGCCACGGTGCTCCCTCTAATGTCTTTCTCATTAAACACGTGCACGTATCCTCATAGCATGTCTGTTGTCCTTCCTCTAAGTCCCACCCCCCACACACACACTCACTCGTTTTGTGGTTCTTTATAGACTAATACACAGCTACGAAGCAAAGATTACTGGCATACTGGTGTGGAAGTGAGGAAGCGAAGGCCAGAGAAGAGAAAGACATGCACAATGACAGCAGACGGAGCCTGTGGAGACTGGGCAGTTCCTACCCATGGGCCAGTTAGAGGGTCTTCGTGTGTTTCTAAGTACTGAAGTCCCCAGCTAGAAAACTCAGAAATCCCAGTCTATTTTTTAACAAATACACAGAACACTTATTCTGTGCCAAGCACTGGCGTGAGGACCTTTGTGCATGCTCACTATGTTCATTTTCCTAGCCTTTGTGACTGCCACAGAGAACCTAGTTGAAGTAGCAGGAGTGACACTCCACGACCTCAGAGGCTGTGTGAGAAAACCTCACCATGTGGGAAGACCACAGGGAGAGAGACATAGAGGTGCCTGAAGAGTCCCTATTTTTTCCCAGGCTGAGAGGAAGCCTTCAGTGTGACCCCAGCTCCCTACCACCACAGGAGAACCTGGACCATCTAGCTGAGCCTTGTATATTCCCACATTCTGGAACAAAATAAATCATTGTTACTGTTTTGTAAATCACTTTATTGAGATATAATTGACGTACAAACAGCTGTACATATTTGAAGTACTGTACACAACTTGGTAAGTTTGGAGACGAGTACATATCCGTGAAACCATCACTACAATCTATGCCGTAAACATACCCATCACTTCCAAAAGTTTCCTTCCACACTCTTTGTTATTATTATTAATTATTCTTTATGATTAATTATATTATTATTTGTGTATTGTAAGGAAACAATCAACAAAAAGAAAAGGAAACATGAAATGGGAGAAAATATTTGCAAACTACAATATATTGTGATAATAGGGCATTCCTCCGCCCGGCGTTCCTCTCCACTTAGCACAGAATCAATCTTAGCAAGTTTTTATGTGTACAGTGCAGTGCTGTTAACTATAGGCTCCACGCTGCACAGCGGATCTCCAGCACTTGCGCACCCTGCATACTGAAACTCTGTGCCCTTTCACTGCTTCCCCCTCCCTCCAGCCCCAGACAACCATTATTCTACAGACAGGATAACATGAAGCCTGGAGAAACCACTAATGTCCACAGCAAAACAAAGATGAAGACAGATGAGAGCCCACTGTTCAGCCATTAACCTTGACTGGTGGTGGGGGTGTCTGAACAACAAAATGCTGTCAGTCAGTCTCCAGTATTGCAGGCTGGAGCACAGCTTCCCACAGAGCCTCATTTAAGGCCCATTCTTGGGGAAAGACACACGCCTGGTAAGCAAGTTCTCTCTATCAGGGGTCAGCAAACTAGGGCCTACAGATCAAATCCCACTGACCACCTGTTTTTGTAAATAAAGCTTTATTAGAACTCAGCCAACCTGTTCATTTGAATATTGTCTATGGCTGTGTTCAAGCTACAATTCCAGAATTGAGTAGTTACGAGAAACTGGCTTGCCCTTTAAAGCACGTCAAATTCTGCTCCAGATAAGTGATGTTCAGCTCTCTCTTTTTACATTCTAAACATCTCTCAAATCATTTCAGATATTCTTTCATTGTTGTTTTTAAATTTCTAATTACAAGATATTTCAGACCTACATTAACATTGACTCAATAGCAAATAACTCGCTCACATGCTACTGAGGTTAACCAGATGTCACCATTTTCCCGTATTTGTTTCAGGTTGACTTAGACATGAAAAAAAAGTACCAATACAGCTGAAGCACTCCTATCTCTTTCTCTTCCCTCCTTCCCAGACATTACCATCATCCTGACGTTGGAGTGTATCCTTCCTATACACATTTTTGTACTTTTACTACAAACATACAATTTGTTACAGGCTTGAATAATTTTTACCTAAGTATGAACACTATAATATCATATGTATCTTTCAGTAATATTTTCCACTCAACATTATCATTTTGAGATTTATATATATTGATACATGTATATTTAGTTCATTCACTTTAATTGCATCAGGGAATTTCATTTTATGAATAAAGCAGTTTATATAACAACCTATTGAGGGAAAATTTGGTTGTTTCCACATTTTCCATATTAATAGCCATCGTAAACAACTTTGCATACATCTCTTCATCTGTGATGCATGAATTTCTCTAACCTATATTCCTAGGAGTGCAATAGCTGGTCAAAGGGCAGAAGTGTGAGTAATTATCTTATGTTCTCTTCTGCTCACCCTTTCAGATAACACCCCTCACCTTTTGCTTTCCTGCTGTGGACTCTCCAGAAAGCCGCGCCATGTGGACTAATCAGCAGGCTTCCTCGTTTCTGCTTCCCATTGTGTTTGGCCCATGAAGAGGACCCACGGGAAATTGGAAGCGGAAGGAAAGCGAGGTTGGGGTGTTTACTTTCCCAGACCCCCTCCTGCGGAACTGCAGCAGGCTGAATAAGTGCCTCCATGAAAGGTCACAGGCTGCCTTCTCCACACAGCTGTCTCTGACTTGGGCCTCTGATAACTGTACACTCCTCTTTCTCCTTGAGGTCTAAGGCAGTAACATCCCACTAACACTCGTTCCTAGGGACTACACTACTCCTGTGCATTTGCTGCACCTTGTGCATAATTTTCTAAATAGGCCCATTACAAAAATCTCTTCAAATTATCAACTTTGAGCATGCTGCCTCTTTGCAACCAGAACAATGACTGATAAAACATACATCTTCAACTTCATAGAATCTATAAACTGCTCCCTGAAGTAGCTGGATTTACCTGCACTCCCAGATTTGTTTATGAGTTCCTACTTCAAATTCTGTCCAAAAACTTTATGTGATTTGCTTCATAATTTTTGCCAGTAGGACGAACATAACTATCTTTCTATATGTTTCTTGGTCATTTGGGTTTCTTCATCTGTAAGTTGCCTGCTTGCATTCTTTCCTGATTTTCTGGCTTTTTCTTCTTACTGATTTAAATAAGACTTTTAGATATATTGAATGCTATTTTTTCTTGGACCAAAATAAATCATTCAATTTAGATCTTGTCATTTTATTTGATTTATGGTGTGGCTTTTCATTTTAAGTGTCCATCTTTTTCTGGTTTTGCTTTGTATAACTTAAGAAATTCCCTCCTAACCATAAAGCCACAAAAATATTTTCTTATATATTCTTCCAAAATGTACACACCCATATTTTGCTGTGTATAATATGCATTTCTTTGCCCAAATTTTTGAGGGAAAAAGAAGGTTGTGCATTATACCTGGTGTAATGACCACATACCATGGGTATAATAATCCCATGTATAATGTGCACAAAAATGTGTGTGCACATTATACACAGCAAAATACGGTAGTTTTGCTTTCCCATTTATATCTTTAGCCTACCTGGAATATATTTATGCATTTGGTGAAATTGCATTTTTTTGTATAAATAAGTAATTAGTTTACTGATGCCACATCTACCATATTTCAAGACTCCATGTGCACACAGAGCTGTTTCTCAGCTCTCCTACTGGTCTGTTTGTCCATCCCTCTCTAGTAATGCAGTTTTTATAAAAAGTCCAGATATCTGGTGGAGAATTATCCTACCACCTCCTCCCAAACTGCCTCTTCTTCAAAATTACCTTAGGTCTGCTTTCCCATCTATATTTTAGGGTTTTATACTTTATATCAGATCATGATCACTTTTTCTATTAGTAATTTTTAATAATTTAACAATAAGTGACAATAATGTATTGATAATATAAATCATATACAATATATTATATGATGTATAAATAAATTTAGAGAATGATTTTTTGCATCAAGAAAATCAAATGACTCTTAATTTGTGAGTGAGGTATATTATACCAGCATATCCTCCAACACTGAAAAGTCAATCAACTCCAGAGACAAGTCCTGCTTGACTGTATTATTTTTCTTAATACAACGGATTTACCTAGGATTTTTGCATCTAAGTTAATGACATTACTCTATAATCTATATCTTGTGTTATCTCTATTCATTTTGTTGTTAAGTCGCTAATAAGTGGTAGCTTTCTCTCTCTTTGTATTATCTAAATTAATTTAAGAGGGATCATCTGATTTTTGAAGATTTCCTAGAACGCTCCTGTAAAAACACCTATGCCTGGTAGCTTTTGAACTAGATTATTAATTATTGTTCTAATTCATTTAATAGTTACAGGTCTAGTCAAGTTTCCTGATTCTTGTTGAGTCATTTTCTGTATGACACGTTTTTCTATGTAATTTGCCATCTCACCAAAGTCTTGTGATGCACGATGCAGAGGAGCAGCTCTGCCACGACCCTGCGCATGTCCACATGAGGCCGCAAAAGCAAGGCTTCTCTGCCGTCTGACCTGTATCTTTACAGAACACCTGCCGCCCTCCCCAAAGCATGGTTACGATAAGGAGTGTCTTGTGGGGAACTGTCGCAAGGCTGTTTACTATCCACCTCTGTATCTTGCAGAATACTCCCTATTTTTAGAGAGTTTGCATGAAACAATGAAGTTCTGCTAAATGAATAAAACTCACACATTCTGTCTTCAAGTCCAGTAGGCTTCCCTTCGTCCCACTACCTCCTGGTCATTACAGAAAACTGAGCCCACCTGGAATAGCCCCACACCCAAGTGCTTCTGAATCCATGCTTTTCCTCCAAGGTCAGGGTCTAGCTGAGGCTTTTGCCCTGGGTAGCAGAGGCAAAAGCCATGTTCATTGCTGTGTCCCTCTCTAGCCTTGGTACAATATCTGGCATAGGGCTGGGCACACCTCGGGTGCTCAGAAAGCCTGAGCAAGTGAAAGGGACTGACTTTTTGCTTTGAGGAGCCTCAGACACAGAATAGTGCTGACTCAGGGCATCGCAGCTCCCGCAATGACTCATACATTAAGATCTCTTTAATGGGGAATTATGAAAAAGTGCTGCCTGGAGCTGTCTTAATTAAGAACTTGGTCTTGACTGCAGCCTCTGAGCACACTCTTTTCATCCTTCCCTCCTCTTTTCTCCTGCGACATCTAGTGAATCCGGCTGCCTTTGACAAGGCTTTCCTTCTCCCAATAACACTGCTGACAGTCTTGGTTTGGAAACAGTTGAGGTAGTTAGGGATGGCAGCCCTTTAGCTAGTGTGAGGCTCCCTAACAGGCAACCTAAATCAGTGAGTAATAGAGATGTCGCCCCACCTGTGCTGCCCCAGCTCTCAGGAAAGGCTGGGGCTGAGGGTGGAAACAGGCAGAAGCTAATCTGGTTGCATGTTCTTCCCAGCACTCACTCTCCCCACCCTCCCAAATTAGCTTATCCCAGTTAGAGAATAGAGATGGGCTCCTTCCACCTGCACCCCCTCTCAGCTCCAATCCCCAGCCCTAGGGCAGGCTGGACCTGAGCCCCAAGGGGAGGAAGGGTGCAGCCATTCTCTCTCCTACCAAAGGATATCTTATTTGTTTGCTCAGAGGCCACAAAAGAGGACGGGGCTCCAGAAAGGTCTGGTTTCCCAAGCCAAGATTCCAAACCCTAGCCCAGAGCCAGAGACCCCCTGACAGCTTCTGTCAGCCCAGAGTCCCTCCCTCAGACTGTCCCTGGATTGGCCAGGGACATCACCATGCTCAGGCACTTCTCACCTCTTCATCCAGCGGACATTCACGGTTGTGGGTGAGGTCTTGATGCTCTGTGGTTCCATGTCCTTTTCCCCTCCCCCTCTCCAAACACACACGATGTTGAACTATTTATGAAACTAGTAAAAAAGTTTTCAAAGAAGCTTTATCATTAGGTATGACTCATCTTATAGTGGGTGGCTTTAGGTTTCTCTGGTCCCCAGCTTCTCTAGGGAGTAATTAATGTGGTGTAAACAAATATTTAAATCATATGAGAGCTACTATTTAAGATCTCTAGACACGAGCTCCTTGTAACGTTACAACCACTCCATCTGTGGGTAAAACCTCCTTAAATAGGGGGACCATTGGGTAAAACTCCTACTTGAATGAAGAGCCATTAAACTTCACCTGACAGGACAAGATGAGGAATATTGTGTATCCACTGTCTTTGATTTTACATATATACTTATATACACAGCTGTCCTAACTGATTCATAAGGAATATGGGAAATTCCAATCCAAGAAAACAGTTCTCTCTTAGTTAGGGCCCTGGCTCTGCTTTTCCTGCCTAACCCTTTCCAACGGCTTCCTATTTCCCTGATCAGCAAATCTAAGAGTGTGTTTCCTGATCCAACAACACCAGCGGCACTTGAAACATATAAATGTGAATGTGCAGGCCTTACCCCAGACCTACTAAATCAGAAACCCTACAGGTGGGGCCTAGCTATCACTGTTTCAACAAGCCCTTCAGGTGATTCTTTCTGAAGCACAAAGTCTGAGAACCACTGCCCTAGATGGAGGTGATCCCTCAGCCAAGGTCTGCAAGGCCCTCTATGGAGACACTGCTGGCCCACAGCCTTTGTGTGAATTATAAATAGAGTTCCTCTGGAAGGATGTAGCTGCAAGCACGTGCTTTCTAAGTGAAGCCAGAGCTCTACTTCAGCTCCCCACCCACCTCGGCAGGGTGCCCTCGTGAAGCCAACAGCCTGCATAATCATTCGTGGACGCCCTGGGCCCAGGACCAGACCTTGCAGCCTCATATTCCACATTTGCCTCCTCCTCCCTATGCTGCAGCCACTCTGAACGTTTTACTGTTCCCTGAACACATCATGGTACTTCAGTCTTCCTTCACACCTTTGCCCAGGCTGTTCTCTCTACCTGGAACGCCTTTCTCCCATTTTCCACCTAGAAAACTCCTGTAACAGGGTGCAGCCAAGAGGGGAGCCCCAAATAGGGATTTGTAATGGGGTCCAGAAGAGCTTGGAGATAATTGGCTCCACACCACAGGGCCACACCTGCCCAGAATGCTGGCAGCTGTGGCCAATTGTGGGAGGAGCCAGAAATGGGCCTGCAGAGGAAGATTGGTGCTGGGATTTAAACGGAGGCACGGCAGCCATTGGGTGTCTCTCTTTTTGGGACCATGAGTCTGTTTAGGACCATTTGGCTTTGGCATCTTGGTTGGGACCACGAGGCTTTGGAAGTTCTTTTTGCCACGTGGAGGGTGCCCGGAGGACTGTATGCATTTGTGGGGAACTTTAGTTTGTGTTATTTCAAATAAATAATAAATTCCTTTCCTTTTCACTGATCTCTGGTATTAAGAGACATCTCTCCTCAGGTGGTGGGCAAAACGAACCCAGCAGGTGGGGAGGAACCCCTGGAGAAAAAAGAGGGGGAGTCTTTTATATCATTCAGCCCTCCCCCGCTCTGTTCTGTAACACTCCTACAGTCTTTAAAACTCGGCTTGGTCCTCTCTTCTTCCACGAAATATTTGCTGACTACAGAAGTCAGATTCCACTCCTCGAGGCTCCCTTATCGCATTGTGCTCACCTCCGACACAGCCCTCACCTTACCGAACCTCAGTTGTTGGTTTCTCGTCTCCGTCCTCCTGCAGGGCAGGATCTACGTCCGATTCATCTTTGTATCACAGTGTCAGTGCAGTACCTGGCACAGTCATACGCTGACAAAATACCGAATGTCAGTGCTGTGCCAGGCCCTCAGCACCCAGAGACACTGAAGATCACGTCAGACAGATCAGCCTCATGGGGCTAGCTCATAACTGGGGGAATGGAACAAAGGAGAGGAGGAGAGGAGGAGAGGAGGGAGAAGCAAGGCCCTTGCCGAAGTAGTGACAGACAATTGCTTCTGAATGATTTAGAAGCTGCCTGGAAAGCAAGGTGACGTTCTGCTCTGAAAGGTTGAATGCCTGTCCTCTCCAGATGCATCTGTGAAGCCAAGAAAGCCAGTCCCAAGCAGAAGAAGAACGTCTCATGGGAGACCTGTCCTCCCACGGAGCCTGGTTAAGCCCCAGCCACAGAAGAGCCGCCTTGCTGTCCAGAGGGTAGCACCTTCCCTACGGCAGCTGCACCCAGGGGTGCAACAGGGATGAGGCCAGAGTCCTGAGGCCTCTCCTCCACAAAAGTAAGGCTCTAATCACTGTGTCAAGACTCAAATCAGGTTGGCATGCCCCTCCTCAATGAGCAGTTTATCTAATGACAGGACATGAAGTGCAAGTTTCTGCTCACTGCAGTAATGCAATGATGATCTCCCCGTGGAAGCCATTTGACTTCTGGAATAATTTCTACACCCAGTGAGCTGTGGAGGAATAAAATAGGGGTTCACTTTATTTGGGGAACACATAAATGTGCTCAATGTAAAGGAATAGTTTTGAAGGTAGGGGGGGTGATGCTGAAGAGGCTGTTGCAATCAGCAAGAGGGGAAATGCACTAGGGCAAGGCAGTGGGGATGGAGACATCATTCTAGACAGACAGACAGACAGACAGAGGTCTGGGATAGAACGGGATGTGGGAGAGAGAGCAAGAGGAATCAGGAGGGAGATGAAGAGGTCTGTCTGAGATTCCGCGGGTGCTGCAGGAACAGCTAGGGCGAACTTTCCGGGAGACAGACTCTGTTAGCACCGTCCCCGGCCCAGGCCCGGGTCTGTGTGCACATGATCGTGTGCACGTGCACACTCACACTGACTCGGCCCAGCTCCACCTCCTCCGACTGACGCGACTGTGCTATCAGAACGTCCCCTTCAGGCAGCTCAACCAAACTAAGTCAAAGACTCTCTCTGTAGTCCCAGCTTCTTCAATTTTCACCGTAGTAACAAATTGTGACCCTTTTTTTCCTGGCGTCTAAAAGCCATTTCTGGGGCAAGAAAACAGACAGATAGTGTGGCCAAAAGAAAGGAGATAAAAGAAACTCAAGTGTGGTGCTTACCCAGTGTGCTGAGAAAGGGCAATTCTCACATCCTTACTAAAATTTGGAGTGGACACACACAGACGTGAACAGAGATTCATGAATATATGTAGCAGTACACGGAGACACTGCAGCATGCGACACACACACAACAGGGAACAGAGAGAGGCTTTCTCACTCATAGACTAGCACACGAACACAGAGAAAACAAAGTGGCAACCACAAAACCATCCCACAATAAGTAGATATTCTCTGACAAATGCATATAAATATATTCACTCACTTAAAACAAGATTTTTGAAATAACAGTCAGAAAATTAAAGCCAAAAAAAGTCTCAGTTATCTGAATTTTTTTTAGAATAATGCATTGTTTCATTGAAACATCCTGCTTATGGTTCTGAACTCTCTCCAACTATAAAATATCTTGTATTTATTTGCATAGCCAATTTTCCTTGTCAAAGAAAAGTCACGAGTGTGTTCTCCTTAACACCTCATAGGCCTTTCTTAGTTTCTGTGATTTTTCTAATTTCCAAATGCATCTTGTTCTGGATGCTGACTGTTAGCACTCAACATATCCCAGCCCTTCTGAGCTCCTCCTGAGTCACCAGGAAGTAGAAACCAAAAGACTACATTTCCCAGATTCCCATGCCAGCAGGGTTCTGGTTTTAATTCCACCAAAACAGACATTCCTGTGAGATGCGGGAGGTGGAAGAGAAACAGAAGCCATTGCCACTCCCCAGACATTGGCAGGTGGGTGAGCTGCTTCGGCAGGTACAGGCAGGAAGTATGGCAGGGGCTCCCACACATCCCCCTGCGCATCATCCATGTCCGCATTTCAGGCAGCTGAGATCACTGATAGTGGGTTTGGAGTTATTTTTATAACTAATATAAAGCTCTGAGTCTATAAAAATTTAAGCCAAAAGTAAGGGCCCATTACCAGATCAGCTCACAGAATTAATAAAGATAAAGAAGTAGGGAAAAAGAAGTAAGCAGTGTCAGGAGCCACAGGGGCTGCTGAGGGCTGAGGTTCCCAGGAAGCAGACTCGAAGATGAATACCAGCAGGGAAGAAGTTTGTTAGGGAGGGCTGTGGAAGGGGAGGGGGAAGGACCGGATTGAAAGAGAACTTGAATGTGAACTTGCCATACTTGACAGAAGTATGGCACACCATACTTCTCGAGGGAGTTGCGAAGCTGAATTGAGGGAGTGGTGAGGCTGGGTGATCCTTCCGTGCTGGGTGAGGATGCCAAGCCTGTATCCCTGCATGCTTATCAGTTGTCCTGAGTTGAGGCAAGGAGGCCAGGCATGATAACCCACAAAGCAGCTCTCTTGCGCTGAGGCAACCCCCGTAGGAGGCAGGCAGCTCAGGGCCTTCAGCCAGCAGCTCTCAGCAGCTTGAGGTAGACAGTCCTTCATTCCTGTTATGGACTAGAAGTGTGTACTCCCCATAAAATGTATATGCTAGAGCCCTAATCTCCAATGTGATTGTATTTGAAGACAGGGTCTGCGAGGAAGTAATCAAGGTTAAATGAGGTCATGACTGGAGTAGTAATCCAATGGGACTGGTGCCTCTTGTGAAGAGTCAGAGCCGCCAGAGTTTCTCTCGCTCTCTCTCTCTCTCTCTCTCTCTCTCTCTCTATGAGGACACAGCAAGAAGGCAGTTGTTTGCAAGCCACGGAGAGTTCTCAACAGGACCTGATCATGCTGCCATCTTGAGCTTGCACTTTTCAGTCTCCAGAACTGAGAAAATTAATTCTGTTGTTCAAGCCACCCAGTCTATGGTATGTTTATGGCAGATCAAGTTGACTGATACTATACTTTTTGAAGGAGAGTGTGGGCAGTGCATGGCAGGGTCTAGCACAGGAGCTGGACCAGGCACCCAGTTACCATCAGCTCATTCTCACTGTATCTCTCCACTCTCCTCACCTCGGCTCGTTTCCCCTAAGTTGTGAGAGAAAACATGGCCATCGACACTAGCCTCCCACCCTTCCAAAGCTATGATCCAATAAAGAAGAGAGCTTTCTTTCGGGCTTTGGGTTTCACTTTGGAAAACTTCAGGAAAAGACTCTGGTTCACCCAGACACATCAAAGGCAACCTCCTAGACCAATTCTGAGGCCAGCTGCGTGGGGTAGTGGGATAGACTTTGCCGTCAGGCCATATTTACTATCAAAAGCAGAAGTGAGGGGGAAATACTCAGCAAGAAAAGGAACTAGCTATGACATCTTTTATTTTACCAATTATTTGCTCAATTTCTAGTAACTCACCAACAATGTACCATTAGGCAACTCACTTCACCTCTCCGAACTTTGCTCTCTTCATCTGTCCACTAGATGGCAGTGCTTGTAGAATAAAGGAGGCAATGCCTGTGACCAGCCTGTCTAGCACAGGACTGGTACACAGACACTGTAAGTGACCAATAAAAGACAGCTTTCATTGCTCTTGTTACCTGGACACTACTCTAAGAAAGTATAATTTTTCACCTCAAACTTCTGAGCCAATTTTCAAAACATGGAAGAAAAGCAAAATATCATCCAGGGCAATTATATTTGCCCCAGGTCCAAAAACTCATGAAGTTACCTAGAATATACATTTTTCAGATAAGGAAACAAGCCCCAAGAAATTAGTAACTGGCCTAAGATCCCACAAGCGGAAGAGACAAGGCTGGGATTTAAAAAAAAAAAGGAAGAAGAAGAACTCTAATAACATGTTCAGGTGCCGCCCCCAACCAGCTGCCACTCCACCCTGCCGTTGCCTTCACTTACACCCTCAACCAGCCCCATAACTCATCCCGTCCCAGGGTTCCAGCCTCTCTTTTCTCCCCGACGCCCAAACTATATGGTCATGCCCAAGGCTTCTCAGTGAGCTCTGCTGGGATGGAATTGAAACCCAATGAGATATCTGGAAAGCAAGTGGGGTATCTGGAAGTAATGAACTCCCAACTGCTTGTTCATTTGGTACCAAGTGGGGTAGCACAGATTCCTCTCATCTCCCTTTTTTAAGACTCAATAAAAAGTTAGTGATGCATTCAGCAGAGATCAGATAAATGAAATTAGGTTCCTTTTTAAACCTTTTATGGGATTGATCACATTCCTGAAACTTCCTTAGGGTAAATCTGCCCCATCATCTGGTAATTGCATTGCAAATTTTAAAACTAATATTGGCGTAACTGTGAAGAAGAAGAATTTGATTGACCAGTGGAGGTACATGCAAAAAGGAAAAAGTAACATCTTTGGTTGAGCCTTGAAGGACAGATGACTAAGTTGGGGTGAGTATTCCAGGCAGGATGAACCAGCATGAACAAGGACATGGAGGTAAGAACCACAGGGTGTTTGGACTGGCAGGACCCTGTAGGAGCTTGGAGATCCCTTTGGAAATGTAAGACCCCGCTGCGGGCAGGATGAGGTTGATCGCCATGGCCCCTGCACAGCCCACAGGCTAAGGCAGAGGTAGTGAAGCGGCAGAGGAAGTGAAGCGGCAGAGCAGGTCAGGAGTGACCATCCCCGTATCACAGATAAGTGAAGCTGGGGGTTCCACTGGATAACTGAACTGTCCAGGCTCTGGGTACTTTCTGCTCATAGAGCAGCTCTCAGCAGCTCTCAGCAGCTCAAAGCTGCCTTCAGCTGCCAAAGGAATCAAAGAATCCAAAGAGACTGCAGGTTGGGGCTAAGGACACATTAAGAAACAATGGGGAGAGAGAATGCTAGCCACCTGCTCTGTTGGGGGCTCTCACTAAGTGATAACCAACTTTGGCTGCCTTAAAACAATCTTTCACACCCATTAAAACCTGTGCCCTGGGACGCTGAAGCTGAACTAATAAACATCGCCCAGATAGCATCCTTCTTCACTACGTGGCCTCAGGCCTTCCCACATCTCAGAGCCTCATTCATACTGTGTGGGGTTCCACGAGCTGGTCTCTACGGCTCATGGTTCTGACATCCCCGGATTCGTGAGAAATCTGTGGGGCCTTCAACACTAATGTTGGCACAACACCACACCACTCGCCTCTCTAGTCTCTGATCTGCAAGATCAATGCCCAACAGGAAACTGCAGGCAGTAATTTATTCTGGATCTTCCCACCATGGGACTTGCTTTACATACATTGCTACATGAACTCTAATAAAACATTAAACAGACAAAAAAGGTTTCTGTCAGCTTCCCCAGCCCCCTGACATATGCTCCCCTGTCTGCCAGACACCCCTGGGGAGGAGAACCCCTGGGGACTGCAGCTGTGATCAAGAGTAACTGCAGAGCCAGGCAGGAGGTTGGTTGCAAAAACAACCAAGCCCGTAAAATAAAATGAAATAAAACAATATGAAATAGAATAATAAAGTGATGAAGCTAGATTAATGTCAGAGGACCCTCTGCACAACACCCACCCTCATCTGTAGATCCAAAACAGGAGGGCGACACATTGGAGTATCTACCTGTCCAGCCCCACCCAGTTCACGTGGCCTCCCCAGAACCTGGGGCAATGGGGGTCTCCCCGGCAACACAGTGAGATGAAGTGGGGTCTGCTCTGATCATACTCAGTCCTGGTGCCTGGTCTGCTGGGCTTGGCTCTGGGGGCCCACGTGAGCACTGAGCTCACACTGCATTTTGGTAACAGCCATTATCACTTGACATGCGAGAATAGCAAACCTCCATCATTTCCCTATCACATCAATCCCTGCAGTAGCACATAGGACCAGAAATAGCTAGAAGCCCAGAAACACAGTAATGAAAACTCAGTAATGTGAAGGCTAAATATTGATCCCCTGAAGCAAGAATGCCTGAGAGCTTTGGGAGAGTGGTGTGTCTTTTCTGAAACAAGGAAATAACCAGGGTGCAGTTGTGCAGGTCATGGGCAGGTAAGGAAAGCAGAAATTGTTCAGCAGAATATGCAGGATCAGGAGAAGGCAGGCGACAGGGGAACTGGGTGGTACTTAAGTTGCTGTGTCTAAAGAGGTCAATGTCAGCCCAGGGAGCCGGAGTTAGCATTTAGCACACAGCCCTCTCCCAAACGACATGTTGAGTGTGGCTGATGTAAGTACAATTATAATCAGGTTAACTGTTGAGTAAACGAAATGCAGTGGGCTTACTTCTTAGCTACTCTGGGTGTTGTCTGTATAAATTCCTAAATTAAGGTGCCTGTTGTTACTGGCAAGGCAGACTAACCAAACTGTGGAGGCAAAGGCAAGGTGCACAGTAACCACTGGGAGGCCCAGCAGAGACAGATCAGGAAGCAGGTCCCTTCTTCCTCCCGCCCCCAGAAAAAAAGAGAGAAGCCCTCTTCCTGCTCAAGTGTGTGAGCCTCTCCTCCCCTTTAAATTCCCTCTCACTGAGTGAGAGGCAGTTCCAAGATGAGGTTTTGTACATCTTGACCCCTAGTCCAATGTTTTTTCCACTGGTCTGCGAAGAGGCAGAACTCAGAGCCTGGGTTCAGATACAAACACCGACTGTCTATCAAATGAAAGTGGAACATCAAACACCAGTAATTCCATTTCCTGACTTGAATCCACATTCTTCCTATTTCTTCCCATTCTAGGGCACCGCACGCACAGGCATGTACACACAAGCCCACCCACTGCTAGGCATCAGCACCCCTGTGTGGACCGTGGGGGAAGATGTGAGAACAGTGCTGTCAGACCAGCCCAGTTTCCAGGAAATGCGGAGGCAGGAGTGCAGAGGGTATGAGCGTGGGACTTCTGGCTGCAGGCTGGCAGGTAAGTAGACACTTTGCCCTCTCTCAGTGATGCACTATCCACCTGTGCACACACCGGTTCCCTGACAGCCCATATCACTGCATGGCCCATAACAGACCTTGCTTATCACTAACCTGCCTCCTCTCTAATTTCATCCCCTGTTACCACCCTGACCCCACCCCAGTTCCAGCTCTGGAGATGTTGCCTTTGTGTAAGGACACTGACACCAGAGTCTCACCTCCCCACTGTGAACTTAGCTCATCCTGAAGAGGCCAGGGCACCAAGTAGCTTCCTCCAGCTCCAGCTCTGAAGACAACCACCCAAATTCCAGCCTCTTGGCCCTGTTGCCCCAGGTTCGGTGAAGACAGACAGCAAAACCCTCCCTCTATTTCAACCCTGCACCCAGGGGACTAGAAGGCTGCAGTCTGAATAGTCATGTCTCCAAAGAAGACATACTTATGTCCAATGAGCAAATGAAAAGATGCTCAGCATCATTAGTCATCAGGGAGATGCAAATCAGAACTACAAGAAGATACTACTTCACACCCCTTAGGACAACTACTGTCCATAAAACAGAAAGTAACAAGTGCTAGGGAGGATGTGGAGAAGTTGGAACTCTCATGCATTGCTAGTGGGAATGAAAGACAGTGCAGCTGCTAGGGAAAACAGTTTAGCAATTCCCCAAAAGGTTAAACATTGAGTTACCACATGACCTAGCAATTCCACTCCTAGGTATCTACTGAAAAAAATTGAAAGCAAGGACTCAGAAATATACTTGTACACCCATGTTCACAGCAGCATTATTCATATTAGCCAAAAAGTGGAAGCAACTCAAGTGTCCATCAACAAATAAATGAAAAAACAAAATATGACATATACATATAATGGAATATTAGCTCCAAAAAGAAATGAAATTCTGATACATGGCACAACATGGATGAGCCTTGAAAACATTATGTTAAGTCAAAGAAGCCAGTCACAAAAGGAGAAATATTGTCTGATTCCCCTTAAATGAGGTACCTAGAATAGGCCAATTCAGACGCAGGAAGAATAGTGTTTACTGGGGTTGGGGAGTTGCAGCTTCACAGATACACAGTCTCTGGCATGATGAAAAATTTCTGGACATAAATAATGGTGATGATTACCCAACACTGTGAATATAGTTAATGCCACTGAATTGTACACGTAAAATGCTTAAACTGGCAAGTTTCATGTTATGTCTACTTTGCCACAATTGAAATAGGAACAAAACAAAATTAACTAATATAGTTCACCATTTCAATGGCATATAGGGGACAGCATAGGCTGACTTCATCTTGATGCTCCTGCACTAAACAATGTGAGGAAGAGAAACTTCGCAGGACACTCTGCTCCCAGGGCTGGGACTGGAGCACCTGTGGGATTAAACAGAGGCTCTCCCAGGGCCTCCCAGGATAGGCAAGGGCTCTCGGGGAATCAGGGCCTGGTCGGTCGTTGCTTTCATCCAGGTGGTGACCAGGCTCCCCGTATGGCTCAGAGCCCTTCAAAATGATCCAAACTAGCCAACCCTGTTTCATTTGCTTTCCCTTGTGTTTTCCATGGAAAGCACAATAAAGGCTCTGGCCTAATGCTTTCCCCTCACTCCTGTCTCCTGCCACTTCCCCTGCGACCTCGAATGTGCAATGATCCCCTTTCTACAACATGTGAATATAATAAACTTTTTCCCTTATGTATTTCCAGTGTCCCCACTTGTGGCCACACCTGACCACCCATCACCTAACAGAGCACAGAACAGCCAATCTCACAGGACAGATGAAAGGCTAATAATTGGGGAGAGAGAATAATTGGCGGCGTGGTAGGATGCAGCAGATTCTACTCTCCCACAACCAGGGAAAAAAAATCTGAGTCATTTTACGTAGGTACAGAGCAAAGAGCCAACATTATCACGCCATAAATGAAAATAGGAGATCGCAAATTGTAGC
>CM052543.1:34414686-34465234 GCA_028533065.1 Trachops cirrhosus
TGGGTGGGTGGGCTGGAAAGGGAATAAAGGATAGAAACTGTACTGAATAAACTAAAATAAAAATTTAAAAAAAAAAAGAAAGGCTAATAATTGAACCCCTACTACTGCCAAATAAAGTCCTCTCAATAACCCAGCAAAGTAGATTCTATTGGCCCCTATTTATTGATGAAGAAACTATGGTACAGACAATTAAAATAGTTTCATTATTCATTCATCAGACACTTTTTAAATGTCTTCCACAATTCTTGGCCCTAGGGAAATAGTAGTGAACATGACAGACACAGCCTGTCCCCAGGCAACACCCATCCAAGCAGAGAAGACAAGCCATGAGCCAGGTGATCTCAGAATGTTTTCTGGGTGTAAGGTTGGGGGCAAGGTGAGAGTTCTGGGAGCAGAAAGTGAGGGAAGGTCTTTCTAGTCTGAAGCATCAGGAAGAGTATCCCGGAGGCAATAGTAAGAAAGTTTAGGTGTGAAGATCAAGAGGAATTAGCTGGGGGAAAGTGAGGAGAGGAAGGGAACTCAGCAGGTCACAGGCTGGCATGCAGGTAAAGGTGGAATGAGGAGGCTCAGATACAACACGTGCTTGGCACTTAGCAGACACTCATGAGGGTTATCTCCGCCCTGCACCAAGTTATAGAGAGAACAAAGAACGCTGGGTTGGGATTCAAGGACACTGGGTCTGGTCCCAGTTCTGTTGCTCATTTGCTGACTGGCCTTTGGGTAAATCACACCCCTATGCTGGATCACAGTCTTTTACCTGTGAAGGATCAGATGGGTCCACCTTAGCAAGTGCTTTGTATGTGCCACACACTTTCTGGAAGGTAGGATATGTCGCTGAACAGGACAGATAACAACTCTGCCCAAATGGAGCTTTCATTCTAATAGAGGGAAGACTGGCAGTAAACACAAATATATAATAAATAATCAAATATAAAAATATATATTTATAAAATATATAGTATAAATTTATATTTTTATAAAATAGGGTCCAGCAGAAGTAATGTTGCTTGAGTGTGGTTGGTGGGGTAATAATATGGATGTTATTATTAGTAACATCCATTTATTATTATATTTTATTTATTAAATAACATCTATTTATTGTTGTTGTTAATAATAATAATTTATCATTTTAATGTGAACATTTCACCTAAAATGTCATATGGTGTGCTTGAGTGTGATATTGTTATGTTACAGAATTACATGCTTACAATTTTGTAATAAAAGAGTTTGTAGTAAAAGTGGAGCATTATATGTGCCAGACCCTGTATATTATAACCTTATATTTTTATAATGTTATTAAAAATATTTTTATTTAAAAATATATTTTGATAATATATGTTTTATTTTTAAAATATTTTTTTAAAGTGGAAGAAAAAACATATACTAGGGGGTTAGTTTTCCTTGTAAATAGGGTAATTAGAGTAGACATCATTGAGAAGGAGTATTTGAGTGGTAAAGTCTTGAGGGAGGTAAGATTTCAAGCCATAGAAGTACCTGAGTGAGGAGCAACTGGGACAAAGGAAATAAATACAGCAAAGCTCTAATTGGAGAGTATCTGCCATGTTAAAGGAACAGCAAGGAGTCCAGCATGTGTGTATCAGAGAAAAAGCAAAAAACAACAGAAATGAGGCCAGAGAGGCGAGCGGGTGGCCAGGCAGGTCACAAAGGGCCTGGCAGGTGTTCACTGAAAGCTCTTTTGTTTCTGTAAACTCGCTCCAAGGCCCCAAGGCTCCCAGCCAACGGTGGCACCTTTGACTTAATTGGGCCCTAGTGAAAAAACTTCAGGGCGGTGATTCCAGCCCAGCCTGCTCTGCCAGATGGGGACCGGGGCACTCTCTCAGGGATGGCTGGTACGTGTCCAGCACTGAACTTGTCAGCCTAGCCTCACACAGGCCACATGCCCAGGGCCTCTCCTGCCCTGTGCCATCCCTCAGCAGGACTCAGTGTCTCCCTCTAGCTCAGCCTGTTCCCTCAGGGCTGGGCACAAAGGAGACAGGCAGGAAGGCACTGGCTGTGTTCCCAGCCAACGCCATTATGGCTAATTGACCTATATGGTTCCCTCCATCACATGGTAACCTGTTTCAGCCTCCATTTCTCTCTGTGCCTCTGAAAAGCAAAAGCTCACTTGGGCTCTAACTGAACAATAGTTATCTTGGCAGTATGGTGCTCACCTGCCTTCTCACCCTAGCCCCTTACCTCTCTCCTCTTTCCAACCTGTAAAAAAATATGAACTCACGTAAGAAAGTCATTTATTCCCCATTGCACAGCCTGTACACCAAATCGTTTTTCAAGGACTTTTACAAGCCACTGTCCTCATATTTTGCTCAGAAGGTGGCTTTGTCTTTCCCTAGGCCATTGATTTTCACATCTCATTAGGACTGTTCTAAGTTCCTAAAGAATTAATAACAGATTTGCCAAAGTCTCTGAGCTCCAGCTCAGCCAGCGGTGCTCACAGGGTGTGCTTACTTCATGCTAGGAGAACAGGGTGTCCCCAAGGATGGTGCTGGACTGCAGCGCAGCCTTGGGGTTCCTGGTCTTACTCTGCATTGCCAAGGAGAAGGACTGCTCTGGGCTTCATCTTCGAGTCCTAAGGATTAAGTGTAGACCTCTGAAGATAACAGGGGAGGCCATAGAGAATGGTGAAAGGGTGCGGTTTGGGAGCCAAACAGACCTGAGTTTGAATTCAAACCTATCTACTCACTGGCTGTGTGGCCTTACTCATACTTAACAGGCACATGTCCTGGTGTTTAGGGTTATGGAGCGTCCCAAGGGTGTTATAACCCGTGAGCACCCAGCCTCAGGTTATGCTGAGTCCTAGTGATAGGAAGGAGTCAAGGGGGTGATAAGGAAACTAAGGAAGAGCAAGTCTGGAGTGGGGGGTATAGCCTAATGAGAGAACAGCTCCCTGAACAAGAAAATCAGGAATCCGGATCTCAGTGTTCAAAGTGGGATCACTGCGTTTTCAGAGTCAGTCCAGCCTGGTGTCAGTGTCTAAGAAGTTCTCTGGGCCCTTGGGCTCAGAGAAGGACTCTAATTGGGTCACTATACTACGTGCAAATCAAGAAACAGCACATTAGCTAAGAGCATGGACAGGGAGCTAAGACCTCTGGGATCCAAATCCTGACTCTGCCACTTACCAGCTGCGTATGCTTAGGCCAGTCTCTTAACCTTTAGTGCTCGGTTTCCTCATCTGTAAAACAGGGCTAATCATGTTACTCATGGAGTTATTATGAATATTAATGAGTTAATATATGTAAAGGGCTTAGAAAAGTGCCTGGCACCTTATAAATGCTATAGAGGGTTAACTTTTTAAAAATAAAAATAATGAGGGCTCAGCTACCACAGAAAATATAACCACAATTTCCCCTTACTATTCACTTGTTGTATGAGTAAAAATCATTGATGGCTTTACAAACCCAGGCACCATCTCTAGCGCTTCCTTCTTTCCCACCCTGATTGATCGGCGACCCAATCAATCACCAAGTCTTTCTGCCCCTTGCACCACAGGCCCCTGCCACCATCACTCCCCCTCTGGTCTGGTCCACCGCATCTCCTAACTGCTCTCCGGTCTCCCCAGCTCTAGTCTTACCTTCTCCAACCCATTTGTCACACTTCCAGCAAAGTGATCTTCATACATCACAAACCTGGTCAGATTGCCCATTTTAAACCGTTCCACTGGGCTTCTCCCATTGTCTCAGGAGTCATTGAAACTCCTTGGCACGCAAGGTCCTACATGGTCCTCTGTAAACTGTTGCAGACTCATTTAATGCCCATGGCCCCACGCTTCATACTCCATTAACACTAAACCTCTTATTGTCACCCACATCACACACACACACACACACACACACACACACACACACGCCTACACATACCACCCCTTCACACATTCACACACATGGCATACTTCCTTTGTTCTGTTCCCCCTTCCTGAAACATTCTCCCAGCTTCCACATGCCTCCCTTTACCCACCCCTCATCTCACCACCACAGTCTCCACGCATTATTTGGCTAAACCCAGGTAGCACCTTAAGACCCAGGAGTTCCTTCTTCCTAGGGTTCTTCCCTGGAGCTATCAGTTGGATTAGATATCTGTGTCCATTATGATAATCCTAGATAATACATAAATTTCTCCATTCCAGTGGCTTAACCCCATCAGAGGTTAGTTCTCATTCCAGGAGAGTCTAGTGCAGGTGTTCCTGGTCAGCAAGCAGCTTTCCTCCACATGGAAATTTAGGAATGCATCTCTTGGCTCCATAACCCCTGGGTTCTCAGAGTCTTCTGTATCCAGGTGATGAAAGAGTAAAAGGAACTAGAAGAGGCACATCTACTTCTTAAAATCCCTGGCCAGGAGTGGTACACCTCACTCCCACTCACTCCATTGTAAGAACTAGTCACTAGTCACAGGGTCATTCCCAGATGAAACATAGTCCCTGTGCTACCCAGGGGCCCTTGCAGCCTCAGGGCCGCTTCTTGGTTCTCCTCTGGTGCCCTGTACCTACACCCACCTCGAAGTGGCTGAGTTCTATTTCCAGGTCCATCCCCTCCACCAGACTGTGTGGACAAAAGCCTTGTTTCTTTCACCTCCATACACACAGCAGCTGGCATCGGTGCTTAGTACCATTGTTAGATGAATGGATAACACAAGTTGGAACCAGCTCGATGACTGGGTGGGCCTGAGCCTTGCAGAAGGTCCTTCCTGCAAGCAGCTCAGCTAGATGGGGGAAGGAAGGGGCTGCCAGGGTGGAGCATGAAGGGGGATCTTCCCAGGAAAACAGAGAAGACAGAGAGAATGACTTGTCCATTTGGAGAGGTTCACTTCTTCATTTCCACAATATTTCTCAGGCCAGAAAGGGCCCAAATTCTGAGAGTGCTGAAACACACATCTCAAAGCCAACACTTACAGGTAGCTCATACCTTGTGCCAAGCACTGTTCCATGCACTATGAGTGCATTGACTCATCAGTCCTCACAGTAAATCCGTTTTGCAGATGAGGAAATGGAGGCTTGTCTCAGGAAGGTTGAATGACATGTGATATTCTCTCTACCCAGGATTTTTCTTCCTTGTCTTGGAGGCCCTAGAAGCTCTAGGACAAGGATGGTTTTGGCCTATCTTCCAGCATTTCTGTCCATGAGAATTAGGCTTGGAGAAACAGCAGAGAAGGCCAAAGCAGATATGTTAGAGCTTTCTTACCCCAATCTGAACCTCAGGGCTCAGGTAACAGGCCAGTGGCCTGCGAACATTTCCAAGATTATTCTTCAACATTATTTCAAGCTAAGAAAAGCAGGACTTTCCATTGATGTTCATTCTTACAATATCCTTTGGTCAAATTAAAAAACAGTACAGGTTGGAGCCAAATAACAAATTGCAAGGCTCCAAGACGATCTCAACATGAAACTGTGCAGAATTAACAGTAATAATATTATGACAGGAGGCTGATCTCTCTGCGCAAAACGTCAGGGCTGAATGAATACCCAGCAGCCAGCAGTGCAGAAACACAGTTCCACGCAGCTCCACGCAGCCGTGCTTCACGTCTGCTACACCGAGCGTTTCCACAGATTTAACTGGATACAAACCATGACGGCCCCTCCTGGGAAATCACTGCCTTGGAACTGTTTCACACTGATGACAAGAGAAACAGCTGTAATTTGTCATTATAGAAATATCCACTGATCAAGCTACTGAGTGATGACTGCAGCTCCTGTCCTCACCACCATCAGTTTGGGCTCTGAGCTACACATCTGTCATGCCTCGGGTCTGCCAGGTGACACTCTCAGAAGGGCCTAGTTTCCCTCCCCGTCACCTTGGGAGGGTCCAGCAGCTCTGGTGGAAGCAGGTGCCTCCAAAGCCTGGTCCTGATACAAGTGCAGGATTTTGAGCAACAACATCCGGGTGGGCAGCCGCCTCCTCCAAGAGGGTCACAGTAGTCACTCACCTTCCTCAGTTTTCCCCCAAGAGGATGGGGTGGCCTGTGATAAGTTAAGGTGCTCAGACTTTGAAACCAAGCAGGGCTAGCCTCAACCCCTATCTCAGAACATCCTAGCTATGTGACCTGTGAGGCACACTGGAGACAGAATCTTCCATGGGCAGAGTGCACCAGGGAAAAGGCAAATGAACAAAAAACAGCTGAACCTGGCATGGTAAGAATACGCCAACAGTTTGTAGGTGCTGTTTTACATGTATTAACTCATTTTTATCCTCACAGCAACCCTATACAATAGGGCTATTATTACACCTATTTTACAGTTAAGAAGACAAACAAGAGTGAAGGAATCTAACCAGGGACACTTGGCTGTGAGGGGCAGACTTGGGGTTTGCACCCAGCAGTCTGGTTCAGGGTTGTGCTCCGAATGTCTTAAGTATTACTGTTGCCTATGTCCAAGAACTGTGTTAAGTTCTTTATACACATTATGTCATTTAATCCCACAGCACATTATCCCCAGTGTACAGATGAGTAGGTTGAGGAACAGAAGGGTTAAGTGATTTGTTCAAGTTCACTAGCAAAGCCCAGACCCAAAGCCAGGCTTTCCAGCACAGTGTGTGTACCGAGCCACTATCTGTGCCTACATACTAAGCTGTGGTTCCTTAATGACTTTGTATGTACACTCGTAGTTAATTAATCCTTCCAGCAACTCCTGAGAAAGGTACTATTATTAACTCCATTTTACAAATTGGGAAGGTGAAGATTTAGAATCTGAACAAATTAAAATCAGTAATTGAAAGTCTGGGATTCAAATCCAGACATTGTCTGGAACCCTTTATTTAACCCTTTACAGAACGCTGTGCCACAGTAACTTCCTACCCTAACTAATGCCTGCTCGTATACAGAAGTATGAATTTGAATTCAACTGAGCTGAAGCATGAACGACCTGCTAAATTTCCGGCTCAAATGCCATCTCCTCCAAGGTGGCCTTCCTCAATCCCTTGGCAGAAGTTGTCTCTTTTTTCTCTGTTTAACCTCTGAGCTGGTTTTTGCACCCAGAATAGCTCTTGATCATTTGTACGGACATTCCTGCTCTGGTCTGGCCCCGACTTCACTACTGTGACACTGGAGGGCAGGGTCAGTGAAAGGAGGGAAGGCGTCTGTGGGAGAGCATGGTCTGCAGCCCAGGGCCAGAGGCTTTGTGAGGAACAAGAACCACAAGGACAGGAAAAATAGAAAAGAGACCATGACAGCAAAACTTGGAGCATTGGTAAGCAGCTGGATCAGTGGACACCAACCTGGCAGAGCTGAGGAAGCTAAATCCTCAATTGACAGTGGGAGAGAGCTGAGAATTAACATAGTACTAAAAGGCCCAGAAATTAGTAGCATTATGCCTCTGGGGTTGGGGGTGATGGGAATGAAACTAGTTAGACTGGTCGAGAAGTATTTAACAAGCAGCTAAACCCATAGATCCCTTCCCCAGCTCTATGCCCTGGTCTGAGAAGACTAGAGGTTTATGCCCTGCAGACGACAAAACAGAGGGTGTCTGGACGGAGGAACAACAGAGCCAGCTGAAGGAGGCCAAGGTACCATTTTGAATAAAGTGACCACAACATACAGAACAGTCAGGTGCCTCTCTTGCTTCCTGCCCTGAGCTCCTGACATCCACCACCAGGCAGGAGAGTGGAGGAGTATGTAAGGGGAATCTGGCTGGTTCAAGAGGAAGCATTTTTTTAGTCACATTGTGATTGTCTCCAACAAATGGCACAGTTGGATTACGCTACAGAGAAATTCCCAGTTGACAAACGCCACCTACAGTCCCCAATCCTAAACATGAGCAGATATCTGGGGATTACCAGGCACCTCAGGAGATCTTCCAGCATGAAGGACAGAGACCAAAAGAAGCATGAGGACAGGGGAGAAACCTGAAGGAAATAGGCCATCGAAGGAGGATAACATTAAAGCAACATCAATGTCTTCAGATATACAAAAGAGTACCTTACACCCATGAAACAATAGGGGTACGGGACATTCAGGGAACAGGGAAGAGTTCTGGGGGATTAAAAGCATTAGATCAGAAATGAGAAACTCAATAGACAGGTTGAAGGTTGAAGAAATCTCCCAGGAAGACGGAAAAGGAAGAAAGTAAGATAAGACAATTAAAGAACAAGATTAGTGGATCCAACATCCACTAAGTGAGTAATAGGAATTTCAGCAACAGAAATCTTTCTAACACCCATTCAAGATTTTCCAGATTTGTATGCCATGGGTTTCCAGATAAAAAGGGCCTCTGAGTGCCCAGGGAAATGAATAAAAACCCATGAACCAAGGCACATCAATGTGAAATTTCAAATTTCTGGGGACAAACAGAAGAGGTTACAGGTTTCCAGAATGGTGAAAAAAAAAAAGAAATAGTTTGCAGACATATAATTAGGAGTTAGACTGGTCTCAAAGTTCTCAAAAATAACTAACTTCTAATTATTAGAAGTAACAAACTAATGAATAATCTCTCATTAAAGGTAATAAATAGAGCCAATATACCACTTCTCAAAAAACAACTGGTAGCTAGAAGGCAATGGAATAACACTTTCAAAATTCTGAGGGAAAGTAATACAGATGGGCAAGTTCTCAAAAAATTTATATTCCATCTCCACAGCCCCCCCATTTCTCAGGAAGCTACTGATGATGTGCTCCACTCAAATTAGAGTGTAAACCAAAAAAGAGGAAGAATGGAATACAGGAAAGAGGAGACCTAACGCAGGAGGGAGGTGAAGGCATTAACTCCAGGGAAAACAAAAGGCCGTTCAGGAAAGGAAAAGTAATCAACGTTTACTATGAAGACTTGAGTGGCATATATGATCATAAAAACACTGACTATAGATTGAAGCAAAATTATAATTATGTTGAGGGAATGGGAAGAGGGAAGGGTACATGTGTTTGGTGGGACAAGAGAAAGAAAGGGAGCTAAGTAGCTTAATCTGTATTTTCTATAGTGGGAAGTCAGTCGATGATGCCCATTAATTTTTTTTTAATCAAGAAGGAGCAATGCAGACATATGGTTGGAGACAAGGTGATAAGGACCAAACTATTTCTGGAAAATGTGAAATTGTGTTCTCTGCGGAGAGGAGACAGAGGAAGTGACTACAGACTGCTCGTTGTCTTAACAAACCCCGTAGAACCAGCTGAGTCTTTAAACCATGATCGTGTATAATTCTGACAAAATTATAAAAACTTTTTAAAAAAGTTTTCCCTGGCTTTGGACTGAGACCTGAGAGAACATGATGGCGTTCTGTGAAAGAACCCAGGCTATTTCACGCTTTGACAATGAAATAAATAGCTATGACCAAACCACTACATTTTTGCACCACCTTAGTGATTATTCATTCATTTATTCAACAAATATTGATCAACATCCCACCATGTAAAAGTAATCTCAAATCCATTAGCTCAGATGACCTGGCCTTCAGAAATTAGAGAGAAGTAATGTGGGTTCATGCCTCCCTCTCTTGTCAAGTCTATGCAGAGGACACCGCCCCCTGGGAGGGTGGACGCGGGGTCTGGTCCTGTGAGGCTGGCTGGGCCCCTCTGAGGGGGAATGGATGCTCCTCTGGTATGTCAACAATGAGGCATCTCCCTACCGGAGACTAAAACTAATTCTCACCCACAATATAAATGTATGTTTTCCCTCTTAATGGGGTGCATGAGGAAAGGAGGAGAGATGAGGAAATTGGTGTCTCTTTTCCCCTTTGTGGAATAGTTGTGATCTTGAAAAATATGTGCTTGAAGTTCTACCTCCTCTCTGATGAGCAGAGAGGGATCTACACAGCTGGTCACATGAAATTTGCCCTCCCCAAGCATGTCCTGCCCACTGTAAAGCCACCAGAAATTCTGGACAGCTCTTCTGCCTCCACCACAGAAAGCCCGCATCACCTCTCTGCTTGGGAAGCAGTTCTGGCTTCCTCAGCAATGTCATCTTCCACATGAGAGATGTCAGATCCACATGTCAAGGCACTACTGAGACTACCTGAGGATCAAGGTGCATGAAGGCAAGACCAATGATTCCACATGCTAAGGAGAAAGGGTCACCAGGTACCTACCTACTCAACAGGATCATTTTCTCTACCATGGAGGAAGGGAAAGAGGCAGTTTCAAAGTGCACAGCTAGATCTCCCTCTGCAGTCTGTTTAACATCACACTTGGCTTTCAATCATTTCTCTTCATTACAGACTCCCTGAATCACATCAGCACTGAGATTGTTTGCTGCACTTGCCCATTGTAAAAGTTACATTTCAGAGCCAAAAGATGAGCTAATATTCTACTTCAATGTCAGTAGTAAAAAGCAAATAACTTTGGGCACGGGAACTAAGAAATGAGAAGGGAGCTTTAATGCTTCCATAGAAAAGCAAATATTTGCACTTATTAATATCCTGAAACCCATGATAACCATGAATAGTTTCTTCTCTTTTCATCCCATGCCTTTTGTCTAGCACAGTGATATATCCACCCTTTCAAAATCCTGACACAGATGACATTGAAGCAAATTACGTACCTTGGCCAGATTTCTCAGTTGAAATGGAGATAGCTGATGTGTACATTTTTCCATCTAATTAACTCCACAGTTTGAATAGCTGTTATCATGCCCTGAGTCCCCTATGAATGGGTGAATAGATAGAAAGATCCATAAACAGCTTGGCTTGCATGGAATGAGATCTTTCTCCAGACAAAGAGAAAATGGAAAGGGTTGCTGTCATCTGGAGGGGGGCCAGCATCAGAGACCAGCACCAGCACGCTCTGCCCTCGGTGCAGAGCACAAGCGAGTTGCCTGGCACCAGCAGCCACCCTGGAGGATCTTTGCCCACTCCCGCTGCTGCATTTGGTCATGTAATTTTCTTCAACCAGGTCTTTGTTTACACTTTGTGTTAAACTTTGTGGTGGTTTCCAAAAATATGCTGCAAAGTTTTTGATACTCCTCTACTCCAGAAGTGTAGATTAACTCACCTTCCCCTTGTACTTACTGATTCACTTCCAACAAAGAGAATATGGCAGAATTGATGGTGTGTAACTTTTGAGACAAAAAAAAATGCTTTGCTCTCTCTCCAATCACTTGGGAGAAAACGTGTTGCAATAACAAGAGGCCTCTCATACAGTTCCATAAAGAGAAACTGAGGCCCCCTGCCAACAGCCACGAAAGTGAGCCATGCTGGAAATGAAGCCGCAGCCCCTGACGAGCCATCAGATGAGACCACGGTCCAGGCTGGCATCCTGACAGCAACCTCATGAGACACCCTGACCCAAAACCACCCACCTAAGCTGCTCCTGAATTCCTGGCTCTCAGAAACTGTGTGACAGAATAAACATTTGTTGTTTCTAAGCTGCTAAATGTTGAGGTAATCTACTATGCAACAATAGATAATTAACACACACTGTGATGTCTCTTGACTCTCATCATCATATTTATGGGGGAAAATATTTTTCTCCCAAACATTCAAAAGTCAAGATGCCTCTCACCTCCACAGCAAGACTCCAGAGCCACTGCGAAGTGAGCGTGAGGAGATCAGAAGCTTGTTCAGACCTTTAACAAGCAGCCAAATCTCTGCTGTGCAGGTAACTGCGCAGCTTGCTGGAGAAGGAAAGAGAGACATTGAAGGAAAATACCAACCCAGCCTCAAGCTACTCATTACTCCCTCCCTCCTTCCTCCATGCATCCTCCAAGCACTGTCTCACCTCCCACAGAACTGACCACATTCTGCAGCCTTTTCATCGACCACATGCAAACTCCTGGCCCCTTGTCTAACACCTTGTATATTGATATTCTCCCAGAAACCCGCAGCTGGACACACTGGTGCTCACACCTGCAGACTCAGGTCCATGCCAGGTCCTAGGCCAAGCCTAGCCAGACCAGATAGTGTCTGAGGTTTCTTGGTGCTTTCAAATCAAGCTGGACGTGAAAACCTCTGAAAGTGGAATAACCAAGGTGGTAAAAGACCTGTATTCGGAAAGTTATAGGACACTGAAGAAAGCAACCAAGGGAGATACAAAAACGTGCATCGCCCATGGACATAAACAACAGTGTGGGGATTGACTGAGGGAAGGGGAGGCTGGGGGCAGGGGGGCCAAGGGGAAAAATTAGGACAACTGTAATAGCATAAACAATATAAACAAACAAACAAACAAACAAATGGTGGTGTGAAGACTAGGAGCAGAAGAGTCGATAACACAAAGCCAGAATCCCTTTCTAGCACTAATGCCGCTACTTCATTCCAGCTCATTGCATGTGCTGGTGATCCCTCACACCTAGTGTGGGTGGTCTGGTTTCCTTTGGTTAGTTTGGGGGGCGGTGCTATTGTGCCCATTCTTTCCTGGTTTCTGTCAGGTGTGGCCCTTGCTGGTATCTGCCCATCTCCAGCCTTGAGCACCCCGTCCTCACCCCCACCAGCCCTGGCTGCTCTGGGGGACACAAAGAACAGCTCACCACTCCCACCACAACATGTTTCTATGCGCCTTCAAAAGGTTTCCCATCTGTTTGTCTCTAGAAGGAAAGAGGGAATCTAGTTGCCTCCTTTTGTGCAGGGAACTGCCTATTCTGGGGAAAACCAGCTGAGGTAATTTATATACCCTGCTTAATTACTTCACTACCAGACTCCCAGCTAAGTTGCCTTAGCAACACCTAGCAACCAGCAGCGGTTACCAGCTGCTTCTGTAGGAGAGCTCTTCTAACTGTTTTAATAAACTGCCTTTATTTGGTAGCCTTGGTGCAGGAAAAGGTAACTTAAATAGGGCTCTGACCGATAGGTATACCGGTTACATGCCATCCCCTTTGCTTGACCTGGCCTCTTTTCCTGCATAGGCTTTTTAGCGGAGCTCCTCCAGGGCGGAGTGTCCCAGTCAGAGGAGGGGAGAGACAGTAACGGGCAGTGTTTTGAGCTCATCTTTGGAGTCAGATGGACATTGTAGCTGTGTAACATTGACAACATTATCTAACCCAGCAGTGCCTCAGTTTTATCATCTGTGAAATGAGGGTAATAATACCCCCCAAGATAATGCTCAGTACCTGGCATATAGTACATTTTCAACACTGATTGCTATAATTATACATAATGTCAGATGAGAAAACAACAGCCATCTTTCCAAATGGCACTGCAGCAGAGCCAGCTGGTCTGGTCATCCACGTGATTGTGAAACGCACAGACCCTGCCTCTGTGGTTCTTCAAACTGTGCCCTTCGCCCTCCCGCCTGGCCCCTGCTTGCCCCCTACCCCTTGTGTTCTGCCCCCACCCCTGCCACAACTAAGCTCCATGAAGGCAAGAATTTTTGTCAATTTTGTTCACTACATTATTGCACCACCTGGAACAGCACTCGACATGTAACAGGTGTTCAATAAGTATTTGTTTGATGAATGAATATTTGCAGAGTGCTGTCTTATATGTACAGGTTCCCCCAGGAATTTCATGTGCTGGGATGTGGGAATTCCTGGGCCCCTAGCCTTATACATCTTAGTTAACACACCAACCCCCAACAGCTTTGTCTATGTACAATATAAAGCCAAGTCTAAGTAAAACCCTAGATGTGACATCTAAGACCATCCTAAGTGGCCATTTCATTGCCAAGACTGTCCTATGTAATATATATCCCAAACTTGTTTCTTTAAAGTTAAAGTCACCACAACAGGGGACGTGGATCCTCTGCACAGTCCTGTCTGCCACTTCCCCTCTGCCTCCTTGGGGTGCTTCTGCACCTCCAGCTCCCCAGCCCCCTGGTGCCTCAGCCCTGCCCAACCTCCCCCTCCCCACCTTTGCTCCTTTTCAGACACACAAGATCTCCCAGAATTTAACTATTGTACACGCACCCTTTCTGAAAAAGAATCTGGAGGATATACTCCACCAAAACAGAATAAAACAAGAAAGAAGAGATTGAATTCTGGAAGCAACAAGCCAACGTGGGAGAGAAGAGAGGAAGTTCAGCAGGTCCTGAGGCCTAGAGAACCACCAGTGCAAACTGGAGCAGGAGGTCGCGGGGCTGCAGGAGGGATGTGCCCAGGGAAAGAAATAAAGCACTGGATTCCCTGACGTACTTGCTTGACCTTTCTGAGAGGGCTTTTACAGCTCTGTGGAAGAGTTTTGGGTAAATTGTAGGTGAATTCACACATGCACGCACACAAATCCCTAGAAACTCAGAAAATAATACAATCACTCACTCCAAAAATAATAGCAAAATGCAATGAAAGAGAGACAATGTATTCATAGGTTACTTCTTGGCTAGCTGTAATATAACTAAATAGTCAAAAGAAGGTAAGTACTCAATGTTGCTGGAACTGAAAATTATGGTGTAACTGTATTGGAAAGGATGAAGAAGAGAAGTTTATGGGGGAAGGAAGAAAAGGAATAAGAGAACTAAAAGATATCTTTATAATCGATAATGGGAAATTCATACCGAATATCTTAAGCTGAAAGTTTAAGAAACAGCAATATAAGCATATTATTTAGAAATCTGAAGATAAATACCAGTAGAAACAGTAAAAGCGTTAAAAGTGTCTCTGGGGAACAGAAGCCAGGTGTGGGGGCAGGGCATAAAGCTGCTGCTGTTTATTCTCATCTGTATAGTAAGTACTCTTTGACCTTTTAAACTACGTATTGGTGATACTTTTTAAACATTAATTTTCAAAAAAGTAACAGACAATAGAAATTTGGGGTGTGTCTCACCGCACATAGGTGAGATGGGTCCCAGTCACCCAGGGCAGGTCTTTGGTGCCCAGACCAGGCTCTGTCTATTGGAAGGTCAATGGTTTGGTGTTGGTTTGTGCTGATCAGTTTCGCTTCAACTCTGTGAAACCGTCCAATAATCAAAAGATGTTTAATCCCTAATTTCAGGATTTTTTTAATTAATAAAATGTTTTTGCATGTACTTTTTATAACTGCTTCTGGTCCACTGATTATTCCTCGCGTTTTCATATCTGCCATCACCTTGTCTATCTCTTTCCACTCAAAATAGTTTCTTGAAATTCTGAGCGTGCACTTCAAATTGGACCTCTGCTCCAAAGGCAGCATTTCCTTCTCAGCTTTCAGCACGATGCCAGTTTCTCAGAAATGACCTAGGACATTTTAGCATTGAGGGTTAAAGTGAGAGAAAGTTCAAGATTTTTTCCTAAAGCAGAATAAAGGAAATCAGCATTATAGAGAGCAATAATCAATAGCAACTGAAATCTAGCACAAGAGAATTCTACGTGGTACCTAGGCGGAGATGTAGATATACTAGATACAGGTGTAGATACATAGAGACAGAGACAGAGATAGATATGGTCTCTCCAGAGTGTATGCAGCCATGTACTGTGAAAAATGGAGACATTTGTTGATACAAGAAATATAAGCATATTATTTAGACATCTGAAGATAAATACCAGTAGAAATAGCCACAGAGTTAAAAGTGTCTCTGGGGAACTGAAGCTAGGTATGGGCAGGTATAGAGAAAACCGCCAATCACCAGTTGCCCATAGCGGCAGCCTTCTGAATCATCTGAATAGTTTCCGTGGAGGAATGTTCAAGCTTAACACAAAATTTGATGCAGATTCCTTGCTCTACTTACTCAGTCTTTTTGAATGTGACAAACACACAGTGCACGTGCTCACTCAACAGCATCCAGTGCCCCACTGACTAGTATGGTGACATCATCCTTGTTCACACGTGTGCTTTCAAGTCCACACTCCTTGGCTGCCAGGTTACATGGGTGTCACACAAACCATTCTCGTTGTATTAACAATGGCTGGACTTTTTCCAGACATACCTCGTGTGTGTGTGTGTGCGCACACGTGTGTGTGAACAAATTCTGAATTATCGTTCTCTGTATATTTAGTAACAATTCAATTATTTTAATGCAGGATTTTGAAGGAAAGAATGTAACTGACTAGACCAGTGCTTTCAATCCCCTGGAAGATTTTTAAAAGTGCTGATGCCTGTGTGGGCCCTACTCCCCAATGTCCAAATTTAATCGGTCTAGGGGCAGCACGGTCATAGGAATTTTTTTACACCCCTCCTTGTTATTCTGACATGCAGCAAAATTTGGATAACACTACATTGGATCATGTCCCAGGTGCTTTCTGTCAGTTAAAACATCCAAGAAAATACCTAATTCAGGAACCATATATGGGCACTAAACTTACCTCGTGGCAAGTGCTCATTTGGCATATGGATTCCTGGAGGAAAGAGCCAGTGGCTCTTGCAAAATTGAACCTCAAAGTGGCAACAACTATCACACAGCCATCCCTAAACCTCCTCCGCAGTGTGCAGGAGGTTCCCAAGATGGCATGCCAGGGATAGCACAGCTAGCTGGTAGTGCTCCCTCATTCAGGGTTTCCTCTGCACAGACAGTGCTCATTTCTTGTCAATAGGTTTATTTGAACAATAGCAGTGCTCATTTTAGAGGCTCATTTTGATTGCCCAGACATCCAGCTTCTCTGCACTTTTTAATCAAAGAATTGAATGGTCCAATCATGGTTAATTCTGCGTCCTTTTGTTCCGGTCCCTGGTATATCGGATGAACCAAGGTTTTATGGACCCCATTTCCTAGATGCTCTGTGAGCGTAAGTGAAATGACTCTCCAACAACCGCTATGGCATCTGCCCCCCATGGGTAAGCATGTGTTTGGAGAGGATGAATCGAGTCCCACAGCTGAGACCCAAGCATGGTGATCACAGTCGGCGGTTGGTGCCTATTAATGAAGCAGGCAAGGTGGCTGTTGAAAGGGGGCCCTGAACCAAAAGCCACAGTTCAGACTAGAGTAGGGAAAGCATTCTGAATTGCATACAGGCATGGGACAGGTGCCAGTGAGCTGATCTGGAGCCCAGGTAAAAGGAGCCCGGCTGACATGGGGCCACACTGGCCTGACTCCCAGAACAGAGTCACCGCTACACCTCCTGGCCATGCAGGGCTGGGCTCAGGGAACAAGAGAAGGAATCGGAGAGGGAAGGAAGCCACGATCATCTTCCTACACAGGATTAGCACTTCAGTCTATTTGCTGAGGAAGTAGGGGAGGGAAAGAAGACCCAGGCAGCATCTCTGCATCTATCATGTCTCAGGGCTGATGGCCTCCAAGAGCAGGATGGGAGCCCCTGTGAAATACCCCTGTCCTAAACTCAAGCCATCAACCTACAGCTCCTGATGCTGCACATACCTGGCTGGTGTGTCCCCAGCTGCTCCACAGACCATTTGAATGTAGTCAGGTCGTTTTACTGGAACTTGGGTCAGGCCCAAACAACA
Source organism: Trachops cirrhosus (assembly GCA_028533065.1). Classification (NCBI taxonomy): domain Eukaryota; kingdom Metazoa; phylum Chordata; class Mammalia; order Chiroptera; family Phyllostomidae; genus Trachops; species Trachops cirrhosus. The sequence continues at coordinate 34,431,858 of CM052543.1, forward strand.
GGGAGCACACTCAGCATGACCCCCTGAGTCTGGCAGCGGCAGGAAGCCACCGGCGGGCAACGACTGCAATCAGAACTCAAGTGGAAACACAAGGACGGATCTATTCAGCCCTATGAAAGCCAGAATAGTTTCTACTTTTTCTTGTTATACTCAATACTGAAGAACCAACATTTTTGAGCTTATGTATAAGATGGGACATAGATGCAAACTCTACCTTAATTATTAATGAAAAATGCAAAGTATCCTCCTCCTTAAATGTTTAAAATAATCCTGATTAATTTCTATGGGAAATCATACCCAGTCCCTTTCATACCATAAACCCTTTGAGGGCTTTAAGCTCCAGAAAAATACTGACCTTTCTTCCTAGGCTCTAAGTGTTGCAAAATCTCTACAAATCTGCAACAGATAGTATACAGAATCATTGAGCTATGGGCTGTTAGACCTTAGTTCATCAAATGTTTACTGAGTACCTACTTTATACTAGGAACTGAGGATACAGAAATAAATCTGACCCAGTGCCTACCTCCAGAAACTCTCAGAGAGAAAGGTGCAGAAACAGAACATTTTAGTACAATATAATATATGCAAACCACAGCAGTATGAATAAGCAGTGGGGATATTGGCTTTGCATAAAGAAGGGTGAAGACAATCAGCAAAAGCTTCATGGAGAAAGTAGCCCTTGAGCCTAACAATGAAGAAAGAGTAAAATAAAGGTTGAAATGTTAGCTGCATTATTTTATAAAATGAGAATAAGGTCATTCTTTTTAGAATGTAATAGAAAATAATAAGTATTAGTTGGGGAATGAAACTTTCCCTGTCCCAGCTCAACAATTATTTGAGCAGAGAAAGAAGGTGGTAAGAGGTTAAGAAGAAAGACAGCAACATCAGAAAGCATGCAAAAATGACTAGCTCATCACCGGCGATGGCAGGAAGGGTGATATCCGCAGGGAGAAGAGATGGTTATGGGCCAAATGGGGCTAGCTCACATCTGAGGAACTGTTACCATAAAACCTCAGCTGCCATGGAGTGGGGATGTATAGCAGCATTGGAAGCAGGAGGATGTGGGTGGCAGAGGAGCTCACGTAAGTCTCCAGCACACCACAGGGGAGGGGAGGTTTCTGGGGAAGAGCCGGTCATTTCACTGTGTGTGTGTTGTGGGGCAGGGAGGAAGAAATGTGCTGGGAGCAAGCAAGTTTTATTACAACGGTGGTGGCTATGAATCTAAGGCCACAGCTCAAGTACACAAGAAATAAGACTTTACTTTTCCATAACTTAGTTTCTTTTTAAAGATCCAGTCCACTGAGGTTCTCTTCTTTATACCAGAGTCACAGAGGACCAAGACACTGGAGTGGGGGTGGTGATCTAGTCTTCGGTTATTGTCGACTCACGCTGATATAAGCTCAGATGTTCTTTTGTCACCTGTCATTCCCAACTACACTCCCTATTCAGGTTCCACTTGTCCAGCCACTTCCATACTACTCTCCAGTCCCTAGGAATTCATTCTGCTCCTTCCATAGCATGCTGGGTCTCCACAACTGTGGAGCCTACTCAGGACCCTGTGATGTCCATGACAGGTTGGCCAAGGGAAACACATAACCAGCCATTTCTCTGGGGCTCCCCAAATGAAATGAATACAATGGCCCCAGTGAAATGAACTGTGTTAGATTCACTACTAGGCTTGGTAACTATAGCTAGCAAGGTGTATCAGTTAGCATGCCTTCGGATAAGAGGGGGGAGGATCCAAAAAAAACTGGAATCATCTTCTGGAGAGCAGGCCCTCCAGAAGATAATATAGGCTTCCTATTGTACTATAGGCTTCCCCCACTAGGTGAGTGTTCTAGGAACCCATTTGTATCAGTGTACCAGCTGGCGTTGTTGTGAGAGGCTGCGTTCAGCTTCAGTGAATTTTTTTGAAGACTGTCTCAATGCGTTGGCCCATTTTATGATGGGTGATTTAAAGTGTATGTACCCAAACTGTGCTGAGTACTCAGCAGTTTTTGACCAAAAAAAGGCACGACCACTGTGCCCACCCTCTGTATTCACTCACTCGTGCCCTGAGCAACTCTTTTTCGTTTTCCCAGATGAAAAAGGTCCTCAAAGGGAAACGTTTGGTTGATGTGGAAGAGGTGAAACAAAAAATGGCAGAAGCACTTAAAAGACATCAAAATCAACAAGTTTAAAAACTGTTTCGAGCAGTGGAAAAAAATGCCTCGATTAAAAATGCCTCAGTAAGTGTGTTGCATCAAATGGAGAGTACTTTGAAGATGAGTGAAGTTTAAACATGTAAGAATAAATACATAATTTTTTATAAATAAATCTGGGTTCTTTGGGTCCCTCCTCATGTAAGTATAATAGTTATCTATCGCTGCATAACAAATTAAACTGAGTAGCTTAAAACAATAAATATTTATTATCATGCAGTTTCTAAAAGTCAGGAGTTTAGAGGAGTGGCTCAGCTTGGTGGTTGTGGCTCAGATTCTCTCAGGAGGCTGCAGTCACAATGTCGGCTGGGGGTACAGTCACCGGAAAGCTCAACTGGGGCTGGAGAGCTCACTTCCAAGACGGCTCACTCCCGTATGTGGTAGGTTAATGCTGGTTGTTAGCAGGAGGCCTCAGTTCCTCTCCACGTGGACCTCTCCATAGGGCTGCTTGAGCGTCCTCACAACATGGCAGCTGGCTTCCCCCGGAATGAGTGATCCAACAGAGAAAGCAAGGAGGAAGCCACAGTGCCCTTTATATCCCAATCTTAGAAGTCACTCACTGCCACCTCCATCACATTCTCTGTTCATTAGAAACAAGTCAAGCCCACATTCAAGGATAGGAGAATTAGATTCCACCTTTTGAAAGGAGTAAAAAAAAAATGTGGTCACAGTTTAAAACCACCACAATAACTAACAGAAAAGAAAAACCTCAATTTAGCTTGAAAAGTAAAGGGGCTATATTGACTCATTAACTAGAATCCAGAGACAGGACAGATTTCAGGATGTTGATTGATCCAGTGGTTCATTGGGGTCATCAGGGACCCAGTATCCTTCTGTCTCTTTGCTCTATTATCCAAAGTATCATTCTACAGCTGGCTGTCCTTGTCATAGGATCACAGGACAGCTGTCAAGAGCATGGAGGGGATGTGCTTCCTTGTTCCCATCTAGCCAGAGGAAGATAAAACAAAAAGTCCCTTGTGTTCAGGGGAAACTCATGGGCTTATTGGCTAAGCTCTGGTCTCCTGAGCCAATCACTGCAGGAAGCGGGTGGGACTACTTGACTGATTTAGACCTGGAAAAATAGGATTCACCATTCCCTCCCTACTGCAAAGTTTACACAATGAGTGAGGAGGTTGTGATCGTTGTGGGAAAAGAACACAGTGCTCAGTACAGAAGGACTAGACAAGGGGTGGGCTGCCAAGCCAAGTGCTGGCTCCAGGAGAGCTAATGTTAGCAGCCAGGGCTCAGCCTCCTGAAGTTGCAGGGAAACTGAAAGCCCCTACTGTCACTAGGACTCCCTGCCTGGCCCACTCAAGACCAAACAGCGTACCAAGTGCAGACACAGCTATGTCAACAAGCATCTCCTTTAGGAAGCAAAGAGTGCATAAGTGTGAATCCTTCAGTCACCTTGAGGCCCATCACCCAAATCCCAAGATTCTAAGAGCTCAGGCTCAAGTGGTTAAAGCTTAAATTGGGAGGGAGATGGGGTAAAGGACAGGAAAAAGGAGAGGAGAACCTTCCCACAGCACATTCTCACCAACCCTCTTCCTCAGGCCCCACACACAGCCTCCCTCTCTAATTGCATCAGGGCTGTGAGGGGACATCCCAACTTACAAGGGCCCTAAGCCCAGTGTTGGGCACATACAGAACAGGGTCTCACTATGTTGGGTACCGTATCATTTCCTAGAGCTACCGTAACAAAATATGGCAGACTGGGTGGCTTAAAACAACAGAAACTTGTTCTCCCACAGTTCTGGAGGCTAGAAATCCAAAATCAAGGTGTTGATAGGGATATGCTTCCTCTGAGATTCTGGGTACAGTCTATTCTTTCTTGACTCATCCCAGCTTCTAATGGTCGTCAGCAATCCTTGGCATTATTTGGCTCACAACTGCATTACTCCAATCTCTACCTCTGGCATCGTATGGTGCTCTCACTGTTACATCTGTCCTCACATGTTATTTTCCTTTTGTTATAAGGACACCAATCATGTTGGACTAGGGTACACCCTAATGACCTCATCTTAACTTGATTATGTCTGTAAAGACCTTCTTTCCAAATAATGTCACATTCACAGGTACCAGGAAAGCACAGACTTTAATATTTCTTTTAGGAGTACAATTCAACGCAGAGCAGACCCCTTTCATTAATGTCTTCTCCAGTGTTTGAGGCAGTAACCAAGGAGCCAGTGCAGTTCTTTACCTTAACGGATAAGCATGTATTTCCCAGTCTGGTCTCCCTCAGTGGATATGGAAGGCAAAGCAAGGAGACACCCTATCCTGTCTGCCAGTCCTTCAGGAATATAACAGACTGGCTCACTGTGGCTGCAGGGTTGGCAATTTCTCTGCTGAGTCGGCCTGGCTCTGTGTGAACGTTCAGTCTGCTCAATGGCTTCCTGAACCCGGGAGTGGTACCAAAGCTGCAGGCAGGCCCTGGTAATAGAAACCTAGCCTCACTCTCCTCTTAGGGCCTCGGTTTCCTCATCTGTAAAGTCTTAAGAGACTTCTAGCATCTGACAGTGACTATAGAGTGAGCACATCTGGCCCAAAGCAGCTCTATATCCAAGTTTGTAATTAATATATGACCATTTGGTGGCCGTCCTCTGACCCCTGCAGACCTGCAGGAAGTCTCATTAGAGTGCTAAAGCATGCCCCTGCAGACAGTGTATTTTAATAAGCAGATTCTGAATTGAGATAGCAAAGAAGCTACTGCTCTTCTCTTCCCAGGAGCGAGTGCTTTGTATTCATACAGAATATCCTGACACCTACACTGACATCCCTTTACACAAATGTAAGAAATTGTGCAGGGTGAGAGCAAAATGCAGGGCAAAGCGTCTGTATTACAGAAGAGTCAGATTCATTGGCTCTGCAGAATCACTCAGCAGCCAGAGTTCTCTTGGCTTTAGTTTGGCTGCACGAAGCTAAATAGCTTCCCCTACAGAAGGAAGGAAAAGAAAGCATGGCCCATCAGGACAGAGACAGGAACAACACACAGTTCAGAGGCCTGCCAGGGGCAGCGGGGCCATCTGGAACCATATCCGAAGGCCACAGGGTCCTCTGGGGCAGCCAAGTAAAATCTAACAAACAATGAGCCCATTCAGTAAGGCCATGCTGAGGGCTGGGGTCAAGAGAATAGGACCAAACTCTGAGGAAGGAGCCCTGAGAGGACTAGGCAGAGAATCGGGACCAACTGTGTGGGCTGATTCTTGTCTCAGCAGGGCTCCCATCTCAGCCTGGGACATCCACACCCAGCAGAGAATCTGATGGGGTGAATGCTGAGTGAATGGAGGGGAGAGAGAGAAGGAGGAACTCAGTGATAAAGGACAAGCCATATGGCAGGGGGAAGAGATCCTTTGGCTTGGTGGGCTCTGGAGTCTCAGGGCTTCCCCAGGCATGTGAAATATCAGGCCTCTGAGTAGCAACTCCAGACCCACTCACTGGGGGGCCAAGGTCCCCAGAGGTCTCCATGCCCCTGGGCAGGGTGGGCGGAGTCCAGGCAGGGCTGCAGGGCAGACACTGCATTGTGCCCAGGTGGGCCTGTTCCTCCCAGGGCTCAAGGGGAGGCACTCCTGCCCCACCCACTTCCCACCAATCTTCACCACACCCCATCTGTTGATAAAAGCCAGTGTAGTCAGAGAACGAGATCTGAACTCAGATGACTGGCCTTGAATAGTGACCCTGCCATTACCAGCTTTGAAATGCTGGTCAAATTATGTAAGCAAAGTAAGTCGCAACGTCTTCACCTGTAAAATGAGAAAATAGTAGTACCGGATTCCCAGGATTGTTGTGAGGAAGAAGTGAGGTGGTGCACGTAAGCAACAGAAGCAGTTAGCATAGTGTCCCCACAGGAGACGAGCCCTGTATACATACACATGCTCTTGCTCTTGTGTGCAAATGAGGAAGGGCTATGGGTGAAAGGAGTATTGTCTGCAGGACAGGACCCAGAGTCAGTCTCCAAATTCCTCAATTTGACAGTGAAAACTCCGTGCAGCCTGTGGCATTTGGAGCCCCCAAAGGTATTACTTCATGTCTAGAAACAAGAAAGTCAGAAAACAGGAGGCACAAAAGCCTTCTTTTTCCAGGTCAAAGGAAGCTGCCCGTACTAGTAACAATAGTTCTAGATAAAGGTGCCCTCTCGCAGCCTCACTCACTTGTTGCCAACTATCTGTGCTGGCTGCTGTCCCGGGAGACTGATTACCGTCTCTCCTCTGCCCTGGGAAATGAGGGGGCAGGAGTGATGTCTCAGGGCAGACTCTGCTTGCACCCCTTCACCACCCACCCCTCCCATTGGAAACCAGAACAGATGCCAAAGGATGTGCATCCCCCTTGCAGAGCCCAGACGGCTCCAGAAACTTGGTGCTCAGAGGCAAAGCCTGGCCTCGTTGGAGGAAGCAGTGTCTGCTGGCACAGAGCAAACCCTCACGACTATCTTGTTAAACCCAGAGACCCTCAACCAGTTCCCACTGGACAGTTTTTCTGGGTTAATACTGGAGCCAGAGAGCAGAGCAACAGGGAGAGTCCCTGTCCTCAAATGAAGACACCTAACCAAAACCTCTTGCCTTTGCCGTCAGCTCATCCAGCTTTCGGAAGAAGCTGGGATCTTTTCCCAGGTTTCCTGTGCAGTGGCCTAGATCGGTGGTTTCTACTATATCCAGATCACCTGGGGAGTTTGGTCTAAGCAAGATGCCTGGGCTCCACCGCAGACTAACTGAGCCAGCACCTCTCCGGTGTGGAACTCAGGAAATCCGCGCTATTTAAAAGCTCGTGCGGAGATTCTGATGCACAGCGAGGGACATGAACCCGTGTTCTAGACACCTGTCCATAGGTTTGCTGGCCTTTCACAAGAAAGGAGCAAGAGCTGCCACATGGAATACTGTCCCTACCCTAGCCCCCATGTTCTTGCAGGAGTGTGTGCATGTGCATGCACGCACACATAAAACACACACAAGTTTAGGATGATGGTACAACTGAGTCAGGAGCACAAGCACCTCTTCCCAACCCACCCACTCAGGTAAGCTCAGGTCACAGGAGCAACAGGTGCCCGCCAGCTGTACCAGTCTGCGCTGCTGGCCACGCCCTCCTCCGAGAGGAGTGCCTTTGATCTCAGCTCCCTGTGAAGTAGTGATTATTAGTCCCATTTTGCAGAAAAGGAACTTGAGGACTGTGATTGGCAGAATAATGATGACTTCAAAGATGTCCAGATTCTAACTCTCTCAGAGCCTGGTGGTTTTTAAAACTCATATAAACCTTCTGAAAAAATATTTGCTGTCAAAAGCCTTTGATACAATAACTCCACATCTGGGGATCTACCCCAAGGAAAAACTTGTAAATACAAACACAAAAAACTTATGTACAAAAATATTTGTCACAAAGCTACTTATATTAAATAATTAAAAACAACCCAAATTTCCAAAAATAAGGAAAGCTTAAACAAAATGTTATATCCACTCAATGGAATAGTATGTCATCCATGAAAACCTTTGCTCAGAATAACACAGAAAGTAGATTACAACATAGTATCTAGCGAAAAACAAAGATTTTGAATTATGTATACAGTGTGACTATAACTTGCAGGGGTGCCCAACCCACGGCCTGCGGGCCACATGTGGCCCAGGACGGCTATGAATGCAGCCAACACAGAATCATAAACTTGCTTAATACATCATGAGATTTTGTTGTTTTCATTAGTGTTTGTGTATTCAATGTGTGGCCCAAGACAACTCTTCTTCTTCCAGTGTGGCCCAAAGATGCCAAAAGTTTGGACACCCCTGAAGGAAATATTCATTATGTTTATCTTTTAGTCAAACCATGAGATATTTTTCTTCTTCCTATTTTTCTGAGCAAAATGTATCTTATTAATGCTTCATAAGTGTTTATTCGGTGAGCTGAAGAGTATAAATGGGTATTACGGGAGGCTGCCCAAAGGTGCTCGTGTCCTAGTTCCCAGAACCTAGGAATGTTACCTTACATGATAAAAAGGACTTTGGAGACACGACTGAGTTGAGGATCTGGATGAAGCGAGTAGCCTGGGTTATTGGGTAGGCCCGATGTCATCACCAGGATCCTTGTAAGAGAGGGCGGGAGGGTCAGAGTCAGAAAAGATGTGATGATGCAAGCAGAGGTCAGAGCAATGTGCGCAGGAGTCAAGGAAGGAGAGTATTCCCCAAAAGCTGGAAAAGGCAAGGACTGGATTCCCCCCTGAAGCCTCCAGAAGGAACACAGCCTTGGATTTTAACCCCATGAGATCTGTTTCGGACTTCTGACCTCCCAAACTGTAAGATAATGAGCTTGTGCTGTTTTAAGCCGTGGGGGGTGTGATATTCCATTACAGTAGTAATAGGAAAGTAATGTAAGAGGTAACATACAACGTTCCACAGCTAGTACCTGGAGGAGCTGAGACCAGAGCTCATTCTCCTCCCACTCCAGCACTGGCGTAGCCACAAGCCAAGAGCTCGGTCAAGGGGAGGAGGGACAGCTCCACCCCCTGTGTGCTCCCCTCCAGAGCTGTGGGCTGGTTCTACCTCCATCCGTTTTTGCTGTTGAACTACCTCCTTTTCCTCCACAGCCTCCTTCCTAGGGGACTGCAGGGTGTTGTACAGGGAAAGTGGAGGGACCAATGTGAATAGAAGAGCATTTTCCTTCAGGATCCTCTGCCACCCGTCCACCAGTATCTTTATAGCAAACGAGGACTGAAATACTAAAACAGGTGAAAAGCTGACAAACTATAAATATCTAAAAAACAGAGTGTGAGTTCTACCATTTTTAAAACTGCCTGCAATTACTGAGAGGACTGAATTTTTTTAAAGAGAAACATTAGTCATGGAAGTTTAGCATTTTAGGGCTGTAATTTAATTTAAATGCAGCTTGGCTTTTCTAACATATTTGAATGTCCTGCCATATTTCAGAAAGATTTAATACGGCAAATGCCTCACACTGCACATACCTTTCCCAGCAGGGCTTTGTGCTGGATCAGAGGTGGAAGCTGTGTATGCGGAGTGAGAGCCCTTGCCTAGGAGACAGGAACTCAGGACTCCAGTCCTTAGCTCTGCTAGCTTGAGTGCCATCCAGGTTCACTCAGTTCCCTCCATGCCGCCGTAGTGGGAGGCAGTGCAGAGGAGAGGTTGAGTCAGATATTGGCTGGAAGCGACAGAAAGGACTCTGTCTGAATTAAGCAGAAGGGATTTTACTGTAAGGTTATTGAAGGATCAGAATCAAGGGCAGTTGGAACACCTGGCTCTCATTCAACCTGGTAGAAAAACCCCAGGTAGCCCAGCTACCCGAAGTCCAAGCAACACGCCGACACTGACAGCCCAATTAGAAGGAGGCCGCTGCTGCCCCCATAACCTCCCACGGATCCAACTTAGCCTCGCCACATTAGCTCCAGATGCTAAAAAAAGTCAGCCCCATTGGCTGAGCTGAGATCACAGCCCACCCCCTGGCTACACCTAAGCACCAGTGGTAGGGTTTGGAGTCTAGCTTTTGGCTTTTAAAATAGAGGGTGCAAAGGCAGACTATGTGAGGAAAGTAATTGCTTTGTTGTGGTGGTTCTCAAAGTGGGGTCTTGGGACCGCAGTGTCTGCCTCATCTGACAACCTTTCAGAAATGCACATTCTGAGGCCCCACCCAGACCTACTGAATCAGAAACTCTGTTCTAACAAGTCCTCCTGGTGATTGTGATACTAAGCAGTTTGGGAGTCACTGCCCTACAGAAAATCCAAAGGCTACTAAAAAGGTTAAATACCACCAAACCAAAAAATAACAATTGCCCAGGATGTAGGTTAAAAATCAGTGTATGGAGCCAGGCTGGCAAGAAAACTAAAGTAAAATATTGGGGGAAAGGGCCTCTTCAGACAACTTTTTTTCTTACTGAAGTGTGACATAGGGTGCTTGTTGTGCAAACAGAACTTCGAAACAAACCTTCGACCCCTCCTTCCAACCACATTGCTGCCACCCCGTAGTCCCTCCCAAAAAAACTCTGGACCCTCCTGTTCCTCAGCCCCCACTCTGTCCTCCTTCCTGCCCTCCTTCCAGCTATTCAGTTCCCTGGGAACCAGCCCTCCCACTCTGCAAATCTAAAACCTTCCCATTCCCTTTCTTCAGAAAATCCTAAAGTCACCTCCAGAATGAAACTTCAGTGTCAGAACTGCCCTTTGCTTCCCTTGGAAGCAAACAAATCACCCTCTTCTGTTCTGAGAAACGTTCAGCTGTCCCCCTGCCCCCACAGCCATAGCGCCTTCCGGTCCCTGCAGCTAGAAGCTGGCTGGCTGGCTGGCTTAGGGCCCTCTCAGCATCAAGTCGCCCTGGCCCTCAGCCTTGCAGAAACTGGCAGAAGTCGAAAGTCTCAAGGTTTAGCCTGAGCTGGAGGGACACCATGTGGCCATACCTGGTATGACACATCAAGCCAGGAGGCTTCTGTTGCTCTTTATGGGATATTTTTGTAAAAACTAGGAGACAATGACATTAAGGATATTTTTTAGAATAAAAATAGAACTAAAGTCCACTCACAATTACGCAAACAGGATTCTTTTTGTTTCTGCTCTTAAATATTTTCTGACAATTACAACCATACCACCTGCTCCAGAGAGCATCCCTTTCTTTTCCATGGAAATCTGCTCATTAGCATTTTCCAGGCTCCTTCAATGATCGTCAAGAGAAGACCCTCAGTAAATGTTAGTGCAATGAAATGAAGTGAAAAGGCATTAAATTTGGGGGGAGGTATGTGGTAAGAGCTCCCTTTCTGGAGTGACACAGGCAGGGGTTCAAAACCCAGCTCTGCTGCTTAGCTGTGTGGTTGTAGGCATGTTTTTTAACCCTCCTGTATCTCAGTTTCCTCATCTGTCAAATGGAGGGAGGGAAAACATCACCCGCTGTACAGGACTGTTGTGAAAATAAAAAACAATGTGTAAGGAGCCACGTAACACAGGCCTGGCCACAGCCCTGAAGTGAGCATCGTTACCACTTTTCAGTGCGTCCCCTCTGGAGCCATCACAACTGATGCCAGCTGAAGGTCTCTCTTAGGTGGGATCCTTGAAACTGCAAAACTATGAGTTGACTCATGGCTGAAAAAACATAAAAAAGGACAGTCTTAGACTTTAAAGGCTAGGACCTTAGATCCGGCCAATGGAATTCCAGGCCAGATCCTGTTGTCCCCACTCCTCAGAGTCACTACCAAGCTATACGACCCTGGTCCCAGATCCTCCCAGTTACTGCAAGCTTCAACTTCTTCACCTGCAAAGGAGGAAAGAGATTACCCACCACCACCTTCATCCAAAACAATGAGCTCAGAAATGGGGGGACAAGCTTAGGATTCTCTCCAGAACAGATTACCCCACAAGGTGCTCAAGATTCATTCAAGGAAAACTTGACATAAATCTGCCTGACATTGCTAATTTCTTTATGCAGGAAATCAACTTGCCACCAAGTAAGCTCCTATGAACAAAATAAAACAGGGGTGGGGGGAAACCCAGACCCCCTAGAAGAGTAAACAGGGGATTTTCTCTCACGGGCATCTTCCAGGGAGCCAGATAGCCATTTGGCAAGCAAGTCCTCATGAGATCCCCTCCTGTGTGTCAGGCCAGAGGCTAACAGGTAAATTAGGCCCTGCTTCTGCCTCAAGGGCTCATCTTTTTGTAGGGGACAGGCCCTGGGAGAGGCAGGCACATGTATCGACAACTCTAATAGTTTTATAAGTGCTAGAATGCAGTGGAAATGGAGACGTGAACCATTTATTCTGCCCTGAACCCTCAGGGAAGACTTCACAGAGGAGATGTCCTTTGAAGTATGACCAGATTCAAGGTAGTGACACCACAGCAGGGCTGGATCCATTAGAAAACTGTTTATTATATGGAGCATGATAAGGCCTAAACTAGGTAGGTCAGGGCCCTGGGGTAGGATGGAGGAAAAGAGTGCATCAGAACAGTTAAAATAGATTCCCAGACCCTGCCCAGAGACCCTCATCTAGTTGGTCTGAGGAGGAGCCCAAGAATCTGAATACATATTTTTCAAATCCCTTCCCCAAGGTGATGGTACTGTAGGTAATCCACATGCTCACCACTCTCACTAACTCCACAGTCCTCCTAGTCACCCCTCTTGCTCATGGCCTCTGTGACCTCTGCCTGGAAGCTTCCTCCCATTCTGCTCCCATTTGACAAATGCCTTCTTCTCCTCCAAGACTCAGCAGCTCAAGCACTGGTAGGTAAAGTCTTTCAGAGTATTGTTTTGTGTCAGGCAGCAGGTTAGTACTTTATATAGATTATTTCACTTTAAACTCAAAACAACCCTATACAGTCAGTCTCCTAATAAACCCCATTTTACAGACAAGTAAACTGAGACATGGAGCAATTAAGTAACTGGCACGTTGTCATTCTTCTAGGCTGTGCATTTTGTCTGTATCCCCCACTACATCACTCACAACATGAGGCTGAAGTTGTTATGTTTATGTGGCCCTGGAGCCTGGACCAGTACCCAGCACATTGTAGTTGCTTAGTAAATATTTGTCAAATAAATAAAAGAATGAACAAACATCGGAAGGGGCTCAGACTTCCAGTCAAGATGGAGGCATAGGTAAACACGCTTCCCCTCTTCATGCAACCACAGAAAGAACTACAACCAGACCTCAAAACAAATAACACCCAGAACCATCAGAAAAGCAAGCTGTATGGAAGTCCAACAATCAAGAATTTAAAGAAGCCACATTCATCCAGATGACGAGTAGGAGGGGCAGAGATGCAGAGACAGGCAGAGAGGCACGGAGACACGGTGTGGCATGGAGAGGTGGTGGCAGTGGAACAGGTGCTCCTACAGTCATGGGTGGTAGATAAAAATTGGGAGGGATACCTTGGGAGTGAGGGATCCCAGCCCCAGGCCAGACTGCACAGCCCAGGGTTCCAGCACCAGGAAGATAAATTCCCATAACTTCTGGTGGTGGAAGAAACTGTCAGATTTTCAGGAAACTGCTTAAAGGGCCATCATGGATTTAAAATACATGCAAACCCACCCCCTCTGGGATTCAGCACCAGAGCAACAGCTGGAAGGACACCAGTCACACAGGGCGAGGGCGGGGCAAACCTCCAGAAGCCAGGCAGTGGCATTGTCCCCTCTCCAGCCATCCCCTCACACAGAGCCACAAAGTGGTGAAGCAAAGCAGTTTACCCCACCCTGGCAATCACCTAAGGCCCTGCCCCACACAATTTGGAGGTGCCGTTTCTACAATAGGCCATACTACTCAGACAGGGAGTCAGAGTAACTCTATCTAATACACAGAAACAAACACAGGGAGGCTGCCAAATTAAGGAGACAAAGAAATATGGCCCAAATGAAAGAACAGAACAAAACCCTAGAAAAAGATCTAAATGAAATGGAGATAACCAACCTATCAGATGCAGAGTCCAAAACACTGGAGATCAGGATGCTCAGAGAACTCACTGAGTGCAGCAACAAAATAAAAAAGACACAGGAAGAAACGAAGTTTACGCTGAGAGAAATAAAGAAAAATCTACAGGGAACCAACAGTGGAGGGGATGAGGCCAGGATTCAAATCAATGATTTGGAACATGAGGAAGAAAAAAAGCATTCAATCAGAACAGCAAGAAGAAAAAAGAATTCAGAAAAATGAAGATAGTCTAAGGAGAATTTGGGACACCTCTAAATGTACCAAAATCTAAATCACAGGGGTGCCAGAAGAAGAAGAGGAAGAGCAAGAAATTGAAAACTTATTTGAAAAAATAATGAAAGAAAACTTCCCTAATTTGGTGAAGAAAATAGACATGCAATTCCAAGAAACACAGAGAATCCCAAACAAGTTGGATTCGAAGAGGACCACACCAAGACACGTCATAATTAAAATGCCAAAGTTTAAAGATAAAGAATTTTAAAAGCAGCAAGAGAAATGCAGAAAGTTATCTACATAGGAGTTCCCATAAAACTGTCAGTTTATTTCTCAAAAGAAACTTTGCAGGCAGGAAGGAACTGGCAAGAAGTATTTAAAGTGATGAAAAGCAAGGATCTACAACCTAGATTACTCTATCCAGCAAAGCTATCATTTAGAATGGAAGGGCAGATAAAGTGCTTCCCAGACAACGTAAAGTTAAAGTTCATCATCACCAAGCTCTTATTATATGAAATGTTAAAGGGACTTATTTAAGAAAAAGAAGATCAAAACTATGAATACTAAAATGGCAAGAAATTCACAACTATCAACAACTGAATCTAAAAAAAACAAACTAAACAAACAACCAGAACAGGAACAGAATCATAGCTATGGAGATCATTTGGAGGGTTATCAGGTAGGAGAAGGAAGGGGGAGAAAGCGGGGAAAGGTGCAGGGATTAAGAAGCATAACTGGTAGGCACAAATAGATGGTGGGGCTGGGGGTGTTAAGAATAGTATAGGAAATGGAAAAGCCAAGGAACTAATATGCACAACCCATGGACCCGAGCTAAGGGGTGGAATTGCTGGAGAGAATGGGGGTACCAGGCAGAGGGGGGGAAAGGGAGAAATTGGGACAACTGTAATAGCATAATTAATAAAATAAATTTTAAAAAACAAACTAACTAACAACACCTTCTTCCCTCAGCCACTGTCCCAGCAACAAATGTGTTCTCTTTCTCTGCTCTTTTCTGTCCCGCCCCCCACTGCCATCTCCCCTCCTGAGGGACAGAAGGTGGACTCTGGAATCTCCAGGAAGTACAGCAGCTCCTCAAGTACAGCACAGCCCCCCACCCCTCAACCCCCACCTCCCACCCCCCTGTTACTAACTGACAGGAGCACCAAGGAACATGCTTTCCCAGTTTATTAAATCTTTTTATTTGGTAATATCAGAAAAGGGCCTCTCTCTCAACTGCCAGTTTTGCCTCCCTCAAAGTTTCCTCTTTCTGGGGGCTTCTGGCCAAGACTCTCCCTCACAGCTGCTCCCAGCCCTTCCCTCTGGCTCAGTGTCTTTATCATCCTGCCCCTCTCTGTGCCCCCATCCCTGCATTCTCTCTACCTTTCCTCCACCCCTTCCCTTCCTTTTTTTCCCCTCAGTTCTCTCCAGATTTTCTTCCCTCTGTCTTTCTCTCTAACCTCTTCCCTCCCTCTTTCACTTTCTCCTCTTGTCTCCACCCCTCCCATTTTCTTCCTCTTCGCTCCCCTCTGCACCACTCCCTGTCTGCCTGCTCACTCTTGCTCTCTCTCTCCCTCTCTCTCTCCTGACGTCTGTGTGTGTGGTCTGTGGGTGTCTCTGTATGCTTTTCTGTCTCCCTGTTTCTGTTGATCTATCTGTGTGTGTGCTGCCTTCTCTGGCTCTCTCTCTTCCCCTTCCCTTTCTCTTTCTGCTCTCTCTTCTCTTCTTTTCTATCCTCTCCCCCTTTCCCTTCCTCCTTTTTTCTGCTCCCCTTCATCTCTCTGCCTCTCTCCTCTCTCCAAATTCAGCACTGTTTCCTCCCTGGCCTCTCCTACACTCCCCAAAGGAGGTCAGTTAGATGCCCTGGCTCCGCTCCCTTCCCTCTGCGTCAGAGCCTCCAGGCCTACAGGGCCTCTGGGCCCTTCCTGCCAACCTTCTCAGCTTGCATCCCCCAGCCCCCGTTCTCCTCTGAGTCCTCATTACTGCCTTCTCACTTCAAACTACCCTGCCCCACCTCCCTCCAGAGGGCGCCTCCTGGCCCTGATGGGGAAATTTGTCCCCCAGCAGCCCCACAGCCCTGCCTCCCAGCTCCTTGACAATCTGGCCTGGGCCCCAGCCCCCACCCTCCCCTTGGCTGCCTCAGACAAACTGCAGAAATCCTGGAGCAGGAGCCCGAGGGGCCCCATCACATTTGGAAACCACCCAAGTGGAGGCAGAGGGGCCTCCTCATCCAAGTGCATCCACCCTGCCAGTGTTTCACTGACATAACAGCACAGCTCCAGAACAGTTCCTGAATCTTTTAGCTGCAGCACTAGGCCCAGGTTAGCTCCAGTGTCCCCGGGGCCCTTAGGGCCTAACTGGCTCACTGAGGCCCAGGGGTTTCACACTCCAGTCTCAGTCAGGCCTGGGAAGCACTCAGCATTCATGAGAAGGCCCAAATCTGCAGGGAATTCGTTACTGTTCCTGCTGTGGCTGCTTCTCTGCAGGCCAAGGAACTGCCTGCAGAAGCCTTTGTTCCTGTGGCCTGCAGGGCCACAGCTGACAATGAGATTCCAGACAGGCTTAGGGGTGATGGTGGGGCCCAGAGCAGGCTTAGCAAGTGAGTATAAAGAACCAGCTGTGGCGGGAAAGTAGCAATTTTAGGGCCTGTACCCTGTATCCTTCACGTAGTTCATTCTGTTCCTTTCTTCAGTAAACACAACTGACAGCCTGATGGGCAGGCCAGTACTGGGTACCAGAGATGAACAGAGCGTTGTCCCTGTCCTCCAGGGGCTGGTGCAAGAGAAAAACAAGTAAGCAGCAAATGCAATGTGATAAATTGCAGCATAAGAATGGATCATTATAAAAGGAACCATTTATTGAGCACATATTAAATACCATAAAATGGTCTAAGCATTTTACACACATTGTTTTATTTCGATCCTCCTCTGCTCAAAAGGCATGATTAGAAATCATTTTACAGATGAGAAAACTGAGGTTCAGTTAAGTAACAATTGCACAGCTAACAAGTAGTCAACCTAGGGTTGCTAAACTGCCCAAATGACTCCAAATTACTGCTTCCTGTTGATATAAGATGCTAGGGCTAAACAAAGTTACCAGCAAGTAAACTCTGTTGAATGGTGGGATGTAGGTGAGCGGAGTGGACTGGGGAGGTTTCAGAGAGAAGGGAAAGCCTGCTTGGTCTGTGAAGGCTCAATAGGAGTTCCTCCGGGCGCCAAAGGGTACCCAGGCAATCCAGGCCAGGAAACGGTGCATGCGGTCTGCTTTGATTCATTGTGAATGTGCTCTCTGATGAACTTTTAAAAATCTGAGAAAGTTTCTGGTTGCTAAAAACAATAAATAAGTTCATTAATATTCCATTCAGAAATTCCCTTAGGATCCCAACATGATTGGGAGTGGGAGCCAGAAGTTTCCATTTTAAAAAAGTCAGTATTTAAGAGTAATATTAAAGTCAGCTTTAAAGAGAAAAACAAATATCCCATAATGCCACCACCCTAACACAGCTTTTTCAGTCACTTTTGTTTCCCACGGTTCTGGTCAGTAGGTGCAGGAGCGCTTCAGTGGGCAGTGTGGCCGGCGGCTCCGTTGGCGTGCTCCATCAGTGTGGCCAGGCTAACGTGTGCATCTTCGATGCGATTGACAAATGTGCTCTAAGAGGCTGTTTTTCATTAGCACACTTTCTCTGTCTGAGGCACTACTTTTATGTCGGAAAAAAAATGTAGTGTGTCTGTGGAAGTCATTCACTCTCGCTTCACAAAGACGATACACCCAGTATACGTGTATCTGCTTACGGGAACTGTCTTCACAGGAGAGAAGGAATCTCTTGCTCCCCAAACCCTCTGCCAGTGCCCAGCAGCCACACCTACCCAGTGTTCTTAGATCGTTCCAATCTTCCCATCTCCGAGTCTTTGCTCCTGCTCTTCCCCCTGCCTCTTCTTTCTGCTTTCTTCAGATTTTTTTCAGCCTCTGTTTCTTAGGATCTAAATAAAGTCCCAATTTGTCCACTAAGCTTTTTCAGAATCCTCAGGGATATTTTCTACCTCAGAGTCCCTCTGCTTCTAACAGTCAATACAATTCATTGTTTCATGCTGTTGTATCATATACAGACATGCTCTTTCTCCTACCTCAAGTTGAAGATCTTAAACACAATGACTATATTCAGTTCCTCCACTTCTGCCTTCTGCTCACAGCTGACAGCAAATGTGTGTTGATTATAATGATGCTGGTCATATGTGACACAAAACACTAGAATCACTAGCCGTAAGAGAAAAACATAGACTCAGAAGTCAGAGTGAGCCAGAGTAAACTGTAGTGCATCCCTTTACTAATGATGTGACCTTGGAAAAGCCTCTGAACCTCCCTGAGCCTTAGTTTTCTCATCTGTAAGATGGGGCAATAATAAAGTCATTGGAAAGGTCTACTGAGGTACAGCCATGCCTCGGTACTCATCAGCTTCAGAACTCGTCAAACCCTGTACTTGTCGCATTTTGACAAGAAAAAAATGTTTCAGCACTGGGCACTTGCTCAGGACTCCTCACACTTGCTAGAACTCGTATGAGTCACAACGCCGCGCTGCAAGAGGACATCCTTCATCATTCCGTGCTCGTGGGTCATCTCAAGTTCTGGAACAAGTAACGACAAGCACTGAGGTACCACTGCAATGCTTAACAGAGTGTAAAAAGTGCTCACTACATCATAAGCATTGAATGCATAGTTGATGCTTTTATTTCTTACTAATACTAATGAAAAATACCAGAGATTAGAGTTTGCAAATACAGGCATACCTCATGGCACTGTGCTTCGCTTTATTGCACTTCGCAGATATTGAGTTTTTTATCAATTGAAGGTAAAACCCTCCACCGGCAAAAGTTTATGACTCTCCGAAGGCTAGGATTTCTAATCTTCAGGTGATGGTTAGCACTTTTTTTAGCAATAAAGTATTTTTTTAATTAAGGTATGTACATTGCTTTTTTAGACATAATGCTATTGACTACACTTAATAGACTGCTATACAGTGCAAACATAACTTATATGCACTGGGGAACCAAAAAATTTGTGTGACTCTATTTCAATCCTCACTTGATTGAGGTAGTCTGGCACCAAAACTGCAATATCTTCAAAGTATGCCTGTAAATTTTAAAAGGCATTAGTTTAGTAAAAGTCATTATCCACCAACATAATGAAATTATCCATCCAAGAATTTTACATGATAAACTAGTGAAAATTAAGTAGCTCTAAGAGACTTTGTGATGGAATTCCATAGCCCTGAGATTTTGTTTACTACCCAGCGCCCAACATCTGTGACCCCTGCTCAGTTACCAAGGATGCACCAGTTTGAACAGTCAATACGGTGTTTCCAGATTTCTGAATGACCCTCCAAGCTAACTCAGTCTCCTAGAATGTTGGGACTGGGAGTTAGCTCTAGGGATCACCCTTATCCTACAGACAAAGAAGCAGCAGCCCACGCAGAGTCACCTGGCAGGTAAGGGCCAGAGCCAGAATTTTGAACCCCAATATTCCAACCTCCAGGTCAGAGCTCAGCATTCACCACATCTTGCTGATTCCTTGGAGAAAGAGCAGCTCTGGGAGACTTGTGCCCAGGGATTTGATCTCAAAGTGTGTTTATTACTATGAGCTCCACTGGGTGGCCGTAGTTATAGACTACAGGAAAAGGAGGGTGACTTGTTCAGTAGCTTTTAAGTGTGAAACAGTTCTGCCACTAAAATCTCTGGCTTCCTCCAGTGACTGATATCACAATGTTTCATTTTCTGGTAGTGGGAATAGTTAATGTGCAAAAAAGCTGACCGATAGCTACAATGTGTATATTTCCGCTCAAACGTTCATGCTCAGTATTTGAATCCAGCCTCTATGCTGGAACTCAAGTAACCTCACTGCTTTCAAAGGTAGCACTGGGGAATATTAAAGAGCCACCAAGCCTCCTAGGATTCATAGGCAGAGACACTTTGGTATACGGAAGCAAGCGGGATGAAAAAGCCTGCATCGAAGCACCCCAAGCTCCTGGCACACGATGGGCCTAAATATGTGGTCTCTCGCTGACACAGTTCCACCTAAGAGGAAAGCAAACAGCGAAATAAATTTTAGTTGACTGAGTGACTGATTACCAAAGGTGTAATTCAGTAATCACCCACAGCACCATCACTCATTTCTGAGCAATTAAAATTTCACTAACTGAATCATCACCCATGTGGCTTATGGGGCAAAGCTTGGCTCCTGTCTCAGTGTTTCGGGGCATTCTCAGATGACAGACTGTGGGAGTTCCTGGCATGTGAAACTCTCAATAAATTTGCCCCATGGCGCATCCTGCTGGAATCAAATTTAACAGTCATGATGGCTCCATAAATGCTTGGCAGGGAGGGTCCATCCCTGCTGAGCAGATACATGGCCTGGTTGACAGGAAGCCCCATCAAATTTGAGACCTAGCCTAGACCCAGCTGAAGTTCTCTTCCATCTCTCATCTGCTATGAAGTCAACCAGAACTCTTATCCTAAGAATCAAGCAGATCTGCTTCTGGCTCAGGGTGATTTCATCACATGCCTCACCAGGACCTCATCCTACCCATGTGACCTCAGAACTTTTACTCACGATTCATGGGCCACATACCTGACGGAATAATCCTGACACTGCAGGGTCCAGAATCCGCAAGCTGCCTCCTCTAGAAAGTGATGCGCGCTGCTCCTCCCAGGCTAACTGCATTACCTCATTGCATCTACAGCTGCACGGAGTCCCAGATGGGCCCGTTTGTTGAGCTCTTACTGTGTGCCAGGGACTTAACTAAACATTGTGTAGGCATTATCTTATTTTATTCTCCCAAGAGTCAAAAAAGGAAGAGTTTATTATATGCATTTTATATGCAAGGATACAGAGGCTCAAAGATCAAGTCACTGATCTGAGGTCACACAACTAACAAGTGACAGAGCTAGGATCAGGGCCTGGATGTTTCTGACTCCAAATGCCAAGTGTAGAGCCTCTGTCTACAGCGAGCGGCCTCTGAGCTATCATTTCATTGCGGAGGTGCATACAGCCCTGCACACCCATGTGTAAAGGAAGACCCCGCAGGCAGGATGGAGGCAGCTGGACCGGGTCCTAGCCTAACCTCACTCATGCATCTGTGCATGCCTTCAGCAGATGTTGATGACTACAGTGAGCCAGGTGCTGGGGCAAGAACAAACAGCACAGAGGTCCCACCCTGAGAACCCGGACTTTGAAGACAAACAAGGATGTATTTTGGAGGCTGTTCAGTCTGTCACTCACATGTGTTCATGTGTACCTCCAGGTGTCACCTTTACTGGGAGCTTCGCTGTTGGACCAAGTTGGCTCTTGAGATCCGGATCATGCAGAAGTCCAGAGCACAGGGCCAAGAGCCACGGCTGTTGATCCCATGCTAGATATTTGTCCCAGGGAGTTTCAAACAGGGAGTAATTCAAAACCTCTCCTTACCACCTGTCTGGAATTGGTTTTGGCTACACCCTTGAATGACTCACTTGTAGCAATATTTCTGGAGCCATTCCCTTTGGTGTTTTTTCAGTTACTGCCTTAACCTGATATAAAAGGGCTGGAAGGCCCTGGACAGGTTCTGTTTAGTGGGCCCAGATGCACCCTAACGCTCCCCATACAGTTAGCAATATTTTCTCCTTTCTCATGAGAAACCAGTGGGATTAGACCATTGTGACTGACCCTGTGCTTCTGTCACATCAGGTCTGTGGGTACCCTTCCACAAGACTATACCTCTTGCAACAAAGGAAACATGAAGTGGGTGCAAGATTTCTGTAATAATTCCTGCATCCAAAAATTATATTCACATGTACTTTAATATTCCTGTTAAGGATAGAGAAAGCCTGCCCGCTGGGACCACCCACCTTGGGCAGAGGAACACTCTAATTTCTTCCCAGGGGAGGTAATCAAAGGACTTTGATAGTGCTCCCAGCACTCGGCCAAGAGCTGCGGGCAAATGACTTCTGTCTTCACTCACTGACACTGAGTGGCCCTTCCCAGCTAGGGTGTCCTAGACTATGCAGACTTCTGGAACAACACCGCCTTTGGTAAAGAAAGAGCTGCAAAATCTGAATGTTGCTTTATAGAGAATAAAAGTAAACAAAAAATATTCCTTTGACTAGTCTCAGTTCTGATGTCCTAAAAAAACGTCCATCTTATTCCTTAATAAAAGGAATATAGGTCCCGCTAGCCCAGAGAAGGTGCATCCCTAATATTGGTAAGACCCTAACAGAGGCCTCTTACTAGAGTAAACTCCTGTTGGTTAAGAGAGCATTATGTTCAAAGATTGGGAGATGGCATTATGGATGTTGGGAGGTGATAGGTTTTCAGTTTAACTAGTTTTATCCCCTTGTGTAGCAAAGGTTTTCTACTGCACTGGTGTCTGGCAAGGTGTCCCTGCAAACCACAGACAATCCGCTCATCCTCTGCCTCCCTGACGTTACTCAAACACAGATCCTACCTCAGGCCCTGCCTGTTCAGGAAGTCTGCTCTAACTTGTATCTTGAGTATCTTCCCAGTTTGGACAGGGCTCTCCCTCTAATATCAGGCATACAGCATTACAGGCCTAGTGTGATTCCGAAATAGGACAGCTATAGTCATCTGGAAAGAAATATGCCCTTCGCCCATTAGATGAGAAAGCAGATGGGAAATTGGAACTGCCAAATGACTTTTCAGGGACAGCTCAGCTGCCATATGACTGACCTTTCCCAGACAACTATGAAATGTATACAACTGCAGCTTAGTGTTCTTGTGCAAATAGCAGTGTACTACCGACATGTCTTTTATGTCTCTACCGTCTATGGAAAAAATGGACGTGGTGGTACAGCCTTTCTGGGAACAAATCCACTTCTAAAATTATCCTAAGAAATTAACTGCATCTGTACACAAAGATGTCCATTGCTGTATTTTATTTATATAATGGGAAAAAATGTAAGAACATGTGTAAGTAAATTGTGGTACATCCACTAGAGAAATACTAAGCGGTCATTAAAAGTCATGTACAGTAACATCTGAAAGTATGCACAGTATATTGTTAAATGGAAAAGGTTACAAGATAAACAACTGTATTAAGAATTTTGGAAGAGACATTTCTTGTAATTGAACACTAATATGGCTTTAAGCTTTCTGACAGCTAAGGAAAAATGGAAAGTTTTCATGTTTCATAGTAATTATTGAACACTAATATGGCTTTAAGCTTTCTGACAGCTAAGGAAAAATGGAAAGTTTTCATGTTTCATAGTAATTATTGGAGAAATGTTTATCTTCTGAAGAACACTTTTCTTTATCCTTACAGTAAACTTGGGAGTGAAGCTTTCATAACATGAAAACATGTTTACACTATAAACTATTCTAAGGGGTAGAGAAACTGGGGCTGATCTGAAAGTACTGTTTGTACTGGGTACCAGTTGTTTTCACTCTGCGGTCTACCTTTAACTTTCTTCTGGCAACTGCACCCTGATTTCCCTCTCTGGAGCCACTCCCACGCTCGCTCTCACAAAGTCCGTGTGCAAAGGGAGAGGAGACACATCCCTAATTCCAAAGACGGCCGTTACCTCAGACCTGGCCAATCACAGCATCACAGTTCCCAGCCCATGATAATTGCTTAAGGGATAGACAGACTTGGACTTAATCACAGCCAGTGGTATGCGATAAAACTTTTGGAGACTGCTAAGAAAAAAAATATGATCTTTTCCATTGGACTTAAATCTGGGAGGACAAAAGACTGACACTGCCAGAGCCTTCTTGCCACAACTTAGAGTCTGAACTAGTGCCAAGAAATAGAGGGAGATTTGGACCTAGTATTAGCCCCTGGATCAAACTATATGTGTCTACCCTGTACTTCTTAGTTGCATAAGCCAATAAATTTCCTCTCTTGTTACTTATGCCAGAACTGGTTCAATATTCTGTTGCTTGCATCCAAAAGAGTTCCAAATGATACGCTTTCAAGTTCAGTACCCATTTCCAAATCCTATAGGGATGGTCACACATGTTAGAAATTATAAGTATCTTGCAGAGGCTAAAAAACTCTCCATGAGAGTAATTAAGGGAAACCGTAGTAAAGAAAGTGTTATTACCCTATTCAGAAATCTAAGGCCAGATGTCTTTTTTTTCATAATTATACTCCTTAATAATAATTCATCCCTCGAAGTGTTCTTATAAAAAATAAATGAGGATAAAAATACATTAAAATGCTTTAAACCTGATACCCAATGGGTTTCCAAAAAATTTTAGTTTCCTTCCCCTAGAATATCATTGTCCAAAAACCAAACGGACACAGAAG
The DNA here is from genome assembly GCA_028533065.1 of Trachops cirrhosus. NCBI lineage: Eukaryota > Metazoa > Chordata > Mammalia > Chiroptera > Phyllostomidae > Trachops > Trachops cirrhosus. Next base: position 34,455,952 of record CM052543.1, read on the forward strand.
AGCTGCTTATAAATTATCAAAACCTTCACAGTTGTCCAAAACAATGTTCTTTGGACCTCTTTTGAAATGAAACATGATTAAAACATAGGATATTTGCAAGAAAACATCCCCAAGGCAAAGATACTGCTATACTTACAAATGACAGACCAGGGGAGGAGGACATCCCCGTGGGCTTTGGTGCAGAACAGTTGCTACCACAGGAGAGCTGACTCTGAGCAGAGGCTGTCAGAAGGGAAGCAGGCCTACAATGGACTAGGCACTGTGATGTGTTTGAGGTGCTGAGAAAGCAAGGAGCATGGAAACACCTTCAGAGAACCTGATGGACCCACATCCACACAGGACTTCAAGGAAATATACGTCCCTGTGAGATCACAGAAAATATGCATTGGCCTCTACTCCCACCCAGTTCCTGCCACAGAGCTCCTGAAATCCTTGTAACTTCCTTGGTGGTAGAAGTGTCTTTTGTTCTGATGCATGACTCTGGGTGGGTTCCTGGAATGCTCCAAATGAGGGTGAGTAGCCAGAAAGATGAAGCCATGATTAGAAGATATGGAATTCTCAGTCCCACCCTTATTCTCTTGAAAAAGGAAAAGGGCTTTAAATGGAGTTAATAATTGATCATACCATCAGATATGATAAAAATCCTGGTAGTATGGTGTTCAGGGAGCTCCCAGGTTGATGAACACATTCACATCCTAGGAGGGTGTTGAACCCCAACTCCATGAAAACAGACACTCTTACACCTAGGACCCTCCCAGACCTCGCCCTATATATCTCTTCATCTGGTTTTGATCTATATCCTTTATCATATTCTTTTTTTAACAGTCTTTTTATTTTATATTTTTTAAAGATTTTATTTATTTATTCTTACACAGAGGGGAAGGGAGGGAAAAAGAGAGGGAGAGACACATCAATGTGTGGTTGCCTCTCATGCGCCCCCTACTGGGGACCTGGCCTGCAACCCAGGCATGTGCCCTGACTGGGAATTGAACCTGCTACACTTTGGTTCTCAGGCTAGTGCTCAATCCACTGAGCCACACCAGCCAGGGTACTTTATCATATTCTTTAATAATCTGATAAATGTATTTCCCTGAGTTCTGTGAGCCTTTCTAGCAAATAACCAAACCCAATAGGAGGACCATGAGAATCTCCAGTTTGGAGCCAAGTTGGACAGAAGTTGTGGGTAACCTGCAGACCTACTACTTGCAACTGGCATCTGACATAGGGACAGATTTGTGGGACTGAGCCCTCTACCTGTGGTATCTGATGCCATCTCCAGGTAGATAGAGTCGAAACTGAGTTAAAGTGTAGGACACCAGGCTAGTGTCACCAAGAATTATTTGGTGTGAGAGAAAACCCCATACATGTGGTGACCAGAGTGAAGGGTTTTGTGTGAGTAGCAAAAGAGGCTCACAGAAGGGGAAAAGCTAGGTGTTTTCCAATACAGTTCCAAAACATAGACTTCTTTTTGGAAATGTTCAGATGCTCCTAAGAGGATAATGTAATACAAAGAGTGTGTATTTGAAGTTGTACTGGTCTAAATTACAATTCCAGCACTGCCTTTTACTGGCTAAGTGATCTTGAGTTATTTCTAACATTCCCTAGGTCTCAGTGTTCTTATCTGTGACATTTAGATAATAATATGTACCTGGGAGCAGCTCCTTTCCTCCAAGATGTGAAAGTCATTAGGGAAGCTCACAGACAGTCTTGTTCTCCTAACAGGTACATGGTCGGTCTGCACTTTCCTATCCCTTGGAAGCTGGGTGTGTATTATGCTCTTGTGCTTTGCTTTGGGAAATGAATGTGAGCAGAAGTGCCTTGTATCTGTTGGGGTAAAAGCTCTAAGAATCAGAGCATGATTTGCTAGGTCCTCTTCCACCTGATGTGGTAATTCTAGAAACAAGTGTCAAGACTGGACCTTTGTCAGTCTGAGGCGCCTTGTGTCTATAATGAACAAAACCCCCCTTCTGAACTGCACTGGGTAGAGATCATGAACAAGAAACAGACTGTGATTCGTCCTTTGCTTTAGCATAACCTGGCTCATCCTCTCTGATACACTCAGTTAGACCCTTTCACATACCTGAAATCACTTATATTCTTTCAACGCATTGGCCCATTTCATGATGGGTGATTTACAAATGCACCTGCCCATACCGAGCTAAACGGTCAGCAGTTTTTGACCAAAAACAGCATGACTCCTGTGCCCCACCCCTCCTACTCACCCCATCTTGCCCCAAGGGACTTTATTTTGTTTCTCTGGATAAAAAAAGTCCTCAAAGGGAACCATTTGGTTGATGTGGAAGAGGTGAAACAAGAAAACTGTGTAAGCACTGAAAGGCATCAAAACTGATAGGTTCAAAAACTGTTTGAGCAGTGGAAAAAACATCTCAACAGGTGTATGGCATCAAATGAAGAGTACTTTGAAGGTGACTGGAGTTTAAACATGTAAAAATAAACACACAAATTTTTATAAATAAATTATGGGTCTTCTGGGGTCCCCCATACATATGGAATACAATGCAGCCACAAAGATCAATGAGGTCAATTCATATTTTTAATACAAATATATCCATGATTATTTATTAAAAGCAAAATGAAATAGCATACATTGTATGATTCTGTTTTCATATATGTATATTTGCAATACTGAAAGAAGAGCTACCTCAGTGTCACTAACAGTCATCTATCTGTAATCAGCTACAATCGATCTTTTTTCCTTCTGGGTGCCTGATTCTTTTTTTTTTTTTACAATAAACATTTATTATTACTTTTTTAGTCAGAAAAAAGTAATAAGTCTGTTTTTACTCTGGAAATGGAGGAGGGTGAGTGGCAGGTGAGAAGTAAAGGAAGAAAGAGTCAGGGAGACAGAGAGAGTGACCCAGAGGCTGTCTGGAAACGGTGGCTGCAGAGACTTAGGAAACACCCAAGTTCTGTTGCAAAGAGCTGTATTTAAAATTATTATAACCAAGCAATATCAAAAACCGATCAACTATATTAGGCCCCGAGAAAAGACTTTTTAAAGGCTGTTTAGCATGGAGTGTAGAAAAAAATTAACCTAGCAGCCAAAATGTGTCACTGTGTCTAGAGCTGCTCCATCCAGCAGGGCAGCCGCTGGCCTCACGAACCTGCTGAGCACTTGAAAGGAGGCCAGGCCCAGCTGAGCGGTGCTGGAAGTGTCTCGTAAACTCTGGACTTCCAAGACTTAGCATGAAGAGAAGAGAATGTAGACCATCTCAATAACTGTAACACTGATTCTGTGCTGAAACTATAATATTTTGGATATATTGAGTTAAGTAAAATATGCTTGTTTTGATCACTTTTTAACTTTTTTAATGCTGCTACTAGAAAACTTAAAGTCCCATGTGGAGTTCACATTTTGTTTCCATTGGACAGCGCTGGTCTAAATTATTGCCCAGAGGAAAAATTGTCAGCTCTTGCTTAATTTGCTTAAACAATTCAAATAGAATTTGAATTATTCAAATGTGTGTTTTATATCTGGTAAAAAGGTCTCCAATACTTTTTTAAAATTTTGACTTTTATTTCTATATAAGAGTATTTAAGGCAATTTATCAAAAGCTACTTCTGTCTCAATTTAAAGCTAAAATGTTAATCAGAAGGTGAGAATATTTTCAGAAATATTTTCAGTTTGACATATTCAGAAAAGGGAAACTTTTTCTCTGTGACTAGAGAAACAACATAGCATTTCACACCTTTCTGTCACCTCTTTTGTTTCTTTTCAATGAAGAGGGAAAAGACTCTGGACTCGGTGTAGAGAACCCCCAAGTACAAATCAGGCCTCTTCTCTGGATAAAACTTAAGCAATAGTCAGGTCTTCTCTGTGGATTTTATACCAACATAAATCTCAGATGAACTGAAGAGACACTTTTTAAACCACAAGAAATTGAAGAGTATTAAGTATACTATGTAGTTAAGCATTGGGACAACAGGATTTTTAAAGAAGAAGAAGGAAAAAAGTGGAGTGATTAGACCATATACAAATTAAAACTTCTAGACATTAAAAATGCAGTAGTAAGAGACTACACAAAATAATTATAGCAAATATCACAAATATTAAATAAGCTTTTCAAAAATGTATATATCTTAGATAAATTGACTTTTAGAAATACTTTGACCTCTCTCTCCCAAAGTAAAAGCCAAAATTAATTACTCATCAAAGAAAAATTAGGACTAGCAAATATGTCCATGTAAAAATGTTAATCTCCCTTGTAAATGAATGAAAATTAAAATAAAAGCAAGTTATCTATTCCAATTACATAATTGACAAAGATATTGTGATCATTATTTTATTTGGTGATGGTGAGAATGTACCAAAATGGGCATTAACATATATCCGGAGGTTCTGAAAATATGTATAAGCCTTTTGAAAAACATTTGCTATAAAAGACCTTGATGAAGTAATTCCACAGATGGAAATGGTACCCTAAGGAAAAACTTAATAAACACAAACACAAAAATCCTTATGAGCAAAAATATTTATCACTGAGTTATTTATAATATTTAAAAATTTTAAACAATTTAAATTTCAGAAAATAAAGAAAGGCTGAAGTAAAACATGGTATATTCCAGTGGAATATCATGTAGTCAATAAAATGTTTGCTCAAACTATGTACTAACATAGAAAACAGTCTGTGATATAATATTTGGTGAAAAATCAAGATTTCAAATTGTGTACCCAGTATAATTATAACTATGCAAAAACCAATTTAAAAAGATAGAGGGAAATGTTCATTATGCTTATCTTTTAGTAGTTGAATTATGAATTATATCTTTCTTTTATTTTTCCAAACTACACTTCATTAATGCTTTATGAGTGGCTATTACAGTAAGCTGAATTGTATAAATGAGTATTATGGTAGACTGCCCAAAGATATCCACATCCTAGTCCCCAGAACCTGTAAACATGTACTTTACATGTTAATAGGGACTTTGCGGATATGGTCAGGATTTCATGACAGGGAGATTATCCTGCCTAATGTAATCACAAGGGCCCTTCGGAAGACAGCAGGAGGGTCAGAGAGAGAAGGCCCTGTGATGGCAGATTTGGAGACGCGGTGCTGCTGGCTTTGAAGTGGAGGAAGGGACCCGGAGTCGAGGAATGAAGGTAGCTTCTAGAAGCTGGAAAAGGTAAAGAAACAGACTCTCCTAGAGCCTCCAGACAAAACGCAGCCCCACTAATACCTTGGTTTTGGGACTTCTGATCTCCAGCACTGTAAGATCATAAATTTGTGTTGTCTTACACCATTAAGTTGTAGATAGTTACAGCAGGAAGAGGAAACAAATATAAATATATACCATGTTTATAGTGAAAACAAATTTTATTTGATTAACAGTGACCTTTTTTTGGTTAAAATGCTTTAAAAGTAATGTGTGGGTTAGTTTGTGTAGTCCAGTATCACGTCATCATTTAGATGCCACAAAATATAAAACTGCACTTGAGTTTAATATGTTTCTGTTGGACATGTCACATCTTTTCACTCTCCCTGTCAACACATAAATGCCTCACTACAGAACAACAAACATTGTATTTAGGGTAATTTTCTTAATATTGAAATCTAGTACACAAAATTCGAAAAGCAGATAAGCCGGAGGAAAGAGAAGCTCAAAAAAAAAAAACCTTGATAACCGTAAATAAAACAGCCTCTGAACTGAGCAACACCAGACCTACGCAAATTCAACATTGCACAGAATTTTCCAAAAGGCACATACTACAAATTTAAAGAAATAGAAATGTATAGGATAGTTAATGGGCAGTGGAAATACAGAACAACTATTATTATTATCTCTTCACGTGCTTTCAGCCTGTTCCCCCTTCAATCCAGACTCTTGTCCCATCCAGACTCCTGTTCTGATTTCAGGTTGATGATCCCGCTTCTGTCACTTTGCTGTTGGTGTTAAAGTCACCGGGAGCCTTCAGGCCTCCCTCCGACTTGCCCCACACACTGTAGTGGAGATTTGCTCTACCCATTTTCTCCACTGGGCACTGTCTCTGCTCTCAGTTAGCTCATCTCTTAAGACCCAACCTCCAGTCTTGGGCTGTAAGAGGTGATGAGGGTTGGGCGGGGTGCTGAGGATGGGGGGCAGTAAGGTGGGTGAAGGTGAGGAGGTTTACCTTAGACCAGTGAACAAAAATATGAAATAGTCACCAGTCGTTTTAGGAGAAAATACTCAAAAATCTGTGAAAAACATTCCATCACACATGAACTATTTTGACAAATACTAATTTTAGGTGATGGCTCATTAGCTGACTTGGCTTATAGGTGAACTGGTTTCACTGAGTTGGCCCCTTTTCTAAGCATGCCTTCACACATGCACATATGTACACCACATGGCAGGTTCAACACGTTCTGAAAGTGGAGGAAAGTGCCTCTGGCCACCCCAGCATGAAGACAGTGTACTCAGGTCCCCTAATTACCTGGTTCTGTCTGCATTCATCAAGCTGCCTCCTCATTATAATTTGGCTTCCCACGTAGATTTTCCTACTGGGAGAGAACAGGCTGACCTGTGAGCAAGAGTATTCTGATCCCACTGGCAGTTACTCTGCATGGAATTTAATAAGTCAGCATTCTTTTGGGAACTTGATTTGCATGTTCATTCTCTATGGTCTAAAATTTTTTACCGCACCAAAAAAATAATGTTCTGTTAGAGTCTTAGTTGAGACCTTTGGAGTTACAAGTCAGTGAAACCCACTTCATCTAGCACTAACTCAATGTAGAAAAAAATTTTAAAGACTTTATTTATTTATTTTTAGACTGTGGGGAAAGGAGGGAGAAAGAGAAGGAGAGAAACATCAATGTGTGGTTGCCTCTCGAGCACCCCCAACTGGGGACCCGGCCTGCAACCCAAGCATGTGCCCTGACTGGGAATCAAACTAGCAACCCTTTGGTTTGCAAGCCAGTACTCAATCCACTGAGCCACACCAGCCAGGGCACAATGTAGAAATTTTGTATAACGAGGTAGTGGAGTGTCACAGAACTCAAAGGCAGAAAGGGTGGTTGGGACTAGAAGCAGAAATCAGAAAGTCATCAGGATTAAAGCCTCTGCCCTCTCTCTTGGTCTGCATCTCATACTCCTGCTGCTGCTCCCCTCCTCCTCACACTCTAAGACTACACAGACAAGAGTGTCTGTTTCCCTCTTCACACCTGCTTCATTTTTCTCTCTTTGCAGATCAGCTTTCTCTACTTCTCAGACGTGTAGCTGAAGGAAGCTGCCTCTCACCTGTCTCAGTCCAGCAACCAAGAAAGGCAAGCACCTGTGAATCCCATTCTATAATTCCCACAAAAGGAATCAGATTGGCCCAGTTTGGGGCAAGTATCCACCCTGATTAAATTCTCTATGTCTGGTCAGAGGGGAGGGTGGAGTGGGAGCATCACGCCCAGCTCTGTGGAACTGAGAACAATTCCCAGAGAGAGAAGTAAGATTATGGATGGGGCAAGCATCCCACAAATTGCTGCAGGTCCACAAACTCTGAGAGTCAGAGGTATTTTAGAATTCAGAAATGTTTATATGTTAGAACATGGTCATATACCTGTGGACTGTGATGAAGAAGATACCTACAAAGAAGGGCTCTGGTGGCTAACTGGGATCAAACTTAAAGCAGAGCCTAGCAGTCATTTCTAAAAAAAGGGCCTCTACTGCAAACTGCACTGAACTGCGTACCTTTCTGCACTGTGTTCCTGCCATCTGAGCCAGCCCCTACAAAGGAGTTCCTGGAATAGTATTTCAACAAATAGGACTCAAGTTTTCCCTGTCCAATCAGAGCTACATAGCAAAACCCTATCAGCATCATCACTAACAAATCAGAGCAGCTCCATTCTGACCAATCAGGACAGTGCCTTTCAGACCAATCAAATTATGAGGTTTTGGAGTCCTCATTTGTATGAGGATGGCCAATCAGTGACTGGGTCAAGGACTTTTGTCTAAATGAGCTAGTTCGCCTCTGGCTCAGGGAGTACACTTTGCCTTTTCACTGAAGACAGAAGACTATGTTCACCAGCTGGAGCAAAAACACTTCAGATGTCTCCCCAGAGTGTAGCAGAGCAGACTGGCATGGGAGCAGAGTAGAGCAGACTGGAGCAGGGCAGAGTGGAGCAGACCAGACCAGAACAGGAGGAGCAGACCAGAGCACAGCAGAGATGTCCAGCCAAAGAGGGGCCTGGCCCCAGGGCCTTCTCACAGCCATGCTATTTCACAGCCATGCTGCTTCATACGTGAGCTGTACCACTATTGAGCCTTGGAGTATCACAGTTAAGTTGTTTGTACTGAATCTAGCTCCTTCTTCACTGCACCCTAAGCTGGGGATTCGTGTTATCATTGAAGTTGTACCAATGACCATACCATTGTGACATACCTCACATAACATCACACCCTCAGTAGAGCCTAAAATAGCTTCTCATAACCAAATACATCAATATCTTACAATAAAAACATGAATATTTATGCAAAATAGGAAATAAGGACTATAAATAGCCTCATGTAAGTTCAGGCTTTGTCTCCAAAGGAGTTACAAAAATACTTTTGGTTTTCAGAAATTCTGGACTTCAAAATTGCTGATAAGAGATTTATACCACACTACTCCTGGCATACAAAGCAGGGTCAGACTGTGGTGGTATCAAAGCACTTTCTACTAGAGGCTCCCCAGGTCTTTGCCCCTTTAAAATGTGGTTTGTCGACAAGTGCTGGAGAGGTTGTGGAGAAAAAGGGACCCTAGTGCACTGTTGGTGGGATTGCAGACTGGTACGACCACTGTGGAAAACAGTATGGAACTTCCTCAGAAAACTAAAAATGGATCTGCCTTTTGACCCAGCAATTCCACTATTGGGACTATATCCTAAGAACCCTGTTACTCCATTCCAAAAGAACCTATGCACCCCAATGTTTATAGCAGCACAACTTATAGTAGCTAAGTGCTGGAAACAACCTAGGTGCCCATCAGTAAATGAATGGATCAAAAAACTATGGTACATTTACACAATGGATTTCTATGCAGCTGAAAGAAAGAAGGAGCTCATACCCTTTGCAACAGCATGGATGGAGCTGGAAAGCATTATGCTAAGCGAAATAAGCCAGGCAATAAAAGACAAATACCATATGATTTTGCCTTTAACAGGACCCTAAACAACAAAACAAAGAAACAAGTAAAATATAACAAAAGACACTGAAATAGAGGACAGGTAGTCAGTGACCAGAGGGGAGAGGGGAAGGAATTTCAGGGGAGAAGGGAAGGGCTTACAGGAACAAATATAGAGGACACATGGACAAAACT
>CM052543.1:34465334-34475708 GCA_028533065.1 Trachops cirrhosus
ATCAATGTCACCCAGGAGCTTGTTTGAAATACTGAATCTCAGGCCCCATCCCAGATATACTGAGTCAGAATTTGCATTTTAAATAGATGCCCAGTATCTTAATCCATCCAGGCTGTGATAACAAAACACCATAAACTGGGTGGCTTATACACAACAGGAATTTATTTCTCATAGTTCTGGAGGCTGGGAAGTCCACAATCAAGGCACCAGCAGATTTGGTATCTGCTGAGGGCCTGATTCCTTCCTGTTCATAGATAGTTGTGTTCTTGTTGTACCTCACGTGTCCAAAGGGATTAAGGAGCTCTGTGGGGTCTTTGTTGCAAGGGCATTAATCCCAGTCATGAGAGTTCCACTTGCGATCTAAACACCTCCCAAAGGCCCTCACCTTCTAATACTAAAACCTTAGCGTTAGGATTTCAACATACAAATTTTGAGGGTGCAAAACATTCAGTGCATAGCACCCAGGTACTTTGTATGCACATTAAAGTCTGAGAAGCTCCGCTCCAAGGGGCAGTCAGGCTCCCTAACTCACCAATCTCTGCGTTTGTGCACACGAACCACAACACACATTCATATAGTCATCTCTTCTTATGTGTTTTTAATACAGCTCCATAGAAAATGTGCATCCATTTTCACAATTAACAAATCATAATTTTTACAACAAAGAAAAACAACCTTCGCTCCAAATCTGTGCCTATCACTTACCACTCTGCTTGACAGATGCACAGTCTCTCTTGCTGCCTCCCAGAGTCACTTGATGAACACGTCTTCCTGTACTAACTGGTATTTAAGCTTGTACACCTGCGTGGGGGCTTCTTGTTATGAAATGATATCTATCAGAGAACAAATGTATAATCCTTCATGAAAATGGGTCAAGTATGATATAAAGCAGCTGTAGCTATAATTAAGAAATTATTCAGTGAAGAGTACAAGCAAGTAAAACACCAAGTAATAGCCAGGGAAGCAGTTCTCTTTCTTTCTTGCATAAAGAATAGAATTTTCCAGGATATTCAATCCAGGGCCCATACCCAGGATTTTTTTGCAATATGGTAACACCTTTTTGATTTAACACCTTTTACCTTGCACCCTGTTGTTTTTGGAATCCATAGGGCAATAAGAAAGAAAGAAATAGAGAGTATTTTCTCAAACAATACAGATTTATTGAATTTACTTTCAGGTTCTTTGAGAGTAGAAGAAATCTCCAAAATTCCAAAGGAAATAAAGTCATGAGAACAGAAGTACCTCCCAGAGGCAGCAATAAGAAAATAATTAAAAGAACAAAATAGTGATATTGGCAGCTTTTAGAAAAATTCAGCCATGGTGGAAGAAACTCTGAGAATCTGCTAAAAGCAAGTGACTCCAGCAAACCACAATCAATAAATGATAACTCACCTGGCAACAACATCCGAAGGCTCCTTCCCTACCCAGAGTCCCTCCTTGTAGAGTATGGTTTTTACCCACCACAAGGCCAAGATCACCATGGCTGCCCTCAGACCTGAGCCTCATTGGTCCCTCATGCTAACACCCCACACCTCACATTTCCATCTGTCTTGCCACCCAGAATGTCAGTTAGTTCTTCCTTTCCCCTTTCCGCTGACCAGAACCCCCACCCTCTCCCAACCATGTCTCTCAGGTCTTTTGAAGCCTGTGGCAAACAAAACTCTCACTCCTAATCTCTGAAGATTGTTCCTCTGTTTTCCTCTTGAGCTAAAAACTATATCCTCCCTGTTACAGGTGGAATTTGTCCCTTCAAAAAGATATGCTGAAGTCCTAACCTGCACTACCTCAGAATGTGACCTTACTTCAACATAGGGTCATTAGAGATATAATCCGTTAAGATGAGGTCATACTGGAGTAGCGTGGACCCCTAATCCAATGACTGGTGTCCTTATAAAAAGACAGTTATGTGAAGACAGAGACTCAGGGAGAACACCATGTGTTGCTGAGGGATTGAAGTGAAGCACCTACAAGCCAAGGATTGCTGGCAAACCACTAAAAGCAAGGGTGAGGCATGGAAAGATTCCTCTGTGGTTTTCAGAGACCGTGATTTCAGATGTCTGCCTCCAGAACTCAGATCATTTCTGTTGCTTTAAGCCACCTAGTTTGTGGTAATTGACTATGGCATCCCCAGGAAACTAATACACCCCCTGAAGACTTGCCCCTCCAGCAACCCTGGTATGAGGAACTTCCTCATTATCCCACTCCCCACATTTCTCAGGCTTGAGTGGGCATCAGGCCCCCTCACTGTCCAATTCAGCTTCTGAAACCACCTTTTCATGATCCTTTCCTCCTTTAAGGTCTATGAAATCTCCCATTACCCCTTCACATCACTCCTGTCTGTCACCTGATCACCTCAAGTGACCTCAACATGACCAAAACCGACCTCTTTAGTTCTCCCATCCCCAGACCGTCTGTCACCCTTTTCCTAACCCAAACCTAATTCCCGACATCTCCTGTCTCAGTTAATAGCACCACCATCTACCCTGTCATCCAAAAAACTTAAAAGTTATTCTTAACATCTTCCTATTCCTTCCTCTCAAATCCAGTCATACACCAACAATTGCCAATTTTATATCTTAAAGCTCTCCTAATGCCACTACTTCTCCATCCCTGCAACCTTGCCCTTAGTGCAGGCTAAATCATTCGACCCAGATTATTTCTGCAACCTCTCAAATGAACTCCCTGCCTCCAGTATTATCTCCCCTAAACCCATCCTTCACGATGCATCCAAAGTGATCTTAAGTTATGTCATCACCCTGCATTACAATAAAACAAAATAAAATAAATACATGTTTTTAAAAACCTCGAAGATCCCAATTCCCTATGACAGAGATTCTTAATGTGGATGGGACTCAAAGACGTCTATGTCCTCTAAAGTCATCCATAAAATTTTGAGTGTAGTTTTATTTTACTAGGGAGAAGTTCCGTGGCTTCCATTAGTTTTCCAAAGTAGTCTATGACCACCCGCCCAAAATGGCAGGGATCAATCCTTTGGAAAATCTGAACTATTTATTATTTCCCACACCTTCATGTGTGTGTTTGTGTGTGCTTATAACTTTTCCTCTGATAAGGTTTCTTTTATAAATTGACTGTATTAAATGCCTACCATGTGCGAGATGCTAGGAATGCCACCATGGATAAGCCGAGAGGGCTTCTCTCTCCGCTTGGCAGCTGGTTTTCGCTCATCCTTCCAGTCTCAGCTCAGCCTTCTCTCTGCCAGGAAGGCTGAGTACGCCCTTCATTTCTGACCACTTGACACCTTGTACTTGTGATTAGATCCAAAAAACAGACTATAATAATGATTATTTCATTTATTCTCAAAGTCCCTGAGTTTCATAAACAAAAGTAAGAGGTCTATAGTGGTAATTTGCAGCTCTGCTTGAAACAAACTTTTTAAATTAAATGAGATTAATAAATTAGTAATCATCAGAATAAACCACATAATAATTGTGTTATTAACAAGTCAAAACAAATTAACAAACCCAAAGGTTGCTGACCCTCACCAGCCAATAGGTACAACTAGGGTTACAGTCACATAAATATCTGTATCCTACTGGCCCGGCCTTCAGTTCCAGTCTATCAAGAATTAGTCTTACAAAATTCTCCCCTAGGGTTTTCCAAGAGTCACTGGGGGTGGGGGCTTACATGTGACTGTGAATCAGCTCACACACCCCCATGCTGCTGGCCTCTGTCCACACAAACCAGAGGTGCTAAAGTGCCCTCCACCAAGCCAGAGAGCTGGGATTCCCACTCACTTTACATTATCAAAGTGACTTCAAAGCCCACCTCTGTCACTGCACTGACTCTGCTGAGCTGGATGGAGACCGTCTCTCTGACACCAGACTGCTGAGCCAATGACGCTCACAAGGGTGCTACTCCACCCCCCTGTCATTGCTGCAGGGAAGAAGAGAATGGTTACCTTCATCCTGTTATAACTTCCCTTGGCAGATGTGCCAGGATTTAGTCTAACAGGTATAATTTTTACACCTGGCCCTTCCTCCCAGGGTGCTCGGGGGTCTCATTGCTGTACCATACGGGTGCTCAGGATCCACTGCTGGGTCCAGCTTCCCAGGGCAGCCAACATTTTTCCCTTCACTGAATTATCCATCAAGAGGCAAATGACCTCCCTGAAACCTTCCTTCAGTCTGAACTCCCTAAACTAGCAGCTGCGACAATAGATGCTTGAAGCCCATTTGTGGACTTGGTGTAAAAGTCCTTTCTCAGGAGGTCTCCAGTCTCAGGTAAATCATCAGATACAATTAAACACTTGGGAAGAAGAGTTTTTGCCTAGTAACACATAGCAGGTGTTGAAATCTCACTCAACTCCTGCCCGTCTGAGACTCAGGTACAGATACACGATGTATTTTATTTCTTTTTAAATAAAGTAACTATATAGCTATAAAGAGCACCTGTACACTTGAACTTTACATCTGTAACATTACAGCTACAACAGCACAAACAAAAAAGTAGATGTGTCCATTCAGCCTTTCCCTCCCTAACTTATAATAGTTTCTGCGAGAAAATATTGGTTTTTTTAAAAAAATGTATTGCTTAAAAGTTTCTGGGAATTTTACCTCTCTGAAAAGATGCCTGCGTGGATGATACTTGAAGAAATTATGCTAAGTGAAAGGAGCCAGGCACAAAAGGACCAATACGGTCTAATTCCACCTACGTGAAGTACTTAGAGTAGTCACACTCATAGAGACAGAAAACAGAACGGGGCTAGGATGGGGGGATGGGAATTGCTGCTCCATGAGTATGACATTTCATTTACGAGATGGCAAAATTCTGGAGATGGATGGTGCTGATAGCTACACAACAGCTGATGGCACTGAACTATACACCCAAAACTGGTTAAAATGGTAAACGTTACGTTATATACATGTATGTAGTACTACAGTAAAAAAAATAAATAAAACATCACCCTTTTTTAAAAAGGTAACTACAAAGGTATTGTGAATGAAGGGGTTAAGGAGTTGGTCACCCCTCTGGAAGCCAGAAGGGAGCAATTTGCCTGACACATGGAAGAAGCACTACCCCTGACAAGGTTAAGTTGAGGGTGAAGAAGTTAAAATAAAGAGAAACTTTTTTTGGCATGGTGTACAGGAATAGTTACCCTTTTCAGAAATGTAGCGTGTTAGTTTTCAAAGCACTCCCAGGAGTGATCTGTTTGCAGTCATAACAAGCCTGAGAGGTGAATGGTGAAGGGCAGGAGTTGAGACTCCAGGGGTACAGAGAGGGGAAGCTGGCCCTGCTCAAGGGGTGCTCTCAGTTTCCTTGGGGAACTGACACCCCATTTTGCCGACAGGAAGCTTAGACAGGTGAACGGACTTGCCCCAAATCCCACTTACTAACAAGCAGAGCAGAGACTTGACCCTAAGTCTCTTGACTCGCTACTTAGTGCTCTTCCCACAACCAAGTATGAATTAAAACAGAATGAAACTGAAAAAGTCCAGAATAATTCCCGATCATGTCAAAGAATGAAGGAATCCTTATGCTACTCAAGAGACAAAAGGATATAATTTGGGGATATATTTTAAGCTTTATAAAACCCTCCCACCCCTGGCTCTGAGTAGGAAAGTGGGTAAAAACAGAATCTAGGGTGAGAAGTCATCTGACTCATCCATGATGTGGTGAAGAATCTGTAAGCAAACACCCTGCATTTATTTCAAGTACTGCGCCTCATTCTGCCAGCCTTGGCACTCAGCCCACTGCATTTGGTTCAGGGGCCCTCCTTCGGAGACATGGTCAGATCCCTATTTCAGGATGATAGAAGTCACCTAAAACACGTGGCCCGTAAGATAGAATTTAAAAGAACAGACACACTGAGGAAGACAGAATAAACCATCTGGCTGCCATGGTATGCTGGATTTAAGCATCCAGATGTGTGTTCTAGGCCCCATCATGCCTGTGTCCAGTGCCTGTTCCAGGAAGCAGCCGGCAAAGTTGCCTGCAAGAGAAAGCTCGTGGCCTCAGAGGTGAACCAGGGACAGCCTCTGAGGTGCCAAGGATTTATCTGAGCAGCCAAATGTACACTGACAGACAGGTCTGTGTGTGCTGGAGAAACTTGCTTCATGGCTCAGATGAACAACTCACTGCAGAATTCACCCACAAGGGGAAGTGAGTTAATGACTGGGGTGGTTCACCTTCTGCTTAGATGCGTCATAAAATCAACTTGTAAATCCTATCTCTGAGAATACATCTGCTCACCCAAATGTGGTTCTGTGGGGCTCAGAAACATTTCAAAGAGGGAACACTCACAGAGAAGAAAATTCTTAGGCTTTCTCTGTGTTCAGAATGGGGCTGGGGGCCCAAGCCTGACAGCTGCTCCAGGCATGGTCAAATCTGCTGACGAGTAGCCCAAAGCTGCCTGCAGCATCTGCTCCACATCTGGGACTTGTGACTCATCAGCCACAGCCACTCTCTCCTGCTGCCCTACATTCTCATGCAGGTCTGAGCATGCAGGCCCCATAGTGCCCAGGTCGTAGCACTCGGCCACCCATCAGGATTTGTCATTATCTCCAACGCTGCCTTCCTCTGCCCCATTGACTCAGCCTGGCCCTCCAGCTCCAGGTCCAGGACAGACTGCCCAGACCATCTCAGATCCAGCCTGAGCTATGATAAGAGGCTCCCAGGCTGAGTCCATGCTCCTAGACACTAGTGTCTGTTCTGGACCTTTCAATTTAGCAGACCCATACCCCCACCATGCCAAGCTGGCCCACCAGAGTGAGCCACAGCAGCACCTGTTCCAGTCCAATCCTGTTGACCCCGGACCTACTATTTTTGCTCTCCTCTCACTGGTTCTCAGATTCCTGGCTCCATATCCCAGCTGCCATAACGGCTTCTGGTACCTTCACTTCTGTGACCCTTTGGACTTCCCTTTTTAGACCACAGCCTCTCACATGTTTCTGACTCAACTTGCTCCTGCAGTGCTGCTTCACTCTCAGTCGCAGGTGAGGACCCCACCATTCAACCCCACAGCCCCTGGGAACTCCCTCAGCTGGAATCACTCCCAAGAAGGGCAGAAGGTGAGGATTTGTCCTATGGTTTCTGCCTGCTTCTGACCCTCAGCCTTGCTTTGCCCTCCAGTTTCAGCACTGGGGGAGGTCCCTGATCCAACTTGGATTTCTGATCCCTAGAATCCTTCCCTTACCTGTGACAGCTCTGTCCTGGGCTCAGCTTCTGATTTTATGCTGGCCTTGCTCAGGTTTTACCAAGCCCACTCCCCCAACTATCTCACTGAGATCAGAGTATCGGAGACTGTCAGGCCCACCCTCTGAAGGGTTGGGGGTCTGAGAGGAGAGGGAAACACTGTTCCAGGTGGAGCCCTGACAGGGTGCAGAGACTGGGAAGAGTCACATCTGTCTGGGATCAGTTCTGCTTTCAGACTTGGGGTTACTTATGAGGAAAAGACTAAGAGGGACAGGCGGCAAGGCACTTGCCATCTCAGGCCTTTTTTCCTACTCTCTAAATTGTGAGTGTGGGTAGGGCTATTTTGTGCCAGATGATACCTCACACAAGCTGCCAGTTTATAAGACCCTGGAAGTTAAAAAGTGGCCCCATATGACTCAGACCATTTTCCTTGTCTCTTAGATTCCATGTCTGACTTTAGGGACATGCCTGTCATGTACATTCTTCCTCCACCAGTGAACTAATGAGCCCACCCGGGATTCCCCAGCTCCCAACCTCTCTGTTCCCTCCACTCCAGAAGGTGAATACACAAGGACCAGAGCCAGCCCTTGCTCCCCTCTTCTTCCTCTCCAGCCTTCTTCATTCCCTTCACTGGAGACCCAGGGACCCAAGAACCACCTTCTCCTAATCTCAGCAGACCACTGGTTCTCTTTTCCATAAGGCCCACGGGTGGCAGCTTTGCTTATGAGCATGTGCCATGTGGAAAGGTGAGAAGCAAGACTTTGGCCCCCCAGGGTGATTCCAGCCCTGCCACTTACTAGTCACATGACCCTAGATTTAACTTTTTCTGTGCCTGTTTCTCCATCTCTAAAATTGGGTTACTAACAGTCCCTCCTTCACTGTGATGTAGTGAGGATTGTGAGTTTATTCAGGCAAGAATTGTACCTCACATGTAATAAATGTTGCTACAGCTCTCATTAATGGATTACTCACTCTATGTCAGACCTTACTCTAACTACTTTATATCCAATAATTCATTTTCCCTAAACAAAGTAAAATAGGAACAGAATGATCATTCCATAATTCTAATTTAAATTATCATCAGTTTTTATTGTGCTCATCAACAGAAGTTAAAATGCAGGAGTGAAACTGAACTTAACTTATCAACAGAGGTTAAAATTTTACCAAAATTACCATAATCTCTGTCATCCCAAACAATCAAATTGTTTTTATTTTTTGGTGCTCTCTCTACTGGCCTTGGTAAGGTTTATGCATAATAAATATTCACACCTTGTAAAAAAAAAATAAACTAAGTAGTAAAGGTTAGAGAATTTCCCCATCTGAACACAAATCCAGTGTGTAAAGATGACAAAAATGAAGCACCTAGGAAAGAGACTCCTTCATGTCAATGTAAGTCTGCATCACAGAATAGATACAAATCTGCATGTATCTTCTGATTTAACATCAAGTCATAAGCAGCTTCCACGTTGTTGTACAGTCTTTGAAATTATCATTGATGACTGCAGAATAGCCTATTTAGTTGAATTACCATAACTGAACTGGTCTCATTATTGGATATTAGTGGATTTTCACCATTACAAGTAATTCTGTAGTAAATATCATAGCACAAGCGACTTTTTCTTTCTTTTAGATTATTTCTTAGTCTAATTCTCAGAGATGGGGTTACTGGGTCAAAGAGGCAAACTGAGACTATTTAAAGCTATCATTGCTTTATTATCTCATGTATCCATGCTCAGTGGACTCTCGTGTATTTGAGGGATGAAACACTCTGGGGGAAGGCAGGAAGAGGAAGAAAGGAACCAGCACTTGTTGAGTGCCAGGCATCGTGCTGGCTTCAGAACAAATCTTTGATGTGCTGCGTGCGACCCAGCCTGCCCAGATTTGTCATTGTTGGTGTTGTTTTGGCCATTTCTCGAGACATTTACCAAGCAGTGCATTAGAAGCATTGTTCACTCAATCTCATTTAATCCTCTCAATAAAATATTATTATCCCCAATCTCATTTAATCTTCTGAATAAAATGTTATCATCCCCATTTTGCTTAGGAGGAAACAGGAACTTAGGGATTAAACCAAGATCTCATCTCACAGCTAATAAATGGAAGAACCTGGATCTAACTTTATGCTCTGTCTGCTCTGCGACACCCTGCTGTAGCCCTTCCTCAACTCCCAGCCCTGAAATTACAGATGGGATTTTTCACCCTGTGTTCCGTATGGATGGAGGGAATGCTCTGAAGGGGACTGAATGAACCTTCCTGGCCCTCTGCCTATGAACTGTTTCTCTTTTCTGTCTTGCTAGTGAAAAGCATAATATTAAAAGTGACTTTGTTATCCAAACAGACAAACACACACACACACACTCCAAGCAGAGGGCTCCCTGTAAATAAAGGACGTATCACCTACCAAAGATGTGGACCAAGGACTTATTAGATGTCCTTTGAGGCTAAATAGCTCTCAGAACAGATATTACTGAAAGCTGAGCACATGGACTTGACCTACCTGTCCTTATGTTTAAATAATTCTCTCTTGGAGTTATTTCATCTGGCCCAACATTTACCAACTTTGAACACATTTCAAAATCTCAGTAAATCATCTACCCTGAAAATATATCCATTTGAGCCCTTTTTTCCCTACCAAAAGAGGACTGTATTATTTTTCACTCAAATTTTGAAACAGTGCCTTTCCCAAACACACTGAACCAATAAAATTCCAGATGTTGTTTAATAATATACCTGGGCCACTGATAGCCTATTATCTTAGTTAGGACTACCAAGGAAAAGCTGCAACTGAAGAAGATTATGGAAAAACAGGGGCTGGAACCTGCAGGGACCAAGGAGATCAGCTTTAGTGCAATGAATGAGGGAGGAGCCACTGCTGGGTGTGACTGGATCGTCTACACGGCTCTGTGAGCTGAGTTCTGCAGTGCGCACCATGTATTTATCAGGCCTTTTTCAGATGCAAGCCACAGAAACCTGACTGGTTGAAGTAAAGGGGAAATTTATTGGCTCCTAGCTGAAAATTCTGGAAAACTTTTTTTTAATTTTTTTAAATATATTTTATTGGTTATGCTATTACAGTTGTCCCATTTTCCCCCTCTTCACTTGTCTCCACCCTACACACCCTCTCCCACCCACATTCCCCCCCTTTAGTTCATGTCCATGTGTCATAAGTTCTTTAGCTTCTACATTTCCCATACTATTCTTGCCCTCCCCCTGTCTATTTTC
>CM052543.1:34476208-34505581 GCA_028533065.1 Trachops cirrhosus
TCCTTTTCTCCTTCTGGTACCCCTATAATTCAGATGTTGGAACGTTTAAAGATGTTCTGGAAGTTCCTAAGCCTCTCCTCATTTTTTTGAATTCTTATTTCTCCATTCTTTTCTGGTTGTATGTTATTTTCTTCCTTCTGGTCAACTCCATTGATGTGAGACCCATCTTTCATTCCATCACTATTGGTTCCCTGTGCATTTTTCTTCATTTCACTTATTGTAGCCTTCCTTTTTCCATCTAGTTTGCGACCAAAATCAACCAATTCTATGAGCTTCCTGATCACCAGTGCTTTAAACTGTGCATCTGATAGGTAGGCAATCTCTTGGTCACTTAAAAGGATGGGTTCTGGGCTTTCAATCCTTCTCTTGTTTGAGCCATCTCTTTGCTGGTTTTTTGGGGTTTTTTTTTGTTTTTTGCTTTTTGGGTTTTTTTTTTTTTTTTTTTTTTTTTTTGGTCTTGTCAAGCACCTGTAGTGAGGGGCAGGTCTTAGGTGTTCACCAGGGCAGGGCACCCCAGTCACTAGGTTGTGACGCTGTCTGTGGGGACGGGATCTGAGAAGGAACAATGGCGCTTGCTCTGCTCTCTGTAGGACCCCAGACCCCTCTGCCACTTTCTGGGAGCCAACTGGGCCCCTCTGGTGCCAATTCCCATGTGGGTGGGCCTGTGCACCTGGCGGGACCTTCCTCCTCAGTCAGTGACCCTGAGTTGGGCGTAATGCCTTGCTTCACAATAGCCTCCTCGCTGGGTCTGCCGGTTGCCAACCTCTGGCTGGGGGCCTGCCAGCCATGGCCGCTTGTGCGCCAGGGTCCTCCGCGCCGCCCCACTGTGGTTGCTCGGCTCTCCGCTCAGCGTCCCTCACCCAGCCTGACTCTGCCCCTCCTACTGGTTTGGATGAACATGTGTAATTTTAACACCTAGGGTGTCCAACTTCCGTACACTTCAATATTCTGTCAGTTCTGGTTGTTATTTTGTTTCTATATAGTTGTTGTCCCTATCTTGGTTGTGCAAGGAGGCACGGTGGGTCTACCTATGCCTCCATCTTGGCCAGAAGCCTCACAGGAGAATTTTACAAAGCATTTAAGGGAGAGCTACCCACCACCCTCCACAGATCATTCCAAAAAATTCAAGAAGATGGAAGACTCCCAAACTCTTTTTATGAAGCCAGCATCATTCTAGTCCAAAAACCAAATAACAAAGAAAGAAAATGTCAGGCCAATATCACTGATGAACATAGATACTAAAATCCTCAACAAAATATGGGCAAACTACATCCAACAATATGTTAAAAAGATCATCCACCATGATCAAGTGGGATTCATCCCAGGGATGCAAGGATGGTTCAATATTTGCAAATCAATAAACATAATACACCACATAAACAAAACGAAAGACAAACATCACATGATCATATCAATAGATGTGGAAAAGGCATTGATAATGTACAGCACCCATTTATGATAAAAACACTTAGCAAAGTGGGAATACAGGGACCATTCCTCAACATAAAAAAGGCCATATATGACAGACCTACAGTCAACATCATACTCAATGTGCAAAAACTTAGAGCATTCCCACTAAAATCAAGAACAAGACAAGGATGCCTGCTTTTACCACTTCCATTCAACATAGTACTGGAAGCCCTAGCCACAGCAATCAGACAAGAAAAAGAAGTAAAAGGCATCCAAATTGGAAAGGAGGAAGTAAAACTGTCATTGTTTGCAGATGACATGATAGTGTACATAGAAAATCCTATAGACTCCACCAAAAAACTACTCAACCTAATAAATGAATTTGGTGCAACAGTGGGATACAAAGTCAATACTCAGAAATCAAAGGCATTTTTGTACACCAACAATGAAATATCAGAAATAGAAATCAGGAAAAAAATCCCACTTGATATAGCAACAAGAAAAATAAAGTACTAGGAATAAACCTAAGCAAGGATGTAAAAGACTTATACTCAGAAAGCTACACAACACTGAACAAAGAAATTAAGGAAGACACAAACAAATGGAAGCATGTACCATGCTCATGGATTGGAAGAATTAACATCATCAAAATGGCCATACTACCCAAAGGAATTTATAGATTCAATGCAATCCCTATTAAAGTGCCAATGACATATTTCACAGATATAAAACAAACATTTCAGAAATTTGTGTGGAACCATAAATGACCCTGAATAGCTGCAGCAATTTTGAGAAAGAAGAACGAAGTAGGAGGGATCACAATACTTGATATCAAACTCTATTACAAGGCCACGGTAATCAAAACAGCCTGGTACTGGCATAAGAATGGACACATAGACCAATGGAATAGAACAGAGATCCCAGAAATAAACCCAAGTCTCTACGGTCAATTAATACTTGACAAAGGGGGAAGAAGCATAAAATGCAGTAAAAATAGCCCCTTCAACAAATGGTGTTGGGAGATCTGGACAGCTACATGCAAAAAAAAAAAAAGAAAGAAACTCAATCACCACCTTACACCATACACAAAAATAAATTCAAGATGGATAGAAGACTTAAATATAAGTCATGACACCATAAAAGTCCTAGAGGAAAACATAGGCAGGAAAATCTCAGACATTCCACACAGCAATATCTTCACTGATATGTCCCCTAAAGCAAGGGAGATAAAGGAAAGAATAAACAAATGGAACCTCATCAAATTAAAAAGCTTCTGCATGGCTAAAAAAAACAGCATTAAAATGAAAACAGAACCAAATATATAGGAAAACTTATTTGCCAATGATACCTCAGACAAGGGTTTGATCTCCAAAATATATAAAGAACTCACACAACTCCACTCCAAGAATACAAAAAACTCAATTAAAAAATGGGCAAAAGACTTGAACAGACACTTCTCCAAGAAGGATATACAGAGGGTACAGAGACATATGAAAGGGTGCTCAGCATCACTAGCCATCAGGGCGATGCAAATTAAAAACACAATGAGACACCACCTCACACTAGTCAGAATGGCCATCATAAACAAATCCACAAACAAATGTTGGGGAGGATACAGAGAAAAGGGAACCCTAGTGTACTGTTGGTGGGAAGGCAGACTGGCGCAGCCACTGTGGAAAACAGTATGGAATTTCCTCAGAAAACTAAAAATGGAACTGCCTTTTGACCCAGCAATTCCACTGCTGGGATTATACCCTAAGAGCCCTGAAACACCAGTCCAAAAGAACCTGTGCACCCTAATGTTCAGAACAGCACAATTTACAATAGCCAAGTGCTGGAAGCCACCTGAGAGCCCATCAGTAAATGAATGGATCAAAAAACTATGATACATTTACACAATGGAATTCTATGCAGCAGAGAGAAAGAAGGAGCTCGTACCCTTTGCAAAGCATGGATGGAACTGGAAAGCATTATGCTAAGTGAAATAAGCCAGGTGGTGAGGGACAAATACCATATGATCTCACCTTTTAACTGGAACATAATCAACAAAAGAAAAAAGCAAACAAAATATAACCAGAGACATTGAAAGTAAGAACAATCTAACAATAGGCAGAGGGGAGTGGGGAGGGGACAGAGGGGAGAAGGGTTTTCAGGAACCCTGAAAGGTGTACTATAAAGGATATGTGGACAAAACTAAGGAGGAGGGTGGAAGCAACGGAGGGAGGTGGGTTTGACTGGAGTTGGGGGGAGTGGTGGGGAGAAAATGCAGACAACTGTAATTGAGCAATAAAGTAATTTTTAAAAAAGAAAATAATACAATAATTAATAAATAATAATAAAAGAAAAATTAGAAAATGAATAAAGACATGAAAAGGCATTTCATCAATGAGGAGATACAGATAGCAAATAAGCACATGCAAAGGTGTTCAACATCACCAGCCCCTGTGGAAATGCAAATTTATTGACAGCAATTAAGAAAAATTCTTACATTTAAAGTTCCTCAACAGACTTCAGATTTTAGGACCTAGGTTAAATTCTAGACTTGACTTTAGTTGAACTTATCGTTTGAATATTTGGATTTTCCCAGTTCATGAAGATGTAAACAGCATGTGTGAAAATTAAATTTGGAACATATATGTAGAAGGTCTTTCTGAAATATAAAATGTGAAAATATGGGATATTATTCCAACATTATTATGAAGCTAGAGAGCTTCTGCAATTAGAAAATGGAATTCTTTGTTCTTCAAGTAAAACTTCACCCCTTTTGCAAAATAATTTCCACCTTTGTGGTTAAAGTTTAAATAAAACTGACTTAGTAGGAATAATTTTAAAATAATAATGAAGAACATGGGGCAAAGATCTGAAGATGTTGAGATGGCCTTAACATTTTTTGGACCAAATGTTGGCTTCTATTATCAGTCCTAGGAAATCATCTATGCAGCAGTCCTAAAAATTGTGTTAAATTAAGGGTTAAACTTTTTTCAGTGCTTACGAAATCTATTCACCTATCAAAGAAGCATATTGAAGGAAAACAAAAGCTGTCCTGCCTTTTGACCATAAGTTGGGTGCTTTCTGTCATTGGTGTGGTGCCTGAAAACATGATCCAAATTTCATTTAGCTATTTCTACAGGACCTCGAAAAGCTAAAATATTGCAAACAATGGGCCCACTGTTTAAGACAAGGTACTTAACAATTCCCTCCAAGAAGTGTAAATATTTCAAAGTGCCAGTGTGGAAAAACCGACTCCAGGTCTCCTCGACGGATCTCACACAAAATAAAAATAACCAAAACACAGGCTTTTGCTGTGTTTTAAAAAAAGGGAAGGGAATAGGGCTACGGTTTAAAACTCCAGAATGCTGCGGCTAGCAAACTGAGTGTTCCAGAGGACTGGTTGGTGGGTACAGACCGCTGGGCATTCTTTCCTTGGGCGAGGGGTACCACTTATGAGAGGTGTCAAGTCAGAGCAAGAGATACCATTATCCCTACCTACTCCTACATGGAGCCTCTATGACCCTGTTTGGAGTCACCACCCAAGAGCTCTGGCGGGAGGAGTACCGCGAAGAGAGTCGGGCTCAGCTCTCCGCGGAGCCTGCCAGGGCTCCTGACAAGTCAGCGTCGCGGAGAGGCGGAGAAGGGAGAGGGCGTTTTCTACCCAGATTCCAGTGGGAAAACCAGGAAAAGAGAAGGCGGTTGCATAACTTGGACCTGGGGTGGGGCTGGGAGAACAAAGAGGTCGTGATAGCCCCAGTTGCGCTCCGATCCTCTATAGCAACTTCGTGGCACTGCGAACCCACACAAGTCACTGCCGCCCGGACGGAGCACCAGAGTCTAAGAGCATGCAGATTTCTCGAGTCCAGTCCGGACCTACAGGCTCACAAATTCTGTGTGGTTGCATATCCAGGCATCTGCGTTCTAAACAAGAGTCCGGGCTGACTTGGGCCCAGGGAAGTTTGAAAACAATCGCTTCACGTCTGACAGCACCTCGGTTCACAGCTCAAACGAACTCAGCGCCGTGGTTGCGGCTAGGCCACGCCTCAACCGTGCTTGGTCCTTTCCTTTGGTCCCGCCCCACTGCTCAGCGTGGATTGGTGATGGAGAGCAACTCTGGCGCTGATTGGGCATCGGAGGAGTCGCTCGCGGAGACTGTAATTTCGGGTGCTCCAGGGTGCTAAATTTATCTTCAGAAGAGCGACCGTGCCAGCCGCGAATCGGATCTCTGTGGAGGTGGCATAGGCGATATCCCTGAACTGAGAGCATCACCCTGTCCCCGAATCCTTCTTTCCTGTTTTATTTTTCATTCCCCCCTCCTCCCGCCTCACCCCAGTCCGCGACGACTGGCTCTTGACCCTGTTCAGGCCTCGGTGAAGGTGAGGACCAGAGCCGCCACGGCGGCTAAATGGTGCGCTCTGAAATGGCCGCTGCCTTGAGCTGTGTAAAATGGCGGCCGCAGGCTCAGCTGGGGACCGCGGCGCTGCTCTGCAGCCCAGCCGCAGCGTAGACCGTTCTTTCCATCATTGATGGAGATGCAGTAGAAAGATAGTGTTAGGTGCTAGACGTGTTCATGCGGTTGTTAACTGAGGCGGCCGTCCGGGGACGCGAGGGAAGAGTTGTGTAGGCGAGGGTGGGCTCCGACAGGAAGCGAACACAGATGTGGTGGTCTATGGGCTTCACGCACCAGTGACAAGGAGTTGAGGGATGGCTGCCCCGTGCCACACATGAAGCTGACCACTGCTAAAAGCATTTAGGTGCTGGAAGGGAAGTTCATACCCACCTCCTGCTTAGCCTTTCAGACTGGACTGCACTCCAACCCAGCCCCGCTGCTCCTCAGGGTATTCAAAGGTGGAACCGCCTGAGGGGGGAGGGTGTGAAGGGATTGTGCTACCTTCCCGTTTAACTGAAAGAAATAAAAAGTGAAGGAGATGTGCTTCCCCGCCCCACCTTTACTGAGAGTGGAATAGAAACTTTGCTCTCAAGGGGGACCAGACTCTTTGTCCTTACGAAATTCAGAGAAGCATCTTTAAAGAGGTGGAGTTGAGGCCTGAACACAGGCTTTCTACTCCCTTGTATCCTCTGGCAGCAGAAGACAGGGATCTGTTTTAAATCCTCCAGCAGCCCCACAAAGTCCTCTGTGGCTAAATCCAAATAGGGACTATAGAAAGAGAATCTACTGCTCTTGCTCCCAATAATGGAGAAGTAAGGCTTTCTACTGCTGCCAGATTGAGATACTAGGCTTTCTGGCAGTTGTAACCCATTGTAATCCATTTCTCTCTGCACCTTCCAACTCCTGGTACCAGATATTTTAGTGCCTGGGAAATGGAGAGTATTCAGGGACACGAAAGTAATGGCTAGGCAGGTGGGCTCTGCAGTCGAACTTTTTGGGTTCTATTCTCAGTTCCTCACTTAAAAGGTATGTTAACATAGCACTGTGACTTAACTGCTCATTTGTTCATCTCAAAAATGGGGTTATTGATAGTCCCCAACTCTCAGGTTTGTTTTGAGGATTAAATGAGGTAATCTATGAGGGATGTAGCAGTTACTGTCACATTATAAACAGTCATCACTCAGTAAACATTAGTAACCTTGGAGGTTGGTTATTGAGGGGGACAAAAACAGCAAAAAGCATATTTCATGTAACACTTCCATGTATAGAGTGCTTCCATTTTAGATTACTTTCAATGAATAGTTTGAGACAATTAAGGAGTAGCTGTACTTTCAAGATTTAGGTTTGGTTTTCAAGAGTTTTTAAACTTATTTCTATGAAGTCAGTGGGTGGGGGAGTATCTCAAAACAATGAAATGACCAGGGTATTAAACAGGACAAAATATTAGCATATTTACTAAGTATGTTCAGCATCTTCAGTTTCAGTTCAAGATCTGCATTGCAGTGAAGAATTATTTGCAGTGCCTGGATCTAAAATAAAATTGTAATGGATGGTCAATTTGGAGTTATGTAGTTAGTGCTGCTTTTGCAGTGTCTAATTTTAATTTTTCTCATTCTAGGCTATTTGTTACTTTCCTTCCACCCCATCCCTTAATTTTATTCTTTTGAAGAGTCTGCATTTCAAGATGCCAAGGTGGAGAGTGTGATTCCAGAAGGGAGTACTCCTCGTTTCAGGTATCTTACTTACCCTCTAGCTATCAATAAGAAAACCATTTTAATTCAGGATCTAAGGTGAGAATACAAAGCTTATTCTGTAGCCAAATCATAAAGTTTAAATTAAAAGTAGCTGTATTTGGATAGATACTAAGTTCCTATTTCTTAACTTATAAAGCTAGTATTCTTTAGAGGTCCTAACATTTGTGTTACTTTTCCTTTTATTTATAATTTTTAAAATATATGAGGAGTAAACCTATTAAAATTAGAGTTTATGTTTTCTTTAGGTCTTGGTTAAGTTTTCATCTATAGTATCATGGGATGCAGAGTAGTTAGTAAGATATACATTACTTTGAATGAGTCTTAATTTGGGTAATTTAAGTATTTATGTAATTTTAAATTCAGAGAAATAGTAGGTAGCTTTTGGTCAACAGTTTATTTAGGATACAACAGAATTCTTTGTCTTGCAAAACTTGAGCTGTTTTTTTTTTTTAAATCCCCACCCAAGGGTATGTTTATTGATTTAGACAAAGAGGACACAATTGTGGAGGGGGAACATCAATCAGTTAACTGAACCCACTACCTTTTGATGTATGGGAGGATGCTCCAACCAACTGAGCCACCCAGCCAGGGCTGCTTGTTTGTGTTTTAAAATAGCTCATTAGTTGCTAGCCCTGAAAGGAGGCTTCAGGTATATAATAGTATCAGCAAGGAATATATCTAATGGCCATAGGCATCAGAAGTTAAACAAGATTCCAAGATACCATAAGAAGGGGTTGGTAAATCATGCTCTATGCTGTTCTTGTAAATAGAGATTTATTGAAACACAACTATCCCTATTCTTTTATGTACTGTCTAAGGCTCCTGTCATGCTACAACTGCAGAACTGAGGAGTTGCACTAGAGACCATATGGCTCATAAAGTCAAAAAAATATTTACCATATGGCCGTTTACAGAAAAAGTTTGCCAACCCCTGCGGTGGGACATATTCTTCAAGGTCTCTTAAAAACACATTTCTCAACACTTCATTATTTCTTAACCCAGTGATTCCCAAATTGTGTTGTATGGGATATTAATATTCTCTAAGTTAATTAGTGTTCTGAGAAAAAGGTCAATGCTAACAATAGATTTTTTCATAGTTTATCTTAACTATAAGTTTAAAACTACTAAACTCATTTCTATAGCTTTTATTTTTATGTGATAATCTACCTTTAAGAAAAGGTGTGCCATACCTGAGAGCACCAGGAAATCGCATGAGAGATCACCTGATAGACGAACGTGTGATGTTCCATCTGCGCATTGATGCATAGGCAGCATTTACAAATTAACTGATGTGTTGCTATATATCATCTCTTTGATGATTGCTCGTCTTCTGTGTATCCTGTCTTACAATTTCAACAAATCTGTGATACTCGATGTTTATTCTAAACTAACCATGTTTTGTACCACAAATACATTGCCTATGGATCTATTGCCGAAACAAGGAAGTCTTAAACAAGAAGTAGAATCATTTTACCAAATTGTGTCTGATTCGAATGATCAAAAAGTTGGAATATTACAAAGTGAAGATGAACAGTTGCAGCCTTCAGTTTCCAAAAAATCAGAAGATGAGCTTTCCAGGGTCCAATTTATATCCAATTCCAACAAAATAACATTTAGTAAGAAACCAAAAAGAAGAAAATACGATGAAAGTTACTTGTCTTTTGGATTTACTTACTTTGGAAATAGAGATGCTCCTCATGCTCAGTGTGTGTTATGTAAAAAGATTTTGTCAAATAGCTCTTTGGCCCCTAGTAAACTTCGAAGACATTTGGAAACTAAACACGCTGCATATAAAGACAAAGACATAAGCTTTTTCAAGCAACATCTTGATTCACCTGAAAATAATAAACCCCCAACACCTAAAATTGTCAATACAGATAATGAAAGTGCTACAGAGGCATCATATAATGTAAGTTACCATATAGCCCTGAGTGGAGAGGCTCATACTGTCGGAGAATTGCTTATCAAACCTTGCGCAAAAGATGTCGTGATGCGGATGTTTGATGAACAATACAGTAAAAAAATAGATGCAGTGCAGCTATCAAACAGTACCATTGCTCGTCGAATTAAGGATCTAGCTGCTGACATTGAAGAAGAGCTTGTTTGTAGACTGAAAATTTGTGATGGGTTTTCGCTGCAACTAGATGAATCAGCTGATGTTTCAGGACTTGCTGTGCTGCTTGTGTTTGTTCGTTATCGGTTTAATAAGTCTATTGAGGAAGACCTACTTTTATGTGAATCTTTGCAAAGTAATGCTACTGGTAAAGAAATTTTTAACTGCATCAACAGTTTTATGCAGAAACATGAAATTGAATGGGAAAAATGTGTTGATATTTGTAGTGATGCATCTAGGGCAATGGACGGGAAAATTGCTGAGGCTATCACCTTGATAAAGTATGTGGCTCCCGAAAGTACCAGTAGTCACTGCCTATTATATAGACATGCACTAGCAGTTAAAATAATGCCTACATCTCTGAAAAATGTGTTAGATCAGGCAGTGCAAATCATCAATTATATTAAAGCTCGACCACATCAATCCAGACTGCTAAAAATTTTATGTGAAGAAATGGGCGCCCAGCACACAGCACTTCTTCTAAATACAGAGGTGAGGTGGCTTTCTCGAGGTAAAGTTCTGGTAAGACTTTTTGAGCTTCGTCGTGAACTATTGGTTTTCATGGATTCTGCTTTTCAACTATCTGATTGTTTAACAAATTTATCTTGGCTGCTAAGACTTGCTTATCTTGCAGATATTTTTACTAAATTAAATGAGGTTAATCTGTCAATGCAAGGGAAAAATGTGACAGTGTTTACAGTATTTGATAAAATGTCATCATTGTTAAGAAAATTGGCGTTTTGGGCTTCATCTGTAGAAGAAGAAAACTTTGATTGTTTTCCTACACTTAGTGACTTTTTGACTGAAATTAATTCTACAGTTGATAAAGATATTTGTAGTGCCATTGTACAGCACCTAAGGGGTTTGCGCTCTACTCTGTTAAAATATTTTCCTGTTACAAATGACAATAATGCTTGGGTTAGAAATCCATTTACAGTAACTGTTAAACCAGTCTCATTAGTAGCACGGGACTATGAGAGCCTGATTGATTTAACATCTGATTCTCAAGTGAAACAAAATTTCAGTGAACTTTCCCTAAATGATTTTTGGAGTAGCCTAATTCAAGAGTACCCAAGCATTGCAAGGCGTGCAGTTCGTGTACTTCTTCCTTTTGCTACAATGCACCTGTGTGAAACAGGATTTTCATATTATGCTGCAACAAAAACGAAATACAGGAAAAGGCTTGATGCTGCACCTCATATGCGGATCCGACTTAGCAACATTACACCTAATATTAAGCGGATATGTGATAAAAAGACACAAAAACACTGTTCTCATTGAAATTAAAGGTTTTGCATGTCTCGTGATGACCAAATATAAGATGAAAATAAAAAATGATTTTATCTCTGGCATTTTGGAATTTTAAATAAAAGTATTTAAATTTTTTTCTATTGCTTAGATTTTAAGAACTAAATCAAAATGTAAACGTATTATTATCGGTATTTCTTCATCACATTATAATTTCAAAGGGTTCCATGGTCATAACTTTATCTTGATTTACAAGATTAAGTTCCAATTCCTTAGCATAATGTACCTGTCTTTAGGATCTAATCCCTACCAATCTTTCAAGCCATGCCTACCCCGCAGCCTACCAATCAAATGGAATTTCATGCCATTTCCTAAACATCACACTCTTCTATGCTTTCAGGTTTCAAAAAACTATTACTTCTCTTTCTTGATTCCTGACAAATTCTTGTTTGCTTTTCAACACTTTGATTTATCATAAGTATTTTTATTCTCTATATCTTTCTATTTTGGCCTTATTTTTTGTGTCTGTCTTAACTGTGACAGCTTGGTTGTCTCATGATACCCAGTTGGACTGAGCTCTTAAAGGGTCTTATCCAGCTCTGTGTCTCCATTATTGGCAAAAAGCCTTACTGAAGTGTGATGGTTGATAAAGGAAAAAATGCTGAAGCTGAACAAAAAAAAATTGGAATAGGGCACAGTGGATTATATGTGTATATTCTACATGTTTACAGAATGCTACCCTTTGATTTTTATCTCAGTTATTTTGTCACCTAGAATTCATTGTGACTGTTTGACAGAGGTCACTAAGAATGTCATAGCTCTTAAGAGAGGAAGTATAAAGAACTTTTTCAGATATCTTCTTTGTTTCTCTGTTCCTATATACATTATTGCATATTCCATACACTGTAGTCTAACTTGAGATTTTACTATACTTGAAGATAATTGGCCTCAAAACATCTTATCAATTCATTAGAATACTATGAAAAATTTCTGACTGACATTCCTGCCTGTAAGCTTCTCTTCCCATATCACATCACACAACACAGATCATCACTTCAGTGGTAATCAAGAGCTACTGCAGATAGCCATTTATTTAATCTCACTTATTCAAACCTGTCTCGCTTTTTGGGGAGTAGGTGTACCTCTCCTCACTAAGGCAGAATGCAATAGAATCACTAGATTTAGGCACTTGCTCCACTACTCAACTATTTAACATTGGGCAATTGAGCCTTCCTGAATCTCATTTATCTCATTTGTAAAATAATTATGCTTCTGTGAAGGGTTATTATTCAGATTAAATGAGAATGTATTAAAAACTAACTGTGTGATCAGGAATAGATAATGTGGCATATGTTAATCAGCTTAACAATAACCCACAACCTTCAGACCAACTGATATGTGACATATGTTAGTTCCCTGCCATATTCAACTAGACCCAGTTAAACTTAACTCCACACTCAAACTTGTAGTCTTGAGTTTTTGTTCTCTGTGGAAATGGAACAGCTCTCCAGGTGAAAGGACCTGAGGTAACAAGATTAAGCATCTCTAGCCCATGCTTTTTCCGCTTTGTCACATTATTAAGCACATATTTATCTGTCAGTTACCTTACAAGATGCTTGTGTGCTATCTATAATCTTCACAATAATCCTAAGGCATTAGGTAATTTTTTAATTTGGCCAAGGTCATGCAACACGTGGCAGAACTTAGTCTAAAATGGATCTTTTTCAAAGACAAAACCTTTTGCTGTTAATTGCCTTTCACATTTTCCTGATAGCATCAAATAGTGACTTGGAAGTTTACCTAAAATGCCCTACTAAAATCTAAGCGTTTATTTGAAATCCTCTGTGTGTGTTGGGGGTTATGTCTCTAAATTCATACAAATTAGCTATCTCAAAGTATGAGTTCTTATTTTAAAATAAAATATGTAAAAAAAATAGGGATTAAATTGCTCTCAAGTAAAATTAATTTTCCAAAAAGAATTCATTGTACTAGTTCATACCTGCAATACATTTTATCAACTAATCCCAGAATTAAATCTACCCTAGTTTGAGAATCATGTATAATGCCATAATGTCTACATCTGGCTGGTACTTCAAATCTGATAATTAGACCCTTTATGAGAATGCTGAACCGGAGCCCTTGATTAGATTATCTGTCAGCCTCTTAAGATGTAAGACCTCTTGTGCTCTATTTACAATTTTTCCCCCTAATCTCTAACTAAGGTTCTAGATTCCTACATTTAAACTCAAGTCCATTGACTAGGACCCTGCTATCTGCTACTGGATCTCTTCAATTCCAACCCTACCCAACTTGGTTCTTGATGCCAACTTCTCACCTGTTTTATAATATTCTAAATAATATGCTCGTGGCACCCTCAAATGGCAGCTACCCTTCCTGCCTGTGCATGAAACAGTAAAATTCCCCTAATGTGTCCAACCCAGTAGGACTTCCCCACCTGTATTTCTAGTAACCCTGTATTTCTAGTAATTAAAATTGTCTTGACTTCTTAATGAGGATTATTTCCTATGTCAGTCTTGCACTAGTACCATACATACTTAATGATACAAATTGTAATCTTGTAGCTAAAACTCCTTTTGGATCATTTACAGAACTTAGCAAATTTCTAGTATAAAAAGTACTCAGTTAATTCCCTGTCTTAAAGGGTAAAGTATTAATGTGAAATACAGTTCATACATAACATTATGAAAATTATTTAAAATCTTAAGCCTCACTTAAGTAGATAAGGCAGTAACTATTATTTGCCTTTCAAATACTCTGAAAGTATTTAATAAGCCCTCCCTATTGCCTTAAAAATGCAATTTTCCTCCCCCCAAAATAATTCACTTATAATTCTTGAAAACCACCACTATGTAAAGCTAGGTACCTCTGAAACTTAGCATGTTTATTTACTTTCATCTTTTAAAGTTATAACTGCACTGTTAATTACTACAATGGAAAGAATTCTAAAGCAGGTATCAAGAGACGTGTTCTGCAACTAATTAACTGCCTTAGATAAGTTCATCCTCTCTAAACCTTCGTTTCTTCATTTATTAAATGAAAGGGGATGAATTAGAATGAGCCCTAAAGTTCTTGTCAAATAAGATAAAAATTTGAACCTAAATAAAGGCTAGATATTGGTAAGATGTGCTCAGTTATTTGAAATACATGGTTGTTTCTTAGAAGCCAAGCTTTTTCAATGAATCTTGCCATAATATGCACCAACCAAATTATAAGATGTATAAATTGCTTCATCATGAATACTTAGTTGGATGGAAGGAATGAAGTGCTTTTCCAGAAAGGAGGTGATGGGGTGGGAAGGAGAAAAAAGGGAAATGTACTTCAAAATTTAGGAAACATTGGGAAAACTAAAATATGTTCAGTTATGATTATATTGAAATCCAGTATAGATTAAGGATTAACTAAAGTGTCAGGTAGGCTGCAGTGGAAAAGGCTGTCTATATCCCCAACAACTCTTCCTCCCAAACCACACCCTCATTTTCTTTCAAGTATTCATTCTTCCCCTACATAATCCATATACTTAAGCAAAAGCTAATCCCACTCCAGCTTTGGGAATTTTGTCTTAAAATAGTAGCTTTCAAACTCTTTTTTACTTCAAATCACAATAAGAACCTGAACATTATAATCCAGGTGTGTACCGTATGTGTGTGAACACCAAAATTTCATAAAGCAATACTAACCCTCCATATATGCAGTGCAATCTCAGGTCTACTTTTTAAAATGATTAGGATCCAAAGATTAATTTCAGGATCTATTCTTGGATGATGATCCACCACCATTTGAAAAACACTGTGATGCCATTGCCCTTACAAAAATTGTTCAGGAACTTGGATGTAAGCCTATTAAGGCATAGTATTACTCTAGCCACAGGAGTAGCATGTGACCTAATAAAGGCTAGTGAAAAGCAAGGGCAGTATTATAAGGGGCTTTGAGAAAAGATGTTTCCCCACTCTTAAGGAAGAGATAAATGTACTGTATACTTGAGAGACCTGGAAATACTGCAGCTCTCTAGCTACAGCACGGGGATAAAGCCAATATATAGAGGAGGACAGAACAAAAAAAAAATGAAACCAGAGCCCTGGTTGAACCATGCTTGATCAATATTCCGCCTTTAATTTTTTTGTTACCTAGGCTAATAACTGCCCTTTATGCTTAAGACACTTTATATTGGGTTTCCTATTACCATAGGCACAATCATCTTATCTAATATTGTATAGTCTGAAGGGAAAGCTACATAAAACTATATTAGTAAAATTAGCTATAGTGATGAGATGAGTGCCATCCCAAACCAAGTCTGATTTCTGGTTATTCAGCCCTCTACTATAGTGTTATTTAAAGCTATGCCACTGGTGACATTTTATAGACCAGAAGCTAAATCAGCACGAATTTTGACATTATTAGATATCATCAAATGCCATTTATTACTCTTAATAGAACAACTGGGTAATATATGGATTTTACTTAATCTCTTAGGCTAGACTAGTTATAAATTGGATATATAATTCAAATTAGAAATTAACCTTGAGAACAAAGCTGTTCATTTTTCCTTTAATTTATAAAAGACCCTGCTAAATGTGGATTTTTAAAGGTTGAGTCATATGCTTTGTGGGAGAAATAATCAGTCAGAAATAATTTGAGTAGTCCCCTATTTTAAAAGTTGCTTTCTGTCAAAGTTGTAAATAAGTTCCCTAAAGGATTATTTTAATTCTCAGAAGAGTTATGTGTTGACAAGGCAAAACCTCACATCGCACTTAGCATGACTTTCTTGACAAATGCCTTTGAGCAAAATAAGCCTTTTCCCAAACAAGCTGAGACTTAGGTTTAAGGTGGTGATCTAAATGCCTACATTTGACTCTATCTTCCTAAAATATATTAGACATGCTGAAAAATACCAAATTCAGACTAAATCTATAACAATACTAAGAAATGGAGTAAAGGTGTCATAACTCTCAAAGAATTTACATTTTAGTGGGAAAGACAAACCATTAATTGCTATGTAGAAAATAAAACAGGTTAATGTGAGAGTAATGAATAGGGTCAACCAAGTTAATTTGAGAAGGTCTTTTCAAGAAAGTGGTAGGAGAGCTGAAGCCTGAGTAATAAGGAGTCAGTCAAATGAAGAATGGGGAAAGTATTCCAGATGGAGAGAAGACAAGGGCAAACAAGTTTAGGGTGTTTGAGGAATAGAAAGATTAATATTTCTGGGATAGAGTACCACGAGCATGGTAGCTGTCAAAGAGGGAGTAACCAGATTACATAGGACATTAGAGGCTAATATCAGGAGTTTGGATTTTGAGTAAAATGGGAAGTCATTGTGGTTCTCAAGCTGGAGGAGTTTTGGGTTAGGGTACCAACTCCAAGGGGTATTTGTAAATGTGTGAGGGCATTGAAGGAAAAGCTATTGTAACAGTATTTTAGATCCATTAATACAGATAGAATATGCACCCACATAGGACCCTTTGTTTTGAAGAGCTTAAAATTTGGATGATACTGGGACCTTCATTACTTCTGAGGAGACCTAAAACTTTAGAGACTTCACTTTGAAAAATGTACATATTAATTGAAATATTCTCCATCTACATTCTTAAGAGCAGGGAACATATATTGGACCTGTTTTCATCCCATTGTAGCACTGTGTTAAACTGGTGGCACTGTTTTGTGGTGCAAATTTGACAACCATCTGAATTGGGGAGCATACAATATTTAATGGCAATTATCTTTTGTCATAAGAAAATGTAGAGCATTAATCAAAGACCTATGACCTATAAAAATGCCAAGATTTGGCTTTCAGTCTGTTTGTATTGAGTGAAGGGATGAATGTTGAGTTTCCAAGCCTTGTCTAGTGACTCTTCAAGTTGGCTGCTACCACCATGTTCTTTTTGCTGCCATAACTCTTCCCCACATTTTACCTGTCCCTTAAGAAAGAGAATTCCTTTATTCTTAATGGGTAGAGGAGTAAAAGAGACTTATCCTTTGGAAATGTCACTGTTGGAATTACTTTTTTTATTTGATTTTTCAACTTCTTCCACCAGATGATTTCAAGACTTTATATAAGAAGTATCTCTAGCTCCCTGCCCAAAATATACAAGGGAAGTTCAGGTCTGAATGCTGCAACACTGAGTTGGCTCAGAATGGTAGAATAAGATTTTATTACAAGGGTTTTCACCATGCTAATAAAACAGTATCTTAAAAAGAACTGTGGGTGTTCATTTCCAGAGCACTTCATAGGTGTTAGGCAATTCGGCGGTAGGTTATATAACCATGTTACAGCTATGGAAAAATTAATTGCCTGACACTTATGAGGTAGTTGTGGTTTAGAAAAGGACCTTTAAAATACAAAATGTTAGTTTGCTATCCTACATGTATAAATGAAAAGGTTAGACATCATCTCTCATAAGAAGTATAATATCCTGGTATATTGTCAAAGCCTCAGGTGCTTTTAGGGTTCTTAAAAGGCTCCCAGGTTCACTCAGCAACATTCATTCACCATTTTTTCCACCAAGCACCTATTTCCAGAAACACTATAGAATACACCTACATTAACAACAATTCACTTTTCAACTACCTGTCACAGCCTTTATTAAATACACATACAGTATTCCCCCCTTTCCCAAGGTGAATATGTTTTAAGTGAATGCCTGAAAGTGCTAATAGCACTGAATTCTATATACACTGTTTTCCTATACATACATATCTATGGTAAAGTTTAATTTATAAATTTGGCATACTAAGAGGTTAAGTATAGTAAAGTAGGACAATTATAACAACATATTGTAGAAAACATGTGAATGTGCTCACTCAAAATATTGTACTGTAGTCACCCCTGTGATGATGTGCAATGATAGAATGCCTATGTGATGAGATGAAGTATGGTGAATGACCCAGGCATTGTGACATAGCGTTAAGCTATTATTGACCTTCTGATGATACATAAGAAGGAGAATCATCTTCTTCAGTTGATCCTGCATCATGGAGCCATGGTAATGTTGATGGTTGGATATCAGGAGCAAACAGTGTTGATGGTTGGGCAAATTTAATGTTTTTGGACTGCAGTTAACCATGGGTAACTGAAACTAAAGAAAGTAAAACCTCAGATAAGAGGGAACTACTCTGTAATATATTAAATTGCCGTAAATCTACCACACAGCTCTCACCATGAACTAAGCCAGCATACCTTTTCAAGAAAAAAATTTGGAAACAAATTTTTCTGGAAGTCAAAATGTGTGTTCTAGAAAACAAGCTATCCTCAAGGCTTCAGTGTTCAGCCAGATACAATACAGAGATCTAGTCTGTTGTGGGCTGAAGTTCTAAATCTTACTAATTTCACAATAAATTGACTACCAACTAAGTTCTCACAGTGTTCCTGCAAGCATCAAAGAAGTCCAGCACTCAAATTGTGCAAAAGTAACAAACTGTACATAGTCTGTTTTTGCTTAATTTTGTGCTCAACATAAAAAGTAGACTTTTATTAACTATGCCAAAACATGAAATGAATAGAACTCATGAAACAAAGGCCAAAGGTCAAGACACAAACCCTGTTATGAAAATCAACGAAGAATTGTTTGGAGTATGTATGGAGCATTTACCTAGTATTTAGCCAGTCAAATACTGAAACACATAACCATGCCTGTGCCTTGTATTATATAATTATTAGGAGAAATTTAATGGTAAAGCAAATGTTGCATTTATAAGTCATAAAATATTAAAAACACATTAATCCAGAATAAACATAGGAAAGACACAGTTAAATGTTTAAAATCTTATGTCCAATTTTACAGTAAAAGAGGGAAAATAAGCTCCATGAAAGCAAAGACCTTGACTTATCCACCTCTGTATTTTCAGGAATCCCTAGAATAATGCCTGACATCTAACAGTTGTTCATTAAGTAAGTGTTGAGGACTTCTGGTCAAGATGGCAGGTATAGGTAAACATGGTACTGCTTTCCTGCTACAACCACATCAAAATTACAACTAAATTACAGAACATCCATCATTCAGAATGGCCTGAAATGTGGCTGAATAAAAGTCCTACAAGTAGGGAATAAAAAAAGAAGCCACAACAAAACCGGTTAGAAGGGCAGATACAAGGAATGGGCTGGTCCCACACTCACATGTGGCAAGTAAAAATTAGGAGGGATATCTTGGCTGCAGAGGACCTCCCTGAGGGGCAAGGAGTCCCAGCCCCACACCAGGTCCCCAGCCAAGGGTTCCAGTGCCAGGAAGAGAAGTTCCCCTAATTTATACATGTAAAAACCAGTAGGAATTGAGTTTGAGGGAGGCAGAGGACTTCTAGAGACCCAGGCAGTTCCTCTTAAAGGTCCCATGTATGGACTTACTGAGACTCACTTGCTCTGTGCTCCAGTAACTGGGGCAGTAATTCAAAAGGTGTTAGGGACATTTGGGGAGAGCATTCTCCCAGACAGAAATGCTGGTAGACACCATTGTTCCTTTGACAAGCCCTCCCTTGACAGAACTGGCAGGCAGCATATCTGAGACTCCATCAACCTGGCCCTACTGTTTGCCCCAACCTGATGATTCCCAGAGGCCCTGCCCCACCCAACTTTCAGGGCTTCCCCAGTAGTTTGCAGTGGCTTTTCCATACGAATGGCCTGTCTTGGCGCATGCTTCAATTTTCCTAAAATCTCTCAAACAAGCAGCATTTGTCCTCAGTGTGCCCCATACCCCTCACCAAGTGTCCCCAGGCTTAGCACTAGCAGCAGCCAGCTTTGGTTTGCAGATAGGCCTCACCTGGACACCTCCAAGGCAAGCACTAGTAGGAGCCATCTGCAGATCACTTTGTATCTCATGCCATGTGGCCCCAGGTAGAAAATAGGCAGCAGCTGACTGGCCATCAGCTCCCAGAGGCCCCAGAGCCAGTACACCCAACCGACAGCTTCAGACCACATTGAAGCACCACCACCACCTAACCACCTCTAACAGTGGCACACTCAAGGGGCAGACTCAGCAGCTGTGCACCAGAGCCCTACTGAAGTAAGTCCTGCTCTGTGCGGTGGGCCCCTGCACAGCTGAGCCTCCATGGTGGTCAGTGGTTGCAGCCAATCCTTGCAGCTGATTATCCTGGGGATAAATCCCTCCCATTGATGTGCCAACAGCAATCAAGGCTCAACTACAAGAGGAGGGTATACACAACCCACACAGGGGGTGCACCTCATGTGCCCAGCTAAAGTGATTGAGGACGCTGTGCCACTGGATCCTATAGAACATCTACTATGTTAGGTCACTCTACCAATCCTGGGGACATAGCAGCTCTACCTAATACTTAGAAACAAATACACGGAGGCTACCAAAATGAGAAGATGAAGAAGAATGGCCCAAATGAAAAAAGAACAAAATGCCAGAAAAAAACAACAAAATAGAGACAAGCAATTTACTAGATGCAGAGTTCAAAAAGCCTGATATAAGGATGCTCAGTGAACTTAGAACCTTAACAGCATAAAAAAAAAAAGGACCAGTCAGAAATGAAGGATACACTAAATGAAATGAATAATTTATAGGGAATCAACAGTAGAGTTCATGAAGCAAAGAATCAAATCAGCAACTTAGAATATAAGGAAGCAAAAAACACTAAATCAGAACAGCAAAAATTAAAAAAAGAGGATAGTGTAAGGTGCTTCTGGGACATCTTCAAGCATACCAATGTTTGCATCATGGGGATGCCAGAAGGAGAAGAGAGAACAAGAAATTGAAAACTTACTTGAAAAAATAATGACAGAAAACTTCCCTAACTTAGTGAAGGAAACAGACATACAAGTCCAGGAAATACAGAGAGCCCCAACAAGAAGAACCCAAACATGTCCACACCAAGACACATCATAATTAAAATGGCAGAGGTTAAAAAGAAAGAGAATCTTAAAAACAGCAAGAGAAAAGCAGTTACCTACGAGAGCTCCCAAAATAATGTCAGCTGATTTCTCAACAGAAACTTTGCAGGCCAGATGGAAGTGGCAAAAAATATTCAAAGCAATGAAAAGAAGTCATTACAACCAAGATTACTCTACCCAGCAAAGCTATCATTTAGAATTGAAGGACACTTAAGGAGCTTCCCATATAAGAAAAAGCTACAGTTCTTCACCACCAAACCAGTATTACATGAAATGTTAAAGAGTCTTTTTTAAACAGAAGAAGAACCCTGGCTGGTGTGGCTCAGTGGATTGAGACCAGCCTCCATATTGAAGGGTCGCCAGTTCGATTCCCAGTCAGGGCAAATGCCTAGGTGGCAGGCCAGGCCCCAGGTTGGGAGTGTGTGAGAGGCAACCAATGGATGTTTCTCATACATTGTTGTTTCTCTCCTTCTCTTTCTCCTTCCCTCCTCCCCTCTCTAAAAAATAAATGAAATCTTAAAAGGAAAATAGATTAAAAATATGAACATAAAAATGGCAATAAATACATATCTATCAACAATTGAATCTAAAAAAACAAAATGAACAAGCAGAACAGAAACAGACTCTTAGAGAACATTTTGAAGGTTGCAAGATGGGAGGGTGTTGAAGGGTGGGTGAAAAAGGTGAAAAGGATTAAGAAGTATAAATTGGTTGTTACAAAATAGCCATGGGGACGTAAACTACAACATAGGGAATATAGTCAATAATATTCTAATAACTGTGTGGTATCAGATGTGTGCAAAATTTATCAGAATTATCGCTTATAAGTCATATAATGTTTAATCAATAGGTGTACAGCTGAAACTAATATAAAAATGTGTGTCAACTGTAATTGAAAATTTTTTTAATGATTTAAAATTTAAAAAACTTAAAGGTGAATAAGGGCCACAGTGAAGGTAGGAAACAAGTACATTAAGCCAAAAGGCTATTATTATCTTCAGTTTCAATGAAGAACCAAAGAAAATAGATCATGAGTCTTTATAGACTTGTAGTGCAGACTTTTTGGAGGAGGAGAATCAGCAGGAATCGAGAGCAGTGAGGCTTCCAGGTTGTACAAGGTGATGAGCTCTTTGGCCACATGTGAGAGTAAATATACAGGGATGAGCAAATGTAGGTCATATGGAAAATACAATAATTAATAATAATACAACAATAAACTCTGTTTCATGTACTCACAATTGTAAACCTACTTTTTCCAACCCCTCTGTGCATATATGCAAGCACATATTCCTCCATGGTTGCTCATTACCCCAACAGAGTCCTTAGATCATTTATGTGAATGGAATAGGAAGGAATAAATTAACAAGTTTGTTCCTTTTTGTTACTCACAAAAAACCTAATCTTTAATTGGGAAAATGGCTCTGTAGACATTGCTCAATAAGCCTGTCCTTTTCTTCCACTTTCCTCTTACCTACTCTCTGTGAAAACTGGATAAAGTCAGAAGGGTTTCTGGGCTTCTGTGATACCTATATTAGGCTGAGAGACTCAATGGCAGAGAGACTCCTGGGCCAAGAGGAAGGAAAAGGCAACCCAGAGGAAGACAAGCCATACTTCTTAGGGTATCTGTGGCAATGGATGCATGTAGTACAGGGGAAGCATGTAACAGTGAGCCAGGGCATATGGGTAAGAAAGAGGTATTCTGGTGGAGGAGGGTGAGATATTCCCAGAAGTTTGGGAGTGCTAGAGAATGAGAGAGAACACGAGATTCAAATAAAAGTTAACATGAATTTTTTTAAAATATATTTTATTGATTATGCTATTATAGTTGTTCTATCCCCCCCTTCACTTGTCTCTACCCTGCACACCTTTTCCAACCCACATTCCCCCCCTTTAGTTCATGTCCATGTGTCATACTAAATTCTTTAGCTTCTACATTTCCCATACTATTCTTGCCTTCCCGCTGTCTATTTTCTAAATACCATCTATGCTACTTATTCTCTGTACCTTTTCCCCCTCTCTCCTCCTCCCACTCCCCTGTTGCTAACCCTCCATGTGATCTCCATTTCTGTGGTTCTGTTCCTGTTCTAGTTGTTCCCTTAGTTTGCTTTTGTTTTTGTTTTTGTTTTAGGTGTGGTTGTTAATAATTGTGAGTTTGCTGTCATTTTACTATACATGTTTTTTATCTTCTTTTTCTTAGATAAGTCCGTTTAACATTTCATATAATAAGGGCTCGGTGAAGACTATGAGAGATATGAGTAAAGACTAGAATTCTTATTTGGAATGTCTTCTGTAGCCTCATAACTCTGGGCTGATTCTCTGGAGCCTCTGGATTCACTGGTGTTACAGGTATCACTTTTTCTAAGGAAGTTATTCAAGGGAAACAGTAACAATAGCCATAATAGGAGCAAAATGTGCTATTAGGGGAGTCACCATCTACCACAACAAAGAAAGGTTTGGTACAAGAAGCCCAACAGCCAGGACATCAGCCTAAGGCTGTTGGTGAACCTATATAGGTTTCTGAGAAAACAAACCAACATCACCTTCAACCAGGTGGTGCTGAAGAGATTGTTCCTGAGTCACCCCAACTGGCCATCTCTGACCCTTTCCCAGATGATCTGGAAGATGAAGCATCCTGGCCAGGAGGACAAAACTGCTGCATTTGTAGGGACTATAATCTGTAGCATACATGTCCAGGAGGTGCCCAAACTGCAAGTGTGTACATTTATGTGAGCAGCCATTCCTGGAGCCGCGTCCTCAAGGTTGGGGGCCAGATCCTCACCTTCAACCAGCCAGCTCTGGATTCCCTCAAAGGCTGTGGCACCATCTTGCTTTCTGGTCCTCACAAGGGTGGAGAGGTTTACAGGCATTTTGGCAAGGCCCCAGGAATCCCTCACAGCCACACCAAACTCTACATCGATCCAAGGGCTGGAAATTTGCGTGTGCATCAGACCTATGGTCCAGCCACAGCTACAAAAACTAACCCCAGATGCTACTTGGTTATTAAAAAGTTTTTGGATGCTGAAAAAAACAAAGTAAGTGTTGGGAATTAACATGGTAATTATGAGGAAAGAATAGGTTTGAATCTCGGCTTAGACATTTTCTAG
Source organism: Trachops cirrhosus (assembly GCA_028533065.1). NCBI lineage: Eukaryota > Metazoa > Chordata > Mammalia > Chiroptera > Phyllostomidae > Trachops > Trachops cirrhosus. Next base: position 34,500,078 of record CM052543.1, read on the forward strand.
TTATAGGACATTGGACAAGTCCCTTAAGTTCTCTGAACCTCAGTTTCTTCATCTGTAAAATGTATATAATTTATTCTGTTTTTCCAGTGTTTTTTCAATACCTCCAAGCAATTCTCCACTTCTCAGTGGACACTGACCAGGTAGGCTACAATTTAATTCAATTCTAACACTATCTACCTGGAGATAGTGTCAGATCCCACAGGTTAAGGGCTCGGTCCTATAAGACTGTGAAGAAAGTGAAGTTGTGGCTATGATACCCTCCTACCCTTTTCAGATGACAGTAGCAGGTCCAGGTCACCTATGCCTCTCTGATTGCATGGCTATAGGTCTGACCTCTATAAGGCCGCTTACAACATGATAGCTGACTTCCTCAAAGAGAACAAGTGAAAGGGTGACAGTAAGAGAAGTCACAAACTTTTATGATCTAATTTTGGAAGGGTTATACCAGCAATTTTCTTGTGTTCAATTCATGAAAAGAAAATCCATAGTGAACCAGGATGCAGGCTCTCAACAGGCACTGAATCTGCTGGCACCTTGATCTTGGACTTCCCAGTCTCCAAAAGAACTGAGAAATAAACTTCCATTGATCAACTTAAGGGTTGGGGGTGCAGCTAGATTCAGCCCACCCTCAGGAGGAGAGAGTATCACACAAAGGCATGAATACCAGGAGGCAGTGATCACTGTGAGCCATTTTAGAAGACTGCCTCCTGCAGCCTCTAAGTGGTCAAGGTGCTTATCCAGTTTTACAAAGCTTATATGTAGCAAACCTGAAATTCCAAATCACATCTGCCTCACTACAACGCTCACAGTGTTTCCATCTGTCATTCTCCCAATGAATACATATGAATAATGTTGAGTTGGCATATACTTGTCTAGAATCTAATGTTAAAATCTGTTCTCTAGGATAGAATAAGCAAGCCATCTCCATCCTAATTGTATTTCCTAGGATTGTTCATCCCAATCATTTTCTTCATGATAGCACAAGTTAAACCTTTTCCTTTTTGATCCATGTTACTATAATTTCCAAATTTTAGTGATACCAGAATTTTCATGTTTTAAAAACTATCTGAAATGTGAATTAACTCTCAGCAAGACCATCTAAGAAAAATAATCTGTTGGACACACTAGTGTTACTAATAACCTAGAGAGCATACGTTTCATGTGTTAATTTACTCAGTTTAATAGGGAAGGACATAGCCATTGCAAATGAACAATAAAGGAGCTATGTAAATTCAGAGAAAAATATGGTTAATTATGAATCAAAGAAAAAGAAAACATACTTTGAGTCTTGAAGCATGAATCTGAGTTTACCAGATGATACAGGCACAGAGTTGTTTTAAAAAAAAAAAAAAACTTGGCCCAAGATTGAAGATTACCAGATTTGGGATTTTGAGAACTCCCTGAAAGTCAGAAGGCAGAGCAAATCAGATTTCAAGTCCAGAGGCAACGGATACAGGAAGTTGGCAGAGTTGAGGGAGGGGAAGGACATAATGTCTTGGAGCAACCATAAAGGGTAACTGGGTAATGGACTTTGAAACCTAGTTGGGTTGGCTTCTCCCTCCACTCACCCTTCAAAGCTAAGGGTATCCTGGAATGGTATTTGTCCCTAGGCTGGCACAGTGACTCTAGAAACCTGAAGCAGTTTCACACAAGGTAGTACCCTAGGTAGTAGCTACATTCAGGAAAGGAAGCCTAATTTCACACCCAGAATATTAGCCACTGGAATGTCCTCTTCAAGATTATATATTATCCCTCCTTCACAATCACCAGAAAAAGAAAAAAACCTAAGATAAACAAACAGCATCTTGCACAGAGAACAAGGAATACCAAATTGAGAACAAAATAAAAACCACCAAATACCCAAGAAAAATCAATACCCAGAAGGGGTGACACCAACAAAAAAACTAACGCCCAAGCCAATAGTTATTAGAGTATACAGAGGAGGATCTTGGAAATAATAATTATAACATTTATTTAGTGCATACTAGGTGTGTCAGGCATTATTCTAAGCACCTGACATGTATTTTTTTAATTTAATTTTTATACAGAATCTTCCCAGAGGAATGTGAGAATATTGTATCTAGCTTTAACATAAATGAAATTAGTTAAAGATTGTTAAAATTAAAAGATGGTCTAAATAGCAAATGGACTTCGATAAAGAGCAAATTAGCAAAATTGGAAGAATAAGCTGAAGAATTATTCCAAAAGCACAAAAATATTAGGGAGAAGGTGATTTAATAAACGTTAAGAAAGAAGATAAATCCAGAGATTCCAGTATCTCATTGTTTCAAAGAAGAGATAAGAGATAATTTTAGGACAGCAAAAATGAAGAAATGATAGAAGAAAAATTCCTGATATGACTAGTATAATTTAGAAGAAATACTTAATGCCATTTCTATTCTTTTTAAATGATCAAACATTATTTAAGTGCATCTTATTTTTTCATTGCCTGGTTGCATCTGAAACTTCATCACTTTATTTTACTTGTTTCTAAATTATATATTCTGTGTGATTCATGATAATTTTGCTTTTGATTTTTATTTTAGTTATAATTTAAAATAGCTTTTGATTTTGAAATTAATTTAAACACAGAAAAGTTGCTAAAATAGTATGAATGCCCTCTACATAACTTCCTACAATGTTCATCTCTTATATAACCATAGCACAATTATAAAAACATAAATTAATTAACTTTAGTACAGTATCATTAACTAAACTACAAACATACCTTACATAAACTAAAAGAAAAAGCAAAATTGGAATGATTAGCATATATAGATACAGGGTGGGACAAAAGTAGGTTTACAGTTGTGTTTATGCAAAACAGTTTATTTGTGTATTATTATTTGTTAATTATTAATTATTTTCCATAGGAACAACTGTAAGCCTACTTTTGCCCCACCCTGTATATATGATACAGAACAGAGGAGATGGGTAGCTACAACTTCCTCATTTTTTTGTTTTTAATTTTTTTACTTATTAATTTTAGAGATGGAGAAACAAACATTGATTTGTTGTTCCACTTATTTATGAACCCGTTGGTTGATTCTTGTATATGCCCTGACTAGGGATTGAACCCTCAACCTTAGCATATCAGGACAATGCTCTAACCAACCAAGCTACCCCACCAGGGTCTATATCTTTATTTCAACAACTGGTCTTGAAGCTCTGTTTAAAACATCCTTACATCATCATCTATTTCATATTCATTTTGCCAGCATCTACAGTTGGTTGAGGTTTTTACATGATGAGCTGGTCTTCATTCCTGAGGAATGAGCCCTTGGCAGTTCTGCTTGAATTGGATTTTCAATAGTCTCCTATTAACTTTTGCTGCTGTACTTGGCAATACTAGGAGGTGATCTAAAGCATCCCCTGAGTTCACACATCCTCATCCTTGCTTCATTATGTAGCAGCAATCAGGTTTCCCTTTGATATCAAGGATTAATCATTCCAATGTAAACTATAACTTCTTTTTTCCCCTATGGTTTCAATGTTACAAAGAGCCCAAAATAATCAACTAATAGTATAAATTTCCCATTACATGGAACCATTGTTGGGTTTTCTGGGAAGAGCATTCCTCAGATACTAAGACCTTTAAATTGGCAAAGCTCAAAGTTGTGAGAATAGAAAGCAAAACATTTTATGAGTAGATCATCATGTATAATGGTGAAAGTGTCTATCTCACGCCTGGGTTCCCAGCATAAATAAGGGAGAAACAGCACACTATATAGCTAGTTACAGCAAATAATGATATAGAACAAGAGTTGGCAACTTTCCTGTAAAGGGCCAGATAGTAAATGTCCCACCCTTTAAGGACCACATATGGTGTCTGTCACATTCCGTTTTTGTTTACAACCCTTAAAAAGTATAAAAGCCATTCTTAAAAGCTATACAAAAATAAGATATAGGCCTTCAGACTGTAATCTATTACTCTCTTTTATGGGATAACACTCTTAACTTTGCAAAGTGTTCTCTCCCTGCTAGCACTGGAGTTTTCAAAAGATCATTCAAGAGTTGTAAAAGCCAGCTGCTACTGGATGCTGGTGATATAGAGTAAAACAAGTAAGTCTTGTATGCAGGGTATTCTGGGTCAACAGGGATTAACACCATAGTCCGATAATCCCTTGAAGTTCAAGATGTCTTCACATTCCCCACCCCGCAGCATAGTTTTATTCTAGTAAATAGCTGTGGCCTCTTTGGGGAAAGGTTGAGAAAAAGATTTACAAATACTTTTGATGTTGTCAGAAGATCTTCTCTCAAAGATACCTAGTGTACTCTGTATTCAAGAGCCTCTGGATCTGCAAACTTCCCAGGACTAGGAAATGAGTGAAGGCTGATACTCTTAGCAGTGTCTCTAATCAGGCCTCTGTTTCTCCAACCAACAGTTTGTTCAATTACATAAATATTTAAGTCCTTATGAGCTACCCATTTAGTTTAGTAAGAGAAATTCTATGATTAATTAACCACCAAAAATCTCTGTAGTTCAAATATTTCAATTACCACTCTGATACTACTTTGCTTTGGTAATTGTGCCCCCTGTGTCTATGGTAGTCATGTTCTGCTATCTGGCCTCTGACATCTCAGGGTCCATCATCATTATTGAAATTAGAAATCCCATTTTAATGGCAACACATGCAACCTTTATCCGGAGAGAACAGCCATTACATTAACGTTTAGGGATGCTTGTGCTGTTCTCATCAATCTATTTCTTCATGCTATATGATAATGAAGAGGTGTGCTCTAGGCACTTTTGGGGAACATTGGGGTGGAGAATCCAATACAAGTAACAACCCTCTTCAGTGTTTCTTTCCTCACAAACCTTTGGGACTTGTCTTCAACATCAACATTAATCAAGAAATGTATGGCAACCCAACTTGATTTACTTTCATTCACCAGTTGAGTCATTTCTAACTAACCACCTGAGCATAATCAGACCACTCCTAGATACCTGAACTCCTACGTTGACTCCAAAGCATCTGGTAAGTGTTCCTGTCAATAAATTCTTTCCTTGGTCTTACACCATCAGAATCTATTCCTATACATCCCCCAGCTTTTTGCTAATGCATTTGAGCAAAATCTTGCCATTTTTCTGGCATATAATCCTTTTTCCTCTAGATTTACTTCGTGATTGGTGCCCTAAAGCATGCCAGAACCTGACTCTATAGGTTTGGAGTTAGTAAGAGGAGCCAAGGGGGAAAAGGAGAAAAATTGATAACCCTGTGCAAGATGAGACCTGCATTATTTATTATTGTGTAACTGCCCAAAACTTAGCAGCTAAAAATGACAAGCATTTTAGATAGATTCTCTAGACCAGGAATCTGGAAATTATATAGCTGGGTGGTTCTGGCTCAATTTCTCTCATGAGCTTGGTATCAAGATGTCAACTGAGGTCACAGTTATCTTAAGGCTTGATGAAATTGTAGAATCTACTTCTTTTTTTTTTAATTTTTTATTTTAGTTTATTCAGTACAGTTTCTATCCTTTATTCCCATTCCAGCCCCCCC
>CM052543.1:34506081-34531808 GCA_028533065.1 Trachops cirrhosus
TCTCCAACACTTGTTGTCTGTTGTTTTATTTATGATGGCCATTCTGACTGGTGTGAAGTGGTACCTCATTGTGGTTTTAATTTGCATCTCTCTGATAGCTAGTGATATTGAGCATCTTTTCATGTGTTTCTGGATCCTCTGCGTGTTCTAAGATAGCTCACTCACATACCTGGCAAGTTAGTTCTAGTCATTGGCTGGAGATCTCAGTTCCCCACCATGTGGGATTTTCTATGGTACTGCTTGAGTGTCCTCACAACATGGCATCTGGCTTTCAGTAGACCTAAGGGAGCAAAGTACAAAGTACAATATCTTTTATGACCTAGCCTCAGCAGTCACACACCATCATTTCTACAATATTCTATAGATTAAACAAGTCAGCCCTATTCATTGTGGGAAGGGACTGCACAGGGGCATTTAATACCAAGAGATGTGAATCACTAGGGCCTTCTTAGAGAATGGTTACCATAAGGTCTCTGGGATTTTCAAGAAAGACCAGCCTTATGAAGGAAAAGAAGGAGCTGCTTCCGCAGAGTTTGGCAGCACAGGGTACCATTTTTGTAGTATCATTCTTTTACAGTCAGTATCTTCATATTCATATCAGAGATCAAATGAGGCTGTTAATTCTACCTCTAATAGTTCATTGTTTTACATAAGAAGATTCTGCTTCTAGTTTTTGGTGTGTTAGACCTGTGGCTACAAGGTAGGCTTTTAGGGCAGTAATAGAGAATCCCTGGTTTTCTAAAAATGTCCTGTACTAAAAATTTTCAACCTTGAGTCTATAATTTTCTTTAAGTTTTCTAGCACAATTAGAAGTAACCAATCCAATCCTTGCCCTTGTGTCCCTTGTGCCGTTTATATGGTCTGACTCGGCAACTAGTTGGTTCACCAAAGCCTTCCCTTTAATAGGCACTTCATTCCAGATTACCCCACATAAAAAATTTTTTTAAACAAAAATTAGGTATATTTTCTCATGTAACTGAAAAGTCAATGGATAGACCTGGATCCAGGGACTCAAAACATGTAAATAAGAATCCATTCCTTGACATTTCTTGGCTCTGCCTTCCTCTGTTGTCTTTAGTCCCAGGAGGACTCTCTCCACGTGATAGCAGAGATGATTTCTGGGTTACATTTTACTAATTTAGGAGTCCACAGGTATTTAAATTTATGATTTAAATACTGCTTCTCCAATAAGTATTGTTGACTACCAGTCTCTACTAATAGTAACCAGCTCTTCACTGCCTTTAGATATATCCAGGTCAGATAATTCATCCCATATTCTCATTTCCTGGAAAGTCAGTTGTTTACATTTCTTATTACTGCATCAGTACGTGTTCAGTTGGGTAACAAAATCCAGTCTAGTTTAGGTTAAAAGATTTAAAGGAATCAAATGCTTACAAAATTATCAAAATGACTAGAGGAGCAAGCTATAGGTCCAACTTTTTGGAACCAACTCCAGCCCTCACAACCACTATATTTCTGCCATGATTAGAAATATTCCCACACCATTGCTGCTGGGAGTTTCTGCCATTGTTGGCCTCCACAGAACCACATTCCTGCTGCTGCTGCCACAGTTATAGAAAACTGCTAGCTCCAGAATCACACACATCACCTCTCCCAAATCCATGCAAGCTAACTGAGTACCATTTATCTTTCCTAGCTCTTCACATGGCTCCGTTCTGAATTCATTTCTCACAAGATCCATCAAACTGAATTATATCTAGAGTCCTAACTGTGAAAAGGAGTCTGGAAAATGTCACTGTTAGCCTTCTAACTCTTTCAGATTAGAAAAGGTTTTAGTCTCAACCAACAGTTCCCATATCATTTTGTTCACATCAAATATTATGCTATAGAATTTAGTTGTATCTGCTATATTAGAGTGAGAGTTCTTTAAGAACAGGGACAAAATTTTATTCATGTTTAGGATATTTGGCATTCATTAAAGCATTAAAATGTCTTTCCTTATCTCATACTGTAACTTTGGAGTTGGAAGCATTATCTCCTCCAGCTCTCGAATACTTGTAAATATGCTAAAGCAAAAAGAAGTGAAGTTTTACATTTGTTTCTACCTACTGCAGCTCTTCATGGCTCAACCTGCTTATCTTTATGTTGACATAATTGTACCTTAGATTCCTGCTAGATACTTGAGTGGATTTTTATCTTCCCTGTGAGTAAGACTTAATATGGAATTATCTTCCCTGATCAGTTGGCCCAGAAATAGCTATTTCCTGATCATTGGACATTTAGCCTCAAGGACAAATCACCCCTTATGTCTCATACTGAAAGGGAAGTTTTTGCCTGGCATTTTTTAAGTCCAAGAATCCCCTTCTAGATACCAAATATATAGCAACCTTGATGCCAACCATTTATCTTATCATTACTGTAGACTGACCTATCTTTGGCTGCTGAATCTCCCCTATATGGCTGAATCTTCCTCTGCCATCAGCTAGGCTCAACATAGTGGCAGGGTGTAATGCAGTGGTTCTCAACTGAAGGGTGATTTTTGCCTCCCAGGGGACAATTGATAATAGCAGGAAACATTTTTGGTTGTCACAATGGGGGAATTTTGCTACAGGATATAGTGGATGGAGAGGCCAGGGATGCTGCTAAATATGCACAAGATGGCCTCCTACAACAAAGAATTATTTGGCCCAAAATGTCAATAGTGATGAGGTTGATAAATCCTGATTTAAGTTTAAATCCTAGTCCTGTACACTAAGCCCTGTGTTGGAGTGTCATAACTCACCAATAAGTTCCAAAATAGGACATCATCATGACATCATCCCTTATCGTTCCTGCAAATAGCAACTTCTTCCTATGCCTTCTCTAAGGCTTTATTCATTTATAGACTCCTAACAGCCCTCTTTTATTTCTTCTGCTTATATGTTGCCGCTCCAGGACTATGAGCTCTTCAGGACAATAGCTCCATCTCTCACATACTGTAATCCTGCTGTGTATAACAATTTTAATTAATCCCTAAAAATAATAAAAGAGCCTGGATGCAGACCAATCTTTCAGAATGTTCCCCCTCTCTGGACAAAGGCTGAGAAAAAAAACCCAGAATAGAGTTCTTCCCTAATTTAAATATTCAACCCAGCTGAAGTTTAGTAAATAAAATCTTGGGTTCACAATCTCCATCTATTTCCACTCGTTCTTGAGAGTTCTTGGTTTTTATCTTGGGTTTTTATTGTTTATGTCTAATTGCTTTTTCCAATAATACCCAAGGCACCTTGTACTTCCTCTTTCATTACACATCCAATTTTAATCACTTTTTCAATGTCTATTCTTCCCCCACTAAACTTTTAGTTAAATGAAAGCAGAGACCATTTCTGACTTATTCATTATAATACCCCCAGCACCATATCACAATGCCTGGCACATAGTAGGTAATTTCACTTGTCATTAGTACATATGACTTTTTTTTTCCAAAATGAATTTTATTAAAACATAATTGGGGACTCCTGGTAAAGATGCTGGTGTAGGCAAACATAGCTCACCTCTTCATAAAACCGCATCAAAATTACTACTAAAAAATAGAACAGCCATTACTCAGAACTGTCAGAAATTGAGTTGAATGGAAGTCTAACAACTATGGAATTAAAGAAACCACATCTATCCAGACTGGCAGGAGGGGTAGAGATGTGGAATGGGCTGGTCCCACACCCACATGTGGTGGATAGAAATTCAGGAGAGATATCTTGGGAACTAGGAGTCCCAGCCTCACACTAGGGTCCCCAGCCACAGGGTTCCAGTGCCAGGAAGATAAGTCCCACATCTTCTGGCTGCAAAAACCAGTAGGAATTGAGTTGGTGGAAGAAACTTCTGGAGCCCCAAGCAGTTCCTCCTAAAGAACCCACACATGGACTCACCTACTCAGACTCACTCCCTCTGAGCTCCAGCACTGGAGTAGCAGCTTGAAAGGCACCAGTGGTATATAGAGAGAAACTGAAGTGTGTGGCATCAAGGTAAGCAGAGGCCATTGTCCCTTTTTTAACACCCCCCCTCCCCAGCCACAGAGCCACTGAGCCAGCAAGCTGGTGCCATATCTGAGATTCCATCAATCCTAATACAGTTTGCCCCACTTGGAGATCCCATGAGACTCCACCCCACCCAATTTATGAGCCCACCCAAGCTGCTTTTCCATATGAATGGCTGGTCTTCGCTCATGCTTTACAACTTCCTAAATCCTCTCAAACCAGCGGCAGCTAGTCTCAGTGAGCTCCAAGCCCAGCACTAGCAGCAGCCAGCCTAGATTTGCAGCTTGGCTTCATCTGGGAATCTCCAAGCCCAGCACAAGCAGCAGGCATCTGAGGTTGCTTTATAGTTCAGGCAGGGTGACCCAAGCAAAACACAGGCAGGGACCAACCTTGGCCTGCACCACCCAGAAAACCCCAGGGCCAGCACATCCAGTGGAAAGCTACAGAACACATCAGAGCACCACCCACACTGCCCCTGCACAGCTGATTCTTGATGGAGGGGGGAGATTGTTAGTAAGTGGTCACAGCCAATCCTTGCATCTGACTGGCTTGCGTAAATCCCTCCTATCGACTTGCCAACAGCAACCAAGGCTCAACTACAAGAGAAAGGTGTACTCAGCCTACACAAAGGGCTCACCTCAAGTACCCAGCTTGAGTGATAGCGGAGGCTGTGTCACCAGACCCTACAGGACATCTATATTAGGCCACACTACCAAGACATGGAGTCAAAGCAACTCTACCTAATACACAGAAACAAACACAGGTAGGCTGCCAAAATGAGGAAACAAAGAAGCAGAGCCCAAATGAAAGAACAGATCAAAACCCCAGAAAAAGAGTTAAACAAAATGGAGATAAGCAATCTATCAGATGTTGAGTTGAAAACATTGTAAGGATGCTCATGGAACTTAGTGAGGACCTCAATAGCATAAAAAACATCCCGTCGGAAATGAAGGATAATTGAAATGAATAATTTACAACAGTAGAGTAAGGAAAACAATAGTAGAGTAGATGAAGCTGAGAATCAAATCAACGATTTGGTACATAAGGAACCAAAAAACAACCAATCAGAACAATAAGAAGAAAACTTTAAAACAATGAGGATAGTATAAGCAGCATCTGGGACAATTTCAGGAGGTTCAATATTTGCATCATAGGGGTTCCAGAAGGAGAAGAGAAAGAGCAAAAACTTGGGAATCTATTTGAAAAAAATAGTGAAAGAAATCTTCCCTAATTTGCTGAAGGAAATAGATATGCATGTCCAGGAAGCACAGAGAATCCCAAACAAGAGGAATGGAAAGAGGCCTACTCTAAGGCACATCATTAATTAAAATGCCAAAGGTTAAAGAGAAAGAGAGAATCTTAAAAGCAGTAACAGAAAAACAGTTAATTATAGGGGAGTTCCCATAAGACTGTCAACTGATTTCTCAAAAGAAACTGTGAAGGCTAGAAAGGATTGGCAAGAAATATTCAAAGTCATCAAAAGGAGGGACCTACAGCCAAGATTGCTCTACCCAACAAAGCTATCATTTAGAATGAAAGTGCAGATAAAGAGCTTCCCAGAGAAGAAAAAACTAAAGGAGTTCATCATCACCAAACCATTATTATATGAAATGTTAAAGGGACTTATTTAAGAAAAAGAAGATCAAAACTATGAAAAATAAAATGGCAATAAATACGTATCTATCAACAATTGGCTCTAGAAAACAAACTAAGCAGCCCTGGCTGGTGTGGCTCAGTGGATTGAGTGCTGGCCTACAAACCAAAAGGTCACAGGTTCAATTCCCAGTCTAGGACACATGCCTAGATAGTGGGCCAGGTCCCCTGTAGGGGGCATGCAAGAGACAACTGCACATTGATGTTTCTCTCCCTTTCTCCCAACCCCTCTCTAAAAATAAATAAATAAAATCTTTAAAAAATAAAAGAAATGAAAAGCAAACAAGAAGAACAGGACAGAAGCATAAACATAGAAAAGGTTTTGATGGTTGCCACATGGGAGGGTAGTGGAGAAGAATGGGTGAAGAGGTGAGGGGATTAAGAAGTACAAATAGGTAGTTACAGAATAGCCTGAGCATGTAAACTACAGTGTAGGAAATGGAGTAGCCAAAGACCTTATACACATGACCCATGGACATGAACAATAGTTGAGGGATTGTGTGTGGGAGTGGGGGTGCTGGGTAGAGAGGGGAAAGGGGGAATAATCAGGACAACTGTAATAGCATAATCAATAGATTATGATTAAAAAAACGACAACAATGGGTTCCAAAAAAGTTCAACAAAGAAATTACAAAAGTGAAAATGCAAATTTAGAAACTATCCTTCTGTTCAACACAGGCTAATTGATACCCAGGCTCATAAGATCTTTTCAAAATCCTACTTGAGGGTGCCACTCACTTAGAATGACTCCTAGGTGCCACTTCCTTCATTTGTGCCCTACTTTGAGGTCTCTGACATATAATCTCTGGAGAGAACCACACATCAATGGTATAACAGACCATTTTGGATGAACTGCTGCTCTTACTCTTTGCTTGATGCCTATCAGCAGTCTATCTGTGCATCTACATGTGTCAATGGGACCAAGAGTGATATGGCAGCCTCTTGGGTCAGTGAGAAAAAAGACTGTGTTCTACTCTTGCACACCTATGCTCTTTCTTCCTAATTGTCTCCCTTAGAGAGAGTGTTATGCTATATAAAAAAAAAAAAACTGCATTCAAGTCAAACTAAATTTCATATTTCACTTCCCCTTCTAGACTTTGTGTCATAAAGGGTTGAATTGAGAGAAGCAGTTTTTTTAAAAAAAACATGTTCATTATTATTTATTAGCATTTATATTGTTCCTCTAATCGAAAGAAACAAGGCTTTTAAGGAGCAGAATTTGAGAAAGGTGGAGTTAAGGGAAACCTTTAAAACTCCCTGAGTTCAAGCATGCTGCCACGACAACGGATTCATCAACTTCTGAATCTTGGCCTCCTTCTGAATCCCATGGGTCCAAAAGTTGGCCCCATGCCAGTTTTTGTCCTTGGCTTTTAATTCTTCTCTCCCTCTCTCTCCCTCTTCCTCCCTTCCTCTCATTTTGCAATTTCTCCACAACATAAAGATGCCCAGACAAGAGGTCAAGATGTCCTAAAATCCACTGTTCCACTATACAGGAAGAGTGAGTGTGTTTGCCTCACTCTGTTAGCTAGCAGAGACTCCTTCTGATTCCCAAGGCTTACTGTCAGCCAACTCCTGATATCTGTAGTAATTGCCTAACCTAGTGGCACACTTCTTCTTGGTTCTCAGGTCAGGCAGGCAGGATTCCAGCTCTGGTTAAAAGAGCCTGGGGCTCTTGAGTGGTTAACCTGAGGCAGTATAAATGGTGGTAAAGCTTTTGGGCTCTAGAATCCATACTGTTTAGCCTCAAATCTTAGTTCTGACACATAGTTCTCTGTGCCTCATCTTCTGTCTCTGTAAAAGAGAAAACAGTATCAAGCACCTCCTTGGGTTGCTGTACATAGGTAAAACATTTAGAATATACTTTAAAGTATAGTAAGCACTTAGTGTTTATTATTATGAGTTAACTATGACATTCTGTGTTACTTTTGCTACATTGTCAATTCAGCAAATTTTTTTGAATGACTACAGTGTGCCAGACTCTACTAGGAAAAGCATAGAGATGACACAGAAACTAATATTGCTTCATTTTTCAATGGATTGTCTGTGGTCTATAGATGGTAATGACGGCAAAAGAGTAGCTGTTTATCTAGATAGCCCTTCTGAGTTGTCTTCATGACTCTTTAATACAACCCTCACCCTTTAATACAAGAAAAAATGTTTACCCTTTGACTTCTACTATATTATATTCTGGGGTTTTCTTTTCAGAGTTCAGAAACACATTTTATAATCATAAATCATGATCCCCTTTGCCTCTCTCTTAAATTTACCAGGGGTTGCCAAAATTATATCTTTTCCCATTTTCCTATAATTAAAAGTAAACAATACTTTGTCTCTTTCCCAAATTCTCAGTTCTCCAACTTCTCAGAAATCATAACTTTGGACCTTGAAATGATTCTAGTTTTTTCCCCCGCTCTGTGGCTTTGATTTGGTAGTATGTCATTATACGGTCATGTGCTGCATAACTATGTTCCAGTCAGTGATGGACCACATATATGACAGTAGTATACCATATAGAATAAGTGTGTGGTAGGCTATACCATCTAGGTTTGTGTGAGTGTACTCTATGATGTTCATACAACATTGAAATCACCTAACAATACATTTCTCAGAACATATCCCTGTGGTTAAAAGGTGCATGACTATATATGTGTTTGCCCTTTGGTTATAATGCAATGTAGAAAGGTGAGTTGTAATCTGAAAGGCAAGAATGAGTTTACTATTGAATATACATAGTACTTATTTAAGTGTCTTTCTCACCAGTTATTTCCTCGATCCGGCTGGACTTTATCTCTGTCTCATAGTCATAATGAAAGATGCAGAAAGGAAACAAACTTTTAAAATGTTCTGTTCAGAAGAGAATAAGAACCCTTTCTAAAACAAAATATGAAGTTCTAGCATAAATGATGCTTGAAAGGGGAAAAGCATATAGTGAATTAACTAAAACTAAAGGACAATCCTTGGTTCTGGTTTATTATTCTACATTAGAAACCAAGACATTTATTGATTTGTATACACTAATAGGCACTTTCTCTTCTAAGGGAGGGGAGGAGTTATGGACAGGCTCTGAGCTCAGTGTACGGATGTGAAAATAAAGATGTGCAGTGCTCTGGGACAAAGATTAACGTCTCTGAGACAGCATTGGGTATCTGGATTAGCATTGGTTCAACATGGTATCCTTGCTTTATATATTGAATTCCTTGGTGGTTCACAAGTGTTCTCTCTTCACCCTTTATCTAATTGTCCACAATAAAGTGTAACTGTCAATCAGAGTGCACTTAAAATAAGGAAAAGGTAAATATTTGGTACTTCACAGCAAGAACAACTCTGCCTAAATCTGGAGGAGAATCAGAGATCCTGATTTCTCAGCCTGGGAAACATATGAGACAAATTTAAAAGGAAGGAGGATACTTGGGCAGGGAATTGGTATCCTAGTTTCTATACCCTGCCTTTTGCAACTTCAGGGGTAAGACCCTAATTATAGACCTCAGAGTGCCCCAGTTGCATCATCTGGAATTGTGATACTACTGCCTACACCTTACCATCCCCCACTAAAGACACTGTGATCTGACAAAAGAAAGTGTTTTGGACTACTGAGAAAAATAATATTTTGAAGCATTATTAGTATCATTATGATTGTCATTATCCTTATACTTGGTACTTAACATTATTAATGTGTCTTTTATCAGAGAAACTCAAAGATTTTATAAAAAGAAATATATATTCTTAAAGCATATCTCTAGGAAAATTCTAGAACTCTAATATACAAAATAAGTAACTTACTTAAGTTTTCAAACAAGTTAGTAGACAATCCAGAGCCAGAATTCTATTCCAGTACATATGAATATATATACTGGTTGTCAGAGCAACAGCATAAATAACCCATCCCCTGACATTTTAAACGTGTCCCTTAGTAATTGTTTAAATGTCTTGCATACCTGCACTTCCACTTTAAAAATTACTTAAGATGGGCATTCTTTTTAAATGATTGCCTTACTAAATTAAACATCAACCTTCCAAAGGTAGTAAGAGAATGAGATCAATCCTGATGACAATAGATTTCCAAATAGCTGCTGTATTGGTCAGTATTCTCCAGAGAAACAGAACCAATAGGATGGATGTATAAATGGAGAGGGGGAGGGGGAGGGGCAGGGAAGGGAGAGGGAGAGGGATTTCTTCTAAGGAACTGGTTCACATGATTGTTGAAGTTTGGTGAGTCCCAAATCGAATAGGGTAGGCTTTCATGCTGGGGACTCAGGAAAAAGTTGCAGTTGAGTCCAAAGCCAGTTGCAGAATTCCTTCTTGTTTGAGATAAGTCAGTCTATTAAGGCTTTCAACTGATTGGATAAGGCCCACCCACATTATAGCGAGTAATCTGCTTTACTGAAAATCCACCAATTTAAATGTTAATATCATCCTGTATATATGAAAACATTCTTTAAAGTATAAACTTGAACACTTTACAAATTATTATTAACGTATATAATCTATGCTCTGAACATGTCTACTTTTTGCCCTCCAAAACATGATTAAATACTTTGTTCATTGTGCTTAAGTAGCTGTATTTCAGTTCAATAATTTGCATTTTCAAGAACAATCATTCTTAAACTGCATTGTTGTAAGATATATTTTAAATAAGTATTGTCACTAATAAAAGTTATAAAGCATCAAAGTTTGCAAACGATTTTAGTTTTTAATAAATTAGAGTGAATGCAATGTCATCCCTATAATAATATTCTTTGTAACTTACATTCATATATGCTTTATTATCTTGGAAAGAAAGAAATACTAGGAATTGCACAAAACTAGAAGAAAACATCATCTAAGTTGCTGCCAGTAATCTTGATCACCTTTCAGGAATGTTTTTTGCAGATAAACATTACCCATTCTCTAACTTTAGTTTTTCTTAAAAATTCTGAAATACAGTGAACTGAACTATCATTTGTCCTCCTCTACTTAAGACTCATCTGTGCCCTATCTAGTATAGAAAATTTTTCCCTGAAATGGGCATCCCACTTTAAGAACTTTAAAAACTAAACACTGCGTTTGACTTAGCAGGCAGGATCTTGATTTGTTTCATTCTGTTGGCCTAACAATATGCATCATAAGTACTGTAAGGCGATCATAGGTCCTGGATTGCCTGGTATAGTCCTCATTTATGCTTGCGGTCCTAATGTAATTATTAATAGCACCCTCTCTCACCCAAAGCATAAAGTGCTTATAATTGTTTATCAATATGTACTCAATTTCTGTAACAGTATGCATTAACTACTCACTAAATATTTATTAAATAAATGAATGTTGATCCAAATAAAGAGAGAGCGGCCCATTAAGTAGAATTCCAAGAATTTAATTCTGTACTAAGATATCAAGAACAGTGTAGTGGGCTGAATGGTGCCCCCTCAAAAGATAACATGCATGTCCTAATCCCAAAATCTGAATATTACGTTATATGGCAAAAGATGCAATTAAGGATCTTGAGAGAAGGAGTTTATTCTCATAAGAGAAAGTCAGAGGGAGTTTTGTGACACAAACGCAGAGGAGAAGGCAATGTGAAAAAAAAAGAGAGATGCAGTCACAAACCAAGAAATGCCAACAGCCAACATAAGCTAGAAGAGACAAGGAATGGTTTTTCCTCTAGAGCATTGGCAGGGATTGTGGCCCTGCCAACACCTTGATTTTGGACTTTAGACCTGCAGAACTGTGAGAAAATCAATTTCTGTTGTTTCAAGACACCCATTTTGGGATGATTTGCTATGGCAGCTACAGAAAACAATGGAAGCACATTTAACACTGCACGCAAAAGAGATTTAGAGAAAAAATAAAGAATACCCACATTATGGTTACTCATGTTGCTAATAAGAGGAAGCTTGGCACACTTGGAAAGTATGAGATTCTGCCACATACTGACTGAATTACATTGGAAATGTCAGCTAACTTTCAATTTCCCTATCTGTAAAATGGGGGAAATGACACTGCTCTACTTCTCCCCAGATGATTTTTTACTGAGACTCAAATCAAAGACTGTATATTTTGTATTCAGTAAGTATTTATTGATGCCTAATATATACCAAGGAGTATTCTAAGCACTGTGTTTATGGGATTTAACAATGAACATGACAGAAAAGTCCCTACTATCATTGAGCTTACATCCTAATGCAGTAAGCAGACAATAAACAAGAAAGAATGCAAAAAATCATTTTAGATAGTGATAAAACTATGAAAAGATTATGTGGAGTAATGCAATAGAGTACCTGGAAAAGAAGACATTACATAGGATGGTCAGGGAAGGTTTTTCTGAAGAGGAGACCATAAGCTCATAAAGCTGTGACTTAAATTATTAAAAAAACAGGCATGTAAAAAAAATTATTGTAGAATAAGAGCTTTTATGGTTAGTGGAACTTGAAAAAGAAGTAACCATAGCCTTTTCATGTTTGAGGAATAGAAAGCTTTGCTTGAACTTGATATGTTTAAAGAATAGAAAAAATGGCCAGTGGATCTGAAGTACAGAGGTCAACAAGGAGTATGGTAGGAGATGAGGTCAGAGTGGTATCCAAGGCCAGCCCTTGGATACCATTACATCATCACCCTACATCATTAGCCCTACATCATTACCATGTAGGGCACAATAAAAATTTTGGATGTTATTGTGGATATAATGTATATTCATGATCAAAGGGTTTTAAACATGGTAATGATGTTATCTGATTTACATTTTTAAAAGATGTGACTGGCTTCTGTGTAGAGAATGTTTTGGAGAGCAAGAAATGAAGTTGAGAGACCAGTTAGGATGCTATTGCAGTAATACAGGCTAGAGATAATGGTGATTAGACTACCGTGATACCAATATACTGGATGGGGTAAAGTGATTCAGAGATGGAGAAAGGAATTTGGTAATCATCATCATATAAATTGTACTTAAAGTCATAGGATAGATGAATTACCTAGGGGGAATGTATTCAGAGGGAAGAGAAGAAGGTCCATATAAATCCTTGGGTACATAAATATTTAGAGGTCAAGCCAGAAGGAGAAGCCAGCAAAGATAGCTGAATTGGTAAAAAATCTAATCAAGTAGAAGGAAATCCTGAAAATGTAAAGTCATGGAAGCCAAGAGAAAAATGAATAAATAAATGTCAACAAGATAATATACACAAATATTTTCTTGGTTCCTGCTGTGTGCAAAGAACTCTACTAGAAATGCAAGAGAAGTGTTCCCAATCTCAAGGACCTTATGATTTTGGAAGGGAGATAAAAATAAAGCCCATAAAAATAATATAGTATATAGCCTTCTAACTGATCTCCCTATCTCCACATCTTTCAGTTCATTTTACACAAGCCAAAAGGTTAATTTTCCTAAAACAACACTCTGGTCAATTAAAACTATCAGCTTTAAACTAAAATTCATCAGAATTCTGATCAGCTCAAGAACTTTCTCTGCCCTTATAGTCAGTCCCAAACCATCATTCTGGCAGTTAAGGAAGGATGGCCACAGCCTCATCTCCTATTATTCCCTTTATGGAACCTTATAGTATTTTTTTCTTGGTTGTTCAGTTTAGCTTTAATTCTACCCTTTCCTGCCTTTTTATGTAATTGGTATATACATCTTGTCTAGATTGTGAGCTCCTTGAAAATAGATATTAAGCTCAAGCTCCTTGCCTAACCATTAATATATTAATTCATCAGCTTTATTTTTTTCTGCCAAGTCTCTGACAAAGACCACCGAGTTGTAGTCATATGATATAGAACACTGGTATTATAAGACAGCACATTTTGAGTACCATAGAGCTAGATTATGGATAAGTAGGACTGGAGGCAGTATGTACCTAGGAAGAGGGAAGTAGTCTGAAACCAAATTGCAAAGGGCCAAACTAAGGAGTTCGGATGTTGTTAGGGGAGACCTACTGGCATTTTTGAGTAGGGCACTTATATATTCATGTCTGTGCTTCAGGAATAAATAGGTAGAAGGGATAAATGAGGATGGTTTCAAAATTGCAAGCAATAGTACATTAGTGGGAGTGAATTCTTTGAGGCAGCAATACCAGCCTAACTGGCTCTATGAGACAAAATTGGGTGTCTGGGAGTGGTGAAAAATAAGACCAACAGAAGAGGTAGGGTAGGGCCAATATATGAAGGACTTTACAGCCAGGCCAAAGTATATGAGCTAGGATCCCTAAGTTTGAATGTTTGTTTCCCTGTTTGTATTTAGTCCCTTTTCTAGAACCCTTTTACTAGGGTTTCTCTCTCTCTCTTTTCTTCTTTTTTTTTTTTTTGATCTGTAATATTATCATTTTCTATAATATTCTGACCTGCTACAGTGGTACTCAAACCTTGACTGCACATTGGAATCACTTGGAGAACTTTAAAAGCTGTTAATGCCTGGATCCCACTCTCAGAAATTTAGATTTATCTGTTCTTGGATGCAGCTTGGGCACTCAGAGTTTTAAAAGGTCCCAGGTGATTCTACTGTGCAGCCATGATTGAGATCAACTGATGTAGAAAAGAGTGAAGCACTAAGATTCTCAAACATGGCAATGATATGTTGGGGCAGGGGGGAGTGTTTTAAGAACAACTAATATAAGTGGGCAGGGTTGGGTGGAGGTGGAAGAGAGTATGTATGCGGGAATATTAATAAAATAAAATGAATAAAATTAAAAAAGACTGATATGAGTATCCATAATAGAAATTAAAGGCTATAGGAGACTAACTGGAATTTTTCAATAATCCAGGAGAAAATTTTATACTAAGGCCTAGATTAGCATGCATGCAATGATATTGTAGGATAAAAGATGAATATAGGAAGATTATTTAGAGGGAAATAACATCAGGACTCAGTAACTGATTGAATATTAAACTTGAAAAGGAAAGAGAAAATGTAGAGTCAAGTTTTTAGTAGAGAAGAATAATGGGATCCTTAGCAAAACTAAAGTAGTTGTGAAACAGTTGATTAATCAATATTATTGATAATATGGTAATTGACATATAATTACTGTGTCAGGGACTATGCTATGTGCTTTACATATATTATCTTATTTAATCTTTACAACAATTCTATGAATACTGTTATTCCCATTTTACAAATCTAGAAACTAAGAAGAGAGAGCAGTTACATAACTTGTCCAAAGTTATGTAGTTATAGAGAAATTTGAACTAAGTAGACTGATTGATTCCTTTTGATTACAATAGGAAGATGATCAGTTACATATGGAATCTTTTGAATTTGAACAAATAATTCAAAAAAGCAAAATGGCTATAGAGGCCAGACAGGAACATAAATGAGTCAAGTGAGATTTAACTGTGGTGAAATAAAGAGAAAACATCTAGATGAGGCTGTTGCTACTCAGCTGTACTTGAATATCTGTTGCAATTTCAGGCCCTGTATTGCCGTATTTTAAGATTTTTCCTGAAAAGATGGAAATTTGGATTTGTATGTAAAATTTCTTTAAATTTTAATGTCAACTTTAAAGTTATTCTGTGGCCCAAAGTAATTATGGCTGCAAGTTTGCATCTCGGATCAATAATAGGCTACTAGAAATTCAGAATTGAAGTTAGTGAGAGATCTGAGCTGGAGATGTACGATTAGGAAATCCTTAAGTGCAGAGAGGATAGCAGATGCTCCAGGAGCTATATATGTTAGAATAATAACCAGCATTTAACATGATTAGTTAAAATAATGTAAAAATATATATTAACTGGTCTGGACTCTTAAGAGGCTTTCAATTTTAGAGAAAAATCACATAAAATGGAAGTGTTAAACCTAGCAGTTTGAAGTGTGTATTCTTTAAAATTCAATTTTCTATAAACTGAAAGCTAAATTCCAGTCAATGACTTGAATTTTCATACATCCATGATGTGATGAAAATATATCAAAACTGTGAACATCTATCTCTCCCACTAATTGAAAGGTAATAGAAAGATTATGTTTTATCCATATTTCCACTTTTTTCTACCTTGGGTTACTTTCTCCCAGCCCAGTTTCTAACATACACTCACACCTGCAAAGCCCATATCAAAAGGATTTACAATTAGCAAAGATTTTTTTAATTATGTTAAATCTTTTTTAACTTATTGAGTCTCAAGTTCCTCAATTAGAAGCCCACTCAGGTTTTAGGGCTCAGTAAATATTCTAAGTCTAGACTAGAATACTGTTTTTGAGCACTATCTTTCTATCAGATTAATGTATTATTAGTCATGAATAATGTAAACCAGTTAAGTAAAAATAAAATATCACATATATGAAAGCATTTTTACAACCCATAAAACCCTACAGAAAGTATAAAGAAATACAATTCTGGTGTTATTTTGAAACCTAGAAGGGTCCTGAAGTTATAAAGTGGAAACTTTTGTATTTGAAACACAGCTTGCACCTTTCCCTCCCCCAAAATTTTATTACATGTAACTAACTCCAAGAGTGAATATCTTTTCCAGTTATTAAAGTTCAAGTGAAGTTGACTTAATAGCAATAACTGGGGTAACATAATAAGGAGGGGGAATAATAAGCCTACTATATGGCAAAGATCTAAAGATGCTGTAATTGCGTTTGAAACCTTCAGTCACACCACGCCCTTGGAGTCCCATGATCAGGTTTAAATGTCCTAGGAAAAACTGCAACTTTCTTAAAAATTGTATGAAGGACTAGGTGTTTTCAACCTCAAGAGCTGTTTTGACACGTCAAATAAAAGTTTGGGTCTTTGAAAATTCTGCCCTTTATCGAATGCTTTCTTCAAAAGTCAGTCATGCGTGTTAACACACACACACACACACACACACACTTGCTTTTGATTACACATTATCAAGAACTGTACATCCAAAATGAAAATGGAGAAATATCTGTTGGTTGTTTAGTATATGGAAATATGACTTCTTTTCTGGATAGCTAAAATGTCGAAAACCATGTAACTTCATTTTACAGTATCTACCCCTTTTTACCTGAGAAGTATAAATGGTTCATCCTGCCGGCTTTGAAAAGCCTAATCCTATTTGCTACGTCGGACCTTACATAAAATAGAAATACACAGAGGAGTCTTCAACGTATTTTGAAAAAAAAAAAAAAATCAAAAAAGCAATTAAAATCCTCCAACGCTCGCGCTCCGCAAATACTTCTTCCAATTGGCCTGGCATATTCTGGGTATTCCTCCGTGACCGCTGGCCGGGCGCACTTGGGAAAAGCTGTTTTTGTGTGAAGTACTAAAACAGACAATAGACACTTCTCCTTTCAACCCTTTCTCATTAACTCAGCAGGGGGTGGAATATATAGAGAACTAAATGAAGCTTTCTTTACGTATTGGGGTGCACCGTGTTGTCTCCTGAACCTTACGATCCCGGTTCCCCTACCCTAAGGAACCGAACAGCCGGAGCCCAACAGTGATTCCAGGCGCTGTGCCCCCGGGGTGCCAGGCCCCACTCCTATAGGCCCGTCCCAGGAAAGGCCCGTCCCAGGGAAGCCCCGTCTGCGAGGGGCAATCACGGCTCCTTGGAGTCGCCAAGAAATCAATGCTGTGACAGGCTACGGATAGGAATCGGATAGGGTAGGAGAAGGGCGAGTTTTCTTCCCACAATGCGGTAAGAAAACGAGGTAGAGGGGAAAGACGGTTTTTTAAGTCCTGCATGGGGTACGGACTCAGGGAACAAAGACTGGAGGAAGATAAGACAGCCACGCCAACGCAGACTCAGAAGGGCTCTCGAACTTTACGCAAGTGGCTCGCATCTCAGCCATGCTCGGTTCCCCTTACGCCACTGGCTTGGCCTCAGAGCCTTCGCGAATACGGCTTTGCGCACTGCGGCGGGGCTGCGCCGCAACCGAGCTTGGCCACATGGTTCCTCCCCGCCATCCTGCGCGGATTGGTGGCGAACAGCAGCCAGGCTGCTGATTGGGTGGCGAAGGAGCCATTCGGGGCGGCTCCGGTGGGTTCCGCTGCCCCAGAGTGATAAGTTCGGCTTCAGACACGCCTCAGCGCCAGCAGTGAGTCGGAGCTCTATGGAGGTGGCGGCGGGTACCGGGTGGTGGCTGCAGCAGTGACTCCTCTGAGCTGAGAGTTTTCGGCCGTTCCCGACTCCTTCCTCCCCCTTCCCTCCCCCTTTTTTGTTTTCCGTTCCCCTTCCCCCTCCTTTCCCTGTCCCCGACGACCGGATCCCGAAGAGGCAGCTGCAGTGGCAGCTGCTGAGTTCCCGGTGAAGGTGAGTGGAGCTGCCGCTGCTGGCGCTGCCGCCGAGTAGAGCGCTTCAAAATGGCCGCCGTCTACAGGCCACTTCTTTTCGAGTGGTACAAAATGGCGGCCGCAGGCGGACTCGGGCGGGGCGACCCTTTTTAGCGTTTCCCCCGCGCTTCGGGCACCTGGAAATTCTTCGCCTTTGTTCTCCCTTCCTGTTGCCGACGGAGTAGAAGACAGCAACCCTGGTGACCACGGCCGTCCTCGTGGCTGGGATCCGGGCCAGTCAAGGCGCGGGTGTGTTCGGACCGGGAGAGAGCGTGGCGGGGCCGCACGCGCCGCAGCGGGGAGGGACGCGGGTCGGCGCGAGGGCCCGGCCGTTGGCGCGGGACCATCCGAGCCACAGGAGTCCCGGAGACCGGCCTCCCGGCGGGGAGGTGTGTGAACTCCCGTTGCCGGCCGGGAGCCGCAGGGCCGTTCTTCGTTGGGGGGAGTGAAGGGCATCCCCAGCGGGCCCTTACTGAGAGGGGGGAGAGAACAATGATCCATGACTTTTTGTCAGTTAGGAAGGGAATGGAGAGGCGGTTGTCCGTCCTGTGGGGATTTATGGGGTAGGAGGGGGCCCTTTTGGAGGCTGTAGGTGGAAAGAAGGCCGCCTTCCCCTCTGGAGAACAAAGAGACGGTCGCTGCTGCGCCGGCGTGGCCGGCCACCTCTCCTCCCCGAGGCGTGCCCCCGACGGCTCCGTGGGGAGGTTGTCGGAAACACTTCCCTAACTCAGGCCCGGCTGGGAGGAATCCGCTGCTCTTTTGTTCCCTGGAAGGGAAGAAATGGGGCGGAGGTTCCTGCTGCCATGTTGTGGCCCTCGTCTTCCGCCCGTTCAGTGCCAGCTACTGTACACCCTTGCCCCTCTCGCCTATCTTCCCTGATGCCCTCTGTGCTGAGAAGTTAAAAATACGGACAGTGAAGAAAACTGCTCGACAGTCTGGTTGTCCCTGATCTAGTCCGTTTCACTTGTCACTGAGACTTTAAACTATTACGACATTTTCCACATAATGTGCCCCGTGTTGATAGTTAAACTTTCTATATTATTGATTTAAGTACTCAGTTTGGAAGGAGGTAGAATGTGGCTGTTTCAAAGACTCGTTCTTAGTTGAGATTTCTGTGAAACTTTTTTTTGCATCCTTGAGCAAAGGTGGAATTTCCAGGTGGCTAGACAAAAAAAATATTTTACTGCCCGTTTGTTTACTGTATTTTAGTCTTATGAAACTGCAATGCAGTGAAAGTTTGATAAACTGCAGTGCTATGATCTGAGATAAATTATAGTTGAAGGAGGGTTTATAGATTTGTATGTTAGCAGAGTCTAATTTGGGTATTCTTTTTTTATTCTAGGTTTTTCATTTCTCCCATCCCCATCCCTCCCCACCCCATCCATTAATATTATTCTTTTGAAGACTCTTCATTGTCAAGCCGCCAAAGTGGAGAGTGCGATTGCAGAAGGGGGTGCTTCTCGTTTCAGGTATGTATAGATTTATTTTGAGCAATTGCTAAAAACCAATAACAGAATCAAAAGAATCGCCACACCAAATAATTCTGAATAAATGTGCTATACATTTAATTTTATAATGTGTTGCGTTTGTTTTTATTAAAGTCCTTCAATTTTCACTACCTGCTATTGCCATATGAAAAATAAATGTGATCAATTATTTGGCTTTTCATTTGGCCCAAGTTCAGTCTTCGTGTGTGGTGTAATTTCTAAAACACAGAATAATTAATGAGATCCTTTCTTTCTCTGAATGAAACACATTTGGGATATAGATTTTTTAATGTTTTCTTTTAATTAGTGCTTCTTCGGGCGGAGGAGGAAGTAGGGGTGCACCTCAGCACTATCCCAAGACTGCTGGCAACAGGTATTGTAAAGATGTCAAAACAATTAGTTTTTCAAATAACAGATTTGTATTGTCTTTTGTCATGCATAACAATATGGTTATGACAGTAGACATCAGGAATCCTAACCTTATTGGTCATGATTTCTACCACATAACCTAAATTTAGGTTAATCATGCAACACGGTCACAAGACAATAGAAAATGTTGGTTCCCAAGATGAAGCAGCATTAGCATCACCTGGGAGTCTATGTTAGAAATGTGAATTATTGGGCTCTACTCCAGACCCACTGAAGCAGAAGCTGGGAGTGGCCCCAGCAATCTGTTCTTTGAAAAGCCCTTGAGGTGATTGAGATGCACGCTATTGTTTGAGAACCACTGATTGTGAGATTTGGTTGTGAGGGAAGTTGAGTGAAATTTTTCTGTTTAGAAGGATTTCTGATCAGTATGACATTTGATTTGCATGACTGGATGCTATGTTTTAAAATGGTCTTAATTAATTTTTACTAGCGAGTTCCTGGGGAAAACCCCAGGGCAAAACGCTCAGAAATGGATTCCTGCACGAAGCACTAGACGAGATGACAACTCCGCAGCAAACAACTCCGCAAATGAAAAAGAACGACATGATGCAATCTTCAGGAAAGTAAGAGGGTAAGTTTATAAGTCTGTTTGATCCTAAACTAAAAGGTGGGGAGAATGGGTTAGTTGTATTTCTTTTGTGGGTATGCTATATTACTCAGAAACCAATGTTCATGCACAAAGTATGTATTTTAACAAATGCCAGTGTTGACTGTTTTATCTTAAAGAACAGTGCTATCAGTATTTGGGGGCTTAGAGTTGCTTTCAGTCTGTTGTACTGACATTGTCTGGTGTATAACCCAGTGAAGCACACAACAGGTCTTAGCTCCTGCATCCAGCCTTGATAATAAGGAGGCCCTTGTTCTCTGGGTTTTGAGCATGTTCGAAGAAAGAGTACGTGTCAGACACTTAGGGACCCTCCCCAATCAGGTACAGATACTATAAACTAAATAATAGTGATAGCTTTGTTAAAACATCCCTTTAGTCAAATGGGTAAGGAGAAATGCCTTGATATTAAGGGGAGATGATAGAAGAAAAATTAACATAATTTAAAAGCTGTTTTTCACCACAGTTCTTTGTTAGTTGACACTGAAAGTGTGATTCCTTTTTCCCCCAGCATACTAAATAAGCTTACTCCTGAAAAGTTTGACAAGCTATGCCTTGAGCTCCTCAATGTGGGTGTAGAGTCTAAACTAATCCTTAAAGGGGTCATACTGCTGGTAAGTGAAATGTTGACTTAATTGAAAAGGGGAGAAACATGTTTAACAAACTCAAGTTGGTTTTTTTACACTTGCATTTATTGCTTAAAATTTGTGGGGTATGAGCTAGATAACAGTTTTTCTGAATAATGATGACTTTTTAAAAGACTTCCTAAATATTAATGTCATCCAATTTAAGAAGTGAATTTTAAATTGTTCATACTACGTATGCTTGAAAAGTTAACGGACTTATCAGTAGCAGGCTGTTTGCATTTTTACGTTCTGTGGAAAACACCATATTTTGATCTTGGGGATAAATTGTATGATAGTTGATAACAGCATTCCAGCATCTGTTTACAGTTGATTTTCAGCATATTTTTAACTCCAGGGGATGGGGTAGGTTGTGGCTAGTATGAGATCTATATAATTGGATTTATTTAATATGCTGTAATAGCTAACATTTAAATATTTGTGTTTTCTTGCTTCATATACATTATCTAATTTAGTTTACATAGTAATTCTTGCAAAAGAGGTATTCTTATTCCTAAATTATAAGTGAGGCATAGAGAATTAGTAAGAAACTTGAGACCTAAGATTAAGTCTGCAAGAAATTATTAAATAATAAATGAAGGGCTCTTGAAGTTGTTGTATTTAGTTTAGAAAATGGTGTTTCCTGTAGATTGTGGACAAAGCCCTAGAAGAGCCAAAGTATAGCTCACTGTATGCTCAGCTATGTCTGCGATTGGCAGAAGATGCACCAAACTTTGATGGCCCAGCAGCAGAGGGTCAACCAGGACAGAAGCAAAGCACAGTAAGTGGCAGTGCTTGCTTTGCCTATTTTAAAGTTGATTTGAAAGATTTCATTAATAAAACTTGCCAAATGTCTTTTATTTCTAATAGACATTCAGACGCCTCCTAATTTCCAAATTACAAGATGAATTTGAAAACCGAACCAGAAATGTTGATGGTAAGAATTATATTTGATGCTAAGTAGTTCTGTACATTCTCAACTTAATTTTGAGTTTTGACTTTATTCTTTCCTGTTTTTCCCAGTCTATGATAAGCGTGAAAACCCCCTTCTCCCTGAGGAGGAGGAACAGAGAGCCATTGCTAAGATCAAGATGTTGGGGAACATCAAATTCATTGGAGAACTTGGAAAGCTTGATCTTATTCATGAATCTATCCTTCATAAGTGCATCAAAACAGTAAGTGTACTTGGGAATTTAGGCTTAGATAATAACTGGGTACACAATTATTTGGGGGAAATGAGTCACTTATCTTTTGCTATCTGAGTGGTAGTAGGCTAACTTAAGTATTTTAGATGGTCATCAAAACTTATTTCAATGTTCTAAATATGGAAGTAAGTATGCAGTGTAGTAAGGTAGGGGTAGAACTGATGACCAACCTATATAATTGCTTAATTTGGAAGGATTTTTTCAACACAGACCAAATAGAAAGTACTGTTAGATATTGTGGGAACTGTGAGTCAGTGCAGACATAATAAAACATTTAAACATAACATTTTCGTCATCATGGGGTGTTTCTTTTGGTAGCTTTTGGAAAAGAAGAAGAGAGTCCAACTCAAAGATATGGGAGAAGATTTGGAATGCCTCTGTCAGATAATGAGGACAGTGGGACCTAGATTAGACCATGAACGAGCCAAGGTATGCCTGTCACTAACAGATGATGTAAGCAGTTTGTCTTAATATCCAAATCAGGTGACTTGTGATATAGGGGATTGTCGTATTTCGTCATTCACCTTAATTATAATGTAGAAGTCTTAAAATCCTTAAGTAGTATACATTTGCCATAGTATTTTGTTTTAACTATTTTTCTTTTATTAGTCCTTAATGGATCAGTACTTTGCCCGAATGTGCTCCTTGATGTTAAGTAAGGAATTGCCAGCAAGGATTCGTTTCCTGCTGCAGGTAAAACTGGTTTCTTTAATTATGTTTATGAGCTCACTTTTTCTGTTCAGAATACTAAAATTTATTATTAAATTTAAGGATACAGTAGAGTTGCGAGAACACCACTGGGTTCCTCGCAAGGCTTTTCTTGACAATGGACCAAAGACGATCAATCAAATC
Source organism: Trachops cirrhosus (assembly GCA_028533065.1). Classification (NCBI taxonomy): domain Eukaryota; kingdom Metazoa; phylum Chordata; class Mammalia; order Chiroptera; family Phyllostomidae; genus Trachops; species Trachops cirrhosus. The sequence continues at coordinate 34,529,100 of CM052543.1, forward strand.
CGTCAAGATGCAGTAAAAGTAAGTTTGTTTTTTTGTTTGTTTTTTTTATCAAGTGTGCTTTAAGATTATATTGGCCAAAAGACCCTCTTAAAACTTGAGGCTCACATCTTAACTGGTGGAGCTCAGAAATCATATAAATAGCACTTTGATAATCTACAAGTGTTTGTTTTCTTCCCCCGATGTAAGAATTTTAGTTTCGTACAAAATAATGTTTAAAACAAGTATTTTATTTACTTTGTTTCTAAAGGATCTAGGAGTGTTTATTCCAGCTCCTATGGCTCAAGGGATGAGGAGTGACTTCTTTCTGGAGGGACCTTTCATGCCACCCAGGATGAAAATGGATAGGGACCCACTTGGAGGACTTGCTGATATGTTTGGACAAATGCCAGGTGATTTTGAACAAAACAGTGGTTTGGTTAAACTAAAAAATCAGCATAGCATAGTAGTAGATGTGTAAAAGTTGTCCATGTGTGTATTTAAAGGTAGCGGAATTGGTACTGGTCCAGGAGTTATCCAGGATAGATTTTCACCCACCATGGGGCGCCATCGTTCAAATCAACTCTTCAATGGCCATGGGGGACACATCATGCCTCCCACACAGTCGCAGTTTGGAGAGATGGGAGGCAAGTTTATGAAAAGCCAGGTAAGAAGACACTTAAGAATGTTCCGGTAACAAGCACTAAATCCTGTAATGTGTGTGATTTAGTTTTGCTTTTTTAAAAATGCAGATACTGTAGGGTTCTGTATGTTTTTCTAAGCCAAATTTATATCTGTGACACTTATTTTAAACTGGGTGGAATATTTAATCCTTAAGATTAGTAAAGTATTAGTAAAATCACATCGCTTTATTTGACAGTTAGGTTAGATTTTTATTCTTCCCTGTTTCATCTTGTACTTTTCTCTGGGCAAATTCAGTTATGCTTTCCTTATGGCTTGGCTCATCCCTTTGGTACTTCATTACCATAATTTGTGGACCCCTTTTTATCTAGACTTTCTCTCTCCCTTTCTGAAATAGGGGCTAAGCCAGCTCTACCATAACCAGAGTCAGGGACTCTTATCCCAGCTGCAAGGACAGTCGAAGGATATGCCACCTCGGTTTTCTAAGAAAGGACAGCTTAATGCAGATGAGGTACATTTGCCTATGTTACTTAATATACAACAGTTTGTCAATTTAGAAATCTATTGCCCGATGATTATAAAAAGATGCGCTAAGAGGACTTAACGCTGGAGTTCTTTACCTTCTCTTTTTTCTGTACTACTTTTTCTTTCTTTGTATATCCAGTGTCCTGTGAGCAACGATTATGAGATATGAGGGCAAGCCTCTTATATAAAGTCTTTAGTGAGAGCAAGGAAAATGTCAAGGTTTTGATTGTGATTTCCCTCCAAATAGAATGACTTAATTAAGAATAAAGCAAGATATTTTCTAAACTAATGCAATTTTCTGGTTATTTAAGTGATGCTAATCCTAGGAAAGTTCTGATACAAATACAAGATTTAACAATATCTTACTCTTGTGTGGATCAGATCTTTTAATTTTCTTGCCAGAAATTAAACCTGTTAATATGGAATACTTTTTTGGTTATTAGTTAAATTTATATTCCTGTCTGAGATTATCACATTTGTATAGGCTGACTTAATTTTAGGATTTTGGAATGTTGCATTTAGATCTTACTCAACTGCATTTTGTTAATTTGGATACCTGTTTCAATTTATTTTCAATTCTAGATTAGTCTGAGGCCTGCTCAGTCGTTCCTAATGAATAAAAATCAAGTGCCAAAGCTTCAGCCCCAGATAACTATGATTCCTCCTAGTGCGCAACCACCACGCACTCAAACACCGCCTCTGGGACAGGTATTTGACCATAGTTTGACAACTTGGTCTATTTCAGTACTTTCTGAAGATTTTTTTAAGATTTGTTACTGAACATTCATACTTATGTTGCTGCTTTTTAGACACCTCAGCTTGGTCTCAAAACTAATCCACCACTCATTCAGGAAAAGCCTGCCAAGACCAGTAAAAAACCACCACCCTCAAAGGAAGAACTACTTAAACTAACGGTAAGTTTCGAATAATGCCATATTCTAATTCATGGAGTACTTTTGAGTTTTTTAAAAAAGCATTGAAGACATTTGCATTGTGTTCTTTTCAGGAAACTGTTGTGACTGAATATCTGAACAGTGGAAATGCAAATGAAGCTGTCAATGGTGTAAGAGAAATGCGGGCTCCTAAACACTTTCTTCCTGAGATGTTAAGCAAAGTAATCATCCTGTCACTAGATAGAAGTGATGAAGATAAAGAAAAAGCAAGTTCTTTGATCAGCTTACTCAAACAGGAAGGAATAGCTACAAGTGACAACTTCATGCAGGTAGAACACTTTCCTGATTCTGTGAGAATTCTTTCCATTCAAATTTGACAACTAATAAACTGACCGTGTGTGTGTTCCTTTTAAGGCTTTTTTGAATGTATTGGACCAGTGCCCCAAACTGGAGGTTGACATCCCCTTGGTGAAATCATATTTAGCACAGTTTGCAGCTCGTGCCATCATTTCAGAGCTGGTGAGCATTTCAGAACTAGCTCAACCACTGGAAAGTGGCACCCATTTTCCTCTCTTCTTACTTTGTCTTCAGCAACTAGCTAAATTACAAGATCGAGAATGGTTAACAGAACTTTTCCAACAAAGCAAGGTCAATATGCAGAAAATGCTCCCAG